>OU342741.1:423065592-423665592 GCA_910589775.1 Avena eriantha | reverse complement strand
TTCTCTATGATACGTATATACTTACAATGACAAGAGCTTACTTGTGACTGAAGTTGAGTAGCATGAGGATCGGCCTTCGTAAGTAAGGGGCATGAGACTTCGATTTATAACTTGTCAAGCATATCCTCTTAGTTGTGTCACTTTAACCTTAACCATTTAAAGATGCTTATGATAGGGGCAATGAGAGCTCAAAGCTAATGAGTACCATACTTTCAGCATTTGGAAGCCTTTCAAACTTTTCAAAACCTGTTCATTTCCTTGTTGAGTCTCCACACATTCTATGAGCACTTTCTTGAGAGCATAGTGGCCATTCTTAGTTCTATGTGCATTGTCCCAAGACTTGTTGATTGATGCATACCTTGACATTGCTTGTTTTAAACTATTTGTATCTAGTCACTCTTGTGAACCTAGAAGGTGTCCTATGCATTTATATTTGATACTCTATTGAGGGAAAAACTGAATGCCACTATGCTATGTTTTCTTTATGTGAAACAAACAAACGTCTTGCAAAGCATTGTTATTCATGAATCTTTTGTTTGTGCCTTTTCATGTTGCATCATAGTTTCTTTGTCTTATTGCTAGAACTTTGTCTTTCATGTTATGATTAAAGTACTTTGATCCCAGCTTTGAATGTTTACAAATACTTTGGTCAAGTCTTTGACTGTGCATGTCACCTCAAAAATTATTCTTTCTTTTTATCACTTATCTACTCGAGGACGAGCAGGAGTTAAGCTTGGGGATGTTGATACATTGCAAATGTATCTATAATTTTTGATGCTCCATGCTTGGTTTTATCCACTTTCTTGTGTTTTGTCCACACTTTGGAGTACTTTTCATATGATTTCTTGGACTAACCTATTAACAAGAGCCACAGTGCCAGCTGCCTGTTTTCTGCTGTTTTTAGTTCCAGGAAAGTCAGAAAATGAATATTCTCAGAATTGGACGGGACAAAAGACAAAGTGCCTATTTTTCCAGAAGACTCCAGGAGCCAGAATACGAGACGGAGGAGGGCCAGGGGCTGGCCACACCCCCCAGGCGTGGGCTGGGCCTGGCCACGCCAGGGCATGGTGTGGTGGCCCTAGGCACCCCCTCGGTCTCCCTCTTCGCCTATAAGAAGCCTTCTGACCTAAAAACTTCGGGGGGTTGGATGTTTTTCCAGAAGAAGTTCCGCAGCGCCACCACCATCGAAGGGGAGATTCGGGGGACAGAAAGTCTCTGTTCCGGCACCCTGCCGGGACGGGGAAGTGCCCCCGGAGCCATCTCCATCGATCTCCACCATCATCTCCATCGACCATCCATGTTTCCCCCATCTATGAGTGAGTAATCCCATGCTGTAGGCTATGGGGATGGTAGGGATTGGATGAGATCGTTCATGTAATGGCATCAGATTGTTAGGGCATGGTGCCTAGTATCTTTTATTAGTGCTTTATGACTTTGTTGCGACTTGTTGTACTTAATGCTTATCACTAGGGCTTGAGTGCCACGATTTCATATCTAAACATGTTATTGATTCATTATGATAGTATTGTTTTTGGTCTTATCTGCAAGTTGTATACACACGTTGTTGTCCGGAACCAATGGCCCCGAAGTGACAGAAATCGAGATAACCGGAAGGGAAAGGCTTTGATGTGAGGATCACATGTGTTCATGGAGTATTAATGCTTTGCTCCGGTGCTCTATTAAAAGGAGCACCTTAATTGCCAGTAGTTCCCTAGAGGCCCCGCTGCAAACGGGCTGGCAGGACAAAAGATGTTGTGCAAGTTCTCATTGCGAGCACGTATGACTATATATGGAACACATGCCTAGGATTGTCTAGTACTTGGATGCTTTATCTTATTTATATGCAATTGCCCTATGTTCTGATTGCTATGTGAATTGTCTTGTCCATGAAACGCCCGTCCATCCATTCCTATGCCTACCGCACTCGAATCCCACTGTTTACTGCTTTTGTTACTACTGTCTTTGTTACTTTACTATTCCTACTACAAAACTGTTGCTACTGATAAACTGTGTGAGAAAGATTGTTTCGAGGTGCAGCTGAATTGACAACTCAGTTGTTAAGGCTTATAAATATTCTTTGGCTCCCCTTGTGTCGAATCAATAAATTGGGTTTCACTTCCCTCGAAAATACTGCGATACACCCCTTATATTGTGGGTCATCAGCCTTATTCATCAAAACGGAAGAAGTCCATGAGTAGTGTTTTAGCAACGCTACTATGCACACGATGTTTTTTTCCATGACACTTGCTCGATGTTGAGATCTGGTTGTTTCCATTTGGTTTGCTCAGCCATCCCAGGGTGCAACGGAAGTATCGTCCACAAATCATGTAGAGAACATCATGTGCACATCAATTTTGGAGTTTTAGTATGGGTGTTTTCTTGAGGGGCATGTGCGTGAGGCATGGTGGCATGTCTAGCCTAGACTTCATCCTCTTTGCTATCTCACTAGCTAGTTAACCGATGAGTCCAAAATTAAAGCATATTTACCTCTTGTTTTTGCATAAGTAGAATAGGGATTTTGGTATTTTATTGCAATCACACGCACCTTTTGTCTTTGTTTCAACAGGATCCCAAATTACTAAGTATTTTGTGAATATATCAATTGGGACTGGCATATTATGCAGTAAAATGATATTTCTTAGTGATAAATGTCATTTAATCGATTTTTTCTCACGCCTGGGAGAATATCAAACGTGGAGGAAGCCTATAGAGAGTTTAACAACCACTGGTACGGGCGGAGCATGCCCGTACCATGCACCTGTAGCACTTGTCAGAGCGTCTGCCTCATCAAATACTCTCACCTCGCGAAGACCGATCTAAGATCCGACATTCACATAAACTTCCATCCTCGAAACACCGCGCCAGAGAGGGATGTGGAGGAGGAACTAGACGAATGGAAAATCCTTGCTGCTTCATAGATCACCAGAGGACATCACATCATCCCCTTTATCATCAATAGCTGCATCTCCATCGCCATCACCATTCCCCTCTCCCATACTATAGATCTTGTTGTAATTCCAAATACAATTGTGGTTTGCACTAGATTTATCTTCATACTTTTATCCATCCATTTGAATATGATTATGTTGTTGATTGCTTCCATGTGCGAGTAGTTCCCTTTGTTCTTGGGGAGATGGGGATGCCCTAGCATTATTATGAAATGAAATAAAGATGATCTATTACTTTGATGCATGATCCATTGATCTATGATGTTGCGTTGGATCTTTCTCTCTAGATGGTAATGTGTAGTGGGCCACATATCATTTGTCTACGGGTATAAAGAGAGGGTGATACCCTTATGACGTGTATGGGAGTATGTCTAGTGTTACTTTTGTGACTACAAGCATTGGCTTATAACCTATGCCGTCAAAGGGGAATAAAGAGAGATTCACTAATTATTACGATATCCATGGGGAAAATCTTAATTGTGGTGTGATGTCTACGCACTTCTATTCTTCTAGACAGTTGTTGGGCCTCCAAGTGCAGAGGTTTGTAGAACAGCAGCAAGTTTTCCCTTAAGTGGATCACCCAAGGTTTATCGAACTCAGGGAGGAAGTGGTCAAAGGTATTCCCTCTCAAGCAATCCTGCAATCAAGATACAAGAAGTCTCTTGTGTCCCCAACACACCCAATCCACTTGTCAGGTGTATAGGTGCACTAGTTCGGCGAAGAGATAGTGAAATACAAGTGGTATGGATATAAAACAATGGTACTAGAAAATAACTTGATGGCGTGGAAGAGACTAAAGGCAAACTGAAATAAAGATGGAAGCAAGCAAACATGTAACAGATCTAATTGCAAACGGTGTTTCAATACGTAGAAACAAGGCCTAGGGATCATACTTTCACTAGTGAACACTCTCATATAAATATCTTCTCTTTATGATACTACTCTTAACTACTCTCCGATATCCAACTCCAAATATAACTCATAACAAGTATTTGTAATCTCTAGCCTAAGTGCCACCATGGTGCGCACGCTGTCACTTTCACACACATGGGGAGAGCGGAGATCTATTAAAGCACTTGAGTAGCAAGGTAGATCTATAGATTAAAAGCTCATGATCTCAATAAGATCACGCATAGAGAGAGAGAGAGATAAACACATAGCTACCGGTAGAACCCTTAGCCTCGAGAGAGAACTACTCCCTCTTCATCATGGGAATCAGCAATGGTGATGGAGATGGTGGTGGAGTCGATGGAGATGGCTCCGGGGGCACTTCCCCGTCCCGGCAGGGTGCTGGAACAGAGACTTTCTGTCCCCCGAATCTCCCCTTCGGTGGCGGCAGCGCTGCAGAACTTTTCGTGGCTGGAGGCTTGACTATCTAGGGTTTATGCATCAGGAGGCTTCTTATAGGCGAAGAGGCAAGGTCGGTGGGTGGCCAGGGGGCCCACACCACCTGGTGGCGTGGCCAGGGCTAGCCCGTGCCACCACATGTTGTGGCCGCCCTGTGGCCCCTCTCCGTCTCGTCTTCTGGCTCCATGAGTCTTCCGGTAAAATATCGACTTTGGCTTTTGTCCAGTCCAATTCTGAGAATATTTATTTTCTGACGTTCCTGGAACCAAAAACATCAAAAAACAGGCAACTGGCACTGTGGCATCTTGTTAATAGGTTAGTCCAAGAAATCATATGAAAAGTACTCCAAAGTTGGAACAAAACATAAGAAAGTAGATAAAACCAAGCATGGAACATCAAAAATTATAGATACATTTGCAATGTATCATGGTGGTTTGTACGAGTGACTGATCTCAGTCATCGCATTGGTTATTTAGAGGTGCCTTATTACCTGACTCAAGAAAGCAACTGCCCACGACTCTTGTAGTGGACATCTTATTATTGAGCTCTCTCCACACATATCATGTTGAAAGAAATATATTATCCTAATTATGATTAATTATCTCATGCTAGCGGTGTATACTAAATCCCCGAGAACAATTTAGCCTTATTTAAAGACCATTTCCAACACTTTTGTTACTTTCTTTTCATTAATTTTTATTTACTTTTCTGCATTCAAATAAAAACCTTTCAAACACCCTTTACTGGAAATTAAAGACAACTTATAAGTATCCTTTGGTAGATAGTGACGAGGGGCATAAAGACCTTAACCAAATAACTATCTATGTGTTCGATACTCTTATTTTGAAACTAGCTACAATCGATCTGTGAACTTGCAGTCATCATTAACCATCACATAGTTAGTTTACCTCGTGCCTATTTTTTTACTTTGAGTGTCATTACAGTTGTTTATTGTCTTCTAATTCTCGTTCTCATCTCCTTGTTCTCACATTAGTTTACTTCCTTCCCCTTTTTGTGCATCCATAGAATATAGTACTGATGATTATCATAGCAGGGAACGATGCCCTTGATCCTAGGTTCGGTTGTGTGTTAATAGGAGACCAGAAAAGCCCCAATTGGTGGCATTATAGAGTTGAACCCGTATACGGTTGAAGTACTACTTAATACCGTATACGATGTGTATTACATCTAACAGCCCCTCTTAATATTAACCTCACTAAGGTTAAGATTACGCTTGAACTCATCTAAAAGATTTTCAGGCAGAGTTTTGGTGAAACCATCAGCTACTTGATCCCTATTGGAGATAAACTTGATGTCTAAAAGTATAGAGGCAACTATTTCACGGAAAAAGTGATAATAAATTTCTATATGTTTAGTCCTAGCATGGAACACATGCATGATTAGCAGATAAATAAGTAGCTCCAATATTATCACACCATAAATAAGGACATTCTTGAAGAGAAATGCAAAGTTCTCTAATCAAGGCTTCAAACCAAATAAGCTTAGCTGTAGCATTGGGAATGGCTTTATATTCAAATGATGTACTGGAATGTGAGATGGCAACATGTTTTCTAGAACTCTATTTAACAATATCAGGACCCAAAAAAAGATAGAAACCCGTCGGTGGACCATCAATCATCAAGACAGTTTGCCCAATCAGCATTTGAGAAGGCACTAAGCAATGTGAATGAAGGTTTCTAAAATGTGATTCCCATGTGTAATGTTCCATGGACATAGCGTAAAATCCTTTTGATAGCACTCCAATGAGCTGTTAGTAGGAGCATGAATATATCAGTAGACTTTATTGACAAAGAATGCCAAATCAGGTCTAGTCAAAGTTAAAAACTGAAGAGCTCCAAAATTCTTCTATAATTAGTACTATTTTCAGAACCAAGTAGAGTGTCGTTAGTCAAATACATGGGATCCTTAGTAGATAGAGGCGTAGGAGTAGGAGTGCAACCTATCATATTATCTTTTTCCAAGAGATCTATAGCATATTTTGACTGAGTAAGAGCAAGACCATCAATAGTTTTAGTGATCTCGGTACCCAAAAAATAATGCAAATCACCAAGATCCTTGGTAGAAAAATTCTCACCCAAATGACGAAGATGAACATTAATATCTTGATATGAAGAACTGGTAACAATAATATCATCGATATATATGAGAACAAACATGGTGACACGAGAGCGATGATATAAGAATAATGATGTGTCTGCCTTAGAAGGTTGAAAACCAAGCTCAGTTAATTTCAAACTTAGTCTAGAATACCAGGCATGGGTGGCTTGTTTTAATCCATAGAGTGCCTTATCCAATTTGCTAATATGTTGCGGAAAGTGTCGATTTTCAAATCTAGGAGGTTGTTTCATGTAAACTTCCTCTTCCAGAACACCATGTAACAACGAGTGCTTGACTTCTAGCTATCGAAGACTCCATCCTTATGACACAAAGTGGCCAGACCAATATGAATAGTGGCTATTTTTACTACAGGACTAAAGGTATCTTCATAATCGAGTACATACCTTTGTTTGAATCTGTTTGCAACAAGCCTAGATTTATATCGATCAAAAGTTCCATCTGCTCTTTTCTTGATGCGATATATCCATTTGGATCAATCAAAATTTTGTTAGAATTGGGAGGAACTAAGTGCCATGTTTGATTTTGCGCAAGAGCATCATATTCTTCCTCCATAGCATGCTTCCAACCGTCATTACCTAGAGCTTCTTCAAGATTGCTAGGTTCTCTAGTAGATGTAAACAAAGCATAGTGCACAATTCCATCTGTATATATTTTGGGATGCTTTATCCCTTTTTGTAAGTGTGTTCTTAGTTCTCGCATAGGAGGTGGCTCAGGAGACTCGTGCACCGGAGATCCATCGGCAATAGGTGAAGAGGATCCTGCAGAATCATGGGCAACACGACCAACTTTAGAAATTTTCCCCGCAGAAGATCCTGAAGAGAGATACTTGTCGCGGTCCTTAATGCTAGAGGATGGCATCGTTTTCTGGTGTGGGAGATAGAGTGGAACGCTGCGTATGATCACATGCAGGGGACGGAGTGAGACAGGCACTGTCGGTGAACGCAAACACTAATAGTAATAAGTCCACGTATACCAACTCGTTGGGACTCCAAGTGCATAGTGTTGTGAAGCGTCTTTTTCCCACAAGGATGACCCGAGAGTTTATATCGAACTCTCAAAGAATTTGCTTAATACTTCTCCTATTATCTTGTTCAAGCAACCTATCAAAGAAAGTATTTGACTTGTGTCGCCAACTCCACCGTGTGGTTGTAAAGCACTAGGTTTCGTGTTAGTAAATGAGATAAAACTATAAATAAATAAATCTATGACTAGGAAAGGAAAGTAAAAACAATAAAGTAAAGTGTTTTTGGATTTTTGTTTGTGTTTGCTAAAAATAAAAGTATTTTTGTATTTTTTGGACTTAATTAGTGTAGAAAATATAAAAGGCAATAAAATTAATGGAAAGTAGTTTTCTTATAATAAAAAAGTGGACTGGGATTCATGGTTTCACTTGAATACTCTCTCATAAGGTGTAATGGACATAAAACCGTTCAGAAACGACATAATATTGATTAAACTTCATTATGTGTTTCATTAGCATTTATATAGGCATCACGTCCTAATATAAATATGATGCAACACATCTCACTTATACTCCTCTAGAAAGGAAAAACTTCATGCAATCTAGAATTAAGAACAAACATAGTATATCCTTAGGTGCTTTGACACAACGTTTGAATACCAATATGCTACCTTGAACAAACAAGATCACCTTGCCTATCACTAGATGATTGTAACACATGCATTCACTTTATCCCTAGGGAGGTAAAAAAGAAAGATAAAAACCATAGTGGATCTCGAGTTTTCTGCCCTATCCAATCACCACCACCATGTTACTCCATCTAGTACACTTGTTCCCCACACATGTTTCTCCATATAATATTGATCATAACAAGTACTTAAAAACGAGGTACATAATATGAATCTATCAATACATCTTACACATAGTAGAATTCTAATTTCAAATCATCCACCACATAGAAATTACATAGATAACCATAATCATGTAGGGAAGCTCATATTGTACTAGAACAATTATAGAACAAGAGAGATATCAAGATACTTCCACAAACCCATAGTCTAGAGGTGGACTACTCCCTCATTATCATGGAGATGATGTAGATGATGTTGGATAAGGTGGAGATCCAACTGGTGGTGGCTCCGATAGCGTTTCCCCAATCTTTGTTGGTTCTGGCTCTATTTCGGTGTTTCTATGTTTCCGCTCTACCTGCTCCGAGATCACCCCGGGGGCTATTTTATAGGCGTTCTTAGGTAAAGACTTCGAGGTTAAGATGAAGATGGATAACTGGGGACGCTCGAGGAGGGAAAGAGCCCTAGTGGCGCGCCTAGAAAGGTGGGTGTGCCACTAGGCCTCTTTTGGGCCTCCGGGCTCCCCTCATGAGATTCTAGTGCTCTAGGTTGTTTTCCTTGCATAAAAATAATGCTCGAAAAATCTAGATCCATTTGACTTTGTTTAGCTCCCTCGAAGATAAAAATACATGAAACATGATTTTCTTGTCATGTAGAGTTATAACCCAAATAAAGGGGGTCATTGGAAAATACCCATAAATCATTGTAAAACATGGATATAACATTTTATAAGATTGAAATACATGGAAATATGTGTTAAGAAACTACAAAATTTATGTATGCATTTTACATGGATCAAACATGGGATTCCTGGGACGAGAAGGTGGTGGCGCGTCACCTGCCGAGTGGATTGGAGGATTTGCCTATGGAGGTTGCACAAGAATCGGAACGGATGGCACGTCATGCACGGAATTTTGGAGAAAATCAACAAAATCAACCTGGTAATCCGTGCTAATGATTGGCTCATTAGTGCTAGACGTTTCTTCAGCTGCATTTGATATTGCATGTTCCGTTGTATGATCTAGCAAACTATGTGTATCTCAAAAATTGTCAATAGCTTATGGAGGGTTAGCAACAGGTATAACCGGCACATTGTCATGATGATGCATACCCTCATTAGATAATAAACTAGGTGGTCATAAAAGAAATTCTTTGCCGAGTTGAGCACCAAAATTAGGATGTAAGGAGGACAAAGGAAAAACTTTCTCATGAAAGACAACATCCAGAGAGATACATATACAACCAGTATTCATTTCAAGACACTTGACTCCTTTATGAAGTGGACTATACCCAAAAAGACACACCGTTTTGACTGAAAATCAAGCTTGCATTGGTTGTAGGGACGGATATTTGTCCAACAAGCACAACAAAAGATGCAAAGAGAATCATAATTTGGTTTGACATGGAAGAACCTTGGTAGGCAACATATTAGTAAGAAAGGTCACTATAAGGAAGGCTTCATCCCAAAATTTTAACGGCATGGATGCATGAGCAAGCAATACAAGACCAACTTCAACAATTTGATGGTGTTCGCGCTTAGCCTGGCCATTTTTTTGGCGATCATGTGGATAAGAAACATGATGTGCAATGCCTACTCGTTGAAAGAAACAGTGAGTTTTTCATATTCAACACCCCAATCAGTTTGCATAGTGATAATTTTGCGACCAAATTTACGTTAAACAAGTTGTTGGAAGTTAAGAAAATTTTGATAAACATCGGAATGCTTTTTGAGCAAGTAGATCCAAGTAAACTTACTATAATCATCAATAAAGCTTGCATAATACGAGTGCTTGCCAACAGAAACAGGAGCATGACCCCATATATCATAAAACACTTGTTCTAGTGGAACAATGGATCCACTAGAAATAGGATAGTAACTGATGACTCTTATCTTGTTGACAAGAATCACAAACATAAAATTTTATTTCTGGGAAGTAATCTGGCTGATTTTTTCTAAGAAATTTTTGAACAATAAAAGAGGAGGATGACCTAGAAGACGATGCCATGTAGAGGAAGAAGGCTTGATGGTGATGAGGGCTTGCTTAGAAGATCATGTGGAGGTGGGAACTAGAGGGTAGAGGCCATCATGACATGGACCTCTAAACATGATTTGCTCCGTGGCCCGATCCTTGATTAAAAATAAAAAGGGGTGAAACTCAACAATTGCATTATTATCTAGAGAAAGTTTATGAGTGGAAAGCAAGTTCATGGATGCATTGGGACACGAAGAATATTACGAAGTTGTAAAGAAGTATGAGGGGCATGTAAAATCGAATCACCAATGTGTTTTATTGGCATACTTGACCACTGGGATTATAAACTTGACCATGTCCATGATAGTTTTCATGTGTATGAAGATTTTGCAACTCTCTAGTGATGTGATTTGTAGAGGCAGTGTCCATGTACCAATTTGTGTCTACACCATATGCACCCTTGCGAGTATTGTTGGAGTCATCACCATCATCCTCACGATCCGAATAGCGCCACCAACATTGATTTGCAAGATGTCAATGTTTCTTACAAACTTGACAAGTGACATCCATGAAGGGAGTGGGATGCGACCATCACCACGACCATGTCCTCCGCCTTGCAAGCAGCCACACCCCCTAGTTACCACGGCCACATTGGTTACCATTAGGATGGCTTTGATTGTAGTCATTGGAACAGTTCTTGTTGTAATCATTGGGACGACCTTGATAAAGTTAGGAGGACCTCCATAGTTTCCTCTATAAAAATGATTTCCACCACGGTCATAGCCTCCATAAGGACCATGCTCATTGCCATAATTTCCATGGCCATTACCTCCATAATTCATGCAGTAGTTGCCTTGATCACTACCGCCACGAGGATTATTGGGGGGGGGGGGTAGGGACATTCACAACCACAACATGCAACATTAGCAGTTGATGTGAAGGATCCAACCTATTGTCCAGTTTCAGAAATCATAGTTTCACATTGATCATATGCAGTAAGTTTAGCACACATATCTACAAGTGTAGTGCTAGGACATTGATAGATGCAACAAGAGTTGTATATGCAGCACCGATACCATTGAGTATATCCCTTTAATTCATCATCATCAATTTTCTTTTCTGCTGTTGTAGGTTGCATCGCAAAACCCTTCATCTCGGTGATGTATTTGTCAGCCTTCATATCCAATTTCTTGGTGTTGAGGAGAGAGCCACAGAGGGTGTTGATCTGAGCTTTGGACTGTGAAGTAAAAGGTTCCCGGATGGAGGATTACACCTCAAAGAAATGTTCAAGACCAAACACATGAGCAAAGATGTCGGGGGACAGAGTCTTGACGAGCCAACCCAGGACCTGCTGATCTCGAGAAAGCCATATGGTGTACACCATGTTGGGAATTGTGGTGATCTCTTTGTTGCTATCTTCGTCCTCCAGGGTGGGGGTGGTGTTGCATCGGAGCCATCAAGCAACCCCAAGACAATAGCACCACGAACAGCAGGAATAATTTGCATCTTCCAAAGGAGAAAATTGGAGCGAGTAAATTTTTCTGTGGGAGGCGCCTCTAGTGCAGCTGCCAAGGATGTCGCTGCAGAAGATGACGTGGCCATCGAAGATGGATGGAGGGTCATTTCTGAAGGTTTTCCTCGTCTTCACCGCTAAGTGGAACCGGCGGGCAGATCACCGGTGATCGGTGATTGTGGTTTTTCTCGCTGGCTTGTTCCTTTTCTTCCTTCTTCACCACCGATCGGAAGGACCAGCGGGCAGATCGCTAGTCATGACTAACGATTCTTGTCTTGTCTTCTTTTCTTCTTCTCTGATCGATTACCTGGGCGTAGGGTGGAGGGCGGGCGATCTGGATTTTCTTTCCGTTGGCGTCGAGAGCTAGACAGAGGGAAGGGGAAGCTCAGATACCATGGTGATTGTCGTAGTAGGGAATGATGCCCTCAATCCTGGTGGCGTTATAGAGTTGGACACGTATACGGTTGAAGTACTGGCCCATACCATATACAGTGCGTATTACATCTGACAAGTACCAAGACAACTAATTGCCAAACACTGGTTTATGTGTGAATGCAATGATAGACCTTCACAACACTAGTTGTAGAACAAGAAGCACAACTTATCTTAGCCCTTCAGGTTCGATAAATACCAAAAAAAAAGTCCACGGTAAGTACTACGGGGATCCATGCGCTCAGTGTCATTCTCTTGCCATGAGTTTATCATGGAGCGAGGAAGAGAATATATGACGTTTTATGGCCATTTTCTTGTCTACGCACAATTGGAGGTCTAATGCGGCTATCCACAGATAGTCCACATGTGGATGAAATTTATGTTTTATTTTGTTTTATCATTATCAGGAAAAGCTTCCCTAGGTTAACACAATTGCTTGACAAAACATGCAGTGAGTAACAATATGTCTATGTGCATTTCAAGGTTTTTTTTTCTGTTATCTATTTGTTTTTTTTTCAACAAACTGAAAGTTGTTTGCCGACATCGATAGTTTATCACATAACTACAATCTGAGAAGCCGCATGTACTTGCATTGTGATACCTTATTGGCCCTTTAAGACCATCATATCACGTTACTAATCATGCAGATTACTAGTTTTTTAGCTTCCCATCATAAGGCAATGATGGTTGCACCTTCCGTATGCATGTGCCTTGCAATCTTGGCCAAATTAATCACTGATCACTAGTTCCATGAGCAACCATCACCTTTAAGGCCCCCATGGCAACACTTTTAGTCCGAGCTCACTCATGCCATGGACGCTAGGGGTTAGCTTAATCAGCAGTAGCTCAACTTCTCTCTCCTACAGATATGCATTGATGTAAGGAAGGCAAGAGGCTACCAATGCATTGGTCCAAACTAGTTATATGGGCAACATGTGAGGCAAGACTCTTGGTTAAGTTTTCTACTAACTAACTAATTAAACTACTATTAAGGTAGTAGCCAGTGGGCACCCCATTTCAAGCTTGTGAAGAGTACTCTTAGTTTAAGCCCGAGGAGATGTCCTCCACTTTGCTTGGTGATCAGTCTAATCTTGCAGAAGCAGGCTATGCATGTGTGATCTTCTAGAAAATCTTCTGACACAAGCAATCGTTGCACAATCCAAGTTGCATGAAAAATGAAAGGTGTATCTTTGCCAGATCTGACCACATTTACTATTATCATTGCATCAAGATCCATAACCAGGATCGATGAATCTTGGTGTTCCGTTTTGCATGGCCATGTGTATCGTGTAGTAGTATATGCCCATTTGTTCGACTTACCACGACGATCTAATCAGGTGGTCCTTTATTTGTTGCAGAGGGAGTAATATTTGACCGTCCACTTTAATAATTTTATCTGAAATTCTTTCCAGTATCAACTTTCGGACAATAAGGTGCTCAATATTAAGAAGCATATAGTTATCATATAGATATATAAGATACGGTGAATCTACTAACATGCATGCAAGTCAAGTCAATGCAACCGTCGGTCTTGACTCCTAGTGAGTCACATGATTTAGAAGAATAGAATAAATTATGTCTGATATGGCAGGACACTTTGCATAGATTACTCACAAGCTATACTCTGAAACAGTACAACAGGGCTATGTTACAGGAGCAGTCCTGGTAACAAACATCATAAGGTATTCAGAATAATGAGTTGTAATCTGAAATATTGCTACATTGCTATGTTAGAGGAGCAGTCCTGGTAACAAACATCATATTGTACTATTCAGGATAGTGAGTTATACTCTGAAACATTAAAACAGGGCTCTATGTTACAGGAGCAGTCCTGGTCAAGTCAATATACCAACAAATTTATAAAATGGTACTAACAATTTATATCACTCATTTCAAAAAGAAAGCAAACTAGAATATTCAGTTTATTCTCAAATCCTTGTTACAGGAGCAATCCTTGTTGACTTGTTGTACTGCATGCCTAGGATGACTTCTAAAGATGCCGGGGAATATTTTTATGAAATGCATAATTTCAAATCGAAGTTAATTGTCTGACAGAATGTTAAGTAAATTATGATATCCAGTTGTCTATGGACTCTTGTTTCATATCCTATAGTTTGGAACAAAAAGGCTATCCCTGAATCTAAACACTGTTCTACGGAATGAGAATAGTATACATCATATTGCACCGCAGTCCTAAGGATATGGAGTTACAGAAGATAGGCTAGATGGGCCGTGGCCTTCCCAGAATTAATCAAGAATAATTGGGACCAACTCCAGTTGCAGAGCCCATAAGGTATATCATACGACCCTCAGAAAATCATAAATTAATCCCACGAGAGTGAGTCTAGTTTCTCGCCTCGTTTCTCTAAAACAAAATCTATTAGGTCAGTCGGTGGGATTCTCAATCTCGCCGAAATTAATAATTTTCCAACATTTCTAATGCCCTAAATCAGAATTTTCTCTCGGTCCTCTCCAAATTCCACCTCAGCGGGATCGGAGACGATGGAGGCTGCAGGCATGCTTATGTCTTTATTTTACATTTGCAAAAATTATCTACCTATTTAGTGAATTATAATTTGGTGAGACTTCATTATGCTTTTTTACATTACTCTTTTCATAAATTTTGAATTACACGTTTGATATCATATAGAAAAACATTCGTCCTTTTAATTGCTGTTCAGCTCTCTAGATTAATTTGCACTATATGGGAGTAAGGTGTGTTTACGACTACTCCCTTCGTTCTGAAATTAGTGAATTGAATTTGTCAAAATTCATATATTTTAGTGTCTATACATACGAATATAGATAAACTCAAATCACTTATTTCAGGATGAAGGGACGAAGGGAGTATAATCCATGCAACTGAACATCTCAAACTACAATAGAGTAACGCGTTTTTTCTTTTCTTGAGCAGTTATCATGGAAACTTCCGAGATGCTTCCTTCATTCGAAAAGCAAAGATATAACAAACTGAGTGGAACATGACTATTCAACACCTGATCCTCACAAGAACAAATAAGGACCCAGGAAGAATAAAATCATGTGCTCTAGGGAAAATATATTGGGAACTACTGTACATCTCTAACCAGTTCTCAACAAACACGTTACTCTTTAAAAGATCCAGTGAGACGGTACAACCCCCTCCTATACGCACTGCAAGTTTCTTTTACACACAGAGCAAGATTGTTAACCGACGCATCATATGTATCTTAACCTCGAATCAGGCTTTCGCCCCGGTATATTAATATAGTGACTGTTTGAGACCGCTGTTGGGCCAGACAACACAACGCTAAAAAAACAAAGAAAACAAAGAAGAAAAAAGAAGAGAAAATAAAGCCAACAACTGTGGCTCGACGAAAACGAGAATGACCCGCAACCGTTGCGCCCTCCGACGAATTTCCACCACACTCCTAGTGCTCCAAAGCGTCACGTACCAAGCAACAACTCTAAGAAGGAAAGCGATGACAACGATGCTGCTGCCCAGACTGGTCTTAAGGTTTCCCCCGATACGATATGAGAGGTGGGGAAGAGATACACCCGACGTCCTGCAGGAAGGACGGCGACACCCGCAGAAGATGCCACGTCGGTGTCAAGATGACAAGGATTTCTCCTGACCTCTTGAAAAACCACACTCCTGGACACTTTAAATTGCTCCAACCAACTCGCCGCCCACCAACACACGCCACCACGGTCTTGCAGCCACCCTCGTCGTCTCACCAAGACACACATGTGAGACTAGTACGACCGAAAAGAAGCAACTTTGGCAGAGATCGGCGGTACAATGACACGCCGGAGGGAACTAACTCCAGCACCGGAGGGCGATAGCCGACATGATGTAACAGCAAGGGCAAACCAGGCCCTCTCTGGCCCGGCCGAGCCCAAAAAGACTCGTGAAGCCCCGTCGCCACAGTGTAGCAAGGGTATCACCATCGCTGCCAACCCTAGCATTAGTTCCTACTCCTCCGTCCACCAGTGAATCTGCCGCCACCGCAGATCCCCGCTGCCAAGCAACAACGCCATCACCACCGTGATTCCCCGGGTATACCGGACCGCCGCCAGTCTGAGGTTCACCACCTGGGCCCGACAGGGCGAGGAGGAGTGATCATGGCGCACACGACACCTCCGTGCTGCCCACGGGCCACCCGAGAAGGTCAGACGGCCACCAGATCTAGGCCCGCCCGGCCCCGATCTAGTGTCCCGGCCACACCGCAGCCAGGAGGGGCTCCTGCCACCCGCCACGGCGACCAAGGGCCACGACCAGGGCCCGCACGACCCATATCCGTCGAACCTGGCCAAGATCTGGCCCTGTAGGGATCTGCCACCGGGAGCACCTCAAGCCCCAACCGCCGCCCTCCCAACCAAGCCGGCCCGCCGCCACGCCGTGCAGATCCGCCATGCTCACCAAGTTCGTCCCGCCGCCGTCCCTCCTGACCCGACGGGGTGAGCCGCCGCCAGCAGATGGAACCCGCGCTTCCACTGCTGCCGCCGGGGAGAAAGGAGGCCCGCCGCCGCCGGCACCGCACGGGCTTTGCCTGGCGGCGCGCGCTGACGGCGGCGAGGAAGGAGGAGAGGGGGGGGCTGGGGGTGGTCGGCGTCACTGCGGCCGTCCCGTCGCCCGAGGGGGAGGCGAGAGGCGAGCCCTTTTTTTCGGAGAGCCGTGTAATTGATGTATGAAATCAGTGCTAGGAATAAATTAGTTAAGCATGTGCACTTAACCTTAATCTCTCCCTAGATGAAACATGAATGCATGTACGATATTAAGGATGGAGCCTAAGGATAAGCTGTAAAACACATAACTTCAACACTAGAGTACAGTTAGTCGGTAGTTACAGCCTACTATCTCAGCTTAATTAGGCCAAGAACTCCAAGTGAGAACTCTAAACACCGGTGAAATGCTTACCAGTATGGAGTGAGATTAGAAAGTCAAAAACTAATTAGCAGATGGGTAATCATTTTTTGAAAAGGAATACATCGCTAATCATGGAAGTGGTAAAGGAAAACCATAGCTTCTCAACTTCTGATTCTGATGATTTATCATATAAGTGCATATGATTAGCTCCTACAGTGCTTAGCTATGTGTGTATGTGTGTTTGGTAGGACATTCGATAGATCCAAGACAGGACCTAGCAAAACAGCAACCTACTCTCTGGTACTCCCTCCGATCCATATTAGTTGACTTGGATTCATCTAGATACGGATGTATCTCAACTAAGTTAACTTGGATTCATCTAGATACGGATGTATCTCAACTAATATGGGTCGGAGGGAGTACTAATACTGCATGGAAAATGGCTTTGTATTTCAAGCATAAAACATGGATTATGGCAACTCTTGGACCTTCACACCTATGTAAGGGTTAAAAATTTGCATGCTTGCCACCATGAAATCTTGCATTAGATCGCAGCCACTAATATAGCATTCCAACCAGTTTAAGTTTATAACTATTGATGTAGGGATGAAGTTTTAGGGTAGCCCCATCTTCACGGATTCGTGGGGGATTTGAGGGAGGGGACAAAGAACACGACGAACTCAATGAAGAAAACGATACAAATGTACACAGCCGACACAATCTGATTGGTCTCGTTGGTCTGAACTCTAAACCACCAACCCCATAGAATCACGAGGGAGAGACTATGGGATAGAATCCCTTGAGAGAGATTGGAAAGATATGGACATAATCACATATAGAAAGAGAGTAGCTCCAAGTAGAATCCCAACATGGGAGAGAGCTATATGCTAGTAGAATCCATACATGGGAGAGACCAAGTATCTAGGAATACATATCCAACTAGGGAGGTCTTGGTATCCAAGGGTGGATCTTCTCCACAATAATTGGAGGGGTCGGCAAAGCTCTATCTTCTTATCGTAGCTTTGTCAAAGATTTACATATGGATGTGGGGCAATATATATAGCCAACCACAAAATGTAAGTTGGGGGTATAACATTACATTGCCCAAGGCCCACACTTATTCTTATAGGCATGCGCACAAGTGCTGGTGTTTCTTATCTACAACTCGATCGACGTAGGTGGCAGTGTCATAGCAGTGTCGTTGGGGGTCCATGAAGCATGCACAAGGTGGTGATGGGTTCGTAGCATGAAAAACAAAAAATTTCTACCGCAAGAACGAACAAAACCTAGATCCAATCTAGATAAAAGCCAAGATCTAATCTATTAGACATGAGCAACGAGATAGATAGGAACTAACCCTTGTAGATCCGAAAGCGTTAACGAGATTAGATCTCGTGGTTGATGTAGTCGATCACTTGCCGATCTCAAGATCGTGTGGACGATCCTTCCGGCGTCGCGTTCTAGCAGCGCTTCCGCCCTTGGTCAAGTAGATGATCCTTCCGGCGCCACGTTTCGGCAGCGCTTCCGCAGTCGGTCACACGTGCAGAGTCGAAGCAGACCTTCCTCTCCCCGTTCCAGCGAGCAGCGGAGGTAGTAGATCTTCTCCACGGAATCCCAGCAGCACGACGGCGTGGTGGTGGTGGTGGAGTAGAGAATTCTGCAGGGCTTCGCCTATGCCTGTGCAGAAGATGGTGGAGGAGAGAGGCGGCAGAGATTGGGTGTTATGGGAGCAAGGGAGGAGGGGGCGCCCCTGCCCCTCTATTTAAAGAGGGGAGGCGCCTAGGGAGGGGGAGTCCTTGTAGGAATCCCCTCCCTCTCTAGGCCGGCGGATTGGAGGTCCTCCTCCCCCACGAATCCGTATCTTGACCCACCAAGACTCCTTGATCCCTATCTTGATTTTCAAGCAAACTCCAAGATATCTTCTAGAACCTTTCGGAACATTCCGAAACCTTCTAGAATCCTCATACAAACACTCCGGAACATTTCCTAACTCATAAAATGATCTCCTATATATGAATCTTATTCTCCGGACCATTCCGGATCTCCTCGTGATGTCCCGAATCCAATCCGAGACTCCGAACAACATTCGGTCTCCAACGCATATTCCATATCTACTTAAAACAACTTCGAACCTTAAGTGTGTCACCCTACGGTTCGTGAATATGTAGACATGATGGAGACACATCTCCTATCAATAACCATCAGCGGGACCTGGAGATCCATAATGGCTCCCACATACTCAACGATGACTTTGCGATCGATTGAACCATTTACATACGAAACTAATTCCCTTTGTCTCGCGACACTATACATATCCAAGGTTTGATCGTCGGTATCTTCATACCTAGTTCTACCTCGTTACTGATAAGTACTCTTTACTCGTTCCGTGATATGTCATCCCTTGTGACCTAGTCACATGCTTGCAAGCTAACTAGATGACATTCCACCGAGAGGGCCCAGAGCATATCTATCCGTCATATGGATGGACAAATCCCAATCTTGGTTCATGCGCTTCAACACATACTTTCAGAATACCCAATAACACTTTTATAACCACCCAGTTACGAAGCGGCGTTTGATGTCATCAAAGTATCCATCCGATGATGGTGATTAACATAACCTCATGGTCGAAGGAATAGGTTACTATGTATTTGAAAGCTTACAGCAATACGAACTTAATGACTTGATCTTATGCTACGCTTACTATGGGTGTGTGTCCATCACATCATTCTCCTAATGATATAACCTTGTTATTAATCACATCCTAATGTCCATGATCAGGAAACCATGATCATCAATTAATCAACAAGCTAGTTTAACAAGAGGCTTACTAGGGACTCTTATATGTTTACAAAACACACATGTATTAGTGTTTCCTAATAATACAATTGTAGCATGTGATGTAAACATTCATCATAAACACAAAGATATAATAATAATCACTTTCATTATTGCCTCTCGGGCATATCTCCAACAGGTGGAGCAGTAGTTGGGCGGCATCAGAAGGTGGTCGTTTTGTTTCTAGGGTCAAGCGGTAGTGCCGCTCCTTGATCTTGTCCAGCTTCTATTCCATGGTGTGTTGTTGGTGGGCAGTAGTGCTGGCCCTATAGCATCTGTCCTCTTTCTTCCTTCTCCTCTTCCAAGCTTCCATCTTGTCGGGTTTGAGTCCTCGGAAGACCCGGTCTGAACAAAAAGGCGCTCCTCCAGACGCTCCCCATGGGTGTTGCGGAGGAACCCTAACCCGCTCGCCGCCGGCCTCCCCCTCCTCCTCACCTCACCACCATCGGCGGGCGCGGCTGGAAAAAGCCCGTGCAGCATAGGCGGCGGTGAGGCCTCCCCCCCTCCCCCCGCGTGGAACTCTGGGCGGCATGGCTCACCACATTGGGGTTCAGGACCATTTTGGTCCCTGGCGATGGGGAAGGGCGGGTCCGACAGCGACCATGCCTTGGGAGGCGGCTCTTGGAGCTCGTCATGGTGGGGGACGGGGGGAGGCAACCATGGAGAGCTACAGAGGGTGGCGGGGACGACGGTGGTCTGCGGGGTCCATGGCAGCGACCCAGGACGACGGAGGAGTAGAGGTGCTAGCCCGATTTTGGGCATGTACGGGCCAGATCTGGGTTGTTGAGCTTCGGTCTAGATCTAAGTCCGGCCGACGGCGCGTGGCCAGAAAGCCGGAGATGTCCCTTTCATGGTGAGACGCGGCAGTTGCTGCCTGACCGAGCTAGGTGGGCCTAGGTCAGGAGTGTGCCCTGCATGCCAGGTGGGTCTATGGGCTGAGGGTGGTGGTTGTTTGCTACGGCTAAAAGGCTCGGCCCTCTTCCTTGTCCGCGTGACCTAGATCCGAGCCAGGTGGGCTTGGATTTGGCGTTGGAGGTCTTTTTCCGCTTAGGTGAGTCCGAGATGGACAAAATTCGATGCTTCGTGGGGCTCTGGCCTTTCCAAAGACCAGCGGTGATCCGGTTGGCCCGGGTGACCACGGTGGTGATGACGCTACACCTTGGCGGTGGGGATCTGTGGTGGCGACGGATCCACTAGTGGACGCAGAAGTGGGGACTAGGGCTTGGGTTGGCGACAACGGTGACACGCCTGCTGCAGTGTGGCCGCGGGGCTTCACGAGCCCTCTTGGGATCGGCTGGGCTAGTGATATCCTGGTGTTGCCCTGCTGCTACATCTGGTTGGCTATCGCCCTCTAGCGGTGGAGTTAGTTCGTTCCCGTGTGTTACTGAACCGTCGATCCTGCCGAAGTCTCTTCTTTTCGAAAATACTAGCCTCACACAGTGGGTCACGGTGAGATGACGGTGGTGACTGCAAGAACGTGGTGGCGTGTGCTGGTGGACGGCGAGCTTGGTGGAGCAATACGAAGCATCCGGGGGTGTGGTTTTCTGAGAGGTTAGGAGAAATCCTTGTCGTCTAGGCATCAACGCGGGGTGACGCTTGTGGGTGTCATCGTCCTTCTTGAAGGGCGTTGGGTATATCTCTTCCCCACCTCCCGTAGTGTACCCGGGGAAACCCTAGGTCTAGTCCGGGCAACAGTGTCGTGGTCGTCGCTCTCCCTCTTGGGGGTGCTGCTTGGCACGCGACACTTCAGAGTGCTAGGAGCGTAGTAGAATTCTCCGGAGGGCACACGATGGCGGGTCATCTTCATTTTCATCGAGTCACTGTTGCTGGCTTTGTTTTTTTTCTTTGTTTTCTTTGTTTTTTCTTTTGGGCATTGTGCTGTCTGGCCCAACAGAGATCTCAACCGGTTGCTATATTAATATAGCTGGGTGAAAGCCTGATTCTAGGGTTTGAGTCCTCGAGCTTCTCCATACTCGTAGGTGTAAACCTTTGTGAACCAAGATGACTTGGCATAACTTGGTGAGCTTGACAAGGTACTTGATGTGGCGACCATTATAGGTTGGGCCACATCAACTACAGAAGTATAATACTACCCCCTTGTCAAATAAATATCGTTGAGGACATTGGCATGGCCTCCAACATGATATTTTGATCATGGTTTCTATGAAAATATGTTAGTATTATTTTAGATTTAGAATTATATTATGGAAGCATCTTATACCATCCATCAAATAGTACATTTTTTGTGTTGTCGATGTTAGTAATTTCTCTAAATTTTATATTTTCGTTGTTCTTAATGTTTGACTGACAAAGGTTCTAAACAACATGTATGCTGTGGAGAGCGTAGCTGATCCTGCTTTGCAGAAGTCTTGCATTCCATAGGCATATCCACTAGCAAGCTATAGGACAATCGGACAAACATATATAGGATCCCACATGTAACTTACTAGCTAGCTAGTGCTAATCAAGCTAGCAGCTAACGAAGCTAGTAGACGAGTAAGCAACTAGCTTGGGCTGAGAGTTCAATACCGTGGCCCACCCAACCATGTTAGCGTGCTTGCTCCATAATCCAATTGCCGATTGCATGTTCGTTGGCATAAGTCAATATTGTTCCCTCAAAAAAATATTGTGTTCCTCTAGCTAGATCTAGATGGTTACGATTGTCCTGGCTTTCTTGACAATGAAGAGCAAAGACGAAACTTTCCTACTTCACCTCTCGGAGAAAGAACAGCAACAGACAAAAACTTCAGTCACCTTTCCTCAGGGTAAAGTTCTCAAAAGCTTGATGGCTGCAGAAATCTGCAGGCTATATTCAGAGGATGACATGTATCCGGTGGTAAAGGTCAACCTGAACAGAGTTTTCGGCTGGCATGTGCCGGGATGCTACCAGCCATTGAAAACCTACTGCTCAAGCTCTGGAGTCTGGACTATGTCAATGGCCAAGTATAGCAGCCCTTTTCTGAATTTTTACTGTGTTAGCATGCACGCCCAACTCACTTAAATCGATACTAAAAATGTAGAGTGGTTACTGTTCATATTCTTGTAAGCAATCGGGGAGCAATAATTTCCTTCTTCATCTTAGATGGAACCCTGAATCTGCTAGCGTGCATGTGTAACTCTCTGAAACTGAGACTAAATGTGCAAAACACACTGTCATTTTGTACAGTGGTTGTTGCTCATACTCTTTTACATACACGGGGAGCACAAGTTTCCTTCGCTTCATCTTAGACGAAACGCAGCTGCAGGACAAAGCCAGATAGTCTAGCTAGCGTGGTTGTCTACACACGTTCGCTGAAAATTCAGAAAAGTCTGAAACCTCTAGACGACGAGCTCTGAAACGAGGTACGCATGCATCAACGTAGGCAACATGTGATGCCAAATTCATAAAAACCTGATACATAGTCTCCTTTCTAGATTCAGGGCACTTGGTGGATTGAATTTTTCAGGTTGAAATGGTGAATGGTATTTGGCTGCTTCGCACGGACCATGTCAAATGAGCAATGATAAGAGGATGCCAAATTGCCATCCTTATTTTCAGTGGTTTCTTGAGTGCGGTACAGGTCAATATGGACGGCCCAGCCCACCACGGAACTCAAGAACAAGGAGACAAACGGACTCGTTCCTTCCTGCGCAATATTATTTTTTGGTGAGACTCATTCCTTGAGTACAAAGCTAGAGTTCGTTTGTAAGCTGTCCAACTACTATGGGCTGCTTATAGGTTATACTGGTGTTTCAAATTAGTATCTTTCTAGAAATGGGGAACACTTGGGCTCTGCAACGGTTGGCGCATATATACAAAATAAAGCAAAGTTTCAGAATTTAAGAACAACCACAAAAGAGACTAAAACTGCACTTCTGTATCATTGATACTAGTGCTAAGCTGTCAGCCATACTAATTGAACATAGCCGGTGCAACCTGTAAAATTTCAGAACAGGTAATGGGTCTACTCGTAGTTGATTGCCGAGAGCCCTCAACACGTATATTTATATGTTGAGAATACATCGAACGTTTACAAGGATCGGAAAGGAGTCCTAGTCTAGTTTGGTTCGGTATAAGCCGTACGTTGGCAGCAACATTAACACGAAACAACAAGGCAGTAAGAGTTTAACCACAGGGGAAGCAGAAATATTTTCACAATTGTTCTTTACCTCACGAATTCCATTTGAGAAAACGAAGAAGACATTTACAGGGACGTGGACTTAATTTAAGTTGCCCTAAGAGTTTCACATTACAGCCCGAGTAGAGTTGGCACATATATGCCGGATGACTCCGACTAATTACGACGAGAGCTAATTTTACTGATTAGAGTGACAAGGAAAAGATGGAGGAACTGGCTTGTCTGTCGTCAATTCATCCGCATCTACCGCAAAGATCAGCACAGCGCGACCGCTCGATCTGCGGCAGCCGTTGGTTTCATCAGCATGCACATGCCAACGTGCTCGTTCATCTGGTCCGGCGCCGCAGGGCTCTCCGCCGCCGCAACGGCCGCCGCTACAGGGGGAAGAACGTTCCCAGTCGAAGAACGGTCCAGCAACGCCGTGAGCGCCTCGCGCATCCAGTCGTAGCGGCAGAGCCTGTACGCCTCCGCGGGGGAGATCCAGCGCCTGGCGTGGGTGTCCTGCTCCGGCCATTCCTGGAGCTCCTCGGTGACCTCCAGCGCGAAGACGTGGCCCTTGCAGGCGCCCCTCGGGCTGTCGCTGCTCTGCTCGCTCTGGCTGCTCTTGCTCCTGAACACCCACAGCCCCAGCGAGTCTCTCTGAAAGAGAAAACATGCATGTGGCAAATTGCTCATCAGCAACAGCTAATTCGATGAAATGGTAGCAGTGCATAATTAACCCAGACATGTCATCGACAGGAGTTGATTGTTTAGATCGTTGTTGGGGAACCACGAGACACGTCACATGCATAGTATACTATAGCCCTCTGGATGTTTTTATACTATTATTTGTACAGCAATAACACTAGACTTACGTCAAAGATGAATAAAAGAGGCAATGATTCACAATATTCAAGGGATCCCCTGCCCACTAGAGAACCCAAGGATAATCTTCAAGGAATTACACCACGTCATGCATGAGATGTAGATGGAATATGTGCTTATCTTAATTAAGTAGCCTAATGTGGTACTAGTACTAAAAATTTACCAAGTCAACGGCCATGTCCTTTTCTTGTCTCCTGGTTGTTATGTCATGCATGATCCGCATAATTCTCCCCGCCAGATTTTAGCGACAGAGAAAATTTCCCCGGGTGGTTTTGCTTTTCCTTTCGAACAAATGCCATCGCATCGTGTTCGCGTCTCTATCAACTTATTTTAGCATATATCCTCGTGCATAATAGATCAATGCATCTCTCTCAGAGGTCAAATCAGCTAATTACCTAGCTAGCTAGAGGTGCATTAAACTTTCACCATGAGCCAAAGCTGCTGTTCATGAAAACGAGATCAAGATTTGGCATGCATGTGGAGAGGAAGGAAGGAGATATGGGTGAGTAGAGTAGTTACATCGATGTTGCCCCTGACACCGGCCTCCTCCAGCGCCTCGCGGCAGGCGGCCTCGTAGACGTCCTCGTCGTCCTCCCAGCCGCCCTGAAGAACGCAAACAACAAACCAATAATCCATTAGTATGTGGACAGTATGTACGTGCAAGCTTTGCCGATTGGCGGCATAGATGTGAGGTTTACCTTCGGGAAGACGAGGTCGTCCCTGCTGGGCGTGGAGACCATGAGAACCTCGAGCCGCCCGTCTTTGTCCAAGCGGTACGGGACGCACCTGCACCGGAGAGAGGAACACGCACACGGACACGGCTCGTCTGGTCAGAGCAAGAACCACTTTTTGGAACGACATGGAGGTGGATGCAATGACCCAATGAGGTAGCCATGGCTAGCTAGCTAGCGGATAGGGTACTCACCCCGCGACGAGGCGGTACTCGTTGTCGTAGCGCTGCCGCAGTCTTCCCTTCCTCCCGACGAGCTTTTCCGGCGCCATTGCAGCGGCAGACAAACAAGCTACCACGGAAAGGTAAGAGCTAGCTGCCGCTGAAGAGCAGAGAGAGAACCGGGCAAGAAACTGGATGTGCTCTATGCTCTGCGGCTCTGACGACGAACTATTCTTCCCGCGCGATTTAAAGGAGCGAGGAGGAAGGGAGGAGGAGGAGGAGGTCAACCGCCATTAACGCACCAGCACCGCCCAACCAGACAAAAACGAGTAGCTAGGCAGAGGCTCGGTCCGATATATTCTTCGAAGCAGAGAAAAGGAAAGAAAACTGCGAATGATTTGGGCGAGGAGTAGTACTAGTAAACAAAAGGGGAGGGAGGTCCGTTGAATGGCGCGGCACCTCGAGCCGGCCTATTATGATTGGAGACCGAGGAGGCAATTACGAGGGCCGGTGCGGGGTGGTGCTCCGGTCTCTTCTTTGCTCTCCTGATTGGGTTCGTTCCGGGAGTAGCGAACGAGCCACGGACGGAGATTTTATAAATCTGTATGGCGGTGGGGGAGAGTATAGTCATACCGTACCACAGCTTACGTGGCATCACGATTTCAATCTTTACATTTCAAATTTCAAATATGTATGGGCCGTGGGTTCACATGTTTATCGATGCCATGGCTCGGATGGAGTTGCGCGAGATTAGTAGATGTGATGCCAGATTCACATGGTCCAATAATCAGCTTGGTCTCCCCGGAGTGGGAGGTCAAGCAGTTCCCCGTGTCTTCCCTTCGCGCCGAAACTAGAGTGGGTTCAGATCACACTCCCGTCATGCTGGATACAGGGAAAGGGTTTTTTGTCAAATCTAATAGATTTTTTCTGGAAACCAAGTGGTTCAGCATTGCGGGGTTTGCGGAGAATGTCAAGAGCAACTGGCTGTGCATGTTACAACAACCTGCTAGGCGACGTGACGCGATCTACCTGTGGTGTTCTTTGAGCAGAGGGCTACGTCAATTCCTTAGGGGTTGGGCCGCCAACCTAGGCAAAATCGCCCGGGAGGCCAAAGCGGCCTTCCTTCGCCAAATTCAAGAGTTGGATGTGCTGGCTGACGCAGAGGGTCTTGACGAGGAGGGGTGGGCCCTTAGGTACCATTTGGAGGACCAACTAATCCAAATTTTGGTAGAAGAAGAGCACCGGAGACAGCGTGGTCGCATGAAGTGGTTGCTTAAAGGTGACACCAATATAGCATATTTCCATGCTACCACGAATGGCCGAAGGCGCAAGTGCTCCATTATGGATCTCAGTTCCAAGTCTTGCCCTATCATGGGTAAAGAGAAAATTCAGAACCACATATATGAGTTTTATATGGGTTTGATGAGGTCGGATGAACCCAAGTTCCTCTCACTTGGGAAGAACTGGGAGGGCACCTAGAGAGTGTCGATGGAAGACAACAATGTTTTGGCTCTCACCTTTACCATGAAAGAGCTTGAAGAGATACTTGCGGATACCAAGACAGCTACGACTTCTGGGCTAGATGGGTTCTAGGTAGCTTCTTTCAAGGATTTTTGGCCCATGGTTCAGCATGTGGTCTTGGATATTCTCAACGGGTTTGCTCTAGGCACAGTAGATATAGCCAGACTTAATTTCGGTATCCTTTTCCTTATCCTAAAGGTCCCGGGCGTGGAGTCCATCAAGCAGTACCGCCCTATCGCCCTGATCAACGTTATTTTCAAGCTTATTGAGAAAGAGTTCTCAACTAGGCTTTTTCCGGTGGCCCATAGAATTTTCCCCCGTCGCAGATAGACTGATTGTGGATGGGGCGCTAGCGCTCAGAGAAATTATTCACAAAGTGAAAGTGCAAAGGCATGAAGCCATTCTTCTAAAATTGGACTTCAAAAAAGCCCACGACATGGTGAATTGGCGTTTCCCGTAGGAGGTGCTCATTAGGAAAGGTTTCGACTCTAGTCTTGTCCGTAGATATATGCAAGTGGTCTCTGGGGGTCAGACGGTAATTGCAATCAATGGGGAGATGGGGCCCTACTTTAGAAATAAGCGGGGAGTGCGTCAGGGCAACCCACTCTCCGGGGGATGCCCTTGCCGCGATCCTAGACAAAGCAAACATCAACGGTCACATCCAGGGGGTTGTCCCCACCTAGTCTCGAGGGTGTTACCCACCTTCAATATGCATACGACGCCATGATTATGATTCAGAACTCTGCTTTGGGCATTCCCAACCTCAAGTTTCTCTTGATCTGCTTTGAGATCCTCTCTGGCCTTAGGATTAACTTCCACAAAAGCGATGTGATTGTTATGGGGGTGTCTGCTCAAGAGCAAACCATGATGGATAATCTACTAGCAAGGCTCCTTCCCTTTCAAATATCTAGGATTTCCTATCAGCGACAAGAAGTTGACCATTGCGGATTTAGAACCTCTGGTTGCCACAGTGGGCAAGAGAGTGGATCCCTGGCAAGGGAGGTTTATGTCTTTGGTGGCTAGGCTCATTCTGACCAATGCATGACTCTCTAGCCTTTCGCTATTTACCATGGGGCTTTTTCTGCTTGTGGATGGCACCCACTAGGGCTTTGACCCTCATAGGGGCAGATTCTTCTAGGAAGGTTTGGCAAACAAGCGGAAACATCATTGGGTCAGCTGGCCAGAGGTCTACAAGCCTAAAGACCAGGGTGTCTAGGGTTTATGAATACCAGGTTCATGAACATTGCCCTGATGGTGAAGTGGGTTTGGTGCCTTTTCGTAGAGTCATACCAGAACGATATCTAGCTCCAAATTAGCCACGCTAAGTACCCAGGCGCGTTGGACATCTTCAACTCCTCGATGATGGGGGGCTCTCCATTTTGGAAACACATCCACAAAGTCAAGGAGTATTTCAAGTTGGGCGCTCGCTTTCACCTATGTAATGGTGAAATAATTATCTTTTGGACCAACTGGTAGGTCGGGGAGGGCCCCTTTGTACTAGCTTCCCGCGGTTGTTCAGTATCGTCATTGATCTGAATATGAGGATGAAGAAAGCTTTCCAGGGTGACATGTGGCACATTCTTTTCCATAGATCCTTTAGCCAAGATGACTTGAGTGAGTTTGCGCGCCTCCTTCAAGATCTCCCACCTACCTTGGCCTCTCATGATCCTGACCAGGTGACCTGGGCCCTTGATCCATTTGGGCGCTTCTCCATGCAGTCTCTTTACCTCAAACTTTGCCAAGGAGCGGTGGTTGCTCATGCCAAGGAGATTTGGAAGATGCCTGTCCCGCTCAAGTTTAGGATGTTTTCTGTGGCAGTTAGCTAAAGGAGGTTTGCCATTTAACGACTAGATTTAGAAGCACAACGAACCGTCATATTGGCAGTGTGCTCTTTGGAGTTGGCCTGAAAATGTTGATTACATCTTTTTCAGATTGTTCGCGCTCTAGAGCGTATTGAGGCTTTGTCGGATCATGCTCCTTTATTGTTATCTATCAGAACACCACCACGAAAATCCAAAAACAGCTTCAAATTTGAACTTGGATGGATTGATCGTGATGGTTTCCATGACTTGGTGAAGGCTATTTGGGAAAAACAAGTTAGTGGTCAAACACCTATACAACGATGGAACAACAAAATGCGTGCCTTACACAAATTCCTTCGTGGTTGGGCCAGACATACTGCTGGAATCCTTAAAAAATAAAAAATACGCCTTTCAGCTATTATTAATGATTTAGAGGCTTCAGCAGAAGTTAGGCTTTTGACTGCACGTGATATTGAGCTTAAAAACCAATCGAGTGCGGAAATTGACATACTTCTGCGCGAGGAAGAACTCAAATGGTACCAACACTCCAAAGCTAAATTCATCCTTGAAGGAGATATGAATACAAGATACTTCCATGTTGTTCCCAATGGCAAGCATAAGAAGAAACTTATTCACTCTTTAATTCAGGATCAAGGTACGATTGAAGGTCAGGAGTGTTTGGAATATTCCCTAGAGGCAATCATGTATGATGTTATTCCCAATGTATTTATAAAGTTATTGTCCATGTATGAACTACTGATATGTATCATTGAATATGTGATTCGATTGTGGAACTATATATTTGTGTTGTTCATACTAGTTGTCCTTGGTCATAGAGGTTGTGCTGGACACACAACTTAGACTAATGTGAAAGTCGGTTGATGACTCGATTCCACTTCTCATGGGCATGGTGATGTCGTTCCAACTTACACGGATCCGGCTAAAGAGTTTAGCGAGTCGGACTGACCCATATTGAGATATAACGAACAAGTCGTCATTTGTATGTCTCAATCAATGTAATCCTTAGACCTAAGGTTATTGCACAATCCGAGTTGAGGATCACCGACATAGGTTCTGTCAAACGTTGTTCCGTCACTGGGCAGTTATAAAGGCATAGTTCAGATCGACTGAGAATCAAGCTACGTGATGTGAATAACCAAGATGGGATTTTGCCCCTCCGATTGGAGATATATTCTCTGGGCCCTCTCGGAAGATATGATTCGGAAAGCATGGCCATGCGCGACTCGGTTAAGTGTTAGCCGAGGCGATCGACTAAGAGTTAGTCGGATGAATCACTTATCTCGGATCAAGAAAGAGAGTCAAACTATTTAAGGGATGACGATTATTCGCCTATAGTTTGACAAGGTATATCGTGAGGCAAAAGGGACTTGGATGAAATTCGCATTGGAAGGTATGTCGTCATGACTCTTTGGTACTTGGGAGTCGGTACGTTCTGCTAGGAGCTGCTACCGGCTGATTGGTCACGAGTGAGACTCGGATCGTATCCAAGTCACCATGAGCCTGTCGGTCACACACTTAAGAGCGGGAGAAAGTTTGGGTTGGACCCGAATAGGAAATGGACCGAGTCAGTGAGTTATACTCCTGGTGACTAATATAGGCCTTTTAGTGAATGGGCCACAAGTGAGTGGATCCCACTTTCACTCTCTATATAAGCTGGGGCGTAGCTGCTTAGAGCACATAGTTAGGTCATTCCATGCGTTGGAAACCCTAGCTCTAGTTTAGTCCAGCCACCGTACCAGACCTAGCAGTCCACCGCCGGTGCTCCTCCTCGTACGTGTGGATACTAGCGGAGGTGTTGTATGTTCAGCACTTCGACAGTCGGATCGGGAGGACTGCACTGCATCAAGTGATGTGCTTCATCGGTTCCGCAACTGTGCGTCTAGTGGTAATTCTCATGGCATACTACCTCAGCTAGATCTTGAGATCACCGCATAGGGGAAAAAGTTTTGTTTATCTCTACATGGCCCAACAATGGTATTAGAGCGTTAGCTTCTTGTTTTAGGCTTGAGATCGTGCATATATGATATGCGGTTGGCGTTAGATTGGATGTAATTGCAGTTTTGGTGGTCGGTCTATGAGATGGATCGACCGGTTTTGTACGAAGTTGATTGGATCAACTATACTCGGGGAATTCGATTATCTGGTTTCCGTGATCATACTATTGAGGTCGTGGAACGACATGCCGCTACCGGTCGGCTTCTGTCATCGGAGTAGACTATGACACGTAAATCTGTATGTGGTGATCGAAGATCAAAGAGTCTGGTTGAATCAGAGTCCGGATTGGATTTTGGTAAAATTGTTTTATCCGATGAAGAAATCCATGTTCGGAATGTAGATGAGATCTACGTTTTCGAGACTGCTTGCTTCTCCCTGTCGTAGCGCCTTAGATGTCGCTGCGAGTTTCACAACGCCGGTAAATATCGTATCTATGCATAACTTGTTTTTGCATGATGATATTGTGAATGGTATGTCTTATGTGCATGTGATGTGTGTAATCCATACGTGATCTGTGTATCACGGTTTTTTGTTAGGTGCTGGAGCGTAGGTGTTGCCATGTTATTGTATAACGACATGCATGTCAGATTCTCGATGTAATTTACTTTACTAGCTAGTGTAGATGTTTGGAGAACCCGGATGGCATGCAAGTCGATGTACAAGTTGGCTACATGGTGTAAGGCGGCACGTGACAAGAGTTGGCACGAGACGAATTACAAGCTTTCTGGAGATGGAGATCGTCGTGAAGAGAGCCATACCATTTCACATTATAATTGTTTTATTTCATGTTATTGTTGTGTCTCTATTTTTACCTCTATTAGATAGTTGGTAGAAAGTAATGCCTCAAAGAAGGTCTAGTCGGTCTCCCAGCCGGTGCTGAACCATCACAAGTCGGACATTCTTGGTAGTGGGCTCATAAAATATGAGGTGCTACCAATTCTTTTCAACTAGGTGGGTTCGAGTCGGACTCTTATAGTGGAAGCACTTAGTAACCTAGACGGGTCTATCACAACGGCTGTGGGGCTCGGGGAGAGGTCGGTCGGGAGCCGGGGCATAAGATGCCATCCGATCAACGGGAGTCACATGAGATGTGATTGGCAAGGAGTTGCCTACCTAGATCACTTGACGTCTAGAAGTGATGCTAAAGATCACTAGTCAGCTTGCTTATTTAGGATCTTGAACCACTAAGCAACCATCGGAGGGGTGTTGGTTCTAGTGGGAGTATAAGTATTAAAATGTTTAATATGCTTGCTCTTTTTGTTGGAAATATGCCCTAGAGACAGATAATAATAAGGATTATTATCATATTTCATAAAGTTTATGATTAAGTTTTATATCATGTAGTAACTGTATTGAAAGGAAACGTCAATACACGTGTAATATAAAAATAACCAGGGGTTCCCGGTGAAACTCTAGTCACTGGTTCATTGGTCAACAGATGATTAAGGTTTCTTGATCATGTGGCATTTATGCCAGTTGGAAATGGAGTCAAATCATTCTGATAATGAGATGATGAACCAATACCTAACCTAAACATCGTGACCCGATCATGTTACAAAGTTCAAGTTATGATGATTAGAATAGACCTTGTACACTATTCCTTAGACCGTCAGACTATATCAATCAATGTCGCTCGAGAGTGCTTAGATAGCATCAAACGTCACTTGGTAATATAGTGACAATAAAGGTGTGTTCAGGTATTTGGAGGAACCGTAGAGGCAATATATGTCAAGAGCGTGATTTGTCCATCTACGGGACGGAAAGATACTCAAGGGCCCACTCGGAGAAGTTATATCCAATAGCTGCGCATCGTGTGATTTGATCACAGGGATATCACTTGTCGAAACGAGTCAAGTGGCATTGTTCGGTAACGATATTGAACATGACATGGTGATGTCATTGATCGGATCTCAGGCAATGCAAGTATCGAGAGACAAAAGGAGTAAGACACGACTGTCCCTATTCAAACGACAAAAGATCTTCGTGGAATGCACAGGCGTCACATGGCCATCCAGGTCCCTCTATCGATCATTGGTCTGGGAGTGTCCTGACCATGTCTGGAGTGTTCCCGAACCGTGGGGTATCATGCTTAAGGGCTTGATGATGCTTAGAGAGTGTTTACATGATCGGTAGAATCACCGAAGAATAGAAAGAGAGAAAACCGGAAGGGTTTCGGTAAGTCCGGAGTGGAGGTGGAAGGTGTTCCATAGCCACGGAGATTGAATAATATGCGAATGAATGTTAAATATTTATTTAATCATTTATTCATAATTATTTAACAAAAGAGAAATCAATTAAAGGTCGAAAAGGCTTAATGGGCCAATTCTGGAGGGAGAAGGGCCGATGAGGGAAAGGCAAGAGGAGAGAGGAGGCAAGGGGGTGTCCTGCTGGGCCAAGCCCCCCGCGCGGGCCCGACTGACGGCTGCCCCCCTCCCCCCCTCCTTTAGTACCACCCCGGGACTTTGAGGGAGGTAGTATCTCCTCTCCCCTATATATAGTGGGGGTATTTTGACCAAAAAAGATACAACCAATATTCAATAAAGGTTTCCTATATTTTGGGGAGACCACCAATTGATATTCTCTCTCTCTCCCGTGACCGTAGTCCCAAGTTCGGACTGCGCAAACGAGAGACATCTTCACCGTAGAGTGCCATCGCACTGCGGGATTCGGATCGAGGAGCTCTACTTCCACAACTGCTGCTGGATTGGGGAAGCGGGAGTCATCGCCAGGCATCGGATGCATGTAACTCCCCGCGAGGTATCACACTTGAGGCACTCAAGTCGTTGGAGCCGCAGGAGTGCAAGGACTTCATCACGACCTTGAGGTCGGCTTCGGCTCGTCTACATCAACCATGCTCTCCTAAGCATTGACAACGCTTTTCGGTCTTCAAGGGTAAGTTCGCGAAAAGCCCCTCCTGTTACTGCATTACTAATAGATAGGTCCTGGCAGGATCAGGGGTTCAGGCGCGTAGGGTAAAATTTTATTATTTTCATACGCGAACCCCTATAGTGGTATCAGAGCTAGATCTATGCGTAGTATTGCTAGTACGGGTAGAAGACACAAGATGTAGCATGTGGGCGTTGATCTTTTAGTTGTTACCCTCCCACGTGTACTTGTGTATACCGCAACAATGCTTGATGAAGCGGCCCTCGACCGACTTTACACGTTCATTCGCGAGACTGGTCCACGCTTAACATACGGCTTGTACCATATAAAGTGGCTTAGGGGGGTGTCTGACTCTCTCGCATTAGTTGGTATGCCATTTGCAAGGAAGGGCCCCGAAAGGGTATAATATAGACAACTAATTGATTAGCGTTGTGGTGAAAGTTCGTAGGTAAGAACGGTTCTTGTGCGAAAGCCCATTCAGCCACGTAAAACATGCAAAGATAAAGTAGAGGCGTCTAACTTTGTTTTGTAGGGGGCGTTGCTTTGTGATATGGTTTTGGCAAAGGTAAAGTGATTACCTTATGTTACGAAGTAGTAGTAGATAGTCACGGAGGTGATGAACTACCACGCCAGAAAGACACTGGTACCCTGGTGTCTACAGAGTTGGAACCCTGGCGGCGGAATCCGGTGACGCCGGATGGAGATCACGACGTGAAGGACCATATCACATCGCATTTACATTCAATGTCATTGTTTGTGTATCTTATTGTGTGCTAGTATTATATACTCGACGGTATCCTAATAAGATGATCCCTGTTAAAAATTACCAATGATTGTGTTCCCCCTTAGTGTGCACCACCAAGAAAGTTCTTCGGTATGAGGCAGTGTCATGATGACCGGGTGTCAGACATATCTATGTTCGCATACAGTGGGTGTAAGCCATGTTGCACAGCGAATACACTAAGGTTGAGTTGGCGAGCCTAGCATGTGTAAACATGGCCTCGGAATACGGATGGTCGAAAGATTAAGCACGAGTCACATGAATGATGTGACCGACATTTAGGCATCCACCCTAGCACCCACATTGATGGGCGTGAAGATCGGGGGAGATGTGGGGAAAAGGGGTCGTGTTATCACTAGAACCCTTCAGGGGATCGGTGTTTCTTAGTGGAGTTTTTATTAACTCATTTAATTATAAACTTAGTCTAAATTCCTTTTTTCAGTTATAAATTTAGAAAATGGTTCTCCCCGATGCTACCTTTCCTGTTGATGATTGGTTAGATGGAGAGAAGCTCAGGCCAGACGGATCAAACTTCTCTATATGGGTTGCGCGTCTGCATGTTCTCCTAAGCGAGAATGACGTGGTCGACTATATACTCAATGGGATATATTTGGATCAGCCCAGTGACTTAGAGACCCCAGAGTAGCGGGAACCGCTATTACCGTCGTGAGATGGCCTCCTTCATATTAGTGACGATGCGTTTCGGGATGGTGGATGAGCTATGGCCAGTCGTGGGTAATGTTGACCCTCATACGGTAATGATACAGCTTAGGACACATTTCGTGGAACAAGCACGCATATGGGAGCATGAGATGATAGGAGATTTTCTCTCTATTAAGATGGAAGAGAACTCTTCACTTGAAGACCACTTGGACCGCATGCATGACGCGTACATGAGGCATGCATACTTCCTGGACAACTGGATGATGAGCTCTTTTGCAAATGGCGTTGTGCTGCGTTCACTGCCACCAAGCTACCACGCACATGTCAGGAGCTGCGAAAACACATTATTTCCACAGGTTCATATCACATCTCAGGAATGTGAAGGTTGAACCCATTGCAGAGGTCATCAATGACAAAGGTATATATTTGATATACAATTTTATAAATGTTATAATATTGCAAACACATGTTGAAGTGTTAAGTATATTTGATACTTGTTCTTTTTTGCTGAAAACAGGACCTTCTGCATGAGAGGTGCTTGCTGGAGAGGAGGTGATGTTGCGTGTTGATGGCGAGTATGATGATGGCCGACGACACTCTCCCTCGATGTTTATCACTTAGTTTATGTTTTAGGATGATTATTGTAATCAAAAGGTTGTGAACTTCATTAGTGTGTCTCACACTTCGTGAGACGGTTATTCATATGAGTTTGTAACAAACAGTTGTTCCACTTTTATGAATGATCTCTATTTGTGTTCATATCTTGTTCGATTATACGTGAATTATCCTTGTTGTTGAAACTAATTTATAATGCATGAATATTTGTAAAATATTGAAATGCCTTGAAATTACCCAACTTAATGATATGTTCATTACTGAATGAAACCATTGTTTAAATTCAAAGTTATGTGATAATATGTGAAAGACATTCGATTTCTTCTCACATATAAATCATGCCTAAGTTCGACCAAATAACTTAAGCACCGTGTATTACTTGAATACAATGTGTTTAATGAATTGTTAAAAGAGAATACATATTCAATGTATTGTGTTTTAACAAAAATGGTGATTATCATTATATGATTGTTTAAATTTTGTAAAGAAGTTTACCAAAGCAAACATGAGTATGAAACTATTTGATATGATCAAAGTATTTCATCAACAAAGGGTATTAAAGATAAAAGAGAATCCAATTGCTTCAATTTTATCAATAGTAATGGAATTCGACATTGTAAGAATGGAATAAAGAAAAATTGTGGAATGCAATGCGTTTGAAATGTCAAAATGCAAAGCATCACAATCTGATATTTAATAACAAGTGGGTGAATTTATGGCGCCAAATAAACCTTTTTAGTATAGATGTAAAGACCATTAGTTAGACATAGTTAGCACTCAATTAGAACATATAGTGAACCATATGGATTCGTGAGATCGGCTCCATATCTAGTATGGATCCTCATGGAAGTTTTGGGGTTATTCGATATAACCAAAACAATAGCGAATAAGTCCTTGTAGAGTATTCATTGGAAACCTTTGAATACAAAATCCATAGCTAGAGCCAAAATTGGAGCAAAACTAGCATTGCTTGGATTTTGGTGCATTCTCGAGAAAGTTCACATTTAGTGATATTTCTCGATTATGGAGCAAATGGAAGATAGTGAAAAACATGATGAGGATTCAAAACCCTGCATCAGAGTGTTGAGAAGCGCAACGGAAAGCGTTCCTAAATTATACTCTTCACAAAGGAAAGAATCAATGATAGTGATCATTGTGTTTTCCCCACTGGTGTTTTCACTACATAAAGTAGGATTCAAAATGCAGCCCATATCTTGTATGGAGACATTTATGAATCATTTGTCATGATTACCGTAATATGACATACCTACAAACTACTAAGGAAATAATGGTAAGCTAAAGATATGAGAAATCCCAAAGCAAAATTCACTTGAGATTAGAAATAAATTCGTTGCTGAATCTTACAAGTAAAGGGGTTACTTAGATTTTCCCAAATGACTGCAAAGACATAGTGGAAAAAGGGGTGAATGACAAAAGCACAATTTGTCAAGTATTGGACAAATTACAAAAGCACAATTTTTCAAGTATTGGACAAATTCAAACAAATTTGATTCAAGTGTGCTGAAAGTATGGTGGATTTAAAACTGGTAAAGTACTAGTATCTCATAGTAAATCTCCAAGTTTGATATTTGATCAAAGGATTTTGAAGTCATTCAAAATAGTGAGTGGATATGCAATTTGCATGAAATTGAGTGGGATCTATGAAAGTCTTCCTAAAACAATATGTGAATGACATATTTTTGAGTGGGAGCAAAATACGTCTCAAATTCAAATATGTAGGAACATAGTTTGAGTAAGAGTAGTGACTCATACCCAAACATGTTGGGAACATATTTGAGTGGGAGCTTAGAGGAGTGATTCTTAAGTGTGTATACGACACATTAAGAATAAAAGTGCAAGTACCAATAAATAATGATTTATAAGGAGTAGAAGTTGATAATAAGTATATTATGATATTATGTAGTATTCCTTAAAGGATTCTGAAAAGGGTTTTCGGAATAGAAGTTAGTTAAGGAACTGGTCCTTGATAACTCAAATTAGGAATAGAATTAAGTCTAACATCGATGGTTGAAAGAAAGAATAGGATGATCATCATCCACTATGTTGAGACATAAGTTCTATCTTGGAAAACCATGATGACAACTTAACATAATATATGATCCAAGAAGGAATGTTTGAAAAGTGATTAAGTTCAAATCATGGAACGTTGAGCTAAATTTGTCCACAGTGTCTAATAGAGAACTGTAGACATGTTTTCCAAATCCATAAAGGATGACATATCTTAAAGTATAAAGGGTTATGTTATAAGGGAATATTTTGAAACTCCTATAATACCGACTAAAGTCAAGTAGGAAGCGAGGTGAACAAAACATCAAAAGTTGCACAGGGTGCACTCGTGTTTCAATGATTAAATTTATAATAATAGATAAGGGTACCATCTAAAGTGATGTATAATGTTATGGCAGGGACAATTCACTTTTAACATAGAATGATGTGTCCCAGGGCACAGTGCCCATCAGAAAGCCCTCGAGGTTGATATAAGTCACTGTAGGCTCTTGGAATCCGGCCTTGTTCTGCTGCCATAGCGAAGATGCATACACAAAGATGTTATCATGTGATGATAAAGTATTAATGTCAATCAAGGTGACATTAGTAAGTTGCAAAGGATTTGGGACTGTAAAGTACAGGCCCAAGACTCAACCTCTTCCATGAGCAAGCATGTTCAGGGTCCCGGGATATATGGTGCCAATGATTCAGAACAAATGCAGCTAGTTTATTTGTACTCTAGTGCAAGTGGGAGACTGTTGGAAATATGCCCTAGAGACAAATAATAATAAGGATTATTATCATATTTCATAAAGTTTATGATTAAGTTTTATATCATGCTATAACTGTATTGAAAGGAAGCTTCAATACACGTGTGATATATATAAACAACCAGGGGTTCCTGGTGAAACTCTAGTCACTGGTTCATGGTCAATAGATGATCAAGGTTTCATGATCATGTGGCATTTATGCTAGTTGGAAATGGAGTCAACTCATTCTGAGAATGAGATGATGAACCAATACCCAACCTAAACATCATGACCCGATCATGTCACAAAGTTCAAGTTACGATGATTAGAATAGACCTCGTAGACTATTCCTTAGACCGTGAGAATATTATCAATCACTGTCTCTCGAGAGTGCTTAGATAGCATCAAACGTCACTTGGTAATACAATGACAATAAAGGTGTGTTCAGGTATTCGGAGGAACCGTAGAGGCAACATATGTCAAGAGAGGGATTTTTCCATCCGCGTGATGGAAAGATAATCAAGGGCCCACTCGGAGAAGTTATATCCAATAGATGCGCAGCGTGTGATTTGATCACAAGGATATCACTTGTCGAAACAAGTCAAGTGGCATTGTTCGTTAACGAGATTGAACACGACATGGTGATGTCATTGATCAGATCTCGGGCAATGCAAGTATCAAGAGACAAAAGGAATAAGACACGACTGTCCCGGTTCAAATGACGAAAGATCTTTGTGGAATGCAAAGGGGTCACATGGCCATCTAGGTCCCTCTATCGATGATTGGTCTGGGAGTGTCCCGACCATGTCTGGAGTGTTCCCGAACTGTGTGGTATCACGCTTAAGGGTTTGATGATGCTTAGAGAGTGTTTATAGGATCGTCAGAATCACCGAAGAATAGAAAGAGATAAATGTAGAAGGGTTTCGATAAGTCCGGAGGATGTCCGAAGTGGAGGTGGAAGGTGTTCCATAGCCACAGAGATTGAATAATATGTGAATGAATGTTAAATATTGATTTAATCATTTATTCATAATTATTTAACAACAGAGAAATCAATTAAAGGTCAAAAAGGCTTAATGGGCCAATTCCGAAGGGAGAAGGGCCCATGAGGGAAAGGCAAGAGGAGAGAGGAGGCAAGGGGGTGGCCAGCTAGGCCAAACCCCCTGTGTGGGGCCCACTAGGGCTGGCCGGCGGCTTCCCCCCTCCCCCCCTCCTTTAGTTCCACCCCGGGACTTTGAGGGAGGTAGTACCTCCCCTCCCCCTATATATAGTGGGGTATTTTGACCGTAAAAGATACAACCAATATTCAATAAAGGTTTCCTCTCTTTTGGGAAGACCTCCAATTGATATTCTCTCTCTCTCTCTATCTCTCTCTCTCTCTCTCTCTCTCTCTCTCTCTCTCTCTCTCTCTCTCTCGCTTTCCTTCTTTCTCTTCCGTGACCGTGGTCCCAAGTTCGAACTGCACAAACGAGAGACATCTTCACCGCAGAGCACCGTCGCGCTGCGGATTCGGATCTAGGAGCTCTACTTCCACAACTACTGCTAGATCGGGGAAGCGAGAGTCATCCCTAGGCATCGACTGCATGTAACTCCCCATGAGGTTTCACACTTGAGGTACTCAAGTTGTTGGAGCCGCAGGAGCGCAAGGACTTCATCACGACCTTGAGGTTGGCTTCAGCTCGTCTACATCAACCACGTTCTCCTGAGCGTTGACAACGCTTTTCGGTCTTCAAGGGTAAGTTCGTGAAAATCCCCTCCCGTTACTGCATTACTAATAGATAGGTCCTAGCAGCATCAGGGGTCCAGGGGCATAGGGTAAAATTTTATTGTTTTCATACGCGAACCCCTACACTTTTATGGATACATGTCTTAAGGGTTTTGCATATTTTTCTGTTTTAGATCAATGGCACCTAGCAGTCTCCCTCAGATTTCCAGTTTTACTTTGAGAACCATCTTAGAGAAAGATAAGCTAAATGGAACTAACTTCACCAACTGGTATCGTAATCTAAGAATTGTTGTCAAGCAAGAAAAGAGGTACCATGTCCTAGACAACCCACTTCCAGATGAGCCGAATGAGAATGCGACTATCGCAGCCACCAAAGCCTACCGTAGGACATGTGATGAGTCTACGGAGATTAGCTGTCTTATGCTTTCTCACGTGGAACCGGACTTGCAGCAGCAGTTCGAGAATGTTGAGGCCTACGATATGATCGAAAGCCTCAAAAGTATGTTCTAGGCTTAGGCAAAGACTAAGAGGTATCAAGTCTCTCAGGCTTTGTTGAGTTGCAAGCTTAAGGATGGTGATCCACAGAGTCCACATGTAATCAAGATGGTTGGTTATGTGCAGTCTCTAGAAAGGCTGGGCTACCCCATTAGTGAAGAGTTCGCTATGGACATAATTCTGAACTCTCTTCCTAGTGCGTATGGTCAATTCATATCGAAGCTCACTGAATTACATGGGATGCTCAAGCAGGCTGAGGCAGATCTCAAGAAAGGCACCAGTCAAGTGTTGATGGTGCAAAATAAGGCTAAGTTCAAGAAGAGTTCTTGGACTAAGAAGAAGGCTAAGTCAGGAGGCAAGGCTTAGGACCCTGTCCAAAGCACTTCCTCGGGGACTAAGCCATCTCCTGCAGCTGGATCCACTTGCTTATACTGCAAGGCGAATGGCCACTGGAAGAGGAATTGCAGCAAGTATCTGGATAACAAAGCCAAGAGTGGAGGTGCGACTTAAGGCTCAGGTACGCTTGTTTGCAATGTTATATACATTTATCTTGCTGATGCACCTGGTAGTTCTTGGGTATATGATATGAAATCAGTTATTTACATCTTCAACTCATTGCAGGGACTGGTAAGAACTAGGAGTGTGGCGAGAGGCGAGGTTGACATTCGAGTCGGCAACAAAGCGAGAGTCGCTGCATTGGAAGTTGGCACGATGCAACTTCATTTACCTTCTAGATTCCTAATGGAGCTGAATAATTGTTATTATGTTCTAGTGCTTAGTCGAAACATTATTTCTGCCTCATGTTTGATGAGAAAAGGTCATGAGTCGAATATTAAGAATAATGGTTGTTATTTATATTAGAATGATATGTTTCACAGCTTTGCACCCGTTCAGGACGGGTTATTTATTTTAAATCTTGATGGTGAATCTGTCTATAGCATAAATGTGAAAAGGTTGAAACCAAATGATCTGAATATGACTTATTTTTGGCTTTGTGGGCTTGGTCATATAAGTTGGAAACACATGAAGAAGCTCCATGATGATGGACTCCTAACTTTGTTTGACTTGGAGTCGTTCGAGACATGTGAATCATGCCTACTAGGCAAGATGACCAAAACACCTTTTGCAAAGAGTTGTGAAAGGCGTCCGACTTATTGAGACTAATACATAGTGATGTATGTGGCCCGATGAGAACGACAACCAGAGGTGGTTATGAGTACTCCATTACCTTCACTGATGATTTAAGTAGGTATGGATATATCTACTTGATGAAACATAAGTCGGAAGCCTTTGAAAAGTTCAAGGAATTCCAGAATGAGGTACAGAATCAACTCGTCAAGAAAATAAAGTTTCTTCAGTCGGACCGAGGAGGCGAGTACATGAGCCATGAGTTTGATGACCATCTGAAGAGTTTTGGAATAGTTCCTCAGCTCACTCCACCAGGTACGCCGTAGAGGAACGGTGTGTCAGAACGGCGGAATCGGACCTTGTTGGACATGGTATGATCAATGATGAGTCAAATGGATCTACCTTTATCATTTTGGGGTTATTGTCTAGAAATGGCAGCGTTCACACTAAACAGAGTACCATCAAAATCGGTAGAGAAGACACCGCATGAGATGTGCACTGGCAAGAAGCCAAGTTTTTCTTTTCTTAAGATTTGGGGTTGTGAATCATTTGTCAAGCGACTTCAATCAGACAAGCTTACAGCCAAGTCGGATAAGTGTATTTTTGTGGGGTATCTAAGGGAAACCTTGGGTTACTACTTCTACAACCGAGAAGAGGGCAAAGTGTTTATCGCTCAGAACAATGTCTTCCTTGATAAAGAGTTTCTCAGTCGGGGAGTCAGTGGGAGTATAGTGCAGCTCGAAGAAATTCGAGAAGTACCGACCAATAGCGAGTCGGCAAAAGCCTTGGAGGTTGAGCCAGTCGTCGTAGCTGAGCTGGCAGCTGCACCTACACTACGAAGATCAACAAGATTGTGAAGTGTTTGTGATGTATTATTGTTGGACAGTGATGATCCGGCAACTTATTCAGAAGCGATGGTGGGTTCTGATTCTGAGTCATGGCTTGGAGCCATGAGATCCAAGTTAAAGTCCATGGATGAAAATCAAGTTTGGAACTTGGTTAATCTGCCACATGGTGCAAGACCCGTCAAGTGCAAATGGGTCTTTAAGAAGAAAACTGATATGGATGGAAATATTTCTGTCTATAAAGCACGGCTTGTTGCGAAGGGGTTCCGACAGGTTCAAGGAGTTGACTACGATGAGACTTTCTCACCCGTAGCGATGCTTAAATCAGTTCGGATGATGTTAGCTATAACAGCCTATTTCGACTATGAGATATGGCAGATGGATGTCAAAACAGCTTTTCTTAATGGAAAATTGACCGAGGATGTGTATATGATACAGCCTGAGGGTTTTGTCGATCCGACTAATGCTGACAAGGTATGCAAGCTTCAGAAATCCATTTATGGGTTGAAGCAAGCATCTCGGAGTTGGAATATTTGCTTTGATGAGGTAGTCAAATCGTTTGGCTTCATCAAGAGTGATCATGATTCTTGTTTATACAAGAAGTTTAGTGGGAGCAAAGTAAAAACTTTCTGATCTTATATGTGGATGACATATTACTAATTAGAAATGATGTCCATATGTTGCAAGAAACCTAGGAATCATCAGAAAAAAGTTTTTCAATGAAAGACTTGGGTGAGGCGACTTACATACCAGGAATCCGGATCTATAGAGATAGATCAAGGCAGCTCATTGGATTGAGTCAGGGTACATATTTGGACAAAGTGTTGAAGAAGTTCAACATGGAATCATCTAAGAAGGGGTTCTTACCGATGTCCCATGGCGTAAAACTTAGCAAGACTCAATGTCCTTGTATAGCTGATGAGCAAAGTCGGATGAGTGCGATTCCGTATGCTTCTGCAGTCAGATCCATCATGTACACTGTGATTTGTACAAGGCCGTATGTTTCGTATGCTCTAAGTGTTGTGAGAAGGTACAAGGCTAACCCTGGAGAAATCCACTAGGCAGCGGCTAAAAATATCCTTATGTACCTTAGAAGGACTAAGGATATGTTCCTAGTTTATGGAGGTGAGGATGAACTCAGTGTAAGGGGTTAAACAGATGTAGGTTATCTCACTGAATCGGATGATTCTCGTTCACAATCCAGATATATGTTTGTGATAAACGGAGGGGTTGTGAACTGGAAGAGTTCCAAGCAAGATACAGTGTCTATGTCTACGACAGAGGCTGAGTATATTGCTTCTTCGGAGGCGGCAAAGGAAGCCGTTTGGATGAGGAATTTCCTCATGGATCTTCATGTGGTTCAGGGCTCGTCCAATTCGCTAGACGTGTATTGCGACAACAACGGTGCTATTGCACAAGCCAAGGAACCTAGACAACACCAGAAGAACAAACACATACTCATGCCGTACAACCTAATTCGCGAGTTCCTGGATCAAGGTGATATCAAGTTATGCAAGGTACACACAGATGCAAACATTGTGGATCCATTGACAAAGCTGCTACCACAGCCAAAGCATGAGGCGCACCTCGGAGCTATGGGCATTAGATGCCTAGACATGTGGTGTCGGATGATTGACTCTAGTGCAAGTGGGAGACTATTGGGAATATGCCCTAGAGGCAATCATGTATGATGTTATTCCTAATGTATTCATAAAGTTATTGTCCATGTATGAACTACTGATATGTATCATTGAATATATGATTCGATTGTGGAACTATATATTCATGTTGTTCATACTAGTTGTCCTTGGTCGTAGAGGTTGTGATGGACACACGACTTAGACTAATATGGAAGTCGGTGGATGAGTTGGTTCCACTTGTCATGGGCATGATGATGTCGTTCCGAATTACATAGATTTGGCTAAAGAGTTTAGTGAGTCGGACTTACCCATATTGAGATACAACGAACAAGTCGTCATTTGTATGTCTCAATCAATGTAATCCTTAGACCTAAGGTTATTGCACAATCTGTCACTAGGCAGTTATAAAGACAGAGTTTGGGTCGACTGAGAATTAAGCTGCGTGATGTGAATAACCAAGATGGGATTTTGCTTCTCTGACTGGATAGATATTCTCTGGGCCCTCTCGGAAGATATTGTCGTCGGATTGAGGACAAGTACGCCATGAGGGGGTCCTCAAGGCGTGCGGAAGAGAGGGGTGTGAGACGTATGGTGTTCCGGGACGGTGAGCACACAAGTTTACCCAGGTTCGAATCCGCCGGCTTTGGACGGATCCTACTCCTGCTAGCAATCCAGTAATACGGCAGAGCCGGATATGGGTTACAAGGGTTTCGCCTGTGCGAGTTGACATTGTAGATTATTGAGGTGTTGCCCTAAAGGCTCTCCCTAGGACGGCTTATATAGATATCCGACCTAGGGTTTACAGGAGAGATCTATCCGGCTACGACTAAGAGTCGGTTACAGAGTACATCTTGAACTACAAGTAACATTATGGTCCTAACTCGGTAAGTCTTCTGGGCCTTCCCGTAGCCGGATTGGACTCCGTCTTTCTCCCTGACTGGGCCGCCCGTGAAGCAAAGCTCTAACCCAAAGTGGGCCACCCTGGTCAGTGAGGAACTATGAGGATACCTGGAAAGTATATCCCCAGCAGTAGCCCCCAGAGGCCTCCAAGATCCAAAGTCGGATTCATCATCGTCTAGCTTGACCTTCGGCTTGCAGAATCTTGAAGGGTTCCTGAAACTTCACAACAAAAAATACGATCCGGGTCTTAAAAAATAAGTCGGACCTATCAACAGGTTACTCGGATTTTCCAGCTTGATTTCAAACTAAGCCGGAACTTGGTTTCTAACGCCACCTGACACAAGTCATGGTCAAGTCACGTCATCTGACAGGCATTCCATGAGCATGACCGTTGGTGGGTCCGCGGTTCGCAGAACCGAGGCGCCGTTTCAATGCGTGCGTGGAGATTGAGGCGACGCAATCATCGCGTGGGTCCTTCCCAGTTCCTTCCATGACGCGTGGCGGTTACACTGTACCATTTGCACGAATCTTGGCGCAATTAGGTGGATATAAGGAGTTAGGATTTTCTCCTTCTCCTTCCACCAGTCTTTGCCGTTTCCTCTCCTCCCAATCTCCCTGCGCACACAGAGCTCCCCCGTTCCTCCCCCATAGAACTCCCAGCGCCGCCCCTTTTAGGTCAACTGCTTCGCCGGAGAAATGGCTTCATCTTCTTCCTCCGGCTTGGCGGCAGCGGCGGCGGCGGCGACGGCGGAAGCGGTGGTGGAGAAAGAGAGCTTTCGCGGGCTCTAGATTCCCTGCGCGCTCAACGACGAGGGTCTCAAGAATGTGGAGAAGGAAGGGCTCCTTGCCGCCGGCGACTGGCGGAGCGGCTTCGAGGAAACCATCCCCAACCCGTGCGACGGCGAGCGGGTCCACTTCGGCACCCACCTCGACAGAGGTTTGTCGTTTCCTCCCTCGGAGTTCTTCTCCGAGGTGATTGATCATTACGGAGTTCAACTCCATCATCTTCCTCCCAACTCTCTTTTAGAGATGAGCGTGTACGCTTCGTTGTGTGAGGGCTTTCTCGGCATTGGGCCGAGTTTGACTCTTTTCCGGTACTATTTTCATGTCCGGAGAAACTCCATTACCGCCGGTGTTCCTTATATCACTGGCACTATTAGTTTTTTGCTTAGACACGAGCGCGCTTATCCCAAAATTCTAGCTAGTGACTCGGTCAAACAATGGCCAGCCACATTTTTCTATCATAGGGATATTCCAGCTCCCGTCAAAGCCACTGCTTTGCCGGCTTTTGTTGATGGAGCTGCCACGGCCCAACCTTCTTGGGATGAGGCTGCTCTGGCTCCCACCGACGATCTGATCCTCGTTAAGAGGCGGATCGAATACTTGATCAAACACAAGGGACTGAAGGGATCCGATTTGCTCCAATGCTGGGTCTCACGCCGGATCCAGCCCCTTCAGTACCATGGGGATCGACTGATGCACCCCATCATGTCATCCAAGAAAGACTTCCTCCGCATCAGCCCCAAATCCTACACCACTCAAGGCTACATAAGCCAGATCAAGTGGCTGATCCGGGAGCGGATCGAGAGGAGAATCCCGGAGGTTTCTCTGGATATGCATACGGTGGAAAACCCCGTAGTGCTGGTAAGCTTCCATCAGTACACTTTTTATGTGTTTCAGTCTTCGAGTTATACTGCAATACTGATGTCTTTTCTTATTTTCAGCTTGCCGACCTCCCCGAGTCGGAACTTGCTCCGCTCGAAGGATATCCTCCTGAGTTTTCTCAGGAGACAGAGGTGGTCCCATTGCCGGACCTTGCGCTCAAGAAGCGCAAAGCTCCGACAGTGGCTGTTGGCACAAAGGAGGTGCCTGTCGTGAAGAGGTAACTTTCAGTCACAACTTCCGCCTTTGTACTTTACTCAAATTTCTTTCCGATATGTAATGTTTCCGACTTTACTACATTCTCAGAGCAAAACCGCTCATCAAGGGCAAGGGGAAGGTAATTTCTTCGAAGCCCCTGCGACAGACGAAGCTCACCATAGCTTCCCCTGCCGTAGCTCCTCCGACTCCTGCCCCTCAACCTTCTGCAACGCCGGCGACCATTCCTTCCCCGGTCGTCGCAGAAGATCCGGCTCCTTCAACAGAGCCCGCGATCCTTGAATCGCACACTGACATCACCATGGGTGAGTCAGAGCTAGATAAGGGTGAACCCTCTATGGGTAATGATCCCTCGGCAGAAACCTTCGCCGAAAACCTTATCAGCAATCCGGGACTTGCCAAGTTTGGCCTATCTCGGAAATCTGCTGAAGAAATCCAACGGCTCGCCAGGCAATGCCTGGAGAAAAGTACTTTATCTGCCGAAGAAGAAGCGTAAGAAGCAGAGGACATCAAGTTCTCCGACCTTCTCACCCAGGTGCGCCTTCGCGACGAGAGGATTAGGACTGGTGAGCTCCCAACAGCCCCAGTGATTCCTCTGACTCTCACCGAAAAGGTGGCCGCTGAAGTGAACGCGAGTTTGGATAAACTCACCCGTGAACAATATGTAAGTCAGAATTCCAACTCCTGTTGTTTCCATTCTTTTATATCATATCCTCTAGCCCCCAAGCATGAAGTAGGATATATAATTCAGGTTTATGCTTCATTAGGATGCCAAAGAATGAACTAGTGTAGCCCCTAAGGCTTGTGCTTATATTAGCAATAATATTAGCCCGAGTCTTAAGTAGCTTTCTGACTTTGGGTATTCTGACTTACAGAAAGTATATTCCTATAACCAGGATTTACTGAAGAATGTCTGCGATAAGGGGAGAGAGATCAAAGCTCTCCGGCTTAAAAATGCTGAACTTAAAGTTGCCAAGGTTGAGGCCGAAGGTAAACATTCCGAGACTCAAACCTTGTCTTTGTTATTTTCAATGTCGATTTTTTTGAACTGTTGTTCTTTTTGACTTACAGCGCTGGTGAAACAATCATGCGCCATGATTGAAGAGGCCAAGAACCTCAAAACCCTGGTGGTGGAGAACAAGGAGCTTCATCAAGAGCTGGATAAGCTCAAGGCGGATCATGAAAAGAGCATTGCTCAAATCCTTGAATCCTCCTCCATGGTCACTGATGAGCGTGATCGCAAGATCACTGCTCAAGATAAAACAATCTCGGACCTCAAGAATGAGCTTAACAGAGAGAGGGACCTTTCCCAGGCGCTCCGAGCTGAACTCTAGAGTCTCTGGGAGGAGAATACCAAAATTGACGATGTTATTTTCGGTACGTACCATCTGTCCGACTTATCTTTTTCTTCGACTTTCTTCAATGTCGGATATTTCTTAACTTGTTTTGTATATAGGTCCTCTGAACTTGACGGATTCTTCTTCCACCGAGCCCCGCATCCACCGGCTTACCCAAGTCGGTGACCTGCTTCATGACTTCCGCCAATCCCTTGAGGACATCGGCGAAGCTCTCAAGATTCCGGACATGCACAGCATGTCGGATTTTCAGGTGCGGGACAAGGCAAAGGAGATGTCGCAGCTCGTCCAGGATTGGAACATGTCCTACGCGCGATCAGCAGTGTAGAACGCTCTCACCATGGTCATGAGCCACCATGGAAACATGGAGATATGGCAAGTGACTAGAGGGTACTCTACAGTGGATGAAGATGGCCAGGAGCAGGACATCAAGGCCATTATGGACTCCTGTGCCGGATATGGGTGTCATGTAGCTGACTTGACCAGCTACGATACTGCATTCTTCAACCGCGTGGACACTCCGCCTCCGCCTCTAGAAGAAACAGCAGAAATTTTCGACGATGAATGCACCACCTCGGATGCGGACATCTCGGAACGATATCAAGGCGACGTATCCAGCGAGCCGGCAGCTCCTTCATCTCCTCCTGCATCATAGATCAGAAATTTTTGTATTATTCTGGAAAAACATGATGCGTCTGTAAATATGCAGTATTTTAATTTTGCTAGTGCTAAGCTTTTGATCTATTCAGCACTTTTTGGCTTTGAGTTTTTTTGTGTGCCTGAAATGTTTACATAAGCACTTGTATTTTTTCCATCTATACTTATCGTTTATCTGGCTTTCCGCCTCGTCCCTTCCGTGAGCCGGCTAAACCTTCCGCCGGAAACTTTGCCGAGCAACGGAGCTCAATTGCTAAACCAGTTTAAACTCGGAAACAAAGCTGGCTTCCAGTACCAACAATTCACTACTCGGAAAATGCCCGCATCCAGCAATCAGACAAATAACCAAAGTAAAGACTAGAAATTTTAGAGTTATACCCGAAGGTAGCAATTTTAGAATCGGAAATCTAAACCAGAACGAACATGAGCATAAAGTACTTTCAAGCATTCTAGGATTTTCGACTATGACATGATCATTCGGAAATAAGATGGTAAAAACTTCTCAGAAAAATCTTGAGGCAACCAAAACTTATATTTCTCACAGAACATGTACATATATATGATTACAAAGAAGGATAAACTAAGAATAAAAGGGACGTAGCTGAGCAATATTCCATGGTCTGTCTAACTCATCCAGATTTGTACTGCCTCCAGCTCTCTTTCTCTTCTTAGGAGCAAGTCTTTCTTTGACTGGCCTCATATCAGTTAAGTAGTACAATCCATTGTGCAATACTCGACTAACTAAAAAGGGCCCTTCCCATACTGGGGAAAGTTTGTGCTTTCTTTGTTGCACAAGCCGGAGAACCAAATCACCTTTATTGAAATATCTATTTCGGACTCTTTGGCTATGATACTTGCGTAACTTCTGCTGATAGGCTGTAGATCTCATTTCAGCAACGACGCGAACTTCTTCGACCAAGTCGAGTTTTGTCAAGAAACCTCGGCATCCTCTTCAATATACGCAGCCACTCTAGGAGAGGTATGAATCAAATCACTAGGAAGAACTGCTTCTGCACCATAGACCAAGAAGAAAGGCGTGTATCATGTTGACCTGTTTGGAGTTGTTCGTAAACTCCAAATTACAGAGGGTAATTCCTCTACCCAAGCCCCCGTAGCACGTCGTAGTGGTGCTTCGAGTCTCGGTTTTAGGCCTTGTAGGATTAAACCATTTGCTCTTTCGACTTGTCTGTTAGCCTGTGGATGTGCGACTGACGCAATATCAAGCCGGACATTTGCTTGTTATAGAATTCAGCCAATTCGCCCATATAGAAGTTACTCCTGTTGTCCGTGATAATGCTATGCGGATAACCATACCGGATTATAACATCCTCGACAAATATTTTGGCTGTTGCTCCATCACAACTAGTGACAGGTTTAGCCTCAATCCATTTGGTGAATTTATCCACCATCACTAAGAGGTGAGTAAATCCACTTGGAGCTCGTTTAAATGGTCCTACCATATCAAGCCCCCAGACCGCAAAGGGCCATGTTATAGGTATTGTTCGCAGCTGATCTGCCGTATCATGAGCTTGCTTGGCGTACTTTTGGCAGCCTTTGCACGTCTTGACTAATCGTACGGCATCTGCCTGAGCTCTAAGCCAGAAAAATCCGTGTCTAAAAGCTTTCTCCACTAAAGATTTGGCTGCAGTGTGGTGACCACACTCGCCTTCGTGAATTTCTCTTAAGATTTTCACTCCTTCCTGAGATACACAGCGCTGAAAACCCCAAGAAACACTCCGTTTATGGAGCTCACCTTTAACAATAGTATAGGATTTTGCTCGTCGCATAATCTGCCGGCTCAGCACCTCGTCTTTGGGTAATTTGCCATCTACCAAATAATCGAGGTAGGGTTGAGTCCAGCTAGGAATTACAGCCAGAACTGCTATCAAAGGTGAGTCGGATTTGGTCGGATATTCCTCATCTACTCCTTTTATTGAGGGAACTTTGAGGTGCTCTAAAAAAGCGCCATCCGGGACCTCTTTCCTCGCAGAACCTATCCGAGATAGTGTGTCTGCTTCCTCATTTTCTGCTCGAGGGATGTGTTGAACTTCGAACCCTTCGAACGATTTAGATAGATCATCCACGACAGATTTATATGCTGCCATGTGTTTATTTGCATTACAAATATCCGACACTTGTTGAGCAACAAGATCCGAATCTTCGTAACACATCAAACGTCGGATGCCAATATCCTTAGCAATCCGGATTCCATGCAGCAGTGCTTCATACTCGGCAATATTGTTTGTCGCTATGAAGTGGATCTGCAACACGTCTAAAAGTTTATCACCTTCGGGTGATTTGAGCACCACGCCAGCCCCCGAGCCCCCTCGAGCCTTAGACCCATCGAAAAAGAAGGTCCAATATTCCGACTTAGGGAGGATCATGTTCTCCTTCGTCTCTGTCCAATCAGCGACAAAGTCAACAAGGATCTAGGATTTGATTGCTATCCGAGGTTTATACTCAATATCGAAAGCTGAAAGCTCTATGCCCCATTTGGCGACGCGTCCTGTGGCGTCACTGTTGTTGATTATATCTATCATGGGAGTTGTGCTCACCACAGTAATTGGATGCTCCTGAAAGTAGTGTTGTAACTTACGAGATGCTAGAAAAACCCTGTAAGCCAACTTTTGATAGTGTGGATACCGCTGTTTTGATTCTATCAGGACCTCGTTGACAAAGTAAGTCGGACGCTGCACCAGGTGTTCCTGATTTTGCTCTGGTCTCTCCACCACCATGACGATACTAACGACTTAATTTGTCGCAGCAAGATAGAGCAACATCGGTTCCTGAGGTTCCGGTGCTGCAAGGATAGGAGCAGATGAGAGTACTTTCTTCAGGTCTTGTAGTGTACCTTCAGCTTCGTCAGTCCAAACAAAATCCTTGGTCTTTTACAGGAGTTTGTATAATGGTGCGGCTCTTTCACCGAGTCGGCTTACAAATCGGCTGGCCGCAGCGATGCAACCAGTTAACCTTTGTACGTCCTTCAGGCGAGTTGGCCTGGAAATGTTGAGTATAGACTTGATTTTGTCTCGGTTCACCTCTATGCCTCTTTGAGACACGATGAAACCTAACAATTTTCCTGCTGGTATTCCAAAGAAGCATTTCTTCGGGTTAAGCATGATGTTGTATTTTCGTAGATTGGCAAATGTTTCCTCCAAGTCGGAAATCAAGGTTTCCTTCTTTTTGGACATTACCACGATATCATCCACGTATGCATGTACATTGTGTCCGAGTTGGTCATGGAGGCAACGTTGCATCATGCGCTGGTACGTAGCTCCTGCGTTCTTCAGCCTGAAGGGCATCGTAACAAAACAAAAGGTTCCGAACAGGGTTATGAATGAAGTTTAGACTTTGTCAAATTCCTTCATCCGGAATTGGTAATAACCGGAATATGCGTTGAGAAAACAGAGGAGTTCCGAGCCTGCCATAGAATCGATAACTTGATCAATTCTAGGCAGAGCAAACGGATCTTTTGGACAAGCCTTGTTCAAGGCAGTATAATCAACACACATCCTTAAATCAGTGGTGTCCTTTTTAGGGACCATTACAGGATTGGCCGACCACTCAGTATGGATGACCTCTTCTATGAATCCGGCTAACTCGAGCCGTGGTAGTTCCTTAGCTATTGCCTTACGCCTTTCATCGCCAAACTGCCGCAGGGACTGTTTGACGGGTTTAGCATTCGGGTTTACATTTAGAGAGTGCTCGGCAAGTTCCCTAGGTACTCCGGTCATGTCAGATGGCTGCCATGCGAAGATATCTTGATTTACTTGGAGGAACTTGACGAGCGCGCTTTCCTATGGGCTACCTAGGCCTACGCCTATCCGTGTCACCTTGGAGGGGTCATCATCCTTCAACGGCGCTTTCTTCATCTCTTCCGATGCCTTGAACTCCGGATTTGGCTTTGTCACCTCCTTCTTTGTTGCGGGCATCTCAGACGGATCTATTCTCTTCTTGATCTCCTGGTACTTCTGGGCGTGCAGCATGGCTTCGGCAAAGGCGGCATTTCCATCCTCGCACTCTAACGCTTTCTTCGGGTCTCCCCTGATGGTGATCACGCCGATGGGACCTGGAATTTTCATCATATTGTAAATGTAACACGGACGAGCCATAAAAGCCCAGTAAGCCAGACGTCTGAATATAGCGTGGTATGCGCTCTTGGACGGGACCACTTCGAAGGAAAGTGCCTCCGTCCGATAGTTCTTTGGAGTTCCAAAGGTAACATCCAAAGTAATCTCTCCTAGGGAATTAGCTTGTCTTCCTAGGACAACTCCGTGAAAGATCACAGACCTATGGTTGAGCCGGGTTTCCGAGATCTTCATCCGGCGTAGCGTTTCAACATAGAGAATATTGATGCTGCTACCACCGTCCATGAGGGTCTTGGAGAAACCATAACCGTCAATAAATGGGTTGACGATTAAGGCGTATTTTCCTCTCCTGTGTAACTTAGGCGGATGATCAACCGGTCAAATGTGATTGCCACTTCCGACCAGTCCAGATATTGAGGGACAGCCGGAACTATTGCATTGAGCTCGTGGAGAAGTGCTTTCTTGACCTTCGCTGGTTGAGATCCAAGGAAAGTGACGTAAGTGTCCTTCTTGGTGGGAAAGTCGTCTTCCCTTCCGGCTTGGGATTTGAAGCATCAGCCTCCTCCATGTCGGAATCTTCCTTGGTCTCTTTGTCCTTTTCGGGATTTTTCTTTCCCTTCTTCCACTTAGCTTTGTAGCCCGCGGTATCATCTCTTTTGATGTCGTCATTGAAACGACATTCAGCGTTGGTGTGGGATGAGCCCCCATTGGCGTCTAGGTGATGCACACATGGGTTATTGGCAATGTCGGCCCAAGAATAGGTTTTTTCTGGTTGCTGTTCTCCTCTACCTTGGACCCTTGAAGTCCCACGGCCACGCTCGTGGCCTCCGCCACGTCCTCCTCGTCCTCCAGACCCGAAAACAGTAGTAACCACCGCTCTTTCCGTGCTGGGTTTTTCTTCCGAGGTATTTTTTGCGCTTCTAAGCTTGTTGCTTTGGTTGTCTTGCCGACTGAGGCACAGCTACGATGTTGAGTAATCCCTCTGCATCGGCGTCAGCATCTGCATACTTGCTCGCTGTTTCTATCATCTCTCCCAAATCAGTGACCTTGTCACACTTCAAGCGGTGACATAGTAGACCAATTGGGAGCCCTGCGATGAAAGCTTCAATCGCGGTTTGATCGTTTACTCCTTCACAGGAGTTGTTGGTGTCGATCCATCATCTGAGGTAATCCCGGCAAGTTTCTCCGGCTTTCTGGGTGCAACACTGTAGGTCTCCAACTGTACAGGGCCTCCGATATGTGCCTTCAAAATTCCGAAAGAACGCACTTTGCATGTCATACCACTTATAGATGGTGTTCTCTGGAAGTTCATTGAGCCATGATAGCGCCGTCTTCCGCAACATAAGTGGGAGATATCGGGTTGTGACCAGGCTGTTTCCGCCTTTGGCGATGCAGCAAGCATGGAAAAAATCCTGAAGCCAGGTATCTGGCCGAGCAATGTTGTCGTAGGCTTGGATATGCCTTGAGATAGCAAATCCTTCCGGGAATTTTGTAGCTCTGATGCGTGGTCCGAAGCACTTTGGGCCCACGTAGATGTCATCGTTTCCGTAGCGCCGCGCCTCTATGTTGGAATTGATCATGTGCCTTGCGTCGTTCGGGGATAGAGATCGTCCCGAATGTCGGCTGTGGCTACAGTGCCTTGGAGCCGAACTTCGGCTTCTGCCACCACCTCCTCCGCCTCATCGTCCTCCTTGCCCTCCTTGGGAGCCGTTGTGATGACTGCTTGGTGGAGATGGTGGGGCAGCTGAATTGTTTCCGGCTGATCGCCGGTCTCTGTTCGGAGCGTCATTATTCCGGTTCCGGGGAGGATCTTGACTACGAAGAGCCCCCTGTCGGCTTGTCCCAGCATGGTTTCCGTCGTTCCTTCGTCCGTCGTTCCCACCACGGTGAGGCTCAGCCGGACGGCTTGCATGTTTAGGACGTGGTATTTTTTGACGATCCTCCTCTCGACGTTTCTCTTTATCTTCTCCCCTTCGATCGTTAGACTCTCGTCAAGGAGGGTTCCTCGGATTCAGTGCAGCAATGGCATCTTTCTCAGCCGCTGGAGCGAAGTTGCTCTAGTTACGTGTAGCTCTGTAATGCTGTCTTGACGATCCGGTTCTTAAATAATTGTCTTCCCGGCGTTCGGGGCGATGATACTGCTCCTGGACGTAATGGGATCTTATGTCAGCCCATGTCGGATCTGTGCGACATTGGTCGGAATTTGAGACCAGTTTTTTACTTCCGGACAGGGCGACCTTTTGCTGCTCCAGTCCCTTGTTGAGTAGTTTGATATCCAAATGGATCTCCTCCGGTCCTGGATTAGCCGATAGAATTTCTCGGGCAGCCATGGTATTCTGTACTGGGTTGGGTATACCCAATCTCCTTTGCTATCTTTCCATGGCTTCCCCATCTCATCTCCAAAAAGGACGGCACAGACATGTGGGAATTGGTCTTCATCAGTGTGACGCTTCCGTGTCTTCTGATGCAACCGAGACATGTAGTCCTTAGTTGCCATGCGTTTCTTCTCCACCTCGATGTTTTTGGCTTCATCGAGGAGTTGTTGACGACGCGCTTCTAGGGCTTGGGCCCTTTCGTCCAGCTCTTCAGCAGTAAGTTCTGCGGTTGTAGGGATAGGTGTGGTTAATGCAGCATCGATGAGTTTATGCGCACATTCGGTGATCACGTGTCCATCCAGCGATTCTTCTTTTTCGGCTCTTCTGGGATAAGTGCTCCATCCGAGTCTTCCTCGTATTCCTCGGCAATCATCTCCTCTGTCAGAGGGTCTTTTGTCGGGGTTTTGTTCTTCTTGTTCTTCTTCTTTGCCTTCTTCGCAGCGCCGGTAGCAAAGACGGCTTTGGGTTCGTTTCCCGGAGTCAAGCTCTGATCGGTACTTTCGGACATCTGGACTTCGGGATTATCTCCGATGTCCATGTCATCCTGCGCTTTGGGAGAGTGTTCCCCGGATCCTTCATCCATGGCTTCTCCTTGTTCTACAGCTTTGGAGTTGTACTCTTCTTCATATTCCGCGGAGAACTTTCGGAAATCTGCTGACGTCATCGATTCATCCGAGGATGCGGGTACATCGGTGTTTGTTCCAATTGCCTCCAGCACAGAGTCGGTGTTTTCTCTAGCATCGGCAGAGCCAGATCCGGATCCCACGTATCCGACAAAGTGCGGCGCATGCTTCCTGAGGTACCTGCGGCTTTCACGATCAGCCATGTCGAAACTTTTGATGGTCTCGAGGATTGCATCTGCGCTTTCGCCTTGCAGTATCATACGTCTTAGTGTGTACCTCAAGAAAGGCTTGTCTGTCCTGGCGTCATCGGAGCCGGAATCAGTGTCGTTGTTATGCTCCTCCTGAATTTCGACTTCCACGGGTCGGTCGATCTGGGATCCAGCCTCTCGAGGGAGATCCACTCCAGATTTGACTTGAACCGCTAGGTCATCTTCAGGCTCGGTTTTCTCCACTATCTCCGCAGCTGGTGCGGGCTGGGTGGGATTAGGGTTTTATGAGATCTGGAACTCTGCCGCCTTCATGGACAAAGGGGACCCAAAAGATTCTTCTGCCTCTATCATCACCACTGGGGTGGGTTGGGCAGTTTCAGCGAAACCGATGTAAACATCGATCTCGCCAAAAGACATGATTGTGTAGGCAGTCACAGCCTCCCTAGCCGGAATCCAGGACTCGTCGAGAACGATGAGAGGGATGTCGCTGGCGTAGAGGACGCGACCGACGGCGATAGTCTCGCTGATTCCGATTCTTGCAGATTCCGCTCGGAACATAGATCCGAAGCTCACTTGCCCCACGGTGGGCGCCAACCGTCGTCAGATTGAGGACAATTACGCGATGAGGGGGTCCTCGAGGCGTGCGGAAGAGAGGGGTGTGAGACGTACGGTGTTTCGGGACGGTGAGCACACAAGTTTACCCAGGTTCGAATCCGCCGGCTTTGGACGGATCCTACTCCTGCTAGCAATCCAGTAATACAGCAGAGCCGGATATGGGTTACAAGGGTTTCGCCTGTGCGATTTGAGATTGTAGACTTTGAGGTGTTGCCCTAAAGGCTCTCCCTAGGATGGCTTATATAGATATCCGACCTAGGGTTTACAGGAGAGATCTATCCGGCTACGACTAAGAGTCGGTTATAGAGTACATCTTGAACTGCAAGTAACATTATGGGCCTAAGTCGGTAAGTCTTCTGGTCCTTCCCGTAGACGGATTGGACTCCGTCTTTCTCCCTAACTGGGCCGCACGTGATCAACTAAGAGTTAGTCGGATGAATCACTTATCTAGGATCGAGAAAGAGAGTCAAACTATTTAAGGGATGCCGATTATTCGCCTATAGTTCGACAAGGTATATCGTGAGGCAAAAGGGACTTGGATGAAAGTCGCATTGGAAGGTATGTTGTCATGACTCTTTGGTACTTGGGAGTCGGCACGTTCTGCTAGGAGCCGCTACCAACGGATCGGTCACGAGTGAGACTCGGATCGTGTCCAAGTCACCATGAGCCTGTCGGGTCACACACTTAAGAGCAGGAGCAAGTTTGGGTTGGACCCAAATAGGAAACGGCCTGAGTAGTGAGTTGGACTCGCAGTGACTAATATAGGCCTTTTATTGAATGGGCCACAAGTGAGTGGAGCCCATGTTCACTCCCTATATAAGCTGGGGCGCAGGTGCTTAGAGCACCCAGTTAGGTCATTCATGCGTTGGAAACCCTAGCTCCAGTTCAGTCCAACCGCCATACCGGACCTAGCAATACACCGCCGGCGCTCCTCCTCATACGTGTGGATACTGCTGGAGGTGATGTACATTCAGCATTTCGACAATCGGATCGTGAGGACTGCACTGCATCAAGCGATGTGCTTCATCGATTCTGTAACTGTGCGTCTAGTGGTAATTCTCGTGGCATGCTACCCTCAGCTAGATCTTGGGATCACCACGTAGGGGAATTTTTTTTCTTTATCTCTATGTGTCCCAACAAGGAGTATCTAAAATCTTATATTACAAGCTATTATAAATCCTTGTTTGGGGCACCAATATAAAACTCCTTTTCATTGGATGAGTCCCAGACAAAGGATATTCCTCAGGTTTCTGTTGAGGAAAACAACTTTCTAACTGCTCGTTATACTGAGAAGGAGGTCAAGAAAGTTGTTTTCCAAATGGAACATAACAAAGCGCCATGGCCTAATGGCTTCCCAACATAATTTTATCAAAAGTTCTGGGAAGTTATCAAGGTGGGCTTGATGTATTTGTTTGAGTTTTTGCAAGTAGATCAGCTAGACCTCTTTCGGCTTAATTTTGGCAACATAATTTTACTACCTAAGGTTAACAATGCAGAACATATACAATAGTATCGTCCTATGTGCCTTCTTAACGTTAGTTTTAATTTTTTTACAAAAGTTGCTATGACTAGACTAAACTCGGTAGCTGATCATGTTGTTCGCCCTTCTCAAACTGCTTTCATGCAAGGGAGAAACATCCTAGATGGTGCAGTAATCTTGCATGAAATGATCCATGAAGTACACTCAAAGAAATTAAATGGTGTCTTGTTCAAGATTGACTTTGAGAAGGCCTATGATAAAGTTAATTGGTCTTTTCTTCAGTAAACACTCCGTATGAAATGTTTTTCGGAGGAGTGGTGTGCTCTCATACAGCCTTTTGTATCTGGCAAATATTTCCAAACCAAAAAGGGCTACGACAAGGGGATCCATTATCGCCTATACTATTTAACATAGTGGCTGATATGTTGGCTATCTTATTGAGAGAGCAACGGTTGATGGACAAATTCAAGGATTAGTTCCACATCTGGTTGATGGTGGACTCTCTATTCTTCAATACGCTGACGATATAATCCTATTTATGGAACACAATCTGGAGAAAGCTAAGAATCTGAAATGAATATTACCAACATTTGAGCAACTCTTGGGATTGAAAATTAACTTCCATAAGAGTGACTTGTACTATTTTGGTGAAGCTAGAAATGAAGCCCATCTATATGCTAGACTATTCGGCTGTGGCCAGGGGCAATTTCCAATCAACTATCTGGGAATGCCGATCCACTATCGGCATCTGATGATTGTTGAATGGAAAATTGTTGAGGAAAGACTTCAAAAATGTCTTAATAGTTGGAAAGGAAATTTCTATCCCTTGGTGGAAGACTTGTACTCATAAATTCAGTACTCACCAACATGGTACTGTATATGATCTCGTTTTTTCAGCTACCAAAAGGTGCCTTGACAAAAGGAGATTATTTCCGCTCAAGATTCTTTTGGTAGGGGGATAGTGAGAAAAGGAAATATCGACTAGCCAAATGGAATGTGGTTTGCCAACCCAAACAATACGGTGGACTAGGCATACATGATTTGCAACTCAAAAACACTAAGCTTCTGGGTAAATGGCTTTTTAAACTCCTTACAAAAGAATGGGTCTGGCAAACTATTATATGGAGAAAGTATGTTGGCTTCAAATCTGTGTCACAAGTGGTTTGGAAACCTGGTGATTCACACTTTTGGGCTAGACTAATGGCATCCAAAAAGCATTTTTCTATTTTGGTGCTTTCAATATTAAGGATGGCTCACAAATTAGGTTCTGGGAAGATTAATGGCTAGGCCAAATTTCTCTTCGTGAACAATATCTGGCTCTATACTCTATTGTTAGACACAAAGGGAATACACTTTCCATGGTAATGGAATCTAATGTGTCTTTAAGAAGAAGTCTCATAGGTCCTAGGCTAGTGTCCTGGAACAATCTTTTATTAAGATTATCTAGGATACAATTGTCCGAGGTTATGGATGAATTCAAATGGAAGTTACTACAGAGTGGTAAATTTTCTGTTGATTCAATGTTTAGAGCATTAATCCAACCTGATATCCTAGTTGATGATAATAGTAAAATTTGGAAGATGAAAATATCCCTTAAAACAAAAATCTTCGCTTGGTATCTCCGTAAAGGGGTTATCCTCACAAAAGATAATATTGTTAGAAGGAATTGGCATCAAAGTACACAATGGTTTTTTGTCACCATAATGAGACAATACGCCATTTATTCTTCCAATGTAAATTTGCTCGTGCTATATGGTCAATCATACAAGTAGCCTCTAGTTTATTTCCTCCATGTTCGGTAGTCAATGTATTTGGAAACTGTCTAAACATGATTGAGGATAAATATGGAACTTTATTTAGGGTCGGAGTGCGTGCCATTATATGATCGCTTTGGCTATGTAGAAATGACAAGTTTTTTAATAACATTATGTCTTCTCCTCTGCAGGTTATCTACCGAGTCACAGCGATCCTCCGATCATGGACTACTCTCCAACGTATGGATCTCCGTGACTTGTTTGTGGAGGGCTGTATGTGTTTGGAGGACACGGCGAGGAATATTTTTTCCTAGCATGGATGGCAGTATGATCTACGGATAGAGTTGACATATCGCTTTTGGAGGACTTCGCTTTTTTAGAATTATTTGTAATCTTGGTACTTTTACTTACGTCTTGTGGTATGTGGTTGATCGGCTATGTGCATCCTACCTATGCAGAGGTCGGGTGTAAACTGATTGTTAAGTAATAAAGCGCCTATTTACAAAAAAAACATATTTTTAAGATGTGCCTTGGCCCAGTTCATGTGGAGCATTGTATGATCTATTTGCTTGGGTGGGTGGAACCCCACCACCTTTGCAGATTTATTTGATTTGCTCAACAATTTTGCTGGGTCATCCCACTATGTGCTTTGCGGGTTTTGCTGCCATTAGCTAGGCGCTTTGAAAAAATTGAAACTACTATTGAGGCTAAGTTCCCTTCCCAGCTAGCAATCTATACTTACCGTGTGATGATTCTTTTGCAGTAGTGGGCCCCTTCTCAAGCCTAAGGTGGTCGATGATATCCAATAGATGATCGCCAAGCTGAAGACTTCTTATACGGAGACGACATCCTCTTCTCTTCATCCATAGCTTGATGTCTCGCGTCCTCTGCCTCTGTTGTGTCTTGTGCTTGTTGTACCTTAACTTGTCTCCTTTGAGTTTGGTTGCCTCTTGTTGGGATCCCCAGTCGTATGTCGATGTACCATTACTTTTCTAGTCTTGTGGCTTTATTAATTTAAAGTCAGGTACCGTCGTGAGTGCCTATTTTCTAAAAAAGCTCTAAAATAAATTTGTGGATATTCATAAGATGTGTTTACAATCTCTATACTTTGTAGAACCAAATTCTAAATACACGTAGAGGAAAAAAATACAAATCCAATAGTGTTATAAAAAGACATAAACACAAAATGACACTATTCACATAGGAATTTGGTTTTTTTCTCTGTGCATATTTAAAATTTGATTATGAAAATTTTAGTAAACGTAAACACACATATTGATGTGAACACATATAAATTTGTTTAGATTTTCATGACATTAAATTTTAACATGTGGTGTCATTGTAGATATGAAGTGTGGCACCGCTAGTTACTTTCATGCGGGGGGGCAAAGGGATAACTCTCCTTTTCCTTTTTTTCAAGGAGAGCGAGGCATAAGTAGTATGAGCAACTCTAACAGCCCTATGCAAAGAGACTAGGGCTATTCATTTCTGTCTGATCGGACCAAGGTTAAGACCAAAAGGTGCCCCATAAATGGACCACTCTCGGCAGATCGGTCTATTTTGCCGCATTCCCAACCTAAATTTGGGCTAGCTTGTGCTCAAGCGGACATGCCACATGTCCGGGTCACACATCCTTTAGTTATGTTTGGGCCCTCCAACCAACCACATCAGCACTACCCATCCCCACCCTACCCCCATGCATCTTGCCCCTCAGCGGAGTCAGGATTTTTGTAATGGGTATACGAAGTTACGGAACATTTTTTCCATGAATAACATCAATAAAACTACAGTGTTCATAGTACTAAAACTGTTGTTTATGAAATGAAAAAAAATCAAGGGTGTGTAATGGAAAAAATCAACATCAATAAAACTACAAACTCTTCATAGTACTAACAATGTTATTTAGTTTAGCTCCGCCCCTGCGCCTAGCTCGCCTAGACTAATTCAAGGGTATGCAATGTATTTTTTGCATACCCTTGATTTAGTCTAGCTTTGTCGGTGATGGGTGTATTTTAGCATATACCTTACATGGGTCTTGATCTATGATTCATGCACATGCCTACCTTTACAGTCAAGGACCTGAAGGTCTGCATCTAGAAGCTCTTAACCAACCTTACCTCAAATCACCTTACCTGACATGTGGGGCTGCCATATGACTCTATGAAGATCCCAAAGAATGGAAGTAAGCGCAAGATAGATTGGAGATAAAGATTACGTGCAAGACAAGATGAAGACTGTTGGACTACTGGCACTGGGGGTACCCCGTCCCATCAGGTTGCCAGACCCTCGCCTGGAGCTCCCACAAGGGGAGTGAGGAGTTCCGCCCTCTAGAAGCCAGGAAGGAGGCAACGGAGGAAGGAGAATGCCTAGACTGTCCTTCTTCAAAGCCCATGGCTCCCTGTAAAGTACTGCAGTGACACCGTCGTGTCTCGCAACGCAACGGCGCAATGGCCGGTCCAACTTGTGACCGGTCCCCCTCAGGAAAGTGATACACTGCATGCCCGCCTTGGTGTTAAAGGCGGGAAAATGACGTAGGAGCCCCGTTAGCACCCGACATTGCCACATTGGTGCAAGGAGACCAGGGTGACGTGATGGAGCAGGGGTACATCATCAATTACCTAAGCAGCGGGCCACTACCTCTAGTCGGAGCTAGCTCATGGCCAGAGGGAAAAAGGGTGAACCGAATACCCTCTAATGGCGGGAATGTGGTGACCCTTTCCACCCAGCATTTCAGGGGAAGAGGCCTAGTGCCCCTGTATAAGCAGGCCTAATCTTACCTTAGAAGGGGTCGATCCTAGCGATCTATAACCCTAGACACATATACACCATTGTACCCTCGCGAAGCACTGCGAGCAATACAACCAAGCAGGAGTAGGGGATTTACCTCCTCACGAGGGTCCCGAACCTAGGTAAAAAACCTTGTGTCACCCTCTCTCTCGTGCTCGTGCTCTGCTGTCTCCACCACTGGTGAGAAGCTCGGAATGCATGTTCAGTCCCCTCTCGAACTCAGGGCTTGTTGGACCCCTTGTGCTTTCACGGGGACACTTTCTCCGACATTTGGCGTGCCAAGTAGGGGGATGAGGAGTGATTCCGAGAGTGTTAGACGGACGCAATAGCATGGTAGCACATGGCGATGCCGAAGGCAGCCACTCCCGGCGTGGGAGGACCGCCAGGAATCAAGGCACGTGTCGCGTGGCCATTCAGGCTTCGGCACCCCCGGCTGGCGGGGGCTACTCCCCGCGCGCTCAACCTTGGACGCGCAAGGATAACTATTCCTCAAGTGTGTTGTCACCTCAGGGGCATTGCGCTGTGCTCACTCTAGAGGATGCCCAGCTCATGGTGAAAGAGCTCCTCCACTACTCGCCGTCAGACTCGGCGCGGGAGGAATAGAGGGCACGCCTCATGGAGCTCGTGGATGTCGTCTGGGACAACCCTCCGGTTCCAGGGACACGAGCTGGCGAGGTGGCCTACGGAGCATCCCCTCCTCTCCCTCTCACTACTAGGCCCGGGGGCTCGGGCAACGGGCAGTCCCCAGGCGCAACACCGCCCGCGCAGGATCTTGGTCCCACCCAAATCATCTACCAGGCGGAGGACTCCCGAGTGACCTTGGCATGTCTCCCAGGCCCACATCGCCAGAGACATTGCAGCTGCGGGGTTGCAAAATCGAGCGATGCTCGCTGGCGGAATCGAGACCCACAGCGCCAGTTGCCCCGCACTCGTCGAACACCTCTGGCAGGTGGTGTGGCTGCCCAAGTTCAAGCCGGAGATGCCTCCACGCTATGACGGTACCACCATCCCCACTAAGTACTTGCAGCTTTACGCAACAGGAGTAGAGGCGGCTGGAGGGGATGACCGTGTCCTGACCAACTGGTTCCCCATGGGACTAGGAGCCATGGCACATGACTGGCTACTCAACCTCCCGGAAGGGTCTATTGGGTCATGGCCTGAGCTCTGTGACCTCTTCATCACCAAGTTTGGGGGGATGGACGAGCACCCCTTCGCGTGTAGAGACCTTCGGCGGGTGCAGCAGGAGCTTGGTGAGGACTTTTGCAAATACCTCCAGCACTTCGACCAGTGCCTCGTCAAGGTACACGGGTCCTCCGATGCGGAGGTCATTGCCGCCTTTGTCGGTGGCGTCATGGATGAATGGATGCTAGCTAGGATCAGCTACCAAGGAGAGAACCTATCCATGATAGCGGAGCTCTTCACAGCGGCAGACCGCTGCATGAAGGCAGGAGTCGGTGACCTATTTGCTCGTGGGGGGATGGGCCACCGGATGCCCCATCTGTGAGGCCAAAGGGGAGGGCCACGATGAGGGGCCCTCTAGGGAGGACCATGGAAAGAATGATAGGGCCCCACCCATATTGCGCCTTCCGCCGAAGGCCGGGCCATGACACCAATGAATGCACTAAGCTCAAGGAGGTGAGGGAGGAGTACGGAAACAAGAGGAGGCGCGGGCGTGGAAACAAACGTGGCAACCTGGAGGGTGGCCACGCGCGGATTAACATGCGGAGGACTCATCGCCCAAAGACCCCGAGCCAATAGCTCGGGAAGGTACTGGGGGCTCGAGAGGCCCCAGCCCCTAGCTTTGGTGGAATTTGATCCTCAGTCGACGTAGGGGGCTCGGGCACAAGGTTGCACCCCCGCCCCTCGGTAGCACGCGCTTCGTACCCCGAGCGTGTCCTTCTGACCCGCGATCCCGCGAGATTGCTGTTTTGATCCCTAGCAAGCCCCCTAAGGTGATGCTCAGCTCACCCCTTTCTCTCCTAAAGATGGTTTTTTCGCCCCGCTTGAGGGCTTGTTCGATTGGTAACCGCCCTTGTTTTTTGCGTTTATGTGGTCCAACTTGATTTGCATAAGTATTCCTTTCTTCCCGCATGCTCGTCATGTTCGTGCGAGCGGGGGATGGGGGTTGTGTCTATCACTGAACCACCCTCATCAACATCAGGGCCTAAAGTTTCGAGCTCTTAACTTTCGGACTAGCTCTAGCGATAAGTCACCTCACCCATGGTTCCTGGTGCTTGAGACCCTCATATAATTCCTAGACAAAACTAGTGAGCACGTGCAACACGGTCTATTCGGAGCGTGTTTATCGCCATACATGAGTGTTAAAACATGCGAGACCTACGGTCTCCTCGCTGAGGGACCAATAGGACATGCATGGGCTCTACAGTCTTCTCCTCGAGAGTCTTACGAGGCAGCTCGTGAGGGTATCCCCCTCCAGCTGCCAAAATTCATGCTAGACCTATTGTCTCCTCCTCAAGGGGCCAACATGATAAGCATTTGTCCTACGGTCTTCTGCTTGAGAGGCCCACGGGGCGCCTCGTGAGGGTATCCCCCTCTAGTGACTAAAGCACTAACCTTATATGTTAGGTTTGTGTACATCACCAGCGTTCAATCACATAAAAAAGGAGTACATAACACATTGTGAGACAGGCTCTCGCAGCCGAGCAATCGACATCTGAGAAGTGAACCACGATATTAAAAGGGGCCCCCTCCGGAGGATCTAGGGGCCCCGTGGCGAGCCTAGGGTCGTTAGAGCGTTGGACTGGGAGGTCCTCGTAACCAAAAGGAAGGCGTCTGGAGCACCCGGGACCTCCTCAGGTCAACGGCTCCGGGGTATCATCACCGGAGGGATCCTCGTGACTGGACGACCCACTCCCGAAGGTATCGTCCTTGCTCTCGCCTCTTGTGTCGTCTACGGCTATAGAGGTAATGCCGGGAGATGGGCCATCCTCACCCTCCTCGGTCCAGACAAACCGTGGGACAAAGGCATCGAAGCGTTCAGTTATGAGCTGCTCGAGGCAGACGATCTCGCCCGCTGGGGTGCCTCACGGCCCTTAGGAGATTTCTCTAGGGGAAATCGCGGTCATGCTAGTGGAGGTGGAAGAAAACTTGGGTCGCTGCAACTCGTAGCATGCTTGCGCACTCGCCCTGGTGAAAATCATGGTAGAGCGCGGCCTTTCCCTCCAGCACCACGGTGATCCGAGTGAAGAGCTCCACGAAGGCTCTGCTCTCTTTGGCATCGGCAAGGGGCCTGGCATAAAAATCAGTCACCCCGAACTCTTGAAGGGGAGCGGTGTCGCGCGGGGTAAGCTCCCGGTACATCTTGCATTGATCCTTCTCGAGAACTCGCCATTCCAGATCTTCGTGATCTTGGAGGGCCTAGCGTTTCTGCAGCTCCTGCAGGACATCCAAATCCGCATAGGCTTGGCCCAGGCGCTCTTCCACCTTGCGCTAGGAGGCCTCCATTTTAGCCTTCTTGTCCAAGAAGCGCTACTCCTGCATAACGACCTTCTATAGGTACTCCTCCCAAAGGGCTGCACACCGCTGCTCGAGTTCCTTGAGGTTGGACTTCTCCATCTCTCTCTGCGCCTTGGTGACCTTGGCACTACAGCAGCGTATGCGGTCATCAAGCTTCTCGCGAGTCGCGTCCAGCTATACCTCCAAGACCTCCAGACACCTCCTCTCCAGGAGAGCCTCATCCTCTCGGAGCCAAACCGATTCTTCTTATCGTGCCACCTCTCGCTCCCAGGCGGTGACCTTGTTGTGATCCTCCTCGACCTCCATTTCAGAAAAGGAAATAGCACGATCATGAATAGGGAGCTCGCGTGTCAAGCGATCGAGGTCCCCGGAATAAGTCCCATCTCCCCTAGAGGGTAGGAGTGGTCCCAGGTCTAGAGACAGAATCCTCGCAGCCCCACGACGCGCCTCTTTAGGGACTCCCACGGATCAGGGGCTCTGGGCACCTTGGCGCCGCTCCCACAACTCCAGAGCTGCATCAAGGACCGCCCTCTCTTGATGGAGGCGGCACCACGCCCCCCAAGCCGATGCTCCTCCACGGCAACATCGGCGAGGAATCGGTCATGGCCAGCACGCGTGGCTCCCACGACAGCATGACGGTGGCCCGCTCTCCCAAGGGAGGCATGGTCAGCCTTCTCCAGGGCCAGCATGTTCGGCCCCGCGTTTCCTTGGGCGATAGGGCTCCTCGCGAGAGGGTCCTCCCCGTCGCCATGAAGGGGTGATGGGAGGCCTCCTGGGTGCCTACGGGATCTAGAAGAGTGGAAGCGTATGCGCTGTCGCCGGTCATGGAGGGAGCCGGCAGGACCTCTGGCAAAGACATGACTCCCATCACCCCTCTGACCAGGGAAGGCGGAGAAGCGGGTGGCGCAGAACTCTTTGCTCGCGCCCCATCCCTTGAGGTGGGGAAGAGCGCGACCTCGAGCTTAGGACCGGGGGCTTCGTGAGTGCTGAAGGCCCCCACCACGACCAGCGGTGGGGGTAGGTCTCCCCTGGTGGCACTTGGTGGAAGACGCCCCTCAGGGGAGCCCGGGACAGCGGTGGCCTCCACAGATCCTCCGGCACCTACTAACAACGAGCCTAGCGCCCTCACCCGCCTTTTTCTTCTTCTCGCTCCTGCTTTTAGGAGAAGCGGGTCCATCAGACAACAGGAGGACCGGGAGGTAATCTAGCGAATCCCTTGAGAGGGTAACCCACTGCTCGCTTGTACAGCCGGCACAGGACCAGTTGCCCCTCTTCAAGCCTAGAGGAATGAAGGTGGCTTCCCCGCCAGACACGGATTGCAAAGCGGTAGAGCCCCCGCGACCACAACACCGGTCGCCCTAGTCATGAGGGGCGTTGTACGGCCTTAGTCGTTGGTGGCGGCGCGAGCTCTGGTGCATGGAGGGTCTCTTGCGTCGTCCTCTGGGGGAGGTACAATGTGGGTCAGCCTCCCCCGATGAAGGGGCTGAGAAGATTCGCCGCCTCCGCTCTGCGGCATGCCCTCGTCGACCGGCTCGCGCACGAGATCCCACACCAGGGCCAAGGCAGAAGGACCCTCGGGAGGTCCCCTTGCTCGAGTGTTCTCCCCCCACTACTGGAAGGAGGGAAGCCCCAGACGGACGGTGTAGGCGGCATCCGACGAGTACAGGGGACGATCCCCCGAGGGAATTTCGGGCACGACTCCCTCTCTAAGAAGTAGCCGCATGAGGGCGACCACCGTGTCTTCGGCGTGAAGCCCCGTGGACAGCCTAATCGCATCTTGAGGAGAGTCAAGTCCCACATGCCCTTGTGGTGCTCCTGGAGGGGCACGATCTGCTGGTAGAGGAACTCCCGGACCACCATCTCACCCGTAAGCCCTTGGTTATTCAAGTCCGCCACACGCCTCGCGAGGGGTCCAGAGCTCATGTAGGAGGCGTCCACCTGAGCCCATCCGGGATTCTCCACATCCGCCCATGTTAGGACGCGGATCTGGGGGAGCATTCGAGAGGCATCAACGAGGACCTAGTCCTAGCGGAAATCCGACGCGACCCCCAGGATGGAGAGGGGCAGGAAGCCCTCCCTATCATTAGCAAAGAACTTGACACCCCCAAGGAGGTCTTCCGGAGCGAGGATGTGAACACGAAAGAAGTGCTGAAAGAGCGCCAGCGAGGGCATCACGTCCACGAAGGCTTCCCACCAGTAAGCGAAGGCAACCAGGAGGGTCACACTCCGCAGATGAAGGTGGAGTAACTGGATGCGATAATGCTCTAGGACGGCGATGCAGAAGGGCGGGAAGGGGGAACTAGACCAGTGGCAATGGAGTGTGTAAATACCAGGAACGTGGTGGCGGGCCGCTCGTCCCCGCCGACCCCGGCACACCATACCTGGGAGGCGCCCCACTTGTTCGAGGTGGAGGCCATCAGACGCATGACCTTCTCCAAGCCCTCCTTGCTGGAGATTGACGATGCCAGCAAGAGTCGGATGCTCGTTGTGGAGAAGTTAGACGTGCCTAGTGTATCGTGTATGCTCTTAGGTGCCATATCGAGAGTTACGGAGGTCAGGAGCATGGCATCGGGGCAAAGTCGAGGAGATGACTGATGGAAAGAAGGCGAAGTGACAAAACCCCACTTGGGTTGGGTTTTTATGGGGAACCACACCCCGAGGCCAGGCGGAGGCAATGGGTCATGCGTCCAATGGACACCGCCTCAAGTCAAGGACGTGTGGGGGACGTGGGCGAGCGCACGGGAGGACATGCCCTGACATGGTCAGGCCAGGGCCCAACACTGGGTGGTCTCTTGACTTTTCCACCCCTTTGTCGGTACTGTGCAAGGCAAGCGACCGGGGGCTACTATTGGACTACTAGCACTAGGGGTACCCCATCCCGTCAGGTTGCCAGATCAGCGCCTAGAGCTCTCACAAGGGGGTAAGGAGTGCCACCCTCTAGAAGCCAAGATGGAGGCAACGAAGGCAGGAGACGCCTAGACTAGACTCCTCCAGAGCCCATGTCTCCCTTATGAGGAATTGGCTGAAGTACTGTAGTGACATCGTCGTGTCTCGCAACGCTGTGACCGGTCCCCCTCGGGAAAGTGATATACTGTATACCCGCATTAAGGCAGGAAGATGACGCGGTAGTCCCGTCAGCACCCGACATTGCCACTTTGGTGCAAGGAGACCAGGGTGACGCGATGGAGCAGGGGGTACATCATTGGTTACCTCAGCAGCGGGCCACTACCTCGTGGCCAGAGGGAAAAAGGGTGAACCAAATATTCTCCGATGGCGGGAATGTGGTGACCCTACCCGCCCAACATTTGGGGGGAAGAGGCCTAGCACCCCTATATAAGGAGACCTTCTCTTACCTTAGAAGGGGTCGATCCTAGCAATCTGTAACCCTAGACATTGATACACCATTATACCCTCGCGAAGCACCATGAGCAATACGACCAAGTAGGAGTAGGGGCTTTAACTCCTCAAGAGTGTTTCGAACCTGGGTGAAAACCCTTTTGTCACCCTCTCTGTCGTGCTCGTGCTCCGTCGTCTCTAGCCACCGGTGAGAAGCTCGGAATGCGTGTTTAGCCCCCTCTCGAACTTAGGGCTTGTTGGACCCCTTGTTCCTTTACATGATACTTTCTCCGACAAAGACCTTGCTTGACTACGGAAGACACGGCTATCATTGACGCCTATAAGTACTGAAGAACAATAACCTGAGAGGGTCACTCCATAATCGCATGAGTCTTTACCATTAGCCTTAGTCATAATTCTAGATTCATCTCTTGTTGGGTACCATTATAAACCCACCGAGATCTCTTGTAGATACATTGTATGATCTCTTGATCACCTTATGAAAAAAGTCTGAGGGAATAATTCCCATTATACACTTACCTTCGTCTTTGTCTCTGAGAGATCCAAACCTGCTGACCCGAGACGATTTCCTAACAAATATACTCTCTTTCATTCCTCGGAAGTTACACTGCGGAGGGATCATGAAAATCATCATTTGTCAGTTGGAGCGCTAGGCGGGGGGAGCCTGCATCATACATATAGGATATACCATGATGACACCCGACAGCCCGAACCATCGGACGAGGTCTCTAAAAACCCGAACCACTTCGGGAACGGTCGGGCGAACCAGGAAGCTCACGGATATTAGCTGGAGGTAGGTTTCAGCTTCGAGAGAAGAGCAGCAGGATTCTTCCCGCCCTGGGCCCGATCGATGGAGCACGGATCAGGCAACCCCTACCACGCGGACAACCATATGGACCTCAGGGAGTCTCGGACGCCTACCATAGACTACATCTATGAAGAACACGATTGTGGGAGAAGCACTGAGCACATCAACTTGCTAGGATATGTGGGCGGTGGACGCACGCCACTATCCCGAGCTCGGGGGATCTACGCACATCGATGGAGTCCTGACCAACCACCCAAGTCCCGTCCCACCTCTCTGCTCGGAGGAAGAGTGCCTGGGATGTCAGGACACCAAAACCTCTATTTGAGAAACAGGAGTCATGCCAATCAGCAAGGTCACCCAGGTATCGAACGTGGATATCGCGTGTGATGGTAACCTGGATGAGTATGAAAGCAGACTATGAAGGACGTTGCTCCTCCGTAGTCAAGCCGGGCCACACTGGGAACCAACCCAATGTTACCGGGTGGTGAGCAGGTGACCAACGGTAGGCCCACCCTACACCAGAAGGATGTCACCAGCCCGGCAGACAAGGGACAATTGGTGCGGATACCACGGGACGAGCTCTCACGGATACAATCAGTCTCGCATAATGCAACCTTGGATGGAGTTCGAGGCTGAGCAGGAGTACTCTGACTGACATGTATCAACCTGATGGGGGATGAAAATGAGGAAACGGAACCACCGGTGCCATTCAGCCAGTAGAATACCCCTCCCTACAAGTTGAACCAACTTTGGACCAATTCTATGACGAGCCAGATAAACGAAGACATGGCTCAAGCGGCCATTCTTGCATCCCCAGAGGCTTCCGAACCTCGCATCCATCAGTCTATCACCCGGAACGACCACCCCAACTCTTTTCTCCACATATCCCTGTATATTGCAGACGTATGGACATGGGAAAGTAGAGAGGACCCGACCACAATCAGGAGTACCATCTCTTCCAGGCTCTTGGACTACCTAAAGATCCCCGTTGATCATATCAGACTAGAGTGTGGAACCAGCAACCTAGACAAGGACACTGAGGAGGTCACACTCCCTATTACCTTTGGTGAAACATTCAAGGTCATGGACCAACCAACACGGTAGGTGGTCATACTAGGACACATGGATCTAACTCAGTTCAGGGGCCATCTAAACCCAACGAATCGGATGATGTTCCTCATTGGTCCAAGGGGGTCTATCATGGTAAGGGAGGACCTTCCACGCCAAGATGCTCAGCTCGGAGAGCTGCGGCAGACACACCGCAATCAACAACGAGACTAGTAGAAGGAAGCAGCATATTTGGAAGCTCCCTCCTCATAAGAGCCTGCACAGTGGCAAGGGCACTCGTCAAGTGCATCCTGCCCGAGACAGGGGCTATAGTGCGAGGGACCCTCTACAGGGAGCTTCGAGGTCCCTCTGATGAGGACCCGGAGTTCCGACAAGCACGATGGGTGGTGGCACTTTGAGGAAAGTGAATCATACCTTACATCGCCCGACCTGAAGACCTTGAAGAGATAGGACCTTCCAAGGGGGTGAGACCAAGGCAGGGCCACGGATCCATCATCCGCCATTAGACCCGACACATCCTGGAAGCACGCCAACCAGAGACCTCCAAGGAAGTCGTCCTGCTCTCTGAAACTATGGACAGCCATGGGACGTAACAACTACACCCTTTGACCCAATCGGAACCATGGTGGACTACACGGAGCAGCACTCGCATGTTAAATCACTGGGACATCTAGGCTGGAAAGGACCTTGTCCATAGGAGCAATTAACCCCAAGGGAAACTATCCAATTTACACCAAAGGCATCTCCCAAAAGAACGTCTCCCTACCACACTGGTTTAGAGAAGAGCAGTTAAGGAATAGCCGGAGGATGGGTAAGCTCTACGGGTGGAGACCATCATAAACTCACACCAGTACGCTAGCTCCAGCAGTAACAACAGCTCGGGATTCGGTACCATTGATAGCTCAGATAGCAACTCGGTCTCCAGTACTAGCGACAATTCAGATAGCAGCTCAGGCCCAGGCAGGAAATCATTATCCAACACCAGATTAAGAAGGGAAGAGACCTCCGGCCACTCTAGGGGAAAGACACCCAAACCATCTCTTTACCATGGACTGGACCTCCTACATGTGCACTACTATAGCAAAGACCTGGGGCTCAGACAGCACCATTCGAACCCAGATCAGCAATGCATTCGATAATGTATAAACCAGGTATTACAGGCACATTCCTACAAGGCTACCCGAACAAGTCCTCCACACTTGATCGAACACCTGGAGGCTACAAGTAAGGGCATTCCATACTCTGTATACATGTTTACCATCTAAAATGAATCCTCTTTTATTATGATTTACCTTGGGTATTCTAGTCATGATAGCAGGAGTAACCAAGAAGGATCGTCAGGCCCGCTCTTACCCTGGAATAGACGATGCCAAGTGAGCTCTTCCCCAAATGATTGGTCATGCGGCAACTAAAATGCATGACCTGATCCCCTAACATAAAATTGTGTGATGTCTTGTCTATTCGGACCAAAACAAACCACTCAAAGCTCTTAGGATCCTCCCTTCACCCAGGCTGGGCTTGGCCACTCCTAGTTAAGTTCGACTGGGGACAACGGGTATGTGGACGTCACAAGGGATGATGGGGCCATCGAAGGATCGATTCTCACTCTGATAAGCCTAAAATTATGCCATAGGCCTCAAAATCCTCTAGCATAGGCGACTGGAATGCGCAGACCTTCGACGGGGATTACTCGAGCAAACCCATGACCAAAACACAACTGCAGGGCATAGTGTAGGGACGTTATGAACCCTGATATAATCTGACAGAGGTAATGACCCAAGGAACGTTTCCAACAGGATAGAGGCAGATGGTTTCCTCAAGAGCACAAAGACTCGGGCTTGCCGGAAACTCACACCCATCTTAAACACGGAGATAATTGTACGAGGGCCCCTACAAGCGATACACTCGCACAAATCCCGAGCTACTAACCTCGGTATACAAGTGATACACCCGCACAAAGCCCGAGCTACTAACCTCGGCCTACAAGTGATACACCCTTGGAAAGCCTGAGTTGCCAACCCTGGGCTAGCCTGACTCATAGAACTCCTATATGTATGCACAGGACACCAATCGTGGTTAGACCCAGCAGAGCAGAAGACCTCTACAGGGAACAGCTAAAGAGCAAGTCTGCACTTAAAGGATTGGATTTGGAGAAAAACAAGCCAAAATTGTGCAATGATACTGGATTATATGCAACCACATGGTCAGTCAAAAGGAAAGATCCTTAAAAATAATTACATCAAAAGGAAGAAAGGCAAGGACCCTACTCGTCCTCCTCCTCATCATCATCGATGACTTATTTCCAGGCCTCCTCGGTGCTGAAGTTTTGAAGGGCAACGAAAGCCTCTGTGGGACCTCGCCATCTCTCCACACGTGCCTCTCACTCACCTCTTGGGAAGAAATCTTGGATGGCCCTTAGATCTGGCATTGCAACCTCTACTCTAGCTAGGGAGATCGCCACACACTCGGAAACCCGTTGTGATGCCTCCCTCTTGAGGTCCTAGAAAGGCCAAGAAAAGAAGCTGGGGAAGAGCCTTAACATGTCTTTAGCATAGGAGAGGGTGTTCCTCAGCGGTGTGTTAAAAAGAACTGGGCTCTCAGGGAAGCCCTTGGATGACATCATATCTACGACCCACTAGGCGAGGTGTAGAGTCACGTGACGTGTGATGCTCTCCCAACGTTGGGCCTTGATGACTCCCTGGTAGTAAGATTTGGCCAGCCTGTTCACCCGGACTAGTTCCTTGTTAAGCGTGGAAACCTTGGCATCGGCGGATTTCAGGGCCTCCGTAGTGGCTCTAGAGCCTTCGAACATTCTGGTGATTGCAGGAAGGATTGCAGGAACGAGTTCGGTTCCTGGATACAAAGGGAAGAAGCTAAAAGTAGCTAGTATGAGACCTCAAAATTGAGGTATGCGGACTTTGGATAGTTAAAAGGAAAAAAGAAGGGGGAAGGGCCTAACCTGTAGCCCTGACCTTATCATTTGAAGGCTATCCTCCATTTGATGGGCGGTCATCGGAGCTGTCACTGATCCCCAGATCTTGAAGGCACAATCATCGAACCCTGAGATTTACGCTTGGCCGGGGCAAGGGGAGCCAAGCGTGGATCCGTTCTGACAACTACCCTAAGAGGTCACAGTCAAACATGCGCAAGGGTAAGGATACGACAGTAAGAGTAATGAAAGAAGAAAGAGGGGCGCCTTAGTAGAATCACCTCGTGGAGCGAGTCCTTTTTGGGGGAAGGAGGTCTGACAGTGCTTAAAGTCGTCACAGACCTCATGGGAAGGACCTTCTTCCCTAGCTCCTCTTCGTCCGAGCTCGGCACCAGCAACATCTTCCATTTGGACTAAAAACTCAGGAGAAGTTCAGATTCACAGTAAGGAGGTCTGCGGTGAAATGGAGGCCGGTTTACCTTACACCCTGGACCTACTGAGGAAGACTTGGAGCGCCTCTTCCTAGTGGTGGGAGGGTTTCTCCTAGATTCTCCCATGAAGGAGGACATCCCTGCTGGGGTAATAGTGGCAAGGGAATCTCCATCTTCTCCCACACGGTGGTGTCCTGAAAGGCCATAGACATCATCAGAAAAAGTCAAGAATAAGGTTGTGGCAGGAGGACTAGGCATGAAAGCTTATAACAATAATCTTGTCCTACTCGACTGTGGGAATATAGCACAAGGGTGCCAGAGCTTCCTTCCTCCATGTGGGGTTGGCAAACAATACCCTTAGCTGATGCTCTAGTTCACCGTCGAGCAAGGGCTCTGAAAGTAACAAAAAAGATGTCAAATTAAGAAGGAATAGGAAGGAAGATTGGAGATGTAAAAGCAACAGAGATATTGTTAGAACTTACCGTGGTGCTGCTACAATAGATCACTCTCAGGAGCATGCGCCCACGCTGGCCCCTTATTCTTCAAGGCAAACAGCCGATGGGATAAGAAGTCTTCCATGACGTGACACATCTTTGAGCCCATGTCCCACAGATCAAGGATGGCATCACAACAATGGATGAAGAGTGGGATCTCCTATGGATCCTCCGTCCAGTCCTCATTCTCAATCACCGGATAGTCTTCAAAGCAAGGGACATCTTCCGAGATGCCCGTGATCACCCAGCTGGTGGACGGGCTTGACCACCCATTGGTCTCCTCCTCCCTATGCGGTCTAAGGAGAAAGCTGCAGGTCAAAATGATCTAGGAGGGACTTACTCTAGAACGCAAAAGGTAGAATAAAAAGGACAAGAGTCCGCATGAAGGGTGAATCCCAACATATGCCTCTAGAGGATGGGCGAACGAGGCAAGCATCAAGATGGAGTGAGTGGAGAGATACATCAATTGGATTCTGAAGAACCCTAACACATCGCATGTGAAGGAAGAGAGGGGAAAGCTGAGCGCGCACTTGAAGCGTTCGATCAGAACTACTGTATGCTTGGTGAGGACCTAAGGGCGTCCAGCTCCCTCAGTTAGAAGGATGATGAAGGATGAGGAGATGATCCTCACAACACACGTGCCCACTATATCACCATCAGAGATCGTCGAGGCTAGATAGATGTCCTGCCGATCGACATGCTCTGCCCCTCGCGGGGCTGAGTGGGAAGTCCACCGTGATGGAAATTAGCAACCATGGTGCTCGTCTGTGAGGTATTTTTGGTCGGAGGAAGGAGCAGATCCCTTCTCAGAGATGGATGGATTTTTAAAAGAGGAAGGACTGGCGACCTCTCGCCTCCTTGCAGATAAATCATGACCATTCAAATTAAATTCAATGGAGAATTAGAAAAACCACCGTGTAGGTTGTGCGTGAAAAACTAGCAGAGGATCGGCCACGAACAGAAAAATCCCCGAGCGGCACGTCCCATCAGTCAACATCGTGGGCAGGAATCTCATTATGATCACCACCTTCAATTTTACTGGATGGAACAGATTCCCACGCGATAGAAGAGCTCTAAGGACAAACAGTTATTCAAAATACCTCTCCATCTAGTTCAGATTCAGATCCTCACGGCCATAGAAAAGATCCTCTCAGCAGACCTTCTCAGGTCATAGGAGATGTTAAACCAGTTGCCAGCGTCACTGATTACGTCATCCTAGACTAGACCTAAACCCTGCTACGACCTCACTATGTCAGATGAGTCCACATGCAAGGTCCAACATAATAAGAGCTGAATTTATGGATACCTTCTGGACCTCTCAGTTCGGTACTCCACGTCACATAAGGGACCTCTCCCTCAGAACTTCTCTAGTCATTAAGGTATCGACACGCCTACATAGAAGGATCTTTTTCTCTTTTGTTATTAACACTTTTACAGGACCTCGTCGTAAGCCCATTATCCTAGGACATCTAAGATGGGAAGGCTCATCAGACCTGTTGTAGAAACAAGTGCACGGGAAGGTCTACGCGACCAAGACGTCGGTACACATGGAGGAACTTATGTCGAGACCTCAAACATTCACCAAGACCTCGCACTTCAAGGCCAAGAAGAATTCATTGACCTCACCAAGCAGAGGTTGAGCACGAGCTGAAGCAACTCTGCTAAAAGGAAGACCATCTTATTAAAGGTACTGATCATCCATAGTACTAATCATTTTTAGTAGACAATATAAAAACATAAATTTAAAACATCTAAACAGTAAATAAGAACTAGCACTAAATAAGACACTTGAAAATTAGCACTCGTTAAAGCAAATGAAGTAAACAACACAACATGACAATATGCATAACTTTTAATGGAACGATTCTTTCTCTTTCCCCTTTCCTTATTAGCATCCAACTTTAACTTATGTTTTATTCCAGTAGCTCTTTCATATTCATTAAACACATCTTCATATGGTGTTATATTTATTCCAAAAACAAAAATGCAAAGGGAAACATAAAATCTAGATACATGCGCTCCAAGCTTATGCAATCATCTTATGTTGCTCAAAAAATAGAGTTTAGAGGTGTGCACACCGAGAGTGTAATAGGTCCAGTGAGGTGCCTTGGTAATCCCCAATATTATTGTTTCACCATCCTTGGATAGATCTTGGTGTGGTGTTCATCCATTCCCTGTGAAAAACTTCAACACAGAACATTATTCCATTTTTTCTATGGGGTGACACTAGTGGACAGAAAGATATATGTTAGCTATCATAAAAACCCTAAATAAAATTTGCTTTGAAATTTTTAGAGAGTAAATTAAGTTGGATACATTAATAGAATATCAAAAGACTCAAAAATAATCAAATTGAAACTCAAAATAATGATTTAAACAACTAAAAACAGAACATGTCCTAAAAAACAGCAATAGCAAAATGCAATTAATTAGCCCACTTAGGCATGTTAGAAATTTTTGCTATTTTTTCATATTAAGGGTGAAATTTTGTAACTACAATTGAAACTTGAGGTCAATCAGAGTTATAGAAAAATCACAAAAGGCTTTTCATGAATGGTAGCATGCAGGAAACTATAACTCCAAATAGTTCTATCAACTTAAATGCATCCAAATGGGTAAATCTTGGTACTTTATTGAAAACTATGGAAAGAAAACCAAAATAAAACTCTCTTACAACAGTCAAAGTGCAAAACAAAACAAAAAACCTAGGTGCCTCCTGTAAAGCGCTTTTTTATAGCCATATAGTTAGGCTTACTTACTTTTATTTAAGTTGAGTGGAGATCATATGGTATCTTGTACCTTAGTGCCATATACTTATTCCTTGGAAATGTTCCATGATATAATACTAGTGTCCCATGGTATGCTCAAACCAATCAAAATGATAATCAAGTTGAAACATGGTAGAAAGCAACACAAAGTATAAAACCAATAACAACAAAGTCTAACTTTCTTCCTATGCATTGGCATTTTGTATATGACTAAATAAGAGCAAATAGAGCTGCATGAATGCATAAAAACAGTAGGTAATTGTGACTTATAATTATTAGACGCATAAAGAGGGATCTTATCACCTTCTCTTTCATAATAGTTGCAAGAACTATTTTCAATCATAATATCATGGATGCAATAATAATTCTGAACGAAAGGTAAATTCAAAGCACATATATATTTCCTAGCAATTTCATACTTCTCCTATTTATAAAGGTGGGAGAGTTCAATAATTATATAGGAATTTTACTAATAAGAGTATCATCATGAATAACAAGTGTATCATTGTTATCCTCAAGTACTACCTCTATTTGGGATTATAAGGGTCAAGAGCTTTTTTATATTGTTTGAGATTATAAGGTCTATGTCATTTATTAGCCTCTCTCGTCCAATTCATATTCTCCTTTTCTCCTCACTTTGCTCATGCATGTAAAACTATTGGTGCATGCATAGATTAGTGAGAGAGTTATGAAGTATCTTGGTCTTAGCAACTTGGCCCTTGGGCCTAATAATCCCAAACAGGGGTAGTATTGTATATGGAGGATTATCAAGGAAAATAGGAAAATCACCTAAAGCCCTATCATATAGAATATCCAAAACACACTTCACATCATCATCAAAGTCATTATTTGGAGAAAAAATATCACTAATGGGCATCTCATTATCAGATTCATTACTATAATAATAGGTGTTATTAATAACAACATGCTCATAAGAAGGTTGCTCATTCATAATAATGCAGTTTTCAATTTTAGAATTGCTATCATCTTTTTATAGTGAAGGTGAAGGATCCCACTCTTACCCAACCTTAGGTTGGACCATATCTTTTTCATTCTCCTCTCCATATACTTCCTCTTCCAAACTTATGTTTTCATCATCTTGTTCCTACAAAATATTAGAATTTCCATGGAAGCAAGAGATCTTTCTTTATATTTAATAACATAAGCACTACCACTGAATTCTTCTATGCAAAGTTGGAGGATAATAGAAATGTGTCCTTTCATCATATGAGCCTCACAACTAGTTTTATGTTTTTCATTAAATAAAGAGTCCATCTCATGGGTTGCAATATAAGTAATATATTCCGCAACTTGTTCAATATCATGGCATGAAAATTTACACTCTTGATAAGAAGCAATTATAGGATCACTATTATGCTTACATTGATAGTGAGAGCGTTTATAGACTTCTCTAGTGCAGCAAGTTATATCATGTAGTTCACAAAAATCAATAGCCATATGGGTGAGATGTTTAAGAATTTCATACATCCTCCTTCCTTCTTTGGTTGATCAATAGTCGTAGTAAGCTCCCATAGTTTGGACATACCCTTCAGAAATGGAGGTTCTAGAAAGTTCCTCCATAGTTTAGCATACATGTTTAAAGCTACACTATTTTTATGGATTTTTGTGTATAGGAAAAAGGTAAAAATAATACTTAAAAGTAAATAAACAAAAAGAACAAAAACTAGACAAAATAAAATTGATTTGTATATCTAAAGTACAAGAGAAGGCCATAGTGGTGCAACCTCCCCAAGCTTAGGTGTTTGCACAAGTTGATGTTGGTGCCAGATATGTTCTAGCAATAGTTGTGGAATATGAACTATGCTCCAAACTTGATGATGATGTAGTTGTGGTGCGCCAGAAAATGTCTTAGCAATTGCTATGGGAATTGTCCAGGAACCACCCTCTGTGAAGTTGTTCCTTAATTACCAGGCAACAATGTCAGAAAATGTTCTTGATGGCAAAAACTCTATATGTACTAACTCGTTGGGACTCAAAGTGATGATTTTTGTAGTAAGTGTCTTTTTCCCACAAGGGTTACTCGAGGTTTTATATTAAACTCTCGGAAAATTGTAGAAACACTCGTCCTCTTCTAGCAACCTGCAAAACAAAGTTTTTGTCTTGTGTCCCCAACTCCACAGTGTGGTTATCAAGCACAATATTCGTATTATTAAAACTTAAATAAAATTTTTGAGTAAAAAAGTAAAGTAAACTATAACTAGAACAAGAAACTAAAAACAAGAAAGTTCTTTTGGGGTTTTGATTAGGTTTGCAGAAAGTAAAAGTACTTTTGTATTTTCGGATGTAATTCTTGCATAAAATGCAAAAGACAGTAAAAGAATGTAAAAGTGGTTTATTATGATAAAAAAAAGTGGACCAAGGTTCATGGTTTCACTTGTGTACTCTCTTATAAAGTGTGGTGGACATAAAATTGCTCGTAAATTATATAATATTGCTAAGAACTCCTTTATGTGTTTGATTAGAATTCATATAGGCATCACGTCCTATTATAAAGATGATGCAACACATATCACTTATACTCCTCTAAAAAGAGAAAACTCCATGCAATCTAGAATTAACAATACACAATGTATAGCCTTAAGAAAACTCCTATAGTGAGATAACAAAAAGATAAAAAACATAGTGAATCTCAAATTTTCTGTCACTATCCAATTACCACCACCATGTTACTCCAACTAATACACACATTCCCCCACACATATTTTGCATACAAGTAGTATCAAAGCAAGTACTTAAGAATGTGGTACATAATATGCATCAACCAATACATCCTACACATGATAGAATTTCAATCTCAAATATCATCCCATGAAACAAAGATCCACCATGTAGGAATTACATAGATGACACTAATCATGTTAGACAACTCATATGGTTCTAAACAACCGATAGGATGTGAGAGAGAGAGATCAAACTACTTCTACAAACCCACAGTCCATAGGTGGAATACTCCATCTTCATCATGGATATGGTGTTGATGATGTTGGACAAGGTGGAGAACCAACCAGAGGTGATTTCGGTGGTGATTCCCCATCAAATCTTTGTTGGTTCTATCGTTGTTTCATGGTTTTTGTGTTTTCTATGCGTCCCTTCTAAGATCATAACGGGGGGCTTTTATAGGCATTTTAGGTCAAGACATCGATCTAGGGATGAAGATGGACGATTGTGGACGCTCGAGGAGGGAAAGAGGCCATGTGGCGCGGCCTGAGGGTGGGACGTGCCACATAGGCCTGTTTGATCCTCATGGCTCCCCTCTGGTGATCCAAGTGCTCCCGGTCCTTGTCTTCACGAAAAGACGATCCTCGAAAAATCCCAAATCATTTTGACTTTGTTTAGGTCCTTAGAAGTTAAAAATATGTAAGACGTGGTTTTCCTGTCTACAGAGTTATAAACCAAATATAGGGATCATTGGTAAATCTTCATAAACCAATATAAAACATGGATATAACATTGTATATGGTGAAAATATGATAAAATATGTGATAATAAACTACAAAGTTCATGTATGCGTTTTTCATGCATCACATGTGTATTGATATTAAAAAACAATTAAATAGCAATGAGCTATCCATGGTGTCTTGTAATGTGAGTTTTACAAAATGAAGTTCTAGTGTGGTAGATCCTATAGGTGAGAGCATCTCCACCGCCCCAACACACCCACCCCCAACGGGCTCCAGGGGTGTTGCGCAAAAACCGGCTGCACCAGCAACCCCCAACGCGTGCCAGCACCTTGTGCAGCATATTTCTTTGTCGGCACTCCTGTGCCGGCCCCTACCCAAAGGGAGTGAGCCGGGGGGGCGCCGGCAATTGATGCCACGCTGGATGCACCACGCAGGACCATATTAGTAACGAACCAAAGGGACGATAAAACACTTACCCTACACACCTAAATTTCATTCCATCTCTTGCCTTCCCGCCTCTCGCCTATCATTCTTGTTCCCGCCCAGAACCCTCGACATGCTCCCATTGGGAACGACGATGCTGCTCGGCAACACGCGCGAGAAGAAGGTGTCAACGAAGATGGAGGACATGGATGAACATGCTTGGCAGACGGAGGTGCAATGGCGCAAGGTCAACGGCTGACCGAGAACAACGGTGCAAGGAAACTTTTTCTAGAAAAGAAGCGGAAGTAGTGGCTGCTGCATTGGCAATTTAAGTCGCATCCCACGGTGGCCAAGGATCTTGCGGCGCACGAGACGCTGGCGCCAGGGCGACCCAGGTAAGCACCACTGAGGAGGGTCCGAGATGAACTTCACCATCCTCGCTGGCCTTCTTCAACGAGCCCATCGCGTCGCTGACTCAGACACAAGCAAGGTGGAAGGCTCTAATGGAGAAGGCGGACATCAAGATCATGCAGAGAGACGAGAAGGTTGCAGTTGTCAAAGTCATTGCCTAGGCCACCATGCTAGCTGGTAGCCGCGCAGAATGAGGCATCCAAGGTCATGGTCGCTAAAATAATGCATGAGACTGTCACGAACAACACCGTAAACATGGATGATATTCCCAATACATGGTATGTGATCAGTCGTGCTCGCATCTTGGAGGATGCAGCGGCGGCGGCGTCGACATCATCTCCAGCCCATCCACCACCTCTGACTCCTGAAGTGGCGGCGACGTCTCAAGTCCACCCAACACCACCGTTGACCGAGGACGAGCCGTCCTCCCTCATTTAATAGCCTGGTATGTATGATGATCGCCAAACTTTAATGGAGTTTTGGGTCCGACAGTGGCCGTGAAGTTGAATTTAAATGGCGTTGTATTATCGTCGGAACTTGGTTGGTATGATCGACGCAGTTTTATGGCATTGTATGCGTCGGCCTGGTGGTCGTGGATTTGAACTATTTGTGATTTGCAATTGTGCATTTTATTTTGATCTAATTTGCAGGGGGCGATTTTAAGTCGTCGCATGTGTGGGGAGGACCTCCCAATGAACCGGTGCCCTCAAAGATTTTACCCGGCACTGCTGTCGGACACGGTTTGGGAAGCCTCTGTAGAGATCCTTTGATGCAGCTTCTTTTGCCCCAACTATCAGAAAACCATGTTTAGCAGAAAGAAAAAAAATATGTCGTGTTGCTGACTCCGGTTGACATGTGGTAACTCCAACCAGTGCATAAGAGATCGAGAATCATCATTTGGTCGCAACCATTGTGGTTCCTCACATGATCACATCTGCTTCATCCACGTTCTCTTTCAGATCCGTGGAAACTTAAGTTACCAAGGTTAAGATGCAACTTTTAGGGCTTTGTACGCAGAATAAAATATTTTGTGAATTTTGTACAAATCTCAAATGTAATATTTAAGTTTCAAAATTCATGGGTACATACCCGTGCTCATTATCTAGGTGAGTGATTGTTTTAGAATTTCTTTAAACTTGGAAATACATTTTATTTGCACCGTAAAAATCATGCACTCTTCTTACCGCCAATGGGCAAGAAATCTGACACGTTTCTTATCACTGCATCTTCCCTGGCACGGCTGAAAAATGTTTTTTTTAATGGCGAGCGACGTCTCAGCTCTGCAACAAGCGATGCACACAACCTTTATTTATTATTAAAGCAACAAAGTGTAGCAAAAGCCATTACAAAGATCATACAAATCAGAACCGCCAACTAAAACACCGAGCAAAACGATAATCATATCGTCAGCTTTCCGACAAGATCTAGCAAACACCAGCCACCGCGGTGTGAAGTAGCACCACCTCCTTGCGCACTATCACCACCGCTGAAAAATGTGCATTACCTGTAGCAGGACTCGTATCCTTTAGGCATGTCACAAAGCAAAAAAGAGCGTTTGCATACATTAACAGAATTCTTTCAACCTTGCTTTCTTTGTGGGAGCTAACGTCCATCATCGTCATTAGTTACATAGGAAGTTTCCAAGAAGTTTCGTTTAAGGAAATATATTATCTTCTCCACATATACTGCCCCAACTATTAGAAACTTGTCGTGTTGTAGACTCTAGTTGCTGACTCCAAGTAACCGCTGTGGTTCCAAGTAACTTCTCCATCAACTTTCATTTTGAGATCATCTCAAAAAGAAAAACTTTCGCTTTGAGATCTGTGGAAACTTAAGCTTGAGGGTTAAGTAACAACTTTTAGAACTTGATAGGCAGACTATATTTTTGTTGTGAATTTTGCGATGGTGTGCTGACTCTAACCGGTAGCTTTTGGTGCCATCTAGGGCTTGTTGGCAGTTTTCATCCCAAAAGAATGGAATGCCTGTTTTGGTGAGTCTTGTAAACGGTTGGATTATTCCTGCTAAATTGGCTATGAATCGCCTGATGTATGCTAGACAACCTTGAAGCGCATGCAGCTCCACTAGTACAAAACAGACCTTTGGTCTAGGGGTATTAGCCCCGGTTCTGCTATAAACCGGGACTAATGTCCCGGTCCAACGGCTAGATCTGGCCCTAGGGGGTGGCAGGCACTAGCCCCGGTTCGAACGGGACCTTTAGCCCCGGGTCGTGTAATAAACTAGGACTAAAGGGTTTCAGGCAGGTCAGGTCGGGCGCCAGATCCTTTAGTCCCGGTTTGTTATACGACCCGGGGCTAAATGTGGACCTTTAGCCTCGGTTCTAGACATGAACCGGGGCTAAAGGTCTGGCTATATCTTCTTCCCCTATCCGAGCCACCATTCAAGTTGGTGCCTCTCCTCTCTCTCTTTCTTGCTTCAAGCTCGAGTTCATGCTCTTTTTTTTAAGATTTGTCTATATTTTATGGTGCCCCATCTATCCAAAGGTTCGAAAAGATGAGAAACTTCATCCTTTGAACTCTTATTGCTATATTAGCTCATTTCATGCTCTATCGTGTAGATGGATTTGTGGATTTACTTTGGTAGTGATTTTTGCAATGATAGCATGAGATCGATGTTTAGATTCTATCTATCTTGTATTAATGTAAGGAACTCTAAGGTAATATCACAATATGTGGATTCTATCTATATATATCTTGTTTTGGTACATAGTCTCGAAATTTGATTTTAGAAGCACACACATGCGTGAGTTCATCATTCTAACTAGTTGGGCAAAATATCCTTCTTCGTCTACTTGTGTTCAACAAACTGAAAAAATTATAACAAAGATAGGGATAATTCATAAAAGCTTGATAAGAAGACATCACAGTACATCTTCGAGAAGCTCCTCTATGCCGAGCTCCTCGAAGATGTCTGAGGATATGATCCTAAGACATCTTCGAGAGAAGCTCCGCCGTAGTGGTGTCCCTCTGGCACCATCTTGGAATTAATAACTTCTCTAGCTATAGATTAATATGCCGGGTAACTAAAATAATTCACATATTAGGGAGTGCATCTATGGCGAGCTCCTCGAAGATGTCTAAGGACGGGATCCTAAGACATCTTCGAGAAGCTCTGTCGTAGTGGTGTCCTTGCTCTCGCACACCATCTTTCAGTTTATATCTTCTCTAGCTAGATCAGTATGCTGGTGGAGCTAACTAATTTCATATATTAGAGAGTGCCTCTACGACGAGCTCCTCGAAGATGTCTGAGGACGAGGTCCTAAGACATCTTCGAGAAGCTCCGCTGTAGTGGTGTCCCTGGTCTCGCACACCATCTTACAGTTCTTCACAAGAATGCATACTTATTTATAGATTAAGCAGCACAACATAGTGTCGGGCACTGATGACATAATGTCGACACACTCACCCCTGGCATAGTGCTGCCACCCACCCAAAATAGTGTCGTCATTTAATTTACTGGCTTAGTGCTGCCCACTGAGGATATATTGTCGACATGTTGTCTCCACATCTATATTTAGTCCCGGTTGAACATCAACCGGGACTAAAGGTTCATCATATCTTTAGTCCCGGTTGTTGGCTTTAATTTTGTTTTTTAGATTAGTACTAATTAATTATGATTATGCTGCCACCCATCCAAAATAGTGTCGTCATTTAATTTACTGGCTTAGTGCTGCCCGCTGAAGATATAGTGTCGACATGTTGTCTCCACATCCACATTTAGTCCCAGTTGGTGCCTCCAACCGGGACTAAAGGTTCATCATATCTTTAGTCCCGGTTGCTGGCTTTAATTTTGTTTTTTTAGATTAGTACTAATTAATTATGATTATGCTGCCACCCATACAAAATAGTATCGTCATTTAATTTACTGGCTTAGTGCTGCCTACTGAGGACATAGTTTCGACATGTTGTCTCCACATCCACATTTAGTCCCGGTTGGTGCCTCCAGCTGGGACTAAAAGTTCATCATATCTTTAGTCCCGATTGCTGGCTTTAATTTTGTTTTTTACATTAGTACTAATTAATTATGATCATGTTTGATGTACTTAATTAATATATAATGCAGATGAGCCGGCAATGGATGTACGCTGACCGACTCTCTAACGAGTTCATTAAAGGCGTGCATTCTTTTCTTCTTGTAGCCGAGGCAAACAAGCGGAATGGTTTTATGTCTTTTCCATGTGGTATTTGTCAGAATCATAAGGAATACTCTTTCTCAAGAGTCCTTTACAACCACCTGTTTCGATTCGGTTTCATGACCGGCTATAATTGTTGGACCAAGCACGGAGAAAGAGGGGTTATGATGGAAGACAACGAAGAAGAAGAGAATGATAACGACTAACCTACTATGTCCCCTGAATACGATGGTACTACAATGAAAGACATTGATGAAGAAAAATATGAAGAACGAGCATCAGATCTGCCCGATGATGATCTTAGTCGGACCATTGCTGATGCCCAGGAAGAATGCGTAACTGAAAGGGAGTGGTTGAACTTCAAGAAGATGTTAGAGGATCATAACAAATTGTTGTACCCAAATTGTGAAGATGGACACAAAAAACTGGGTAGCACACTGGAATTGCTGCAATGAAAGGCAGAGATCGGTGTGACTGACAAAGGATTTGAAAAGTTGCTGAAAATAATGAAGAAATTGCTTCCAAAAGATAACGAACTGCCCGCCAGTACCTACGAAGCAAAGAAGGTTGTCTGCCCTCTAGGATTAGAGGTGCATAAGATACATGCATGCATTAATGACTGCATCCTCTACCGCGGCGAGGAGTACGAGAATTTGGATGCATGCCCAGTATGCACTGTATTGCGGTATAAGATAAGACGAGATGATCCTAGTGATGTTGAGGGCGAGCGCCGCATGAAGAGGGTTCCTGCCAAGGTGATGTGGCATGCTCCTATAATATCACGGTTGAAACGTTCGTTCAAGAACAAAGAGCATGCCAAGTTGTTGCGATGGCACATGGAAGACCATAAGAAAGACGAGATGTTGAGACACCCCGCTGATGGGTCGTAGTGGAGAAAAATCGAGAGAGAGTTTCCGAACTTTGCAGGTGATGCGAGGAATTTATGGTTTGGTCTAAGTACAGATGGCATGAATCCTTTTGGGGAGCAGAGTTGCAGTCATAGCACCTGGCCTCTGACTCTGTGTATCTATAACCTTCCTCCTTGGTTGTGCATGAAGCGGAAGTTCATTCTATTCTTGTAAAGTGCGCGAGGCAGCCACATGAGATTAATCTATGTGGATTCTACGTGTGCGAGTTCATTCGCATCAGTATTGAGAAGCCCTCGGAAAATGTTTGAGTAAGTAAACAATATATTCACCCTTTATTTTTATTACAAAAAGTTATGTTAAGTCTAATTAATACGATCTTATTTTTATATAGTTGGACGCGATGCGGGACAAGCTCCTACCAGAGGACCGCCTAATAGCAATCCAAGAGGAATTTGTTGGATTTTTTGTCGACGAGGTCATAGACCCATGCGGATAATACTCTATACATAGACCCTAAAGCATCCATGTAATAATCTTCATGTAATCAAATAGACATACTCTGGACCCGGTTAGGACTCCATGTATGCTTGTAAGAGAAATAATATTATATATTGCATCAATGTGTACAAGTACTGTGTAGTAGCGTTATGTATGTATACGAAAACTTGTTTCTAATGAAAACACAGAATAAAAAATAATTGAACACAAAACACAAAATAAAAAAAAACACAAAACCCTAAAACCCATCGCTTGTCACGGCAGCCAAATGGCCCAAAACGCTGCCGCGACAGGGAACCTTTAGTTCCGGTTCGTAATGTCCTATCGTCCAGCGCGGCACGCAGGACCACGTGGTTGGATCTCTAGTCCCGATTCGTAACAGAACCGGGGCTAAAGCTTAGACCTTTATTCCCGCTTTGGCAGTTCCGGTTCGCAATTCAGAACTAAAGGTCCTTACGAACCGGGGGCTAATTGTCTGGTTTCTATTAGTACTCCTTAAGGTTTTGAGCGAGTGATGGAGAACCATCATCATCGTTTGGTCACAACCGTTGTGGTTCCAAATAACTTCTCTATCCACTTTCACTTTCAGATCCGTGGAAGCTTAAGTTACCAAGGTTATGCGACAACTTTTAGAACCTAGTAGGCACACTAATTCTTTTTTGTGAATTTGTACAGATTGCAAATGGCAATATTTAAGTTTCAAACTTTGTGAGTACGTACTTACGCTCATTATTTACATGAGTATTTTTTTCCCATATTTTTCAAAATGGAATGATGAACTTTTTTGCGCCATAAAAATCATGCACTTTTCTTACGGGCCATCACGGCATCACCCATCACTAGTCTTGGTCCCCGAGTTGGGATCAGCGGATTCTTGGGTTCCAAAAATTCCTCTAACGATCGAGATTGCCTTGTGCTACATAAAAATTGTCGTGCTCCATCACGGCTAACCTCTTTTTTATTTCTTGATGATCAGGCTCTTCAATCGGCAAGAAATCTGACACCGTTTCTTATCTTTGCACCTTTCCTGACACCTCTGAAAAATGTGCATTAGCTATAGCCGGATTCGTCTCCTTTAGGTAGGTCACAAAACAAAAGGCGCACTTTGTATACATCAACAGTATTCTTTCAGCCTTGCTTTCTTTGCAGGAGCTATTCATCCTCGTCAATCTTACGTAGGAAGTTTCCAGGAAATTTCGTTGTAAGGAAATATATTAGCTGCCCCACTTCATAAAGCGACCATGCATAGAAGTGACAAATGCAAAGTGCTGCAGCGATTCTTTTGCAGTTCTGAGTTAAAAGATAAGATAGATGGTGCATATGGTTCGGTTAGAGAGAGAGTGTGTGTTACTTTTGTTGGTGTTCCCTCTTTGCTCTCTCTTATCTGTTCTCTCTTCTCTTTTGAGCGAGGGACTAGCGTTGTAGATAAAAACACACAAAAGTTTCAGACAACAAATGTCTTTTTCTATTAGCTTTTGTAGCAACGGATGCTACACTATCCAGCAACAAATGTCTACTGAACTTACCAACCCATTCTTGCCCCAGCAACATTTGCTAGGACCTATTTATACTTGTAGATAATCCTTTAAATTGTTGCCATGTGGCACAACCTAAACCCTACACCATACTTTTAGAATACTCTACAAACTCTAGATATTTTATACTACTCCTAAATATCTTACTCTAAAATATTCTAATTCTAGGTTTCTCCCTACATACTCTGGATACTTCACAATCTAGCTAGCTCCTTCTACTAGACAACTACATTTACAAGATTACTTCTAACAGCAAACACACAACCTATGTGTGCTCTATAGCCTGCAAACAACCTATGTGTGTAGATCACACCATGATAAGATTACATTCAGGCTAATAATCATCCTGTAATCTTGTCATCTTCAATCATCGCCACGACAGCGTGGATGTTCATCTGCTGACGTGAAAAAAACGCTTCTTATTTCTTCAGGTTGAGGCACTCGGATGAGTAGTGGCCACGGACACCACAGTTGTATCACTTCCCCTTCTTCTTCCCAGGCTTGCGCCCACTACGCACACTGGTGTCGAAGTCACTGCTATTGTCCTTGTCATTACGCCTGATGCCATGACCGCGAATAGCACCACGGTCACCCTTCCCTGATAAGTATGACCTCCATTGCTTCTTGGATAGCAACAAATGTTGCCCACCAACAGGATCACCAAAGCGCATTCACAGTCGCTCCTCATGCGCCTGAAAGCGTCCAAACAGATCCTCGACTGTCAGCGTCTTGAGGTTGATGCACTCCTCCAGAGAGGTCACAAGATGCATGAACCTCACCGGCGTAGCCTGGAGAATATTTTGGACAACCATGAGCTCCTTCGGCTCGCCCCGCAACACGCGGATGGATGTGACCATCTTGTTCACACGCGTTGTGAAGCTTTCCACGGACTCGTACTTGTGCAGTGTCTACAGTTTTGTCTCGTGGACGCGATCATGGCCGATGTTCACAGCCTTGATGGATTCCCATGCCCTCTTTTTCATGTCCTTTCGAACAAGCGATGCTAGCATGTCCTCCGACACGCCCTAGTAAATGGCGAGCAATGCATCACGGTCTTCCTCAAAGATCATAGTTTCAAAGCTCACCGCTCCCCTACACACCGGCTGATTGCAATGCCACCTGATGGAGGACATCATGCAGGACACCACACCGCTACAAAGATATTACAATCTAGTATTTATTGTCCTACTTTATTTAAAGATTGTACTGAATATGTTAAATCATGTGATAAATATCAAAGAGTAGGAAATATTGGTAAGAGAAATGAAATGCCTATGAATTATTCATTGCCACTTGAACCATTTGATGTGTGGGGATTTGACTTTATGGGACCATTCCCGTTATCAAAAGAAAAACATAAGTTGGAGAACACGCTACGCAAAACAAAATTTTCTAGCGCATAACCATGATCCAATACGTGGGAGAAGGTAACAGATCATACCCTCGAAGATAGTACTAGCGGAAGTTTGTCGATGACAAGGTTGGCCATGTGTCGATCCCCACAACAAGCCTTAGGGAGTCACGAGGAGATGTATTATCCTATGGACTGCACCAATGATCAACTGCTCTAAGTGTCGCAACTCCATCGGTATCCATGTAGGGGTTCTCGCATGAAAACAATAAAATTTCCCTACGCCAAGAATCCTAATGCCAGGACCTATCTATTAGTAATGCAGTAACGGGAGGGGCTTTTCATGAACTTACCCTTGAAGACCGAATAGCATTGTCAACGCTCGGGAGAGCATGGTTGATGTAGACGAACCGAAGCCGACCTCGAGGTCGTGTTGAAGGCCCACCAGCTCCTGCGGCTCCAACGAGTCCTAGTGCCCCAGATGTTGCACCTCGCAAGGAGTTACACACATCTGGTGTTTGCCGATGACTCCCGCTCTTCCGATCCAGCAACAGTTGCGATAGTAGAGCTTCTGGATCTGAATCATGCAGCGTGACGGCGCTCCATGGTGAAGAAGACTCCTGCTCGCACGATCCGGACTTGGGACCACAGTCACGGAAGAGAGAGAGAATCAACTGGAGGTTTCCCCAAAAGAGAGGGAACCTTTTATTGATTATTGTGTATTTAATTTGTCCAAATACCTCTCTTTATATAGGGGAAAACCCCCCACATAGGCAATTGCCTTAGCCATATGGGACTAAACAAAGGAGAGGGGAGAGGGGAAGGCTTGGCCGGCTGGCCAAGGCCCTACTGGGCCCCGCGTGGGGTGCCCAAGGCCCAGCCGGCCACCCCCTCCTCCTTCCCCCCTTTGGTATTTTCCTCGTAGGCCCTTTTCCCTCTGGATTTTGGCCCAATTAGGTATTTGACCCTTTTTAATTCTTTTTCTTTTATTGAATAAATATAAATGAATGATTAAATCAATATTCAACATTCACATACATATTATTCAATCCCCTTTGATGTGGAACTCCTTCCATCTCATTCCGGACATCCTCCGGACGTACCGAAACCCTTTCGGTTTTCTCTCTCACTTTTCTTCGGTGATTCTGCTGATACCAAAACGCTCTCTGAGCATCATCAAGCCCTTAAGCGTGGCCACGGTTCGGGAACATACCAGACATGGTTGGGACCTTCCCATACCAATGATCATCAGAGGGACCTAGATGGCCATGTTGATCCCTATGCATTCCACGAAATCTTTCGTTATTCAACCATGAATGTCATGTCGTATTCCTTTTGTCTCTCGATACTTGCATTGTCCGAAATCTGATCAATGACATCACCATGTCATGTTCAATCTTGTTATCAACAAATTCTACTTGACTCGTTCCGAGAAGTGATATCCCCGTTATCAAATCACATGATGCGTAGCTATTGGATACAACTTCTCCAAGTGGGCCCTCGAGTATCTTTTCTGTCACACGGATGGAAAAATCCCGCTCTTGATGCATATTTCCTCAACTGTTCCTCCAAATACCTGAACACACCTTTATGATCACTGTTTCACCAAGTGATGTTTGATGCTATCAAAGTACCCTCGGGTAACAGTGATTGATATGGCCTCACGGTCTAAGAAATAGTACACTAAGTCTATTCTAATCATCGTAACTTGAACTTCGTGTCATGATCGGGTCACAATGCTTAGGTTGGGTATAGCTCATCATTTCATTCTCACAATGAGGTGACTCCATTGTCAACTAGCATAAATGCCACATATTAGGAAACCTCGATCATCTGTTGACCAATGAACCAGTGACTAGAGCTTCACCAGGAACTCCTAGTTGTTTATATATCACACGTGACGTTTCCTATCAATATAGTTATAGCATGATATAAAATTTAATCATAAACTTTATGAAATATGATAATAATCCATATTATTATTTGTGTCTAGGGCATATTTCCAACAGTCTCCCACTTGCACTAGAGTACAAACAAACTAGCTACATTTGTTCCTAATCATTGGCACCATATATCTCAGCACCTTTGATCATGCTTGCTCATGGAAGAGGTTGAGTCTTGGGTCTGGACTTTATAGCCCCAAATCCTCTGCAACTTACTAATGTCACTTTGATTAACATTAATACTTTATCTTCACATGATAACATCTTTGTGTAGGCATCATAGTTATGGTAGCATAATGAGGTCGGTTTCTAGAAGCCAACAGTGATGTTAGATCAGCCATAACAAGCTTTCTCATGGGCATTGTGTCCTGGGACACACATTTTGCATAAAGACGAATTAGTCCCGCCATAACAATATGTATTACATTAGATGGTACCCTTATATTTTATTATAAATGTAATCATCAAAACACTAGTGCACTATGTGCAACTTTCGATGTTTTACCACCTCGCTTCCTACTTGACTTCAGTTGGTATTATCGATGCAGGAATTTTCAACCTTCTAAGATTAACACATGCATGTATAACATAACCCTTTATGTTTTAAGATATGTCATCCTTCATAGATTTAAAAACATATCTACAATTCTTATCAGACACTATGGACAAACTTAGCTCAATGTTCCACATACTTAATCACTTTCAAACGTTCCTTTTTGGATCATATATTATGTTAATTTTTCGTCATGGTTTCCAGGACAAAACCTATGTCTCAACATAGTTGAAATGGATCGTATGGGCACCTAGAGGGGGGTGAATAGGTGCTACTCCAAATTTTAATACTTTTTCAATTTTAGGCTTGACACAAAGGTAAATTCTCTAGATATGCAATTACGATGAATTTCCCTATATGTAAATCTAACTACTAGAGAGTAAAGGCGAGTAAGAGTGAGGAGCAAAGAAACCGTAGTGGAGCACGTGGAGACACGGGATTTGTTTTACCGCAGTTCCTTCCTTGTTAAGGGAAGTACATATGTGTTGGAAGGGTGGGCGGTACTAAGACCACCATGCCACGATATGCCTCACCCTGTTCTCCAATGGATCTCGCCACCAAAGGCCTGATCCACTCTCCCACTATGGGTACCCTTCGAGGCGGGAACCGATGCCTTTACACAACTAGCAGGGCACAATCCACAACCGAATTGGAGGCTCTCGTAATGACAACAAGCTGCCACAAGAACAAATATTATCAAAACCAAAACAAAAAATCTAGCTATTAACAACTAATACTAGATCGAGAAATCTCCAAGTGAATGGAGGGGAAGTGATGCGCTTGATTCGTGATGACGATGAATGAAGTCTCCTCCTTCGATTCCCCAAAGATTGGAGCCTTCGGGTGGTTGAAGTGGGAGATCTTGAATGAGAGATTTTTCAACAGGCCAGTACTTTTTCGAATAAATCAAGAGATCTGACAGGAGGGTAATTGGGGCTTTTATACCCCCTGTCCAAACTTGGTCATTGGCAAAGTCAGGGGCCGGATTATCCGGCCCAAGTGATGGCCGGATTATCCGGCCGGGGCAAAACACCGCCCCAGGCTCGGATTTTTCGGGGGGAAATCCGCCCCCCCCCCCCATACTGCATGACGCGCCATGGCTCCCTTAGCAAACTTCTCTGGGGGCGGAACATCCGGCCTGGGAAAAAACCTCCAGCCCTAGTCGGACAATCTGAAAGATAGTCTGCCCCCCTCACTACATGATGCGCCTGGCGAGACTTTGAAAACCTTCTCGGGGGTGGATTATCTGGCCCTTGTAGGGGAGGATTATCTAGCCTGGGCAAAAACTCTAGCCCAGGCCATACAATCCTAGAGATTATCCCCCCCCCCACTGCATGGCGCGCCTTGTCCACCTTTGTCAAAGGGATCAGGCCGGATTATCCGGCCCTTGATAGGGGCGGATAATCCGCCCCCCAACAATAGAGTTTGGTTACATTTCATATTATCAATCGTCGGCAACACTTAGCACACATAAGATAATCCATGGTATTGTTATCTAACACACAAAATACTAGAGATCATGAAATGTTCTTTCAATAGTGGATGACGATCATCCTTTTCGTTCTTTCAACCTTTGATGTTTAACTTAATGATATTCCTAATTCGAGTGACTAAGTACCATTCCTTAATCAATTCTTATTCTGAAACTATTTTCAGAATCTCTTTTAGGAATACAACATAATATCGTAACATACTTACTTTCAACTTCTAATCCCTATAAATCATTATTTATTGGTACTTGCGCTTTTATTCTTCATGTGTCGTACACACTTAAGAATCTATTATTAAGCTCCCACTCAAAATATGTTCCCAACCTATTTGAGTCTGAGACATATATCGCTCCCACTCAAAAATATGTCATTCACATATTGTTTTTGGAAGACTTTTATAGCTCCCACTAAATTTTATGCAAATTGCATATCCTCTCATTATTTTGAATGCCTTCAAAATCCTTTGATCAATTATCAAACTGAGAGTTTTATTACGAGATTCTAGTACCTTATTAGTAACAAATCCACTAGACTTTCAGCACTTCTGAATCAAATTCTTTTGGATTTGTCCAATAAATTATTCATGACAAATCGTTCCTTTGTCATTCACCTTTTCCATCATGACTTTGTAGTCTTTTGGAAAAATCCAAGTAACCCTTTACTTAGTAAGATTCAGCAATGAATTTCTTGCTAATCGTAAGTGAATTTTCCCTCTAGGATTTCTCATAATTTTAGTTTACCATGATTTCCTTCGTAGTTCGCAGGTATGATTCACAAATGTCTCCATACAATATTGGGGTATATTTTTGAATCCTACTTCATGTAGTGAAAACACTAGTGGGGAAAACACAATGATCATTATCATTGATTTTTTCCTTTATGAAGAGAATCATTCAGGAATTCTTCCCGTTGCGCTTCTCAACACTCTGATTCAGGGTTTTGAATCCTCATCATGTTTTTCACTACCTTCCATAAGCTCCATAGTCGAGAACACAAACTTTCTCAAGAAAATGCACAAAATTTTAAGCAACACTAATTTTGCCTTTCTTTTGGTTCCACCCACGGATTTCGTATTCATATTTTTCAGTTAATAATCTACAAGGAATTATTTGTTATTGTTTTGGTGATATCGAATAACTCCAAAACTTTCACGACAATCCATACATGATATAGCGCCGGTCTCACGAATTCAGATGGTTCACTATATATACTAATTGAGTGTTTACTATTTCTAACTAATGGTCTTTACATTTACACTTCAACGATTTATTCGGTGCCATCTATTCACCCACTGGATAATTAATATCACATTGCGATGCTTTGCATTTCGATATATCAAATGCATTGCATTACACAATTTCTTATGCCAATCTTATAATGTCAAATTTCATTACTATTGATCAAATTGTAGTAATTATATTCTCTTTTATCTTTAATACCCTTGGATTATGAAATATTTTGATCATATCAAATAATTTCATGCTCATGTTTCCTTTGGTAAACTCTTTTACTAAATTCAAACAATCACAAAATGATAATCACCACTTCATTGAAATATGATACATCGAGCATGTATTCCCTTTCAACAATTCATCAAACACTTTGTATTCATGCAATACATGGTATTTGAGTTATTTTGCCGAACTTGGGCATGATTCATATGTAACAAGAAATCAAATGTCTTTCACATATTATCAACATAACTTTGAATTTAAACAATGGTTTCATTCAAATGAATATATCATTAAGTTGGATATTTTCAAGGCATTTTCAATATTTTACAAATGTACATGCATTATCAATTAGTTTCATAACTAGGATAATTCACACATAATCGAACAAGATATGAACACAAATATAAATCATTCATAAAAGCAGAACAACTGTTTGTTACAAACTCATATGAATAACTGTCTCACGAAGTGTGAGACACACTAAAGAAGTTCACAATCCATCGATTACAATAACTATCTAAAAAATAAACTAAGTGATAAATGTCGAGGGAGAGTGTCGTTGGCCATCATCATCATGCAACGTCACCTCCTCTCCAGCAAGCAGCTCTCATGCAGAAGGACCTGTTTTCACCAAAACAGAATAAGTATCAAATACTTTAACACTGCAATAAGTGTTTGCAAGATTATAGCATTTATAAAACTGTATATCAAATATATACCTTTGTCATCGATGACCTCTCCAGCAATGGATTCAACCTTCACATTCCTGAAATGTGTTATGAACTCGTGGAAATCATGTGTTTCCCCATCACCTCTCATGATGCAAGTCCTGGCGTCTGCATGGTAGCTTGGTGGCAGCGACCATAGCACTATGCCTATTGCAAAAGAGCTCGTCAACCAGTTATCCAAGAAGTAAGCAAGCCTCATATACGCATCATGTATGTCCTCCAAGTGGCTCTCTAGTGAAGTGTTCTCATCCATCTTAATGGAGAGAAAATCTCCTATCCGCTCATGTTCCCATATGCGCACTTTTTCCACGAAGTGGGATCTAAGTTGTACCATTATCATACAAGGGTCAAGATTACCCACAATTGGCCACAGCTCATCAACCATTCTGAAGCACATCGTTACTGATAGGAAGGTGGACATCTCATGACGGTAATAGCAGTATTCCTGCTGCTCTAGGGTCTCATAGAAATAGGGCTACTCGAAATCCATCTCATGGAGTATATAGTCAACCACATCATTCTCACTAAGGAGAACGTGGAGATGTGTAACCCACATACAAAAGTTTGATCCGTCTAGTTTGAGCTTCTCTCCATCTAACCAATCGTCAACAGGGAAGGTAGCATCAGGGAGAACCATTTTCTATATTTATAATTGCAAAAAGGAATTTAGACTAAGTTTATAATTATGTGAGTTAAAACAAGAACTCCACTAAAAACTCATATCCCCATAAGGGTTTTAGCGATTACACGATCCCTATTCACTGCATTGCCCCGATCGTCACGGCCGGTGATATAGTTGCGAAGGTGGACGCTGAAACGTCGATCACATCATTCATGTGACTCGTGCTTGGTATTTTGACTATCTATGTTTTGAGGCCATGTCTACACATGCTAGGCTCGCCAACTCAACCATAGTGTATTCGCTATGCAACATGGCTTACACCCACCGTATGCCAACGCAGATATGTTTAACACCCGATCATCAGGGCATGCCTCATAACAGAGAACTTTCTTGGTGGTGCACACTAAGGGAGAACACTTTCATTGGTATTTTTATTAGGGATCATCTTATTAGGCTACCGTCGAGTATCTAATACTAGCACACAATAATATGCACAAACAATAAACATTGAACGTAAGTGCGATGTGATATGGTCCTTCACATTGTGATCTCCATCACGTGCCTCCGAATTCCGGCGCCAGGGTCCTGGCGCCGTAGGCACCAGGGTACTGGTGCCTGCGGCGTGGTAGTCCATCATCTCCATGACCATATACTACTACTTAGCAATATAAAGTAAACTACTTTACCTTTGACACAACCATATCACATCACAACGCCCCCTGCAAAACAAAGTTAGATGCCTCTACTTTATCTTTGCATGTTTTATGTGGTTGATAGGGCTTTCGTACAAGAACCGTTCTTACCTACGAACTTCCACCATAACGCTGTGCAAGTAGTTTTCTATACTACACCCCTTTAAGGGTCCTCCATTGCAAATGGCATACCAACTAATGCGAGAGACAGACACCCCCAAAGCCACTTTATACGGTACAAATCGTATGTCAAGCGTGGACCAGCCTCGCGAATGAACGCGTAAAGTCGGTTGGGGAGCGCTTCATCAAGCATTCCTGGGGTATACACAAGTACACGTGGGAGGGTAGCAACTAAAAGATTAACGCCCACATGCTACAACTCATGTGTTCTACCCGTACGAGCATTACTATGCATAGATCTAGCTCTAATACCACTGTAGGGGTTCCTGCATGAAAACAATAAATTTTTCCTATGCCAAGAACCCTAATGCCAGGACCTATCTATTAGTAATGCAGTAACAGGAGGGGATTTTCGTGAACTTACCTTTGAAGACCGAAAAGCGTTGTCAACGCTCGGGAGAGCATGGTTGATGTAGACGGACCGAAGCCGACCTCGATGTTGTGTTGAAGTCCCGACAGCTCCTGTGGCTCCAATGAATCCTAGTGCCGAAGTGTTGCACCTCGTAGGAAGTTACACACGTCCAGTTCCTGACGATGACTCCTGCTCCTCTGATCCAATAGCAGTTGCAGAAATAGAGCTTCTGGATCCAAATCCCGCAGCGCGATGGAGAAGACTCCTGCTCGCACGATCCGGACATGGGACCATGGTCACGAGAGAGAGACAGAGAATCAACTGGAGGACTCCTCAAAAGAGAGGGAACCTTTTATTGATTATTGTGTATTTAATTTGTCAAAATACCTCTCTTTATATAGGGAAAAACCCACATAGGTAGTTTCCTTAGCCATGTGGGACTAAACAAAGGAGAGGGGGGAGGGAAGGCTTGTTTGGCCATCCAAGGCCCTAGTGGGCCCCGTGTGGGGTGCCCAAGGCCTAGCCGTACATGCCCTCTTCCTTCCTCCCTTTTGTCTTTCCCTCATAGGCCCTTTTCCGTCTAGATTTTGGCCCAATAGGTATTTGACCCTTTTTAATTCTTTTTATTTTATTGAATAAATATAAATGAATGATTAAATCAATATTCAACATTCACTTACATATTATTCAATCCTCGTTGATGTGGAGCTCCTTCCATATCATTCCGGACATCCTCCAGACTTACCAAAACCCTTCCGGTTTTCTCTCTCTTTTCTTCGGTGATTCTGCTGATACCAAAATGCTCTCTGAGCATCATCAATCCCTTAAGCGTGATACCCCACGATTCAGGAACACTCCAGACATGGTCGGGACCCTCCCGTACCAATGATCATCAGAGGGACCTAGATGGCCATGTTGATCCCTATGCATTCCACGAAATCTTTTATCGTTGAACCATGAACGTCATGTCGTATTCCTTTTATATCTCGATACTTGCATTGTCCGAGATCTGATCAATGATATCACCATGCCGTGTTCAATCTCATTATCAACAAATGCTACTTGACTCGTTCCGATAAGTGATATCCCCATGATCAAATCACATGATGTGCAGCTATTGGATACAACTTATCCGAGTGGGCCCTCGAGTATCTTTTCTGTCACGTGGATGGATAAATCCTGCTCTTGACGCATATTACCTCAACTGTTCCTCCGAATACCTGAACAAACCTTTATGATCACCGAGTCACTAGATGACGTTTGATGCTATCTAAGTATCCTCGGGTACCACTGATTTATATGGTCTCACGGTCTAAGAAATAGGACATTAGGTCTATTCTAATCATCGTAACTGGAACTTTGTGACATGATCGGGTCACGATGCTTAGGTTGGGTATAGTTCATCATATCATTCTCACAATGAGGTGACTCCATTGTCAACTGGCATAAATGCCACATGATCAGGAAACCTTGATCATCTATTGACCAATGAACCAGTAACTAGAGCTTCACCGGGAACTCCTAGTTGTTTATATATCACACGTGTATTGATGTTTCTATCAATATAGTTATAGCATGATATAAAACTTAATCATAAACTTCATGAAATATGATAATAATCCATATTATTATTTGTCTCTAGGGCATATTTCCAACAATCCACACATGCAATGAGAACAGCACTGCATCGAAGTGACATCAAGCTCATTGACGAAGTAGAAACATGTCGATGAAGATCTGGCAGCACTTAGTCATCATCTAGATTAGATCTACATGGAAATAGTAGATAGCAGCACTCTAGCATTCCTTGCGATGACGATGGTAATAGGAAGAAGAGGTGGAAGATGGACTCTAGGACGCCGAGGCGGCAACAGCAGGAGGGCACGGCGAGTCGGTGGCAGTGGCGGGGCTCCGGTAGGGCTGGTGTGTGGTTCTCCAAAAACGTGTCTTCGTGCCCTTGGCCCTGCCCACGTATATATGTGCGGCTAGCCCCCTCTCCAAGAGAGTGAGTAGGAGTAGGACTTCATGTCCCGGTAGGACTCCTCCTTCCTTTTCTCCACACACATAGAGAAAGAGAGAGAGGGAGTCAGATTCCACCATCGAATCCTTATCTCCATCCTCCTCCAACTCGACTAGGGAGGGAGTACGAGTCTCCGGGGGGCTCCTCCCTCCCCACTGCCTGTAATACCTCGGACATTACGCTCTAAGCAATAAGCCAGTATGATCCAAAAGTGGACATGACGTACTACCATGGGGCCGCGCAGCCACAAACAGTAGGCCCACCTCGTGGAGCAGGGCACGGTACCGGCCAACCATTCCACCCACTTTTATGATCATAGCTTCAGGTGCGAGCAGCGTAGTCGATAGGTAAAGGGATCAAAAATATACACAAATGAGTATGTATGTCAACGACATACAATAGGACATCATAGCCACACCATCTAAAAATAATAGAAAAAGAAATATACAACGCCATACGGCATGATCCAAATATCCTAGATAGAGATAATAGTTTAGGATACATCCTCATACATCACACATCAGAGTATCAAGCAGAAGCGGAAAACAAGATTTGAGTATGAATAAGATTCTAATTGGCATAAGATGTCCTGAAATTAAGCACATCCCGCCCATAGATCTCACGGATCTCCATCCCCGAAATCTCTACACCTAATAGTCGTTGCCACCATCATCAGTCTCTTCGACCCAGTAACCTTCTTGAGAGTATACCTGTCCATATGAACCAAATATTTATCGTGTGAGACCCTAGGGGTACTCAGCAAGTCTTAATGCATCTAAAGGGAACAACCTGGGGTGACGCAATTGCAGCGAAAGATAATAGCTAAACAGTTCTATAGAGACACGCTACAACATCCGCCCAACCAGAGATGGACGGGTGCTCATTAATTAGTAACAACAGTTATATAAGCAACATAATTTAACATCGCTCGCCCTCCTTCTCGCTTACCGACGAGAAGGCACCAAAACAACCCATCCATTGGAAATTTTATTAACCATTCCATGCATGATACGCTATTTACTAGTCATGTCTTAAGCGATACTTTAGGTATGTTTGTCTATAATCGAGAAATTGTGCTCCAAGTCGTCCATAACCACGGACATGGCTTTCAGAAAGATTTACCCTGTAGGGGTGCACAAATAGCAACACACGCACGATCAACCTCGGGAAGAACCAAATAAAAGCAATGAGGCCTCACGACAATGCATTCACATGGTTCAAAAATTATTTTAGGGGGTCACCCCATTAAGCTACCCGCAATGAAGTTGGCCGGCTTCGAGACAGACCCAAGCGTTGCGCCAATGGTTGTAAATGACTGGGAACCTAGAAGTGTGACTGGGATTGTCGATACCGTGAAAACACTCTGAAATCCTAAACAGTACAGGCGCTCCACGCGCAATCGTAAATAAAGTAGTAAAGCATGGCATAAGTACAAGATAGTAATAAAGCCCCAAACTACTTTGTGGCCCCAAGAAATAAAGTGTGAATCAAGCTTAGGCAAAGGGGATTCATGGTCCCACATACGGATAGTGTGATAGTCAAGGAACAGGAATCAAGTACTCGGAGTCCTACGGGACACAAGTGAGCATGGAAGAACCAATTAATAGCTATTGCCCATCGGTGCCTCTTTCTTTAGTTATCTCATTACTATATAATTTAAGTTGTTTAAATACCTCGTTATCCGAAGACTCGCACAAATCCTACACATGCAATTCTACGACTCGCATGGCTCAAACAACTCCTGTAGTAATGGCTCATGGATTGAGGATACAAGTTTCGATGGGGTTTACAAGTAAAGGCTATGCAATACTTGTGATTCAATTTAATGAAATCGTGACTCAGTGATGCAAGAATAATATAGAGGCATAGGTGCTATACGTATGGAAGCATGGGGAATTACTTGCTTATCAAATCAGCAGTAAGGTAACTAGGCTCTGGGTAGTACTCTTAGTGCTCCTGATAATTCCCTTGCTCGGCGTCTGCCCGGAATAAAATCCAAACACACAAAGGACCATAATAAATAAAGTGCGCAATCATATAAATATATGCAACAATCAAACAAGTTATGTCATGATGGAATGAATCACAAATTGCATGGTATAACATAGCATGGCATGGATGAGGTGTGGGAACAATAATAAAACACTTTATTTATTTATTTAGGCATGTTTTACTCCCATAAAAAGTTCTGAATATTTAATATTTATATGATGCATGCTTATCATAGAATGCATAAATAGAATGGGCTCGTTGATCGATTTAGATATATTATTTGTCGAATTTGGAAATATGGATTTAAATTTATGAATTTATTAAGAAAATAAATTTATTGGCATTTAAATAATTACGAATCTTTAAATTGCTCAAAAATTATTTTGGATGGCATATTTGAATTCCTGGCATTTTTCTCATCGGAAAACATATATTATATGTATTATTTAATTTTATGAATTTAAAACAATTTGTTTAAATTAAATTAAGACAAATTAGGTCAAAAGTCAAAGGTTTGACTAGTTTGAATTATTTTTGAAAATATTTGAATTTACAGATGGATTCATATTTAAAAACTAAACATATTTCATATTAAACTTTTATTCAAATTCTTATTTATTTAAAAGTTATGAATTGGTTTGTATTTAAACAAAATTGAATTTTTGGATTTGGAAAAGTTTCTAGCTTTTCTCACTCGCGTGCAGCATACCCACAGAGACCGACAAGCGGGCCCAGGCACGCTGCGGGTCCACTTGCGCACGCAATCGGTGGGGCTGACACGTGGGATGCTGGTGGGGATCAGTGTTTGACGGGCAATAAACTTCAGGGGGTTTCATGTAAAAAACACTATGAGGTGCTCTAATGAAACTGAACCTCTGCTAACTCTGAACCTTGACATCGGCAATGGCCGGTGGCGCCACCTTCCAGCGACGAGGACGACGCAACCGATGCGAGTTAGGTCGTGCCGCAGAAACGAATAAGATAGAGGGAACTATCATCTCCAACTTCCATGTTATGGGTTTCGCTTGTGGAGGACATCAGCGGACGGAAATTGACGACAAATAGGGGGGTTTCGGCGCGGCTGTTGTCGGTGCGTGCGTGTCTGCTGTAGGGCGCGTGGCGCGGCGAGGTTGGCAGCCTACTCGGTGACTCGGTGAGGCGAGGCTAGTGCGGCTTTCGGTTTGCAGTGTCCGGTGAGCGCATTGGCGCGACGCGCGCGGCGCGAGGTGTCCGGGCACGCGACTACTGCTACTGCTGCTTGCACGCATGCGCATGCTATCATGGCGAGCGGGTTGCTGGCGTGGCTGCTAGGCAAGAGGAGGGGAGGTGAGGCTCACCTGGGCCCTTGCTGAAGGGAGGCGGGAGTGCTGAGACGAGGCGAACCAAATGCGGGCAGCGCGAGGTGCTGGGATCCTTCGGAAGCCTACCAACGATGATGGCGCTATGGCGGACAGGTTCAGTCAAAGGGTGAGTAGGCAAATATAGGAAAGGAAGAACGCTGAGAGGGCTAGGAGGTGTGTAAGGTTACCAGGAACACAAGGCTGAGGTCGGTGAGGCCGAAGAATGACCGTGGTGGCCGGAATCGGAGAAACCTTGCGGCAGCCGGAGGTGAAGAAGGAGACCAAAACATTGAATTAGTGCGCGTGGGGGAAGGCGTGGCTGCAGGAAGCTTCAGGACGTCACGGTGCACCTTCCCATGCTTTTCGCGCGATCGAGGGTAGCCTACCGCGGTGGCTCCATGGTTACCTGCAAGTGGCGGCGGAGGCACGCGTAGAGGGAGGAGGAGGGAAGGTGAGGGTTAGGGTTTTCGATGTGGTTGTGGGGAGTAGGTAAGAAGGAGGAGAATCACACGCTTCTCGTGATGTTGATGAGGAAAGCAGCGTAGGACGGTGACCTGCTCCCTTCCATTAGCACGCAGAGAGAGATAGGAAGAAGACGGTGTGTGACGCGGGAAGGAGAAGAACAGTGGAGGCGCGGGTGAAAGGTTATGGGCCGGGAGGAGGAAACGGGTCGGCCCAGGAGGGGGGAAATGCTGTTGGCCTGGTTCCTGGTAGGTTGCAGATCTGGTTGCTAGCCCAGGTAATCTTTGTTTATTGTTTCTTTCTCTTTTTCTGTTTTGAATTTTGGATTGTTTCTAAAATTTCAAACACGCTATTGTTTGCAAAAAATTGCAAAAAGACCATAACAAACCCAGAGGTTGAGGCAGGAAGATGATCTATTATGGTTTAATTTGAATTTGATCCCTTGCACGAATTTAAACCATAGCAAGCTTCTCCCAAATTCAAATCAACTCAAAATAGGAGGAGATGGCACTAACTTGGCATGGCCATAGAGCATATATTCCAACATTGAAAGAACATTTCATTGTTCCCTGTGTTTTGAGTGTTAGATAACAATACCGAGGAGTTTTCTCATGTGTGCTAAGTGTGCAGGGAATGTTTTTGTGTTTGGGGGGCAGATTATCCGCCCCCATCAAGGACCGGATAATCCGGCCTAACTCATTTGACAAAGGCAGCCAAGGCTCTACGCTCTAAGTGGGTTCGGATTTTCTCCCGGAAAATCCGAACAGGAGCGGTGTTTCCTTCCCTGGACGGATAATCTGGCCCTCGTATGGGGCCGGATTAATGGCCCGCGTATGGGGCCGGATTATCCGGCCCCCAGAAGACAATCAAAGGCAGCGAAGGCATGACGCTCTGAGTGGGTTCGAATTTTCTCCCGGAAAATCCGAACAGGGGCGGTTTTTCCTCCCCTGGTCGGATAATCCGGCCCTCGCATGGGGCCGGATAATTCGGGCCCCAGGAGACGCTCAAGGGCAGGCTCGGCGCATCGCTCTGAGTAGGGGCAGATTATTTGCCGGATAATCCGAGTCTGGGCGGAGTTTTTCCCCAGGCCAGATAATCCGGCCCTCACTTGGGCCGGATAATCCGGCCCCAAATGGCTCCAACGGCTCAGTGGGTGCAGGGGGTATAAAAGCCCCTTCATCCCCTCCATTCAGACTTCTTGATTCACTCGAAAAATTGCCAGACTTGTTGCAACTTCTCTCTCTAGATCTCCCACTTCAACCACCTGAAAGCTTCGATCTTTGGGGGAATTGAAGGAGGAGACAACTTACATCGTCATCACGAATCAAGCGCATCAACTCCTCTCCATTCACTTGGAGAAATCCGCAATCTAGTATTCTCGTTAATATCTAGATCTTGTGTTTTTTTATTGATAACTTGTTCTTGTGGCAGCTTGTTGTCATTACGGGAGCCTCCAATCTGGTTGTGGAGTTGTGCCCCGCTAGTTGTGTAAAGGCGTCGGTTCTCGCCTTGAAGGGTTCCTATAGTGGAAAGGTGGATCAGGCCTTTGGTGGCGGGGTCCATCAGAGAACAGGGTGAGGCCTATTGTGGCGTGGTGGTCTTAGTACCGCCCACCCCTCCAACGCAGGTGTACTTCCCTTAACAAGGAAGGAACTGCGGTAAGACAAATCATGTGTCTCCGCGTGCTCCACTATGGTTTACTCGTTCCTCTTTCTTACTCGCCCTTACTCGGTAGTAGTTAGGTTTGCATATAGGGAAATTCAATTTAATAGCAATCTAGAGAATTTACCTTTTGTGTCAAGCCTAAAATTGAAAAAGCATTAAAATTTGAAGTAGCACCTATTCACCCCCCCCCCCCCCCTCCCCTCTAGGTGCCCATACGATCCATTTCAATTGGTCTCAGAGCCCCGGCTCTTTATTCAGGCTTAACCGCCTAAGAGAAGTATGGGTACCAAGGAGAATGGGAATGAGGCTGTGGAAAAGGTCACAATGGATGACCTCAAGACGTTGGAAACAACCTTGTTGAAATCCTTTGAGACCAAGATGGAGGAGATGCAACAAATGATTGTTCGCCTCACATCGTCCGCAACCCCATCTCCATCCTCCTCTGAGGCTGCCACTCCATCATCCAAGGATAAGGCTAACACCGGATCTAAGGAAGATGAAGTGGTAGGTGAAAAACCTAATGGTTCCACCTCCAAGAAGGGAAGTGGTAAGGAGAACTATAGTGAGGTTCATCACCTATATTCTCCTGGCCCACCTATCCCACACCCTCATATAAACAATAGGGGTGATCCACCCAAACTTACTGCATCTTCATTTAATCAATGGCAATTCTTAATGAAGTCTCATGTATGCAGTTCGTCAATTGAACTTTGGAGGATTATCGAAGAGGGTCTTCATATTGGAGATCACACAACCTTGACAAGAAGAGAAGTTGTGGATAGCCAATTGAATGCAACGTCTCTCCACATGATACAGCTCAGAGTGGGTCCCAAGGACATGCCCCACATTGAGCATCTCAACACAGTTAAAGAAGCTTGGGATGCCCTCACCAACCTCTTTATTGGAAATGAAAGCATGAGAAGGAATAGGTATGATGCCCTTAGTAATGAAGCTAAAGGATTCTACATGTTGGATGGTGAAAACCATGAAGATATGTATAGAAGACTCAAGGGCATCGCAACAACATTTAGAAAGCATGGAGCTACTCACATTGATGATGCTTGGATAAAAAGGAAATATGTGAGTGCTCTAATGCCGTTTGAGCCAATAGACTTGAAGATCTTGCAAGGTAGACACAACTACCATCAAATGACTTCCAATGAAGTCATGCAAGAAATGGCATCATTCAAGGTTGTAGCTAAGAACGCGGAAGATGCCCATGCCCGAGCCATTGGAATGCAAAAAGGGGTCAATGTTGCTCTAAAGGCAAATATTGTTGAGCAAGATGAGGATGAAAGAAGTTTCGAGGGTGTCTCCATGGACTGCCCCGAGGAAGTCAAGCATGCTCATTATGAGTACATGGCGTTCTATGCAAGGAACTTTTGGAAGGATCCAGCCAAGGCCAAGTGAAGATGAAGAGGATGAAGATAGTACTCGTGAGGTGGCTGCTATAGCCACCACATCTAATCCGTCATCACTCTTCGACTCTCCAAATGAAAACGCCATCAACCACAATGCCACTTGCCTTATGGCGAGAGGGTCCGAGGTATCATCTTCTATTTCTTCATTTCCTAAGACTAACATAAATATGGATATGGATGATCATACTACTCTTAAGATAAAAGAAGAAGTTATTACTTTGGACACCTTTTTCACTAACTTGCAATGTGAGCACAAACTTCATTTTGATGCTCTTATGAGTCAACTTTCCCAATCCGAATATCTTCTAGAAGAAAAGGGCAGAATTGAAAGAGAAGATTCCTTGGAGATATCCTCCTTGAAGAATGCCTTGGAAGAAGAAGAGGAAGCTCGAGTATCCTTAGAAGAGAGACTTCAGCCAATTGAGGAGTCCCATGAAGAGGTTGTTGCTCAGCTCATCAAAGAACGTGACAACGCTCTTGCTAAGGTAAAGAAACTAAAAAAGGAAAAGATTGAATTTGGGACTGCTCATGCTAGACTCTTGGAGAAGTTTGAGAAGCTTGACATTGCTCACAAGGCTTTGGAGAGTGAACATTCTACTCTAAATGAGTCTCGTGACCAGCTCCAAACTCAATTGGAGAAGCATGATATGCCTAGCACCTCCACACCATGTTGTGGACAAGAAGAACTTGCAAAGGGATCTCAACACAAAGGTAAAAAAGTTCTAGATGAGGTTCTTAGCAAGCAAAGAACAAACAATGGAAAAGAGGGTCTTGGTTATATTCCCAAGACAATGAACAAGAAGAACAAGAAGAGCAAGACTGCTCAACCAAAGACTAGCACCACCACTAATGACAAGTCTAATTATGATGGTTTTGCAGGGGCTAACAATCCTAACTATGAGTTATATTGTGATTATTATGGTGATGTGTATGCTAGTTATGTAGGGCCTTATGATTGTTACATTCCTTGGTCTATTTGGGTCCCCAAGACCCTTGTCACTAACATGAGAGGACCCATTGAAAAATGGGTACCTAAAACCAAGAAGTAACTTTCTTGCAGGGCTATGCTTCCGGTGGGTCTAAATGGGTACTCGATAGCGGGTGCACAAGTCACATGACCGGAAGCAAGGAGATCATCACAGAGATGCGGCCAAATCATGATCATATAACCGTCTCCTATGGTGGCAAGTCAAAATCTGAGGTATTGGGTCTCGGCAAAGTTGTGGTTGCTCACGATATCTCTCTCATGGACGTCATACTTGTTGAGGCCCTCGATTACAATTTACTTTCAGTTCGCGCCCTTGGTAAGATGGGCTTTGCAGTTTTTATTGATGCTGATTTGGTGGTACTCTTGTGGAGCAAGTCTCTAAAAGTCGCTTTCGTGGGATATGTCGAAAGTGACCTGTATGTGGTGGACTTCTCGGGGAAAACCACTGCAGGCCCGATGTATCTTTTCGGAAAGGCTGACGCGGGATGGTTATGGCATCGCCGACTAGCCCACGTCAATATGAGAACTTTGCAAAGTCTCCACAAGGGTGGCCACATCCTTGGACTAAAAGAAAATGTTTCCTTTGCCAAAGATCGTGTTTGGAGGGCTTGTGTTGAAGGGAAAATGCATGACTCTCCTCATCGAAGGAAGACTATTATTTCATCAAAGAGGATCTTAGAGCTGCTTCATGTGGACCTCTTTGGACCTCCATCACATGCAAGCCTCGTTGGGAAGAAGTACTACCTTGTGATCGTTGATGATTACTCAAGATACACTTGGGTCTATTTCTTCATGTTGAAGAGCGAGACTCAACAAACGGTCATCGACTTCGCCAAAGAGGTTCAACGTCAACACAATGTCCCTATATTGGAAATAAGAAGTGATAACGGCTCCGAGTTCAAGAACTACACCTTAAATGAATTCCTAAGTGAAGAGGGGATAAGACATCAATATTCTGTTGCGCACACCCCTCAACAAAATGGTGTTGCTGAGAGGAAGAATTGGACCCTAATGGATATGGCAAGGTCTATGCTAGCTGAATTCAAGTCTCCATATAACTTCTGGGCTGAAGCAATCTCTACCGCTTGTCATTCATCCAACCGGCTATACCTCCATAAAATCTTGGACAAGACTCCGTATGAAATTCTTACCGGTAACAAGCCAAACATCTCATACTTTCGGGTATTTGGGTATGTTGAAATACCCCAAGATGCCATAAGAAGAATGGGCGTGGGATTTTTCTGCCCCATTGAGGAACCCCTTGTGGCGGATCAGGAAGGACAATGCTCTACTCATGTAGAGCCCTCATCTACACAGACTCAACATGCTCCAACCACGGGAGAAACTTCTACACCAACTCCTCCAAATACTGAAGGTCAACATGCTCTTGTATGCTCCAGGCTGGATTATCCGATCGACACCAGATTATGCGGCCCTCACTCCACTAGCGACCAAACTGATCATCATGTCGAAGAAACAGTTGCAAGTCCCAAGCTGGATTTTCTGGCTGACCCCGGATTATCTGGCCACTCACCAATTCGAGCAAGTTCTAGTCAAGCTAGTGAAGATGCTTCAGGATCTCCCAGGCCGGATTATCCGTCCCCACACTCTGCTGGATTATCTGGCCCTGAAACTCCTAATGATCAGCAGCCTCCTGTTACGGCTGTTGATCCACTTCAAGGGCAAGATTCATCATCTCCTACTACTGATAATCAAGCTACCGATCAAGGCCAAGCAAATGATTCCAACGAAGACTCAAGTGATGAAACTATTCCACCAAGAGACAACAAGCTTATTGAACTTCGTCGTAAGGCTCGTGCCGATCGGAACCTTGAGTTAAGGAGACATACTCTTGACAAAGTTGTAGGTGATCTTCAACGAAGGGTTTCCACAAGGGAGTTGGCAAGTTTTGGTGAGCATCAAGCCCACATCTCAATGGTGGAACCAAAGAAAGTGTTTGAAGCTGAAGATCCGGACTGGGTTGTTGCTATGCATGAAGAGTTGAATAACTTTGAACGCAACAAGGTTTGGAAACTAGTGGAGAAGCCCAAGGATTTCCGCAATGTTATCGGCACTAAATGGATATTTAAAAACAAGAAAGATAAGAATGTCATTGTTGTGAGGAACAAAGCAAGACTTGTGGCACAAGGATACTCCCAAGTTGAGGGCATTGACTTCGGCGAGACCTATGCTCATGTGGCTCGTCTTGAGTCCATCCATATCCTTCTTGCTTATGCTGCTCATAATAATTTTAAATTATAGCAAATGGACGTTAAGAGTGTGTTTCTTAATGGTCCTCTACATGAGTTGGTATACGTAAAGCAACCCCGGGATTTGAGGATCCTAACTTCTCGAACCATGTCTACAAACTCGATAAGGTACTCTATGGCCTTAAACAAGCCCCACGTGCAAGGTATGAGCACCTTAAAGAGCTTTTGTTAGATCGTGGCTTCGAGGTTGGGCAAATCGATCCCACTCGTTTTACTAAGAAGGTTAAGGGGGAGCTCTTCGTATGCCAACTATATGTAGACGACATTATCTTTGGCTCTACTAATAAAGCTTTTAATGATGAATTTTGAAAGCTTATGACTGACAGGTTTGAGATGTCTATGATGGGGGAGTTATGGTTCTTTATTGGATTCAAAATTAAGCAACTTAGAGAAGGAACCTTCATCAATCAAGAAAAATACATCCAAGACATGCTCGAGAGATTCAATATGACGGATCTTAATAGCGTCGCCACTCCGATGCAAACAAAATGTCACCTTGAACTCAATCCTCACGGTAAAGATGTGGACCAAAAGGTATACTGGTCCATGATCAACTCTCTTCTTTACCTCTACGCATCTAGACCCGATATTGTGTTGAGTGTGGGGGTGTGCGCAAGGTATCAAGCAGCTCCTAAATAAAGCCACTTAGTGGCGGTCAAGAGGATCTTCCGATATTTGGTTCATTCCCCTAACTTTGGTCTATGGTATCCCAAGGGCTCCAATTTCTCTCTATGTGGTTATACTGATTCAGATTGGGCTGGTGATAAGGACGATCGGAAATCAACTTCTAGAGCTTGTCAGTTCTTGGGAAGGTCTCTAGTCTGTTGGTCTTCTAAAAAGCAGAATTGTATATATCTCTCCACCGCCGAAGCTGAATATGTTGCTGCTGCTAGTGCCTGCACTTAGTTATTATGGATGAGGCAAAAAGGAATACGGTGTCAATTGTGACAAAGTGCCTCTTTTATGCGATAATGAAAGTGCAATCAAAATTGCGTATAATCCGGCCCAAGTATAGGCTAGATAATCAAGAAGTTGAACTGGTTCCAGCGGAACATTCTTTGCATGGGCGTGGACACTCGCAAGGGACAGTATGAGGCTTACAAGCAGCGCCATGAGTTGGCTCACACTCAGCAGCTCATTCTTCACCATGTGTCCGGTGCTTTGGGCGATCCTCCTGCTCCTTCTGCTCCCACACCATATGCTCGGTGGAACTCTTCTTCTAGGCTCAACTATGGGGAGCTGGAGTGCCACCTGTTTCCTTCCGCGGACACTGCTGATGATGAGGAGGATGACATCGAGGAGCTTGAGGATGAGGACAAGGACGGGGACGAGGATGAGGATGAGGACTACAAGTGATCCCTTGGGGCATTAGCATCGCTCTTCCTTCCTTTTTGGCGTCTCGATGCCAAAGGGGGAGAAGTAGTTCTATTAGGTCTTCTAGGATTTGCATGGGTCGGGCACAAGTTCTTGCTCTTTAGCGTTTCGTTTTTTTCTCTCGCTTGTGCCCTTTTAGCGTTGAACTTTTATGTGTTTTTGTGCCATATGAGACTATGTTTGTGTGGCTGCGGATTTATCCTATGGATTATTCATATGGAGTCATCTATCTTATTGGATATTCTCATGGCTATTGGATATCTATATCGAGGGAGGCGCTCACTATGGCTATCATTGGATATTCTTATAATGTGTTGAGGACGCATATATCTCCCTACCGGTGATATGACCTTTTCACATATGTTCCAATGAAATAGACTTATACCCTCTTGTGTGTATTTGTAATCAAATGCAATTTTTAGTATGCACACATTGAGGGGGAGTCTTTTTCATTCATTAAATCTTGTTGTCTTGAGAACTATCCTGCAAATCCTAGTATTGTCATCTAACACCAAAAAGGGGGAGATTGAAAGAACATTTCATGGTTCCCTGTGTTTTGAATGTTAGATAACAATACCGTGGAGTTTTCTCATGCGTGCTAAGTGTGCAGGGAATGTTTTTGTGTTTGGGGGGCGGATTATCCGCCCCCATAAAGGGCCGGATAATCCGGCCTAACTCATTTGACAAAGGCAGCCAAGGCACGACGCTTTGAGTGGATTTGGATTTTCTCCCAGAAAATCTGAACAGGAGCGGTTTTTCCTTCCCTGGCCGGATAATCCGGCCCTCGCATGGGGTCGGATAATCCGGCCCCCAGAAGATGATCAAAGGCAGCCAAGGCGTGACGCTCTGAGTGGGTTCGGATTTTCTCCCGGAAAATCCGAACAGGGGCGGTTTTTCCTCCCCTGGTCGGATAATCCGGCCCTCGCATGGGGCCGCCCCCAAGAGACGCTCAAGGGCAGGCTTGGCGTGTCGCTCTGAGTAGGGGCAGGTTATTTGGCGGATAATCCGAGTCTGGGGCGGAGTTTTTCCCCAGGCCGGATAATCCGGCCCCAAATGGCTCCAACGGCTCAATGGGTGCAGGGGGTATAAAAGCCCCTTCATCCCCTCCATTCAGACTTCTTGATTCACTCGAAAAATTGCCAAACTTGTTGCAAGTTCTCTCTCTAGATGTCCCACTTCAACCACCCGAAGGCTTCGATCTTTGGGGTAATTCAAGGAGGAGACAACTTACATCGTCATCACGAATCAAGCGCATCAACTCACTTGGAGAAATCCCCGATCTAGTATTCTCGTTAATATCTGGATCTTGTGTTTTGTTATTGATAACTTGTTCTTGTGGCAGCTTGTTGTCATTACGGGAGCCTCCAATCTGGTTTTGGAGTTGTGCCCCGCTAGTTGTGTAAAGGCACCGGTTCCCACCTCGAAGGGTTCCTATAGTGGAAAGGTGGATCAGGCCTTTGGTGGCGGGATCCATCGGAGAACAGGGTGAGTCCTATTGTGGCATGGTGGTCTTAGTACCGCCCACCCCTCCAACGCAGATGTACTTCCCATAACAAGGAAGGAGCTGCGGTAAAACAAATACTATGTCTCCGCATGCTCCACTATGGTTTACTCGTTCCTCTTTCTCACTCGCCCTTACTTGCTAGTAGTTAGGTTTGCATATAGGGAAATTCTATTTAATAGCAATCTAGAGAATTTACCTTTTGTGTCAAGCCTAAAATTGAAAAAGCATTAAAATTTGAAGTAGCACCTATTCACCCCCCCCCCCTCTAGGTGCCCATACGATCCATTTCAAACATGCATCGAAATTTGAACCAAGGCCTTGCAAAGGAAGAGGATCCTTTTTTCCCATATGGACTAAATAAAATAACATATATGAATATAAGGTGGCCAAGGTTGTGTGTGTGTGTGATCCACTAATAACCATATAGCCCCAATATATTCAAACATGGTCATTCATTCCAATTCGAACCATATGGAAGCTTGGGAAGGAATTATACTCACATAGCATGCAAAGTTGGCAATGTGGCACCACATATTTAATATTGTGAAAACAACATATACCATATTATGGTAGCATGTAGAAGTAGAAGTGGATCCACCCCAACAAATATGAGCTAGATTTAAATGCCAACATAAATGCATGGGCTCATATATAATTAGGATGGTGGGACTATAAGGTGGTGACAAAAAAAGTGGTGGATTTAAAAGAAATGTGCCCCCAACTCAACTTGGGCATTAAACAATATATCAAGAACCAACTACAATGTATCAAGAGGCAATACAATTAATAAGAATAAAAATGCATATGAGAGAAGAACCAAATTAAAAGGGGTTTTATATGATGCTCAAATGCAATGTGGCATGGTGACATGAGCATGATATAATGATGATGCAATAAATGATATGTAGGAAGTAGGAATATATAGACTAGGCAAGTAGCATTATAATTGTTAGACAATTGGGATGCTACACTGCCTCTCCTCGACCTGCCGGCCTAGGGAGGCCTTGGTCAACTTAGCCAGGGTGTCCCCCTTCCTTGCGCACGCGGCCCGGTGGGGCCCATGAAGCCCCTCCGACCCATGGTGCACCCACTGGGATAATTTATTTTAACTATAAATATTAATTCTGAAGCCTCTCGAAAAATTCTAAACTCATGCGAATTAATTCCGGAACCTTCCTAAAATATTCCCGATATCTTCCATAACGTGTTTGGAACAATTCCGTCCATTCTTGGTGATATCCCAGACACCTCCGGAATATTCCAAAACACTCTTAAAGATCCTTTCGGAATTACTTCATTCAAATATCTTAATCGCACTCACATTCTAAATGCCAATAATGTCTTAAGTGTGTGACCATGTGGGTTCGTATATTCACCACCTTGATGTCATATCATACTCGTTCTTCTGGTGAGACCTTGGTTCTTTTGCTTGAGCAATGGCATCATTGTTGTCAGAATGAATCTATATAGGCTCTAACGCACTTGGAACCGCACCAAGTTATGTAATGAAGTTCTTCATCCAAACACCCTCCTTTACAGCATCTGACGTTGCTATGTACTCCGCCTCTATTGTAGAATCGCAATTGTATCTTTCTTAGAACTTTTCGATCTCACCACTCCCCGTTCAAAGTGAACACATAGCCGGACTGAGAATTGAAATCATCAAGATCAGTGACAAATCTTGCATCAGTGTAACCCCTTGTAATGATCTCTTTGTCACCTCCATATATGAGACATATTGTTAGTCCTTCGTAAGTACCTAAGTATATTTTTTACTACTATCTAGTGATCTACTCCTGGATCACTCTGGTATCTGCTCGTAACACTTAGAGCATAGGATACATCTGATCTTTTTCACATCATGGCATACATGATTGACCCAATTGATGATGCATATGGGACGTCACTCATGTTTTCCCGCTCAGCATCTGTCATGGGACATTGCTTCTGGCTCATTGCCCTGCCATGTACCATTGGAAGTGATCCTTTTTCTTGGATTCTTCCATTTTGAACCTCTTCAAAACCTTTTCTAGATATGTATCTTGGGTAATCCCTATCAGGCGTCAGGATCTATCCCTGTAAATCTTTATGCCCAATATGTAAGCTGCTTCATCCAAATATATCATTGAAAAACATTCCTTCAATGGTTCCTTTATGGTGTTAAGAAATGTTTTATCATTTCCAATCAACAATATGTCATCCACATATATAGTATTAGAAACACTATTATGCTCCCACTCACTTTCTTGTACACACAAGTTTCTTGACCATTTTTGACAAAGCCAAATCCTTTGACCACTTAATCAAAATAGAGATTCCGACTCTGTGATGCTTGATTCGGTCCATGGATTGAACTTTGAAGTTTGCACACCTTTCCAACATCCTTTGGACCGACAAAACCCTCAGGTTATACCATGTACACATCATCGGTTAGCTTCCCATTTAGGAACATTGTTTTGACATCCATCTTCCACATCTCGTAATCGAAATATTTAGTGATTGCTAGAAGTATCCGAATAGACTTAAGCATCCCTATGAGAGTGAATGTCTCGTCGTAGTCAATTCCTTGAATTTGTTGAAACCCTTTTGCGACAAGTTGAGCTTTATAGACGATCACATTACCGTCCATGTTTGTTTCCTTCTTATAGATCCATTTACATTCTATAGGCTTTACGCCTTCAGGAGGGTCCATCAAGTTCCAAACTTGATTTTCGTACATGGATTTTATCTCGGATTTCATGGGATCTTGCCATTTAACAAAGTAGGTCTCATCATAGATTATTTGTATGTAATAGTTCATCATTGTCCAACAACAATACTTCATACTCAAATCTTATGACCAAAAGATGAACTCTACCAGATCTATGCGATTCAATATGACCTATAATTTCCGAGACTACAACATTTGTAGGTGCGGTAGCACTAATGGCGCCATAGGCATTTCCGGAACATTTTATGGTTCTATGTTACTCTACCATATTACTCTGGTTCAACAACCTCATTAAGCTATATTGTCCTCCCACTTTAACCTTTCGCGAGAAATTCCTTCTCAGGAAACACTCCTCCTCGCGCGACAAAAATCTTGCCTTCGGTTTTGTGGTAAAGGAATACCCAATAGTTTCTTTGGGATAACCTACAAATATTCATTTTTACAACTTGGATCGAGTTTATTTGGTTGTAAATGCTTTACATAAACCTCACATCCCCAAATTTTAATAAATGATAAGTTGGGTTTTTCTTTCCAAACCACAATTCATATGGTGTCATTTCAACGGACTTTGATGGTAAGTGTAAAATCTGCAGTCTCAAAAGCATATCCCCAAAATGAAAAAGGGAGATTGGTTAATGACATCATAGATCCCACCATGTCCAAAAAAGGTTTGATTATATCGCTCCAACACTCCATTATATTGGTGTGTTTTAGGAAGCGTAAGCTATGAAACGATTCCATGCGCTCTAAGATGCTCGCTAAACTCATGACTCAAATATTCACCTCCATGGTCTAGCTGTAGAAACCTTATTTTCTTGCCATGTTGACTCTCTATTTCATTCTGAAATTCTTTGAACTTTTCAAATGTTTCAGATTTATGCTTCATAAGATAAATATAACCATAACTACTCAAGTCATTGGTGAAGGTTATAAAGTAGAGGAATTCGCCGCGCGTGGGTATACTCATCGGACTGCATACATCAGTATATTATTTCCAACAATTCACTCGTTCGTTCAAAATATACATTAAATAGTGATTTGACCATCTTTCCCATTAAACATGCTTCACATGTATAAAGATTCAAAATCCAATGAACTCAAAAGTCCATCACTATGGAGTTTCTTCATGCGTTTATGTCCAATGTGACCCATCGGCAGTGCCACAAGTATGTGGTATTCAATTCATTGGTCTTTCGACATTTAGCGTCAGTATTATGGATGTGTGTATCACAATAAAGATCAATAATAAGCAGCCCACTCTTCACGAGAGCATGTGCATAGAAGACATTATTCATATAAATCGAATAGCCATTATTCTCTGATTTAAATGAATAACCATATTATATATAAGATACAATATCCTGATCTAATATTCTTTCATAATGCAGGTACGAAGTAACAATTACTAATTTCTAATATCAATCCTGACGGTAGATGTAAAGGTCTTGTGACAACGGCAATCACTGCAACGCTTGCTCCATTCACAACACATATCGTAACCTTGTTATTGCCAAGATTCCTAGGGTTTCATACTTCCTGTATCGTATTGCAAATGTTAGCAACCGATCTGGTATCAAATACCCAAGATTTACTCTTAGGATCTTGCAAGTAAACATCAATAACATGTATATCCGATATACCTAAGCTGGATGATCCAGTCTTCTTCTTCTCCGCTAAGTACTTCGAGCAGTTCCTCTTCTAGTGACCATTCTCCTTACAGAAGAGAAAATTAGCATCTGGGGTTAGGGCAGGCTTGGGAACCTTGTCCTTGTTAGGGGTGTGGCGTGCCTCGGCCCTCTTCTTATTGTTGCCCCCAGACTTCTTCTTCTTGAAGTGAGTATTTTTCTTCACCATCATTACATGATTATTATTCTTATGTAAGTCCTTTTCAACCACCTTCAACATCTCGAATAGTTTGTCCAATGTCTTGTTCATCCAAGGCATTTTGAAGTTCATAACAAACCCAGCAAAGCTAGGTGGGAGTGATTTCAGGATTATGTCGGTTCCCAGTTCTGTAGGAAAGGGAATGCCTAGCGCTTTCAACCTTTGAACGCACTCGTGTAACTTGATTACATGAAAACTAATCGAGCCTCATTCTGCCATCTTGCAATCCATTAGAGCTTGATATATCTCATATCTTTCAGCTCGGGCTTGCCTCTAAAAAATTCCCCTCATTTCAAAAAAAATCATATGGACCCCAGTCTTCAAACCTCCTTTGAAGATTTTGTTCCATTGCTGCAAGCAAGGCACATTGGACAATGATATAGTCATCACTACGCGACTGAAAGACATTATACACATCTTTAGTTGTGTGTTCAACAGGAGCATCACCAAGATTTGCTTCCAAAACATAGTCTTTCTTAGCACCTTTTAGAACTATCCTCACATTGTGGTACCATCCACAAAGTTTGTTCCGGTTTCATGCAGTTTCTCTTTCTCTAAAATACCAGCTAAAGGGGAATTTTTATGTGCCATTGATATACAAACAAGTGCAAATTCATTTAGACATTGTTTCATAATTAATTATCTACACAAATTAACAACTTTAATTCAAAGTGTAGCTCCCACTAAAATCAATATCCCTGATAATTGATACTTAGTGATTAAAGATCCACATCTTACTCTCCTGACACCAATGTTACATCGCGTGTCAGGGAGCAGAAACCGGTAGGTAACCACACCAATCACATCATCATATGACTCTTGTTAGTCTTTCGATTCTTGTGTTCCATACTCTAGACGTTCTAGGTAGTATGTCAAGTGAACCATAGTACACCGGTAGTGCTACAGTTTCACATCCACATTATGAACGCCGCTAGGTGCACCCATATTACATGACCCACACCATTTCGAAGCCCATGTTATGTGAGAACACATTAACTTGATAATTTTAGTGAGAGATCACCCTATTTATTACGACAACCACGCAACAAATAAAGTGCATAAAAGGATTAGCATCATATGCAATTCATATAGTGATATGGTATAGCACTTCACGCCAATGATATCCATCATCAATGTCTTCCAGTGATATGTACTCCTGCACGCGCCACGGGCATAGAATTGAGGTCCATCGTTGCTTGATCATCATTTCCATGTCTTCCTTTTACAACTATTGCTACTCTAGCTAATAAAGTAAAAAAAAACTATGGCTATTATAATAATATAACAATCACTGTGGCTCCAGCCACTCATGCCCAATAAGATTATAACATAACACATTACATACATCACATTGCAAATTTCAACTATACCACATCACTTTTCCTGTAAAAACAAGTTAGATGCCTCCAACATGCTTTGCTAGATTATGGGGCTCTATGGTTACGTAGAGAACGGTTCTTTTACCTACGTGGTAAGAAAGCATTATGATTTAATTATTTTCTTTTTAACTTATCCAGGGTATGTCCCCATTGCACTATAAATAGTACAATACATTCACCAAACTTCATCAATATGTGTGACCCCTGTGCATATTTCACCAAATCCATGAAAGCCCAATGTGCAAAATATCTCTCTCGACTATTGCGAAAAAAATGACACCCCAGAAATTTTTTCATCCACCCGAATTACACTTCACAAAACGGCCTCAATCCGAAGATCATGAAGGTTGCTCGGTCCGCTAATCATGCAATACTACCAAGATCAAAATTGCGACAATTGGGTAGCAAGAGCAAGATCAATAATGTTGGAATTAAGTGATTCCTCTATCCGTACTTGTGCATACACATAGACCACTTTGATACCACTATTGGGGTAACGTGCTACGCAAAAAAAATCTCTAGCGCATAACCAAGATCCAATGTGAGGGCCAAGGTAATGGATCATACCCTCGAAGATCAAACTAGCGGAAGTTTGTCGATTACGAGATTTGTCGTGCATCGATCCCCGCAACTAGCCTTAGCGAGTCACGGGGAGATGTATTATCCCACGGACGGATCCAAATATCAAGTGGTCCAAGTATAGAACCTCCACCGGTATCCACACATGCAACAAGAATGGCACCGTATCGAAGTGAGATCAAGCTCACGGAAAAGTAGGAACGTGTCGATAAAGCTCTGGCAGCACTTTGTCGTCCAGCTAGATTAGATTTAGACAGAGGTAGTACACGAGTAGCACTTTGGCATGATGAATAAGAAATTTTCCTCGTGATGATGATGGCAACACAAAGAAGAGGTGCAAGAAAGGCTTTGGGATGTTGAGGCGGCAATGGCCGACGGTGGAGGGGTGGCCGGGGGCGGTGAGTGGGTGGCGGTAGCGGGGCTTGGACAGTGCTAGTGCGTGCTTCTCCAAAAATGCGTCTCCGTGCCCTTGGACCTGCCCTCATATATATGTGCGGCTTGCCCTCTCTCCTAGAGAGGGAGTAGGAGTAGGACTTCATGTCCCGGTAGGACTCCTCCTTTCTTTCCTCCGCACACACACATAGAGAGAGAGAGGGAGTTGGATTCCACCATGGAATCCTTCGCTCCCTCCTCCTCCAACTCAACTAGGGAGGGAGTACGAGTCCAAGGGGGACTCCTCCCTCCCTACCACCTCTCCTCCACCCGCTGGCCTAGGGGAGGCCCTGGCCGACTCGAGTAGGGTTTCCCCTTCCTTGCGCATGCATCCTAATGGGGCCCATGCGGCCCCTCCGGCCCATGGTGTACCCACTAGGAAAACTTTAGCAAAGAATGGTGTTAATCATAGAGTTGCATCTCCATATCACCCTTAAACTAGTGGTCGACTTGAACTAAGTAATAGGGAAATTAAACTCATTTTATAAAATATAGTTAATAAGTCTAGGTCTGATTAGCCAACCAAAATTAATGATGCATTGTGGGCTTATAGAAATGCTTTTAAGAATCCTATGGGTATGTCTCCTTATTAAATGGTTTATGGTAAAGCTTGTCACCTTCCAGTAGAGTTAGAACGTAAATCTAGATGGGTTGTTAAGCAACTTAACTTTAAATTCAAATTTGTTGGGGAGAAGACGATTCTTGACTTAAACTTATTAAATGAATGGAGGAATGAAGCATCTGAAAGTGTAGAATGTTTAAATAAAAGGTTAAGATTTCCATGGTAAGAAAATTAAAAGAAAGGAATTTAAAGTAGGTGATCAAGTATTATTGTTCAACTCTCATTTTAAGTTTTATGCAAGGAAGTTAGCATCAAAATTGCATGGTCCATTAGTGATACAGGAAGTGTACCGCCCTAGAGCCATCATACTTCATGGAGATATGAAAGGTAAACCTCATGTAGTTAATGGACAATGTATTAAACATTATATTACAGGTCAAACTTTCATTGGAAAGGTGGAGAAGTTAAATATCCAGAGTCTAGAGGACGCGATCACCAAGAAATATCCCTTGCCAGAACTCTGAAATCAATAAGAGGTAACTTTGAGGTTTGTAATCATCTCGGAATACCGTAAGATTCTAGAAAAGTCATTATTTTGGAAAATTAAGCCGTCTCGTGAAAGAATTAGATAAAACAGAGTCTCAGGGTGGGGATCCACCAACGGTATTTTTCACCCTCCAAGACTCCGTCCCGCCCCTGTTTCTACTCAAACTCTTCATCTTACCCTAAAAAACGTTAATGTATACCTCTTTTTGTCGATCTAATCTCGCAATGAGTCTTTCAAGGTGAACATTTTTTTCTATCCCTGTCTTTCAGGTTCCTCTCCACAAAATCTCTAGTGTGTCTTCAAGGGAATCCTGCTAATGCTCCACCATGCAAGACGATGATGAAGAAGCTGAAGGGCTTAGCCCCACATCACCATGGAGGAGGAATAGGAAAAGGAAGTACTACTCCGACGAGGAAGAATATGTTCCATCCAAAGAAGGATAAGAGGAAGAAGAGGAAGCTGAGGAAGAAGAAGAACAAGAGGGGGAGACCATGAACATATCACCAACACCAAGTATAAGGGGAAGCTTCACCCTTCCCCTCCTCTAGCTATTGTGAAAGTGGTGACACCTATGCTGAAGATAAGGAAGAATGCACGCATGAGTACTGGTGGATAAGATCCTAAACAGTGTCTTGCTTCTAGCAATCATGTTGCTTATCTTAATCATAGGGAGTACATGCATGTTCCAACCAAGGAGCTACCAAGAGAATGGGATAGGTATATTCCTAAGAAGAAAAGTAGAGGATCAAGCCCAGAGTGGAAACCTAGCAAGGGTAAAGTTGGGGAGATACTCTGGGGAAAGCTTGTCCAATCCACAAAGCAGTTCCAGCAATCTTACAACATCTTGATGAACATTCTTAAGGATCTAGAGACTCACTATTATCCAATAGGGACAAAGAAGGAGGAGAATAAATAAGAATCTGCAACAACTCATCAAACTTGGGGTAGTTCCACCTAGTCTTTTATGATTTTTAGTTTATCATATGCATCTACTTATGGTTTTGTGTTTGGGAGTGCTTTTTATCTTTTATTTTAGTTTATGCAAAGATCATAGAGCATTATCATGTATCTTTGTTCGAGTGTTTTTTACAAAATATAAATATGGTGTCATCCATGGTTCCATTATCTGGCGGATTTATGGATAACACTCATGTATACGAGCATACCGTATTTAGAAGCTTCAGTTACATCTTTCCTCGAAAATAGATTAACTTGAGTATGTTGGACAAGTAAAGAATTAATCTAAAGTTGTAATGATAAAAGTCTCAAAGGAAAATGTGTTGAGATTTAGAATTTGGAGGATAGATGTTGTTTTGTAGGATAAAAAGTTAGAAAGATGTGTAACAAGGGGGCATGAGATACTCTTGTTATGCTTAGTACCAAATAACAAAATGAGGGTTATGGATATTTCAATACATAGGCTCTAATGGAAAGTGAATCCAAAGGTGGACACCCGAGAATTCGGTTAACCATGGAAAGTGCAAGTTAAAGGTTGGAAGAGCATAGACATGATTGAAAGATCCATAAATAAGGTTTATGCTAGGGATATTAAGAAATAAGACCATTAACCGATACCATGCAAGTTGTGAAAGTGTTCAACACAAGTTGAACTTCATGTCTATCTTGTTATAATCATTCTCTTCTAACAATTGGTTATCCTATGAGAGTTTATCTATTTTTCAAAGTCTTTGAAAGTGAAATTATTACTTATAAAAGTTGGTACAAAAGTGGAGATGATTGAAAATTGTCCGACATACAATTGTTATTCTTACTAAGTAAGGGGTAGTTGCTAGAGTTTCTACTTATGATTCCCTCATTTGTATGAGTATTAGTTACAAATCTTCTAAGGTAATTTAACATGCATAAGTTGATGATAGAATGCTCGTATTTCTTTTATTAACCATAAGATCATTGATGCATGATAGGATCTATTCGCTTATTTGCTCGAGGACGAGCAAAGTTTTAAGCTTGGGGAGTTGATACTTGAATTTTGTATCATCATAATAGCCACATATAGGATTATATTATATTGTTATTAGCATTGATATATCATTGTTTATGAAATTTTTAGATGATTTATGGGACTTTCCTACAAAGTTCCTTGTGTTGGTATTTAATTTCTAGAAGGCAGAGAACCTCCTTTTCATATTTTGCTGTTTTAGGGACTTTTTGGACATCAATTAATTCGATAAAAATACCACGGAAGTTTTTCATCACGAGAAGGACAATGGGCCTTGGAAGCACATGAGAGGAGCCACTAGGGCTGAACAAGACTGGGTGGCATTGGCCCACCTATAGGCCACGCCACCTAGGCCCGTTCGGGCCTCGGGCGTCGCCATGGCTCCCCATTTTTATAGATGGCTCTATATCACCTGAAAACCTACTCCATATTTTTCTCGTGATTTATAGAGGCGATAGTGGAAGCGAAAGTTTTCTCCTATCTAGGAGAGGGCATATCATGCTGCTCTGAGACCTCCGGAGAGGGGTAAATCGAAGCCATCATCATCACCACTCCTCCTTGGCATAGGGCATCTCCATAACCATCTCTATCATCCCCAACATCAGCACCATCTCCATCTCGAAGATCCATCTCGTTCCCCTCGCAGTTTGTGATTAGATTGAACCCTAGATATTGTTTTATGTTTTAGTGCTTTGTGCATGATTGTGCTTGATAACTTGTCATTATTTGGTGGTGAAGGTATAATTTCATATTGTGTTCTACTCCATATGCCTCTTATATATATATATATCATGTTTCACCGTTGTTAGTAGTTACCCATGTTCCTGAGGGCACGGGATGAATTGGTTATGATTTTCATATAGTATGCAATGAGTATTTGGTTAAGTTTTAACCTTTTATGTAGTTCTATGATGGTAATACTTGAACGTCAATTGCATATTAGTTCACCTATATGGGATCATAGGGCTAAACCTTAGTGCAATGAAGAGAGTAAGGAGGCACAGAATGACATACACCGTGTTCTGAGTCTTGGAGTTGTATTAAGGGGTTTTTATAGTGGGACCTTAGAACTTTATGTTATGGTTTGACTTTATGTCTTAATGAATACTTTTTTTGCTCATGAGGGGTTTACTTTCTCGTGTATATGGATGCACCTATTTTTGGCTACATCCAAAGAGAATAAAACTTGACAAGATACTTACACGATGTTGTAGAAATCTCTATGCTAAGTAAATCCATGCTACCCTTAGGAACATTTGTCACATATAATAACACAAAATTGAGCTTGTCCTTTTGTTACATAGAGGATTTGGCTTTCTCTAAAATATCATTTAATTTACTTGCAATTTTTCTTACATCAATTTACTTTTCTGCAAACTATAAACCCCAAAACAACAAACCTTTGCATCTTTTATTGTTTACTTCTCATACTTATTAACAAATACCTTTAGCTCCTCGTGGGTTAGACAACATTTTCTTATTTAAAGGTACTACAATAGATCTCCTGCACTTGGGAGACATCATGTATGCAATGAAATTCAAGTTCATCACACGGGCATATATTGTGGGGGAGTTTGCTCTATATATGCTGGTTTTACTCACATCTCTTGCATTAATTGTAGTATGTGTGAGTAGAATTCGTTTTGGTATGGGATAGTATTTTTGTGTTACTTGACCATATCAAATACAACCTCTTATATACAACCTATTCTCGGATAAGTTGCATACTTGTTTCTAACATTCATTATATAAACCCTTTTGTTTAGATTGTCATCAATTACCAAAATGGGGGAGATTATAAGGATGCATTTCCCCTATGTGTGGTTTTGGTAATTAATGACAATCCCTATGGACTAATGTTTCCATTGATTTTTATATGAAGTAATATTCCATAAGTAAAGCTTGTAGTCCATGTGTTGGATTCAAGTATGTATGCCATGAAGATAAAGATATACCTTGAGTATTGGCATCAAGATCATCGATTTTAAGATAAGAATGTGATATGATCAAGAAGAAGAAATGAAGATGGAGCCTTGTGTGGAACTTAACTTATCCTTGCTATAGCTTATGTGTTAAGCGAAGGATGACCAAGATCTTGATAGTTCGATCTCAGGAGAAGAATTCAAGATATGGTTTTAAGTTGGTGTCATGATAGTATCATGAGTTGGGCTATGGTTGACTAAGATTTATAGCATGCAATCAAATGAAGAGTTCTTCATGTACCTCAAGATATTGAGATAGAGCATGAAAAGATACACGGTTGACTAATACAAAGAGTGCAGATTATATTCAAGTTGGTCAACGCATGAAGCATAAATAATGTACCACGTGGGATCTTGTGGTATGGTAAGCTTTGTCAATTATGATTCATGAACTAATCCATTATATATGTGCCTTTTTGTATTATTTATGGGTTAGATATATTTCCGTTGGCATGCATCAAAAGTAAAGATTTTATATAGTCCATGATAGGATGACATCAAGTGGTGATTGTCATCAAGTGAACATATGAAGATGTGCCTCAATGAAGCTATCCCATAGGTTATGAGTCTTCATGAAGCAACAATGATCAAGTGAAGCATTCAGGCTTGGATGGGGCTTGAAGCGTTGCCATCAAGATCAAGCAAGATGTGCAAGGAAAATGTATGGCCTTAATAGGTTTTTCTTTTACCGGTCTCATGAAGCCGCATTATCAAGAGGGGCTTTCGGTTGAGTAACTTGATCACATCGTCTTAGGGAGCTCAATACTTTGCATCTCCTTATTTTTGTGCTTCTTGATGTTTCTCCATGTTAATTTATTTAACTTATTGGTAGCTCTTCAACAAGTCCAAGTTCATCAAAAACGGAATTCATATGCATCTTCTATTGCGTTTTCTAGTTTTGAGGTTTTACTAGTTCTTTGTTTCGAGTGGTTCGACCTCTCCTCTATTGAATTTTTCTCTCTTGCTAGTTCTTGGTGTTTATATGCATGAAGAGATATAGCTTGTTGTTATCTTCAGAACAAGCCCAAGTTCATCGAAATTGGAGTCCGGATGCAAAATTTACGACCTTTTTCATCAAGTTTGTTGACTACCAGTTGTGGATCTGGTCCACTAGAGCTGGCACTGGGACGGTCGGTCTAGACCGACCCTAAACCAAATCTATACCGGCTCGGGTTACTGGTAAGGTCCGGTTTGGTCCGATTCTTCGTCTGATTGACTGGGGGCTTTGGTATGGGGTCTGGCTTGACCGATCTGAGAACTAAAATACCCGGTTTTTCCTCCAACGGTCATATTTAGATTTTTCTATAAAAGGGACCTTCTTCCCCAACAGTTTTAAGGGTTCTTGTGCATGTTTTTTACCTCCATTGTTGACTCTCTTGAGCTTGCTTCCTCTCCCTTCCCTTCTATGATTCTTGCATCTTTTTGAGGGGTTTCGAAAAGGAGATCTAGATCTACAATCCCCACCAATATATTTCTCCTCTAAGTTAGGGGAACCCATTGGATCTAGATCTTGGAATTTTTTGTTGATTTTCACAATTATTCATCCACTCTAATTCCTCCCTAGCACTTGTTTCTTTGGTGGGATTTGAGTGTGAAGGATTTGAACACCTTTGGTGTTCTTGTTTTGTATTCTTACATAAGTGTTGATCTCTCCATTACGATTTGTTTGAGTGAGAGGCCATGAGCTTGTTACTCTTGGAGGGTGACATCCTAGTTGGCTTGGCGATTGGTGTCGCGGTTTCCTCTTCATGGAGGATTGTGAAGAGGCATGTGCTTCTCTTTTGAGGATCTTATAAAGTGATTGTGGAGCTTGCCATCTCCGGAGTAGAGGAAAAGCTAGTTGTAAGTAAAGTAGATATTCCTTCAACGGGTTAGCCTCAAAGAATAAGGTGCACTTCATGGTGTTGAGAAATACTTCATGGTATCTCACACCTCTCCAACGTGACGTACATTCCTTCCAAGGAAGGGAACACGGGAATACATCTCCGTCTCCGCGTGCCACGGTTAACTCTATACTCGAGTTTACTTTCCTTGTGATATCCATCGATCTTGAAGTAATTATATCTTGCTTATCACTTGTGACATATATATATCTTGTGTTATCTTTCTTAGCTTAACTACTTGGTGGTGCACTGAGTTGAGCCGAACTTATTTAGGTTTTTGTGCTTGTAAAATAAACATTAGTTTAATTATGCATCCTTTCAAGCCAAAACCTTAATAGTTTTAAAATTTCCTATTCACCTCCCCCCACTCTAGGTGACATCTATATCCTATCAGTTAATATAGTTTTACTTTGGTAAGTGTGATATTTTTACTTGGAATGGCTTCATGCAGGGGTGAAATCCTAAGTGCACGCCCCAGCCTACCTCTACCCCTCCCCCTCCTCCATGTCGCCGGTGGAAGCCACCGGCCAAAGCCCGGATAGTGCCGACAGCGGCGGCTTTTTTCTACCTACATGTATGGCGTACTATGTCGGTAACTACGGTCGGAGGTCGTGTGTTGTTGCGATGATGCAGGCTTGGGCAGGAGAATGGCGGCATGGCGTGGTGGTGGTGGTGTCCCCTAGAGCCGGTGGTGGCAAGGCGGCGCACTACATAGGGTGGTAGCGGGCGGAGGTGAGCCGTGGCGGTAGGGAGGCTTGGTATGGGTCTGGACCAGGTTGAGCCCGATCTAGGCTGGCCAGGCCCTGGCCATTGTGCGTGGTTCTAGGTGTCATCGACGATGTCCTCGATCGAAACTCTACCTCCTGGCTCCTTTGGGTAGAGCACCGGAGTGGGCCAGGCGAGCCTTGAAATGGTTATCATCGGGCAGATAATCTGTAGGTTGTGACTGGTGTGCTCGTCGCAACCCTGTCCCATGTGTGTGGGGAGGATCTAGGCCAGACGGGCATGGATCTTGCATCTGCCTCCCTCGTCAGCTCCAAGGGGCTCACCATGGTGGTGCTAGTTGTTTCGTGGGGGTGAGCTTGTGGATGCCGGGCGGCGGCCTCAAAAAGGTGGACTACATGAATGGCTCTCCAGCGGGCAACATGGCAGCGATGGTGACTTTTCTGTTTGACCATGTGGGTGGTGAAGAGCGGGCAGTAGGTGAATATGGTGTTGGCAGTGCTTTGGCAGTGGTGGCGCCTAGATCATGTCTTGGAGGCCTTGTTTGTTGACAGTGGGCGATCTGTGGTTCCGTGGTATGGTGAGGAGTTTTTTCCGGGAAAAATCCTAGGCGCCAGCGCCGGTGATGCCTATGGGTGTCGTGACCCTCTGGAGGCATCATTGTGGTACCTCTCCTGCACCAGGGCTCCGGATGAAAACCCTTGACCGTTTCGGTCTCAACGGTGGCACATTGCGCGTCACCCTCTTGGGAGCGTTATCGTGGAGCCCTAGGTCCTTTCAGTCTTGCTGCGCTGCCATTGGTAGGCATGCTCAGTTCCTATCTCAGTGCACTCTGACCCTGGCGTCAGACGGTCTTGGCGGTCCCCTGTCATCTACACCTGACTTAGTTGTCCCTGGTCCCGTACTTGTTGCATGCTAGCAGGATCGGCGCTCCACGGACCGGAGCGAGAGGGCATGTTGCCCTCTCCAGCGATAACTTGTTGGGTTAGGGGTGGCCAGGTTCGTCATTTTCACAAGGAGACGTGGGTGCGCTTCTAGTTGGTGGTCTTGGGTGTGTCGTGGAGGGTGCGTCCCCTCATATGTTTTTCTTTTATTTTTTATATGCTTCTTTTAGAGGTTTCGGCATCACCTTGTATTGGTTCAGCCGTGTGGCTTTATTTATAAAACGACACGAAAGTCTATCTCGAGGATGATAGTTTTACTTAATATCTCTGCTCCTAAAATAAGTAAAACTCTTATAGTTTCATTCACTATACATAAAGATATCGACATCTATTTGTCCAAATAAATTCACTTCTATAATATATTTCATGATGCATTTAACGATATTGATTTTGTATTTTGATAAACATTAATATGTAAACTTGATCAAACTTTAAATATTTTACTTAGGAATAAATTAATATGACCTATATATTATATAAAAGTAGTCCCTCTATACCCCTTCCTTCAAAATATACAAGACCCGTACATACTTCTAGGTCCTCAGTATGACCAAGGAAACATGTGTAATATATAATTGGATTCCTATTGGAAAGAGGTTTCTAATGGTGTCTTTTGTTATATAAGAGCATGAAAGCGGCGAGATCCACCACTCCATGAAAGCGGCGACCAGACGAATCCTCACCCTCCTCAACACCAGCAGCAGGATCATCGCCGACGAGGTGGAAGAGGAGACGGTTATACCTTATTCTTGTCCCGCACAACGTCGCCATAGCCACCATAACGACGATGCGAGATGACCAAACTCTAACTTTAGGACCCTTCTACGCCGCCGAGCACAAGTCCGAGGTCCCCACCTCCTCCTGCCGCCGGAGCGGCAAGCAGAGGAGGCGGGGACCCGTCGATGATCGGTCGCAGACGACGGGGACGAAGCAGATCGTGGCGGCTGCTAGGGTTTTCACCCTAGCCGCCGCCTCTTTTTTCTCACGGGAGGAGACACCCGTACGGGGCGTCATCGTTAGTTAGGCCTGATCTATGAGCGTGTTTGTCTTCTTTGTATTTTGTCTTTATAAGCTCATATTGTGGTTGCCATATAAAGACCTAGAACGTATGTCGGGGTCTTGTGTATTTAGAGATAGTGAGTCTGTGAGTATATTATAATCTGATATGCCAATGACACCAACTGAATCCCAATTTCACATGTGCTTCCTAAACCCTTCTCTGTTCATCCCAGTTTCCAGTCTCCGACTTATCCATCAATTTTGCGATCATATTGGGGAGGAGTATTTGCCTAATCTCCAGGGTTCTAAGAGGGAGGGAAATAAAAGTATCGGCACTGCATAATAAGGCATTATAGGGCTGTGAATCAATTACTCATCTCCTTAGGGTTGCTGAAAGCATATATGCAAGAGGAGCAGCCAAGACCATGTATTGTTACTGGGCGTACATGCAGATGAAACAAACATCAAATATAGTGATTCACGGCACAAATTTAGCATTGAGAAACGGATACATTCAGTTGTGAGGATTCCCATCGATTCACAGCACAAATTTAGCATTGAGAAACGGATACATTCAGTTGTGAAATTTATCTACTGAGTTGTGAAATTTAGGATTGCAATTTTTACACGATAACAGATCAACATTTCAACTACAAAATTTTCACTGCTGCAAACCTACCTCTCAGATGGTAACAGACAAAGCTTGCAGATATGTTACACTGGCAAGAAGCCAATAACTACGATTCTATAACAAAGATAACAGACCAACTGCAAGAAGGCTTAACTTATGCAGCTAGCATCAGTGCAGAAGCAACCAACAATTCAACAGCAACATAAAAGAGGGTAAGCAACATCACAAGTAGCCACAATTCATCAAATGACAACCATATGGTCCGGTACTGCTAGTCTGATCTCACAACCCAAACCAAACATAGTACCATTACTCCAGCAAGATATCAAATTACCACAGGTGGGTTCACTTTGCTAACATTGCAAAATTTTCAGACTAGATCCTGGAGAAACTAAAACATTGATCAACGGTGGCTTGCTTTTAGATAGCCTTCATCTTAGTCGCCCTTGCGACGGAAGGAGCATCCCTCAGTTAGCCTGGCCTTCCCACCCGTTGGCTGGCAAAGCACGGTCTGGCAGCCTGGGCACACCACAACAGTCTGGGAGTGGCTGAACACAGTAGTGCTACAAGCACAGGAAGAGTTGAGATCAGTAATCGACCATAAAAACAGCATGTAATAAGAGCATTCAAAAGAAAATTCCAATCACAAAAACAAAACAGACAAACAGACCTAGTAATCAATGTTCCAAATGAGATGACAAATGATTAATATATTATGTATTGCACAGTGAGGTACTTAAAAACAGCTTTGTAAAATGACACAGGAGACTAATGAATCAAGCAACAATTATGGAACAATGCATGCAGCAGGAACACAAAGGTTGGTGTATACAGCAGTGAAGTACAATGAAGAACCAGAACAAACAAAAACAACAGTTGGAACATGCACATCTTTGGTTCTTTTTCTTAACCTATCAAACATATGCAGTCATTCCTGGCTACATGAAGTACAATGAAGAATCAGAACAGACATAAACAACAGTTGGAAGGTGCACACATCTTTGGTTCTTTTTCTTGAACCTAACAAACATATGCTGCCATTGAAAGCATGCTGAACACAAAGCAATAGAATAAAGTATGCATGTACAAAGCATTTCATAACTGTCTAGCCACAGACTATGTCATTTTACTTCAATACCACCATCTTAAACAATGACTGACATATTTGATATCAAGATAATTGCCTAATCAGTACCAAGAATGGACTAGCGAGCTATTTAATTTAGTGACCTATTTAACTGCAAAGAAGAGCACAAAAGATAAGGAATATTACATGTTGAAGCAGCCCTGGCACTTGACGTCCTGCAACAGTTAACACATGACCATTAGAACCAGTACAACCCTCAAAGCAAAACAAACATAGCAAACTTAAGCATAAGCAATGGTCCGTTGAATCTATTGCAGCCACAATTAAATCAAAATAAACAGATGCTAAGCCCCTAATGTGGGAACGTGGCACTAAGTTACACAGAATGTCCAGTCAGAGATATGATTCGATGGATCCACAAAATCAACTCCATTCGGACTAGCCTTTCACCGTTCATCCATACATTTTTGCTAGAGTATGGAGTTTCTAATCCGTTAGACAGGTGGTAATTTGGGTATCCTACATGCTCGTATATCGACATTCGTCAGAACTAATCAATTAAGGCCGGCTTCAGGATAAATCAAGACCAGTCACGTAAACTAGTACGAATCTATGGTATCTGGCACTATCTTCGGCTAGAATACCTATGAAGGCAACGAGCTCCCCCGTGGCCAGTAAGGAGAACATGCAGGGAGAGAAGAAGAGTCCAAGGAAGATTACCATGAAGAAGGAGTTGGGGGACTGGACGAGGCGCTTCTTCTTGTGCTTGAGCTTCTCTAGCTCCGCCGGCGGGTTCAGGAGGTCGATGTCGTTCTGGAGCACCTGCACCACCGGACCAAAATCACAGGGGATCAGAACTGTAAATCCAACGAAAGATCAAACAAGGGAAGAGAGTGAGATCGAGCGATCGGACGCAGTACCATGGTGACAGGCTAGGGTTTGCTCGTGCACCGCGCTCTCTGGTCTCCGGTAGGGACGATCCGAAGAGGTGGCGGCGGCTGCGGTGGAGTACAGAAACTGGGCGTGGTTAGGGTTGGGGTAGTGTTTATAGAGGCGCGGGGGAATCTGCGCCGTCGGATCGCTTATGGCCAGATCTAGGGTGGGCCTTTCTCTCTTGGGCCATGTACTAGTGGATCGACTCCTTCCAAAGTTAGTGGGGTAGAAGCCCATGGACCATTATAGCGGCTGACTTGCTTTTTTTTCTTTGAACAAGGGAAGGGGCACAAACGTCAGGCATAATTACATAGAGGTCCCTGCTCCGGTCAGGGATTATAGAAAAAGCCTCAAATTTTGCAAAAAGGGCCTGGACTAAAAAACAAAAACACAATCGGGTCCTTCGTCTCCGTCGGTGGTGAAGGATCTGAGACAGCGGCCGCTACCGGCAACACCGGGGACGTCACCGCTTGGTTCGCCAGCAGGATGGAGCACCGTACATAGATCGAAGATCCTCTGAATTGGCTCAGCGGCATGGTGGAAGAAAAACCTGTAGTGCCACTGGCACATCACGACACGGAGTGGCCCCTTCTAGCCCAGGATCATGTCGCCTGACATGTCCTTCGTAGTGCAGCAGCTCCCGACCTGAGCGCAAGCACGCACAAGTGATACGTTGTAAACGTATATATAATTTTTGATGTTTCATGCTTGTTTTATATCTATTTTCTTATGTTTTGTCCATACTTTGGAGTACTTTTACACATTTTTCTGGAACTAACCTATTAACAAGATATCACAGTGTCAGTTGTTTGTTTTCTTCTGTTTTTGGTTCCAGAAAACTCAGAAAATGAATATTCTCAAAATTGGGCCGGACAAAAGCCAAAGTCAGTATTTTACCGGAAGAATCATGGAGCCAGAAGACGAGACGGAGAGGGGCCAGGGGCTGGCCACACCATGTGGTGGCGCGGGTCCCCCCGGTCGCGCCACCAGGTGGTGTGGGCCCCTGGTCCACCCTCTAACATCGCCCATTCGCCTATACGAAGCCTCCCGATGAGAAAACCCTAAATAATCCAGCCTCCAGCCACGAAAAGTTCCGCAGCACCGCCGTCACCGAAGGGGAGATTCCGGGGACAGAAAGTCTCTGTTTCGGCACCCTGTCGGGATGAGGAAGTGCCCCCGAAGCCATCTTCATCGATCTCCACCACCATCTCCATCGTCGTTGCTGATTCCCATGATGATGAGGGCGTAGTTCTTCCTCGAGGCTAAGGGCTCTACTGGTAGCTATGTGTTCATCTTTCTCTCTATGCATTATGATCATGAGCTTTGTAATCAAGTAGATCTACCTTGCTACTCAAGTGCTTTAATAGATCTCTGCTCTCTCCACGTGTGTGAAGTTGACAGTGTGCACACCGTGTGGCACTTAGGCTAGACATTACAAATACTTGTTATGAGTTATATTTAGAGTTGGATGTCCCTATGAAATTGTGGTGTTTGTTGGAACCATCTGTCGCTCAAGGTGACAGTGTGGGATTATCTAGATGGGGAAGGCGGACTTTGAGGAGTGATGTTATAGCCCTACCGTGGATTAGAGGTATCCAACCGGAGAGTACTTCAGAGTAGTATCATAAAGAGATGATATTTATATGAGAGTGTTCACTAGTGAAAGTATGAACCCTAGGCCTTGTTTCTAAGCATTGAAACACTATTTGCAACTAGATCTGTTACATGTTTACTTGCTTCCATCTTTATTTCAGATTGCCTTTAGTCTCTTCCTACCCGTTAAGCTCTTTTCTGGCACTGTTACCACTTATAATTATCCATACCACTTGTATTTCACTATTTCTTCGCCGAACTAGTGCACCTATACACCTGACAAGTGTATTGGGTGTGTTGGGGACACAAGAAACTTCTTGTATCTTAATTGCAGGGTTGCTTGAGAGGGATACCTTTGACCACTCCCTTCCTGAGTTCGATAAACCTTGTGTGATCCACTTAAGAGAAACTTGTTGCTGTTCTACAAACCTCTGCACTTAGAGGCCCAACAACTGTCTACAAGAATAGAAGTGCGTAGACATCAAGCTATTTTTTGGCGCCGTTGCCGGGGAATAAAGAAGAAGAAGCTCCCACGTCAACAACGCGCCATCAAAGCTATTTTCTGGCGCCGTTGCCGGGGAGGTAAGGTAAAAGGTACTCACATCCTCTAGCCACTAAATTATCTTCTAGTATTGTTGGTAGTGTGAGTGCTTAAAGTTATTTCCTTTAGATTCTGTAATTTTATCTTTTTGTTTCTTGTTTTCAATAGTTAGGCTTAATGGAAAACAAGTGTTTGAAGAGAAAATATAAAAACCTATAGAACTTTATTTGCATGCTAATAGCAATATTATTAGTATGAATTCTTTGAACACCATTATTGCTAATGCTATGGAAAAGTCTAAACTTGGGGAAGCTAGTTTTTATGGAAATGATCTTTTTAGTTCCCTAGCTTTGGAAGATAGCTATTCTATTGCTTATGATGGTAGCAAACCTCCAATATATGATGATTACAATGATTAATATGATATTTTCAGTCCACCTACTATTTAGGAGAAAATTAATGATTACAATATGCCTCCTATATTTGATGACTATGGTGATGAGAATAATAATGATAGATATTTTGTTGAATTTGCTCCCACCAGAATTAATAAGAATGACTATGCTTATGTGGAGAGTAATAATCATTTTATGCATGTGGCTCATGATAAGAATGTTTTATGGTGATAGTTATATTGTTAATTTTATTCATGATGCTACTGGAAGTTATTATGAGAGAGGGAAACATGGTTTTATGTATCTCAACAATATTAAGTTTCCCCTCTTTATGTTAAATTTTTTGAAGTTGCACTTGTTTTGCTTTCCTATGCTTGTTGCTTTGTGTTTTCATGACTTGTTTCTTTACAAGATTATTTTTCAAAGGAAGTGGGTTAGACTTAAATGTGTTTTGAATTTGCTTCTTGATGCTCTCTTTTACTTCAATTCATATTTCTTATGTGAGCATCTTCTCAAACTATCAAGCCTAACTTAAAGGTGTTAAAGAAAAGTACTTATTGGGAAATAACCAAAAGTTTTAGTTGGGTCTAGGAAGTTATTACCTTTGTAATAACCTCTACTTATCCTTTTTGTCTGATTTTTGTGCCAAGAATAACCTCTAATGAGAGAGAAGTAATGCTTGGGAAACTTGTTGTCTCGAAGCAGTTTTTTATGCTTCGCTGTAAAAATTTGTGAAAAATATCTGTACATTGGTTTGAGCTGTAATTTTTTATGCTTCTGCCCCGGGTTGTTATCTAACTTTTGTTAGTTCAACACTTTTCGATTTGATAAACAGAAGGTCTTTGAAAAAATCAATTTTCACCTGCTGGTCTGTTTTGACAGATTTCTGCCATTATTTGCATTTGCCTCTTTATCGATTTCTTTTTGGGTTCTTTTTGGTGAATTGAGCTTTTTGAGGGAATTGCTATAGTAGCTTTTGTTTTTAATGAAAGTTTTGTTGTTTTAATACTAAAACCCAAAGGTTTATTATCTGTTGAATGCACTAATGTTGCTAATGAAGATTGTGTGAAGTTTTGTATGAAGGAAATTTTCAGGTGTATGGAAAGAATGATGTAATGAGATGAAGAATGGACAAAAGCTCAAGCTTGGGGATGTCACCCCGTGTCACCCCAAGAAATATTCAAGAGGTACAAGCGTCAAAGCTTGGGGATGCCCAAGGCATCCCCTTCTTCATCAATAAAAATCTCAGGTTTCTTCCAAACACTTCATTTTTATTGTTTCATGCACAATCGTGTTATTCTTGGAGCGTCTTCGTTTTTGTTTTTAGTTTTTCTTTTGTTTGGTTTGCTTAAATAAGTTGGTTGGATCCCAACACACTTCTTTTGGAGAGAGACACACTCTGCTTTCACTGTTTAGAACACTCTAGTTTTCACTCTTATTATATTGTGAGTGTTCTCTTTTGCTAGCACTAGGTTTAGCCTTAGTTTTCTTGTGCTTTCAGCTTAGAACTTTTTAGTTCTTCTTTATGGATTTGTGAGACAAGCCCACTGATCTTTATTTATTATTATATTTGTGAGTTCTTTCAAATAAAGTTGATTTGGATTGGAAAAGGGTAGGAAAGTTCATGCTTAAGTGGTATAAAAGGAGCTTGTTTTTTGATTGTGACTTATACTTTATCATGTCATGCTTGATATTGTTTTGGCTTTATGCTTAGTGATTATTGTTGTAGCATGACATGTTATAAACAATCGAGATTGCTTAATGTGCCTTGAAAGAATCATGCGTTGTTTTAGCATATTAAAAGCATAATATTGTGGTATTCACCTTTAAATGCTTTATTTGGTTTGACTTGGCACATGTTCACACCATGTTAAGACTATACCAAGTCACCATAGCCTATATGATCATTTAGTTTTTGACTTGTAATATCACTTTATGCTTTAATTAATAATGTTTTGTCGCTTTGCATGATTATGGCCATTATTGCTCTCTTAGTTGGTCGCTCCTAGTCTTTTGCTAGCCCCATACCAAGTATGAGTTCCACTCATGCATCCAACTCCAAATAAAACCAAGTTATTCCAAAGAGTCCACCATACCTACCTATTAGCATTCGCTATTCCAAGTATATTCATGTTTTTATCTACCTTCTGAATTAAACTTGTTATGTGAAAATTAGTGATTAAAGCTCTCACAAACTTGATGACACACTTTACTTTTATTGCCCCTAATAAACTTGAACCATTGTGTCATCTCTGTTGTATATGCTTGCACTTATACGTTGGGGATTAGCAGAACCATGCTGTCATGGGGAATGCTTTCAATATTGCACTTGTACATTGTACCTAGTTGATATCATGCTTTTTTGTTTATGGATGTCGTCGGTGTGAAATGAAAGGGGAGCTGGTAAGTCCATGGAGTTGTGTATGTGTTTTAGAGAAACGCTTGGGCCGCTGGTCTAATCCATGCCTAATCATGGTGGAAACGTGCAGTGTAACCATAATGAGCAATCTATAAAGCATTCTTCTTATAAAAAAAGATTTAGAGATTAAGAAAAAAGAAAAAAAGATGAGAAAAGAGGAAAGAGAGAAAAAAGCACCATTTTCCTATGGTAAATAAGAAGATTGCTGAGATGCTCATTGCCTGCTTGCCTTGTCATTTTGATATGGGGATTCTTCTGTATCATCGGGCAAGGGGTACCCCGTTGGCGGTTCTCTATGATACACATATACTTACTATGACAAGAACTTACGGGTAACTAAACTTGAGTAGCATGAGGAGCGGCCCTCGTATTCAAGGGGGTTGTTCGTCTGCGGTACCAAAGTTGGAAGGCCAGCGCATGGTGGTACCTAAGTTGCCTGAAATTACCGCATTTCGAAAAGTTGGGCTGCCAACTACCGAGAGGGGCCATTTCGATGCAAACTCGTCTCACCCCTACCAAATCCAAACATGTCGTGAAACTGCCCCGTGAAGTAGACGGTCGGGACCCTCATGTCAGTAATATTTCCGTGACGCGAGCACCAACGCGGCAACCACGTAGGCGAAACGAGATACTAAAGGAGCATCGTGCGTTGACCAAATTCACAAATCCACCCCCTCCCTCCTTTCGCATGACCCCTAGCACCGGCGGCGTCGAAATCCCCTCTCCAACCAGAATGATCTCTTCGGGCATTTGACTTTCGGCGCCAAGTTGCTGCGCCTACTCGCTGCTACCGAGCTCTAATGCCGAATGCCGTGCCAGCCGTTGCGATGATCTAGCCCGCCTCTACCACCGATGAGCTGAGCAGCGCGGAGGATGGCAGATCCATTTGCCAATGAAGAAGTACTTCTGGATAATTTCGGGTGAGATACTCTTCTCTTTGCTATTCGCACTACCTATAACTGCTAGCTGGCTTTGGCATTACAGAGATATATCGAACATAGAATTGTTTGCTAGCACGACGCTGACAAACAATTCTTATCTTTTGTCTCCAATTTTCTGTCAACTAGGATCTCCGCAGAACCCAACTACACGGTTCTGGTCACCATCTGCGGCTACCTCATTAAATTAGCACATTGGAAGAGCACGTGGAAAGAGGCTCAGAATCTGAAGATGGAAGTAGCGCCTGTGCAGTTATGCACTATCCCTGGTTTGGTTGCTGCTGTGCGTGAACTTGCTGAAATGAGGCCGGAGCAGACTGCACGGTTCAGCCTCCTTGATGAACGAGGCTTCAAGGTTCCTATAGCGTGTGACAGTCAGCTAATTGGGTTGATGAAACAGCATGTTAGGCTTCGCGTGGTTATGCTGGTGTGTAACATAGTGGATGAGGAAGCTCCTGCTACTGGGAGTCGCCCAGCTATTATTGGACAGGGAGGTCTAACTCGAACCCCTGCTATTATTGAGAAAAATGTGGTTCCTCGTCCACGACATGCTTCTGTCAGGCAACCTCCTCGTAGGAGTCCCCGTATTGCCGTTGTGGAAAACTCTGCTCTAGAATCTGCTGGTACTAGTCATCCCCTTCCCCGTGCCTGTGTTGCTGCGACTGCTGCTCACCCAATCCATGCCGCTGTTGAGCAAACTAAGGCGTCCGGAGGCTGCCCCACTGTTGTTGCCAAGACTGCCGCCTTGTGTGCTGCTCCTCCTCAAAACCGTCCTCAAGTTGTGCGAACCCGTGCTCTGGAATCTGCTGGTACTGGTCGTCCTCGTGTTGTTGTTGATCTGGACGCTGTTGACCCAATCCCTGCCATTGTTGAGCAAACTAAGGCTTCCGGAGGCTGCCCCACTATTGTTGCAAAGACTGAACCATTCTCTCCTCCTCAAACCCGTGCTCGGGTTCAGCGAGCTGCTGGTCTGAAGCCAGCTCATGGTCTGGACTCTGCTAGCACTCGAAACACTTCTGTTGTGGGAACTGCTCCTGATCGTCGAGGTGGCATGGCAGCAGCTGATCCTATTGTGGCTGTCGTTAGAAGGGGCCATGCATGTCCACCATGTAATGTAGCTCCCGCTGCTAAGGGCCCTCGCCTTGCTCCTGGTCATGGTACTTCCACCGAGGTTGATCCAGCTAACGATGACGCTGGTGATGGCGGCGGTGGCATTGGGGCTAGGTCTGATGGTGCCGCTCCATCTCTCGAACCTCTCGGAGGTTTCTATCCTGAAGAACCTAATGATGGCAAAGTAATCGTTCGTATCGATGTCGCGGATTATACTGCAAAATTAGATGATGGTACAGAAAAATTCTATGACGAGTTTGATGTAATCCTTGGTAGATACGACCCTGAAGTGGTAGAGTTATCTAACCTGATGGGATCGTTACGTGTGAAGGTGTTGTGGGGGTCCTCCTAGGAAGCACGTTTGTTATATTATGGTTATAGGAGCAAAAAGGCTATTGAAGTGAAAGATACCAGGGATTTAGTCGTACCGTTTACAAGGAAACATTATAGAGGTGAAGTTTACTTCCACTTGGTAGTGCTCATGGTTGGAGAGGAATTGGAACTCGACAATAGAGATGGACTTTTAGAAGGCATGCATGACCTGATCCATGGCATCACTGGGGCTGGTGCCAATGAGGGTGGCTTCAAACAGAGGAGAGTCTTACAGAGGAGCGTCATAAAGAGGAGAAGGAAGAGCATCCCTAGAAAGGGCACCCCGAAGAAGAACGTCACCAAGGAGACCACGCCAGAGAAGAGGACGCCCAAGAGTCGCACGACAAAAGGCACCATGCCGCAGAGTACACCCTGAGATCCAGTCAAAATGCCACACCAAACGGTAGCAGCAAAAATGCTAAGAGGGCTAGCACGGTGGTGAACACTCCCAAGAGTAGTAGCAAAGAGGCGAAGATGGCTAGCACGGAGGCTACCACACCCAGTGGGAGCAGAAAAAACACTAATTTGGAGCAGAACATGCCACTGTCAGGGAATTATGCAAGCATGAAGGAGAACACGCCCAATAGTAGCAGCAAAAGGGCTAATTTGGAGTGGAACACGCCGCTGAGGTCAGGAAATAATGCCAGCACGAAGGAGAAGACGCCCAATAGTAGTAGCAAAAGGGCTAATTTGAAGCGGAACACGCCGCTGGGGTCAGGCAATAATGCCAGCACGAAGGAGAACACGCCCAATAGTAGCAGCAAAAGGGCTAATTCGAAGAAGAACACACTGCAGAGGTCAGGCAATAATGCCAGCACCCTGGAGCCAACACCCGTGAGGGGAGGTAGTAAGGAGATCACACCCAAGAGTGGCAGCAAAAGGCCTAGTTCGATGGGGAATGGAACGCGGATGTCAAGACCTACTGATACCATCAGGAAAGATTACATCAGGAAGGAGGATGTACACAGGAAGAGCAAGAGGGTTATGTACACTCAAGATGAAATTGATTCTAACTATTGTTTGTCCACTGAAGTACCTGGGATGCGTGCAAACGTAAGACCACCCCATGTGGTTGTAGCAGAACCAACCGAGTGTCTTGGAGAAAACAGAGTTGCCGGTGAGGTGGACTGGGGCAATGTTCTTGTCCATCCAGGTGGAGACAATGGTGCATCCCCACCCATGGGAGTCCATATGATGTGTGCAGTACTAGGCATTAGAGACGATGGCGAAGATTCTGAATCAGATGAAGAAGCAGGCACTGTAGAGGATCAAGAATCTGGTGATGATGAAATAGACGAGGAACTTAACGATGAGGCTGGTATTCCAGTCGATGATTTGGGTGTTGAAGTAGAATAAATGAAACATGACCATGAGTATCCTATAATTTCGGCCGGCACCGAGTTCAGGAGCATGCATGAGTTCAGGATGTCGTTCCGGCATTTTTGTATCAAGGGGGAGTTCGACGTTTATCGACTGAAGAACTCTGCCGAGAGGTATGAGGCCATTTGCAAGTTAACGTGGATGAATGGACGGGCCGAGGTACATTGTCCATGGAGGATCACAGCAAGATCCTTACCTGCGTCGACTGCAATTAGGGTGTTGGGGCAATGAATGCAGCAAACCATTAGAACTCTCTCTCTCTCTCTCTCTCTTTTCACTCTATAACTACAATTGATGTGTGATATCTTTCTGGCAACTAGTCGACTCCGCTTATCTTTTAAATGAATATGTGTTGCAGGTGAAAAGAATGGGCCCTGCACACATGTGTCCGACAGGAAGCAAACTGAAATCCTCAATGGCTGATACGGAGTGGGTGGCTATGCAATCTATGTCCATACTAAAGGATAACCCTAAAGAGACTGCGAAGAATATTCAGACTAGCCTCGGTTCTAAATACAACATTGTCCTTCCGTATTACACGGTTTGGAAAGGTAAAGAGAAAGCTCTGGGGGTCTTGCACGTGGATTGGACCAATAGCTTCAGGATGTTGTACAACTTCAAGGCTGAGGTACAAGCTAGGTGTCCGAGAAGTGTTGTGGAGATTGACACCGAATCAGAAGGTGGTAAAATATATTTCAAAAGATTTTTCATGGCGCTTAAACCTTGCATCATGGATTCAAGGGCGACTGTAGGCCGTATCTGAGTGTAGATAGCACTATCCTAACTGGCAAATGTAAAGGCTGCCTGCCATCTGCCACAACACTTTATGGTCACAACTGGATGTTCCCAGTGGAATTCGGGCTGTTTGAAACAGAAACGGAGGAAAACTGGGTCTGGTTTATGAGGTAGCTCAGGAGATCAATAGGCCACATGGATCCATTGGCTATATCCACGGATGCATACAAAGGGTTGACGAATGCAGTGAAGGAGGTGTTCCCGCGAGCTGAAGGTAGAGAATGCCATGCCCATATGATGCTCAACTTGTACTCACACTACGCAGGCAGCGTATTTCGTTACATGTTTCCTGCTGGTAGAGTTTACAAACCTAGTAGCAGCGATTATTTCATGAGCAAGATTTTTGCCGAAGCCCCTGAACTTCTAGAGTACTTAGCCATCCATCATTCGCAGGTATGGAAGAGGAGTCAATTCAACCCTGACATCAAAGTTGATTACATAAACAATAACCTTGCAGAATGCCTGAATAACTGGGTGAAGGACATAAAAGTGCGTCATGTTCATATCTTGATGGACAGCATACGTGGTATGATTATGAAGTTGTTAAATATAAGGAGAGAGATTGGTAGGAGACTTAGAGGACATATGCTACCGCCAGTTGTACAGCAACTACACAACAGAAGCCGAGGACTTGCTCATCTTAAGGTTCTCCCGTCAACCAACAGAAGTTGTGAGGTGGTCGATATGTCCAAGAGTGGCAAAAGGGATGTTGTGAACATCCAGCTGCGAGAATGCACCTGCTTAGAGTGGCAGCATACCGGGAAACCTTGCGACCACGCCTTGGCCTTCTTGGTGAAGAAGAGAACTCTACCACATTTGGATCAGTATTTGTCAGACTACTACTCTATGGAAAAGTTCAGAGCTGCGTACGCTGGATCCGTCGAGCCATGTACAGACCCATCTCAATGGCCTCAAGTCCAACTGTCTTTCGAGCTTTGCCAGCCAGTTACAAAAAGGGGCAGAGGAAGACCCCAGGTGAATAGGTTTAAGAATTTTCTCGAGAAGAAGGGTTCGGCTTTTTGTGCTACAAAGAAGGGCAAAAACAGATGCAAGACCAGCCATCTTATAGGCCATAGAGCAGCTGGATGTCCCCTTAATGCTGCCAAACCTAGGTATGAGATGGTACATTCACACACAAAAAATGTTTATAGTCTGTAGATATAAGGTAGTAATCCATGTACTGTTTTTTTTACAGGAAGCGCAAGGTAAGAAACAAGATAGCCGACTCAGTAATTTTGCTGCGGGAAGAAAACCAAAATGAGTGGAGTGATGATGCCGGACAAGATTCTGGTGCTGATTGGCCTGACTTCCCTCGGCCCGGAGATGCAGGGTACATGAAGGTAAGAAAATTGGCACCCAGGAAGAGGAAGAAGGCAGGAGATGAAGAAGCCAGTGGACGTGAAGGAAAGAGGAAGAAAGTTGGCACCCAAGCAGAGAAAGAGGGCTAGCAGTGTAGCATCGTAATGATGTATTGAACTTGAACCTATATATGTAGTTCGGTTAAACTCTGGAGCTGTGTGCGTGGAACTTGTCGGGCGAAACAATCTGCCTCTCGTACTAGCAGTAAAATGTATCACGACTTTAGGATTTGATACGGCCGAGGCCACTAGTTGAATCCAAAACTGTGACTATGCCACTACTATCTGAACAATCGCGATAGCTGAGCGGTTAAATCCTCTCCAAAATCGATGGGTGTTAGTGGCATAGACGTGATTAATTTATAGGCGCTTAATAAATCCCTACTGTTGGCATTACACTTATGATAAGTTTCTGGGCTGGAAAACAATTTCTTAAGCTGGCCGCTACACTCTGCGAAGCAGCAACTTATTTCAGCTGCTGGACAATGACATGGCAACATAAACTGCAAATACAACAGATAATGCCTAGATAATGAGGAAATTGTGTCCACTATCTGGCCTAATCTTGAGCCCGTCTGTCTCACCACCTCCCTGCCCCTGCCTCCCCTGCACCTGGCAAAGCTCCCGGATCTCTCGCTCCATCGCACAAATCTCCTCTTTCTTGTCCCACACAGCATCACGCAGATCCTGAACAAGCTCTTTGTGAAAACCTGTCAGTGCCTTTTTGATCCACACAAACTTGTCACAGCCAGTCTTCCTCCCTTCATGTGTAGTAGATCGAAGGAAACAAAAAAAAATTACATTACGCTTTCCGGATCCGGGTTACCATTGTACCTACAGTAGGAACTTACCGCTCTGATGCTGCAGTTGCTAAATTTTCCTGCAGTATTTTTGTCGGTCCACGAAATCCATCTCGGCATCTTCTCACCACACAAACACAGCATACCAGGGTAGTAATCGTAGGGCGCCCTCCGGTACCTGATGGGGGCACCCGCCTGACGGCGTTGAGCCAACCCTGATTCCGCCCGAGGCGAACTGCACGAGCTGCGAGCCATGAGCGAGGAGAGCAAGGAAAGAAGAAAGAGGAGCCTTTGGATGTCAGGGTAGTGGTGAAGCGTGATTTATCCCTACTTAATAACTCGGGCAAAATCCTACCGTCCACATTCGGCTGACAGGTGGGAGACCTAGCGTGTGGACTTGTCCAAAGAAACTCGCACCTTCGTGGTTCAAAAGCCCTGTCGCGCGCATTGGACGAAATTTTTTGGTACCTTGCCCGCGTACATACCACTGGGAGGTCTTGCTCAGGAACTAGACACGCCTGGCCCACAATCTTACTTCCTCCTAGGAACTTGTCATGGCTCGCGCCGGTAGATCCATCCGCTCCACCGCTTCCGGTAGGGCTTGCCGCGGCGGATCCACCCCAAGATCCTACCGTCGCAGTATCAAATGGCCATGGTTTCTTGAGAGGAGCGACGATGCTACGTATGCGAGCTCGGCCCCTCCTACCTGTAGAAGGACTGATGCGGCGTCGAGCTCGAGCAGGAGCTGCCAGGCGCGACGGCGCTCGGTCCACGCCAACCCCGTGACCTTCGTCATTGTGGATTCCGATGTGGAGGGCGACGGGGACGAAGCTGTGCAAAACGCCATTGTTGCCTCCTTGGCGAAGGGCAAGCCACGGGCGGGAGTGGATGTCGCCGGGAAGGGCACGGCGGTGTCACCAATCGAGGTGGACTCCGACGACAGCTGTGTGATGTGGGTTTAGATGTTGTTTAGGATGGTTGCAATTTCGGTTGTGTTTAATGCGAGAACAATTATTATAATGTGTTTATCGAGCTATATTAAGAAATGTGTGCAATAGCAGCCGTTGAGTGCTTCCACTTTAGAAATTGTGTCTGTGCCATTTGCATGTTGCATTATCAACGTAGATTACTTGTAAACAATCGAACGAAAATCATCAGATTACAACCATCGGACCGGAGTGGCAGGATGGAAGAGAAGTTGGGACAGTGGCTTCGAGGGGAAGGACACTAGCAGGTGGGCCCTCGGAACACGTGACAATGACATGCGGGAGCGGGAGCACATGGTATTGCCGGTATGTCCAGAGCAAGTGGACTTTGCAACGTGACAACAGCAAGTTGATTGGACCAATATAATAACTCGTCGAAGTATTAAGGAGTACTGAAAACTACAACTGGGGTACATTCGCACAACACGTATGCTCTAAGCACGTGAGAAGCATCGCTTAAGTCTAACAGTAACGACAACACAAGTACTACATTTGTTTGTCAGTCTTCTCGATACAAATGTAGAAATGCATCTGCCTGTTCGGTCCAACACCGACAAGGTACTGAGATGGCACGCATAGGATCGACCTTAGGTCCACATACTCCACCTCCCGCGGCGTCGGGCAGCTCGGCGCCTCGGCTAGCACAAGAATGCTATCCGACGACGGCGGCTAGGCGTTCGCCCACATGCGCACCGTGTATACGGGCCAGGCCCACGAGACCGACCTGACGCATACGGCACCCACAATGGTGGGCCTGGCTCTGGTTCCCGGAACACCGGCGGTGATGGTCAGGACAAAAACAGAGCCGTCCCCCCTGGAAAATTAGCAGGCGGCGTGCCGAGTCAGTGAACGACACCTGCTCTTGGAGAAGTTGGGCTTGCTCGTACGAGATCTTAATCACTTCAATCAAGTGCCCATCTGCAAGGTGGACAACGAGCTCTGCCGGCGGGCCGGTGTAGTTGCACCCCTGCTCCGTGCAGGCGCACGCGCCGTGCGGGCACGCGAGCTCGTGGAGCGGGAGCTTGCGGTAGGAGTAATGACGAAAGCATCCTGGGTGGGAGCCCACGAGCGGGAACGCCACTGCGAAGTTGCGCGCGAGGATCTCCAGATTCTTGGGCTCCCATATCTGCCACAACTGAAGTTCGTCGAGAAATCGGAAAAAAGATCAGTAGTTAGATTGGCGAATAGCAGGAATGTGTAGGATAAGTTCAAAAGCTTGTAAAATGATTTCTTACCATGAAGGTAGCGACCGGAGAATTGGCGGATGTCATCGGCTTGCGGCTACGGCAGGATGGAAGTGAACTGGGGAAAGTGGCTTCGAGGGGAAGGAAGAGAAGTACGGGGAGGAAGAGAAGTAACGGGGACGTGACACTTGGATATGGCCCACTGAACTCGTGAGTCGTAACACTCGCAACATGCCAGTTTGTCCAGAGCAAGCGTGGCCAATCATGCCGCAGAAAAGCCTACTCGAGGATTGCTCTCACGAAGACCATCCCAATCGTCCAAGCGCCCCAATCGAACAGTATGTAACAATCGTCAAGCAGAACAACTGTGTTATGGCGTGCCTTCTAGAAGACTCGGTCTAACGGTGGATCCATTGGGGGGCAGTGCTAGTTTTAGTATAAGAACAAGCATGAAATGACTCAAATGGATCCATGTGTGGTTTGTGGAAAAGAACACACATGCAATGACTCTACTGCTGGTTTGTGGTTTTAGTATAAGAACAAACATAAAATGAGTAGTGGTTGATCCATGTGTGGTTTGTGGAAAGAACACACATGCAATGACTCTAGTTGATCCATATGTGGTATGTGGAAAGAACACACATGCAATGACCACTGGTGCATCCATGTGTGGTTTGTGGAAAAAAGAACACACATGCAATGACTCTAGTGCTGGTTTGTGGTTTTAGTATAAGAACGCACATGCAATGACTCTAGTGGTTGATCCATGTGTGGTTTGTGGAAAGAACACACATGCAATGACTCTAGTACTAGTTTGTGGTTTTAGTATAAGAACACACATGTAATGACTCTAGTGGTTGATCCATGTGTGGATTGTGGAAATAACACACATGCAATGACTCTAGTGGTTGATCCATGTGTGGTTTGTGGAAAGAACACACATGCAATGACCACTAGTGGATCCATGTGTGGTTTGTGGAAAAGAACACACATGCAATGACTCTAGTGCTGGTTTGTGGTTTTAGTATAAGAACAAACTTGCAATGACTCTAGTGGTTGATCCATGTGTGGTTTGTGGAAAGAACACACATGCAATGACTCTGGTTGATCATTATGTGGTTTGTCGAAAGAACACACATGCAATGACCACTGGTGGATCCATGTGTGGTTTGTGGAAAAGAACACACATGCAATGACTCTAGTATTGGTTTGTGGTATTGGTATAAGAACACACATGCAATGACTCTAGTATTGGTTTGTGGTTTTTGTATAAGAACACACATGCAATGACTCTAGTGGTTGATCCATGTGTGGTTTGTGGAAAGAACACACATGCAATGACCACTGGTGGATCCATGTTGGTTTTAGTATAAGAACACACATGCAATTACTCTAGTGGTTGATCCATGTTTGTTTGAGGAAATAACACACATGCAATGACTCTAGTGGTTGATCCATGTGTGGTTTGTGAAAAGAACACACATGCAATGACTCTAGTGTTGGTTTTAGTATAAAACACACATGCAATTACTCTAGTGGTTGATCCATATGTGGTTTGTGGAAAGAACACACATGCAATGACTCTAGTGGTTGAGCCATGTGTGGTTTGTGGAAATAACACACATGCAATGACCACTTGTGGGTCCACATGTGAGGTTTGTGGAAAGAACACACATGCAATGACTCTAGTGGTTGATCCATGTGTGGTTTGTGGAAAGAACACACATGCAATGACTCTAGTGGTTGATCCATGTGTGGTTTGTGGAAAAGAACACACATGCAATGACTCTAGTGGTTGATCCATGTTTGTTTGTGGAAATAACACACATGCAATGACTCTAGTGGTTGATCCATGTGTGGTTTGTCAAAAGAACACACATGCAATGACTCTAGTGTTGGTTTTAGTACAAGAACACACATGCAATGACTCTAGTGGTTGATCCATGTGTGGTTTGTGGAAATAACACATATGCAATGACTCTAGTGGTTGATCCATTTGTGGTTTGTGAAAATAACACACATATGCAATGACTGTAATGGGTCCACGTGTGGTTTGTGGAAAGAACACACATGCAATGACCACTAGTTGATCCATAAGTTGTTTGTGGAAAAGAACACACATGCAATGACTCTGGTTGATCCATATGTGGTTTGTGGAAAGAACACACATGCAATGACCACTGGTGGATCCATGTGTGCATTGTGGAAAAGAACACACATGCAATGACCACTGGTGGATCCATGTGTGGTTTGTGGAAAGGAACACACATGCAATTACTCTAGTGGTTGATCCATGTTTGTTTGTGGAAATAACACACATGCAATGACTCTAGTGGTTGATCCATGTGTGGTTTGTGAAAAGAACACACATGCAATGACTCTAGTGTTGGTTTTAGTATAATAACACACATGCAATGACTCTAGTGGTTGAGCCATGTGTGGTTTGTAGAAAGAACACACATGCAATGACTCTAGTGGTTGATACATGTGTGGTTTGTGGAAATAACACACATGCAATGAGTCTAGTGGTTGATCCATGTGTGGTTTGTGGAAAGAACACACATGCAATGACCACTGGTTGATCCATAAGTTGTTTGTGGAAAAGAACACACATGCAATGACTATGGTTGATCCATATGTGGTTTGTGGAAAGAACACACATGCAATGACCATTGGTGGATCAATGTGTGGTTTGTGGAAAAGAACACGCATGCAATGACCACTCGTGGATCCATGTGTGGTTTGTGGAAAAGAACACACATGCAATGAGTCTAGTGGTTGATCCATGTTTGATTGTGGAAATAACACACATGCAATGACTCTAGTGGTTGATCCATGTGTGGTTTGTGAAAAGAACACACATGCAATGACTCTAGTGTTGGTTTTAGTATAAGAACACACATGCAATGACTCTAGTGGTTGATCCATATGTGGTTTGTGGAAAGAACACACATGCAATGACTCTAGTGGTTGATCCATGTGTGGTTTGTGGAAATAACACACATGCAATGACCACTGGTGGATCCATGTGTGGTTTGTGGAAAAGAACACACATGCAATGACTCTAGTGCTGGTTTGTGGTTTTAGTATAAGAGCAAATATGCAATGACTCTAGTGGTTGATCCATGTGTGGTTTGTGGAAAGAACACACGTGCAATGACTGGTTGATCCATATGTGGTTTGTGGAAAGAACACACATGCAATGACCACTTGTGGATCCATGTGTGGTTTGTGGAAAAGAACACACATGCAATGACTCTAGTACTGGTTTGTGGTTTTAGTATAAGAACACACATGCAATGACTCTAGTACTGGTTTGTGGTTTTAGTATAAGAACACACATGCAATGACTCTAGTGGTTGATCCATGTGTGGTTTGTGGAAATAACACACATGCAATGACTCTAGTGGTTGATCCATGTGCGGTTTGTGGAAAATGTTGGTTTTAGTATAAGAACACACATGCAATGACTCTAGTGGTTAATCCATGTTTGTTTGTGGAAATAACACACATGCAATGACTCTAGTGGTTGATCCATGTGTGGTTTGTGAAAAGAACACACGTGCAATGACTCTAGTGTTTGTTTTAGTATAAGAACACACATGCAATGACTCTAGTGGTTGATCCATATGTGGTTTGTGGAAAGAACACACATGCAATGACTCTAGTGGTTGATCCATGTGTGGTTTGTGGAAATAACACACATGCAATGACCATTGGTGGGTCCACATGTGTGGTTTGTGGAAAGAACACACATGCAATGACTCTGGTTGATCCATATGTGGTTTGTGGAAAGAACACACATGCAATGACTCTAGTGGTGGATCCATGTGTGGTTTGTGGAAAAGAACACACATGCAATGACTCTAGTGCTAGTTTGTGGTTTTAGTATAAGAACAAACATGCAATGACTCTAGTGGTTGATCCATGTGTGGTTTGTGGAAAGAACACACATGCAATGACGAGTGGTTGATCCATATGTGGTTTGTGGAAAGAACACACATGCAATGACCACTGGTGGATCCATGTGTGGTTTCTGGAAAAGAACATACATGCAATGACTCTAGTGTTGGTTTGTGGTTTTAGTATAAGAACAAACATGCAATGACTCTAGTGGTTGATACATGTGTGGTTTGTGGAAAGAACACACATGCAATGACTCTGGTTGATCCATATGTGGTTTGTGGAAAGAACACACGTGCAATGACCACTGGTGGATCCATGTGTGGTTTGTGGAAAGAACAGACATGCAATGACCACTGGTGGATCCATGTTGGTTTTAGTATAAGAACACACATGCAATGACTCTAGTGGTTGATCCATGTTTGTTTGTGGTTTTAGTATAAGAACAAACATCCTCTCTCTCTCTCTCTCTCTCTCTCTCTCTCTCTCTCTCTCTGGTAGAAGCCCAAACCTCCGCCCACTCTGTCTGCTACGCCCTGATTGGTTGTCACAGCGGTCACGCGGATCGTGCGCACCAACCGTTGATCCTGTGTGATCCAACGAGGCTCGTTGCACACGTCGTGCCCTTCACAGGACAGCGCGAGACAACACAGATGTCTCCCTCAACGAGACTTCTACAAGAAGGAACACGATGTCGTCCATGGAAAAAGTGGTTGAGTGGTCATGTCATGTTTAATCTAGTCTGCAAAGGCTACAAGTCTACTACACGGCATCTGGTCATCCACTGACCACCGGCTATACCATTTTTACTACGCAGCGCGTGTGCACTCTCACTTTCGTCAGGCCCCCACCACACGAACCTTCCACGCGACAGCCGTAGCCGGAAGAGCTGTCAACCGGGGCCCTCGAGGAGGCCTAGACTTCCCCGCATTAAAAACCCAGCCTATCGGGTCCTCCATTCGCACTCATCCACTACTCTCTCTTCCCTATCCAGCAAAACACCACAATCTTGAACGTACTTGCACGAACCTTCTCCATGAAACCAGTGTGTGGGGGTGAGTGTCCGGGCATCGCCGCCGGGGTGGTGCTTCACGCGGCAGATCTGGAGGAGCATCACGCAGCACAGGCCGAGGAGGACATGTAGTTCAACCCCTTGGGGGACCATGTGCACGCTGGTGCTGACGACTTCAGAGGCGCCGATGAGGGCGTGGAGTTCGACGAACACGCTCCGCTCGTGTACCCGGAGGTACATCTATTTCTACATGTTTCATATTTTCTTCTCGAGCTTAATCTATCCAGGCGTCATAAAAAAATCTAGTCCTAATGATTAGATGCAACGTACGAACCGGTACATGGAGAGATCTAGTCTGTTCTGAATGAATCCATATTATTTATTTATTAATAAGTTACCAAGAACACAAACCACATTAATTTAAGAGCGAGCTGGGGAGACGGTCGTAATGAACTGTTGAACCTGTATAGACATGTTATTGCATCGAAAGTAACTTGGAATGGTGGAAGGAATATATATTTATTATTTTTCTCATTTCGGTTTGTATTCCATACATTACAGGTGTATTCAAGTGAGATGGACTCTGACAAGGAGACCAGGGACAACAAGAGCCGCCATGTCATGAAGAAGCTCAAGAGCGGGATAATCCCTTTCCGCACTCGACTTGGGGAGCTCAGGTGCCCTTTCTGTAAGAAAGGAGTCAACCCGAGGATTGCCAGCTTGATTCCGCATGCGGTTGGCATCGGTAAAGCCCGCCTAGTAAACACAAGTCGGCGACCAAGACTAAGCATGCTGCTTATGGAAAGTTCATTTGTTTATGTTGTTAAAGTTCTGGTGGCATACTCGTTATTTTGCATGGATAGAGGGGTGCCCCCGACAGATATAAGGGTTATCCTGTCCGCTAGATCACAGAGGATCAACGGTTGGTGGACAAAACTAAGTACAACTGAATCGCCATGGTTGGACACGAGGGGAAAAACGTGACTCACGGTACGCGTGTGCGGTGCACGGGGCGGTAGCGGACACGTGTGGCCGTGCACGGTGCATTAGCCTACGCGGTGCACGGTAGTGCAACGAAATGCCGCTTCCCTTCTCCTTTAATAGAGGCCTCCCCACTCCCACTCCCACTCATCACGCACTCGCTCACTCAACCATTTCCACTGTCCCATCACCTTCTGCAAACGCCCAACAAAACCCCAACCATGCCGGCGATGGAGAAGATCGGCGTGGTGGCCATCGGCGCCTCCAAGGCAGCCGGCGAGGAGCCCCTCGTCCTTGTCCCCGCATCCGCCGTAGCCTCCGGCGAGGAGGCCCCCGCCGGTCTCGGACAAATCCCGCTCGGCTGGGACCCCTACGAGGAGGTTGTCTACATAAGGCCGGAGAACCCCTACGACACCAGCATTGCCGACCCGTGGTCTGAGGTAACCAGGGTTTTCTCCCCTTCCCTTGTTCTTCCCCCGTTCCCATCGTTGGATGCTAGATCGCATGTTATTAGGGCTCGGCTGTTCGTATTTTTTACAGTAGCTAATCCTATTGTGTTAGATCTCGATTTTTGATGAATCCCCCTATTCGTAGTTGGGATCGGTATTCGATTTGGTTTGAGATTTGGGGAATAATCGGGAGATCTCATTTGGTTAATTTATGCAAAAAATCAATCCCGATAATCAAAGTATCTCAATCATGTCCTTATCTCACTCTTCTGTTTTTTCCAACAGGAGGATTGCAGCGACCTCCGCAGCGACGGCGAGTCGCAGGACACCAAGTCTCGTCATGTGCTGAGGAGGCTGAAGTCCAGTAAGTACAACAACTTCTTCACCGGCGATGTATACAGGTGCCCCTTCTGCCCCACCAGGAGGCTCCGCGGCACGGACTTCAACTCCCTCGTGAAGCATGCCGAGGACGTGAGGACCTGTGGCGAGTCCGTGAACGTCCACGGCTTCAGGGCCAAGCACCAGGCGCTCGGTCTTCACCTCCGCAACCTCCAGAAGGTGGCTATCGAGGAGGGTCGCATGCCCCCGATCAGACCCAAGGTGCCCAAGGTCAAGGGGTTGGGCAGCAAGAAGTGGATGAGGCGCCAAAGGGAGGAGGCGGATGCTCCTGACAGAGGCCACGCGGGGCCACTAATCAGTTGATGCTGCTGCTGCTGTAAAGCAGCTTCTTTTGTCTTGTCTGTGTTGAAGCAGTCCGCTGCTGCTGCTGCTGAGCAGCCTAATTGTTGAACCTCGTTAAGTACCGTACTATATAACCTATATTAGCTGCTTTATCTACATCTGCTCTATTTACTGAATTTATTTATGGTGCTGGTTTGTTTTGCTGCTCTAGATTTGCTACCGGATTGGGGTAAAACGATCGCAAAAGGAACAATGAATGAAGAGAGAAGCTGCTCTAGATTCCCTACCTTTTTGGGTAAAAAACACACAACTGTTAGAGAGAGAGGGGAAAAGGCGCTATTTAAGGCCACTTTAGGCGTCATGGCACACGTAACAGCCAAGCCTTTGACCAGACGGCACCCCCCTCCGAGCGCATGTGAGGGCTTCGGAATATCGGGAGGGCAAAAGTGAGGACAAACGAGACACAATGTTGCTATAGCTAAATCTGACAAAAAGCTGAATTTGGCTTTACCATGCAATTTGGCTAGAGCTCCACAATGTAGCTATTCTAAATCCCTAAACTATGTGGTGCGTTGAAACCTAATGCTTTTCCACCGACACGTGTGTTGCAAAGTTGCTTGATGATGCATGCTTACACAAGTGGCCTACAGAGAAACTTATAGAAGCATGGGCAAACGAGCTTCATTTTGGCAAATTCGGGACAAGCTTTGCGCAATCGGTAGGCCTGATCGGCTGGGTGGCTGCCCGGGGTGCAGTCATGCTAGGTCCATGTCTATGCTTACACTTCTTAAACTTGTACACTTCCTTCTGTCCTGTCACGTTACGTCGTGTCAGCAACGCGCACCCGCTGCGGATCGACAACGGGACGATGGTCTACGTGACCGGTCTCTGCCACGCCAAAGCCACGTCGCACACCCGTCCCATCGCCTACCGGGATGGACGCCGAATTTAATCGCTAGGATTGGAAACCATCTGTGCTCGCCAGGTCAAACTTGCTTCCGCATGTGTATGACCGGAATATTGGTAAACTGAATTTAAACATCTCCTTTTGTCTCCTCAGCACATCACTGTGCAAAAATCCCCAACTCATTCCTTCCGCCGGTGCCGCCACCGCAAGAACCATCGACGCTGTCGCAGGCACTGCCTCCACCTGGCCATACCACCGCAACAGATCACTCCACCTCCACGCCCAGTCCCAGCCACCGCTACCGAAACTAGGCCACCGCCGCCGCATTAGCTGCTGCCATGGACGCAAAGTACGGCGTGTTCGGCGACGGGAGCGAGTACACCGACGAGTACACCGTCACCACCCATGGCACCACCAAGCTGATGGTCGTCCACACAAATGCGTCAGCGGAGGTGGCCAAGGTCATCGTAATGTACGAGCGGTGGCTACAAGATCCAATGGACAGGTACAAGATCGCCAGCCTTGACCTCGAGTTTACTAGAGATAGGAAGAGGACGACGCTTTTGCAGCTGTCCATGCGCAACCACTGCCTACTATATCACGTATGTAGGGCCAAATCTGTATGCCCGGAGCTTCACGAGTTCCTACACATGAGGGAGATCTACTTCGCCAGTGTCGACATCAAGAACGACACTTCGAAGCTAGAACGGGATCTCCTCGTTCATGTCGTCAATCACGTCGATCTCCAATGTTTGTGGAGGTACCCGGATGGCGGTACGGGGAAAGCCGGCATGGCTAGACTTGCTTCCGACATCATCGACCGCGAGTACGCCGGCATGAAAATCGAGTTCCTGAAGCACCTGCACGAGCGATAGGAGTGGAGGCACCTGGATTACGATGCGATCAAGTACGTAGCCAGGGACGCGTATGTCTGCTACGAGATGCTCAACAGGATCTGGCAGGTGGGTGAGTATGTTGTTTACCACTACTAGTTTTGCATTTTGTTCCTAGTTTTATCTCGCCTGTATTTTATCTCGCCTGTATTTTCTAAGCATTCTGTGTGTAAGAACCAAGCTCGTATGATCCCTGTGCTATTAGCTACTTAACCTATATGAATTACATTCCCCCTTTTGTATGCTCAACATTCATTCTTACAAATTCTGTCTGTGCTATTTGCATGCGGCAGAATCCAGGACTGACATGCATAAGGTGGGATACAGTCATAAGTCATAACCAAACCCAGATTATAGAGGAGGATACAATCATAAACCAGATTATAGTTTGACAAAGGTAATACACGGCAGTTCGTAATTGCTCACATAGTGTACTTATGAAATAACATGTTTTCATAAATACAACAATCATGCACTAATAGTCTACATCCTAGCCTGTTGGAGAAGGCAACCGATCCCAGGATGCCTTCGGTCACTTGGCCCGGTTTGTAGATTCATCTATGATCCGGCATCTGGGACAAACAACCTGCCTTGGTGGTGGTTCAATGATGTGATGCCTGGAACACGATTTTACAATCTGGCGATACAGCTCGTGGCTAACATACCCGTCAATTGCAGCGTACTTCAGATTAGGTTCAGAAAGTGGCTTATCCTTCCAGTAATCGTGCCCTAAACGCCTCCACGAACATCTCGACAATCTGTCCTTCATGTCAGCGTACCACGGGTCTATGAGTTTGGAGGCAAGAGCGGCCATCCTGGTCTTGCTGCCCTTCGTCCCTGGGATCCAGTAAATTTCCTGGATGTCCACTCTGCACTCCTTTGGGATTCTAATGTTGACAGTCGGGCTTTCAAGCAGTTTACTGCCATTCGTGATGTCAACACTGGTAAATGTTATGTGTTGGTTCACGAGAAAGTCATGAAACAGATCCCTAATGCTTTCGCCCCACTTGCATGAAAATGAATTCAGACAAATAATATAGCAATAACTTCTGCAAACAGACGGTTCAGGAACAAAAAGATAGCAAAGTCTACCAGATCCTGTCAGCCCCCTTCTCGCAAAAAGGCTGGTATACGAGGACGTGCCCCTTCATGGAGAGTTGCACCACGGCGATCCTACGGCAATCACAGCTGTACTCGAGGTCGAGACCTACGAACCTGTTTTCTTCGAACTGCAGCCAACTCGTGAAATTATTCAGAGTGTTCCTCACCGTCCGAGGGTCGGTGGTGTAGACGATATCGATCTTCTTCCCGCCATGTACTTCGATGTCGAAGTGCGCAGTTTCTTGCCTGCCGTTGTTTCGGACGTCCGGAGCGTCCATGACTACATGCAAGAGGGAAAGGATATGGAGGAAGAGGGTGATGCGGTGGAGGAGAAAGACGATGAGACCGTGGAGGAGGAAATGAGACGGAGAAGTGAAAGATTGGAACCGCCCTTACCAATATCTGGAATGGTGCATGACCGTTCGTAGTAGGGTGAAGGTGGCAAAAAACGGCAGTTTTACACGTCGACGCTAGCACTTCTTAAAATTTGTTCTGCGCCACTTTCATGCGGTGGAATCAATTCAAACGTAGGCATGTTTACGCGTGCCGACCTTCACTCACTGACAGGAGGGCCGCACATTTTCCTTTTACGATTTATTTTTTCACTTCCTTAGACGGTTCTGGTGCCCGCCCTCAATAATTACGCCCCCCGTTCTTTTCTTCCACGTGGACGAGAACCGGCGGCGGCGGCGGTTCCTTGCAGATTCGCTCCCCACTCGAACAACTGCCCCATCCCTGATTCCACCCCCTCTCAAATCCATCCGCCTCCTCATCACAACGCCTCCATTAATCCACCGGATTCCAGACTCCATTTGCTGCTATGGGTAGAGCTTGGGGTAGCAGCAGGCTAAAGCGAAAGGCATGCGACAATGACGCGGATGGCCAGGGCGACCGCTACCGCGAGGATTGGGGATGGCCGAACCTCAGCACCGCGAACGTGCACAGGATCGCCTCGGAGTTGGACATTATCTCAGTCGGCCGCCTCGCTCGCTGCATCCCTGGCTACCGCGTGACGATGCGGAACATTGACGAACAACCGTTCGGCACGCCAAGCCTTCTTTACCCCGATAACAGCAAATGGCCAGACGACCGCGATGGACACGTAAGTTCCAGTATCTAGCTTATTCGTTCAGTCATATCGTTGATTCATATGTGCTGAACTCTCATCAGAATCCTATGTTCCTTTCGTCGAACGTGTTGTGTGCACGCGCGGTTTGAACAAATCGAACCATTTAAGACTATTATGTACAACGGAAGCTCTGCTCGTACCTGATATTCTGGTATTTTCGTAGTGACACAGTCTTACTTTAGGTGATAGACGAGTTGTCAATTTCGATTTTACAATGGAATGCCTGCTAGGTGATATTCTGTTTCCTAAAATAAAAACAAACAGATTAGACAATTTAAGGCTGTTATGCCCCGAGCTATTTAATTATGATCATTGTCAGGAGTTTGTTCTGGGGGGCTCTGCTCCTACTCCATATATTGAGTATCTTCGTAGTGACACAGGCACAATTTAGGCGATATCTGAGGAGACACTCGTATTTAGGCAATATTTTGTGTACTTTAATATAAAGGTCCAGTTGTCAAATTGTATCTGCAATGGAATCCATGCTAGGTGATTGTACCAACTGACAACAAACTCTGCAGAATATTCATGCAAAACTGATGCTGCTAGATAAGTGGTCGGAATCAGTAGTGGTGAATATCAAGGAAGAAGAAGAGACGGAAATGAGAGATGACCAGAACTGGGTGGGTGGCAACGGCGAGTGGCTGGTCCTTTTATCCCAGGATGGGAGTACTTGGACTCTAAAAAATTTCTACAGATCGGAGAGGCTAGTAGTGCCATCTTTGAAGGGTGTCGGCATTACTGCATACAACAGCGGGTGGCCGCCGCCCATTTTCGAATTCGCTTACAGGTTCAACATGGCAGAACTTGAGCTCGTGAAGGTACAACTCCCACATAGACCGTGGGAGGGGGCATGGAAGAACTGAGAGTATGACCTCTTGGCGATGTTCGACAAGGCAATCACATTCATTAGATGCGCAGAAGACAATGAATGGACAGTCTTGCGCGGCGACTTCCTGTGTCCAGAGAAGTATGTCGACGCCGTCTTCACCTACGGCTGCTCTTCGTACAGACCGCAACGCATTTATGCGGTCACTGAACCTAGCGGCGACGTGCGTGTTTGGGAGCCGTTCATTTGGGGTGAGTCATGGTGTCATATAGCATGTAAAATCCCATTCAAAATTCTGCTTACTGACCGTTAGTAACACGCAGGTACCCACGCAGCCCCGCGCATAATTCCAGCTCCGGTCATCGAAGGTGCAGTAGCAGATGCTGAAGTTGGGACACACGCTGGTTCCTGGCACCTCTCAGAGACAACACGGAACATCATGATGAACTCTTTTGGATTCATATCAGGGGAGCACTAAACAGCGTTGGTGATACAATAGAACATATGGGGACACAACTTTCTTCATACCCATCGCTGCAATGTCACGTTTTCTCGAGGTCCGCATGCCCATTCAAAGACCCAGTAGAGCAAGTCTGGAGCAGAGTCAACAATCTGAAGGAACAATCTGTGTTTCTTGGGATCAACTACCCTTTCTTTGTCGGAGCCCCTGAAGCTGTTGAACCTATAACTGCTCAGGCAGCCCTGGCCCCTGATGTTGCTGCTGCTGGTGGTGTTGGTGGTGGTGGTGGTGGTGGTGTTGGTGGTGGTGGAGCTGACGAAGAACTAGCTGCTGCTGCTCCTGGTGAAGCTGACGAAATACTTGATGTTGTTGCTGGTGAAGCTAACGAAATACTTGCTAATGTTGCTGCTGGTGAAGCTGACAAAATACCCGCTGAGGCTGCTGCCGGAGTCCAGGAAGAACATGTTGGTGTTGTTGCTGAGGTGCCAGCACTTCCAGTGTTGATAGCAGACTGTGTGTTTGCTGCACACTCACGCGCCTATCATGTTGACACTCCAGATCCGACCTAGAGCCGAATCCACGTCGGGGGGAGGGGGCCTACAATTGGCTCATCAGTGGGGTCGTACTATTTGAAGGAGAATGAAAGACGACCAAACGCAGCATTCTGGTTCGTTCCGACGATACCACCAGCTCCAGGGACCTAGTGCTCATACTGGCAGATCCGATGAACCATTTGTCTTTATCTTTATCATTAGTTACGCTTATGTGTGTAAAGACTAAGCTGTGCTTATTTGTGTAAGACTAAGTTAGGCCTAACTACGTAATATTCAGTGAAGCCCAGCTTTTCTTTCCACGCCCATAACAACAGAATTGCACCATAGAACATACAAATGTAATGTGCATACCACGCATTTTTGCTCAGGATAACAACCACTTCAAGCAAATGATACATCGTGTACGCATTTGAACGCATCACTAGAATGTGCCACCTATTGATGATTGATGACATGGATCTAGCTTTTCTGCGCTTATTTGCATTGAATCGCTCATTGATTTGTTCACATATTTTTTTGGCAATGGCTGATGAACTCCACTCTCTTGGTAACTTGCTTCGTCAGCGAGCACTTGTTGATGCAATGCAAAGTACAGAACATGGTCTTCATCGTCATTCCATTTAGGTTCTCTATGTTTCGTCATCACGGAGCTACTAATTTCAAATGAAAATCTAGTAAACAATATATGTGTACATTGTTAGAGTATGCTACGGCCACGGTACATACATGTTTTTCTACAATCACAAGAAGAAAACTTGATGCATTTTCACCTTGTTGGCGTTGTGCCGAACTGGGTGGATGTGGCTTTGGGGTTCGGAGAGGAAGGCGCCGTGGCTGGTGCGTGTGCGACCACGGCGACGGCAAGCTCAGATTCTGGAGGAGACCAACAGGACCGAGCATGGTCGGCATGAGTACAAATCTCACCCGGGAATGAATTCTCGTCCCCACGCCGTGCCAATGGTGCGGTCATGGTGAGGGCGAGCTCCGATTCGGGATGGGGAGGAGAACGGGCCGAGCAGGTTTGTCCAAGTCCTAGCTCCGCGCCATGGTCGCGACCACAGATTGCCGCCCCGAAGGAAGAAGTAGACGCGTAAAGGATGCATGCGCCAACGCTGCAAGCCTACATGGCAGCGACAACGATAGCGACATAACGGCGAAAGCTGACAGGGGGGACCCAACTTGACGGTCGTTAGCCTGATTTTTTGTATTGAAACGTAAAGTTGAATTCGTGCCGAAAAGGACCCTCTGAGTATTTGGCACGCCAAGTATAGTCATCGCGGATGATATCAGTGAACTCGGGTACCGCGTTGCCTGGCAACCCCAACTTTCGGGCCGCAAAATGATAATCTCGTATTCAAGGGACATGAGATTTCCAACTTATACTTTGTCAAGCATATACTCCAGAGTTTGTTCACTTTAACCTTAATCACTTCAAGATGCTTATGATAGGGGCAATGAGAGCTGAAAGCTAATAAGTACCATAATTTTTGGAAGCTCTTTATGAGACTTGAATCCCTGCTTCCTTCTATGAAGGCCTTTCTTTTACTTTTATGTTGAGTCTCCATCTTCTATATTTATGCACCTATTGAGAGAGCAAATTGGCCACTCTTAGTTTAATGTGCATTGTCCCAAGACTTGTTGATTGATGCATAACTTTGATATTGCTTGTTCTTAAACTATTTGTATCTAGTCACCCTTATGAACTTTGAAGGTGTCCTATGCATTTATGTTTTGCTACACTATGAGGGACAAGCTGAATACCATTCTCATTATGCTTTATATATGTGAAACAAACAAACGTCTTGCAAAGCATTGTTATTCATGAATCTTTTGTTTATACCTTTTCATGTTACAACATAGTTGATATGTCCTATTGTTAGAACTATATCTTTCATGCTATGTTAAAGTACTATGATCCTAGCTATCAATGTTTTACAAATACTTTGATCAAGTTTATGATGGTGCATGTCACCTCAAAAATTATTCTTTCTTTTTTATCACTTACCTACTAGAGGATGAGCAGGAGTTAAGCTTGGGGATGTTGATACGTTGTAAACGTATCTATAATTTTTGATGTTCCATGCTTGTTTTATATCTACTTTCTTATGTTTTGTCCACATTTTGGAGTACTTTTACACATTTTCTAGAACTAACCTATTAACAAGATGCCACAGTGCCAGTTGCCTGTTTTCTTCTGTTTTTGGTTCCAGAAAAGCCAGAAAATGAATATTCTCGGAATTGGACTGGACAAAGGCCAAAGTCGGTATTTTACCGGAAGACACACGGAGCCAAAAGACGAGACGAAGAGGAGCCAGGGGCTGTCCACACCATGTGGTGGTGCGGGTCCCCCTGGCCGCGCCACTAGGTGGTGTGGGCCCTGGTCCACCCTCTGACATCGCCCCTTCGCCTATAAGAAGCCTCCCGATGAGAAAACCCTAAATAATCCAGCCTCCAGCCATGAAAAGTTCCACGGCGCCGCCACCATCGAAGGGGAGATTCGGGGGACAGAAAGTCTCTAATCCGGCACCCTGCCAGGACGAGGAAGTGCCCCCGGAGCCATCTCCATCGATCTCCTCCACCATCTCCATCGTTGTTGTTGACTCCCATGATGATGAGGGAGTAGTTCTACCGGTAGCTATGTGTTCATCTCTCTCTCTATGCGTGGTCATATTGTGATCATGAGCTTTGTAATCAAGTATATCTACCTTGCTACACAAGTGCTTTAATAGATCTCTACTCTCCCCACGTGTGTGAAGTTGACAGTGTGCACACCGTGTGGCACTTAGGCTAGAGATTACAAATACTTGTTATGAGTTATATTTGGAGTTAGATGTCTCTATGAAATTGTGGTGTTTGATGGAACCATCTAGCGCTCAAGGTGACAGTGTGGGGTTATCTAGATGGGGAAGGCGGACTTTGAGGAGTGCTATTATAGCCCTACCGTGGATTAGAGTTATCCAACCAGAGAGTAGTTCGGAGTAGTATCATAAAGAGATGATATTTATATGAGAGTGTTCACTAGTGAAAGTATGATCCCTAGGCCTTGTTTCTAAGCATTGAAACACCATTTGCAACTAGATCTGTTACATGTTTTCTTGCTTCCATCTTTATTTCAGATTGCCTTTTGTCTCTTCCTACCTGTCAAGCTCTTTTTTGGCACCGTTACCACTTATAATTATCCATACCACTTGTATTTCACTATCTCTTCATCGAACTAGTGCACCTATACACCTAACAAGTGTATTGGGTGTGTTGGGGACACAAGAGACTTCTTGTATCTTGATTGCAGGGTTGCTTGAGAGGGATACCTTTGACAACTTCCTCCCTGAGTTCGATAAACCTTGGGTGATCCACTTAAGGGAAACTTGCTGTTGTTCTACAAACCTCTACACTTGGAGGCCCAACAACTGTCTACAACAATAGAAGTGCATAGACATCAAGCTATTTTTCGCGTTGTTCCCGGGGAATAAAGAAGAAGAAGCTCCCACGTCAACAACACGCCATCAACAAGCCACAACTTCCCCTTCTTATAACATCAGAGAGCATCACGACAAGCTCCTCTTCTCCCTCGCCTCCTCGGCCGGCCAAGAGGAAGAGAATCACACCAGGCATCTAATGAAGAAGAAGCTTACACTTATTACCAGAGCTCACCTCGGACTCTTCCCTCATCTTCCTCCATGGAAGAACACCAAAGAAGCATGGAGGCGGTTATCCGCCAGCGTGAGTGACTGATGGCTCAAAATATATTCGAGCTCATTGGGAACCCCAAGAGGAAGGTATGATGAGCATAGCAACAAGTTTTCCCTCAGTTATGAAACCAAGGTTATCGAACCAGTAGGAGCAAGGAAACACCTCCAAGGTGTTGTTTCCAGCTTGGAATCCTCCATAACACAGCCACAGAACTTTGCCCCAACTTACAGTGAGGTTGTCAATCTCACCGGTTTTGCTGAAAACAAAGGATTAAATGTATTTTGTGCAAGATAGTAATTGCTTGCAGAAAGTAAAGAGTAAACAATAAATATATGGTAGATTGATGGTAAAAGAATGGACTGGGGTCCACAGTTCACTAGAGGTGATTCTCCTTGAGATAGATGACATGTTAGGTGAACAAATTACAGCGGGGCAATTGACAGACACCGAGAAAGCATACATGCATACACTAATCATCCTGACTCCTACGAGATTTGATTGGGCATTACAACATTATACATAGACCGTAATCCAACTGTATCTATGACTAATAATCCACCTTCAGGTTATCATCCGAACCCCCTCCAGTATTAAGTTGCAAGCAACAGATAATTGCATTAAGCAAAGTGTGTAAAGTAAACAATACGATTGTCCCATGGACAAAGGATTGTTGTTTTCTCCCTAATATCAACAACACATCTAGTACCTTAGAGATTCCTGTCACTTCCCCAGATTACTAGAGGCATGAACGCACTATCGAGCATAGATACTCCCTCTTGGAGTTGCTAGCATCTACTTGGCCAAGATAGCTACTAACAACAGAAAGCATGCAAGATCACAAATAACATAGACATGATAGAATCAATAATCAATCTGAAATAGCATCTCAATATCCATCGGATCCTCGCAAACACAACATGTAGGACTATAAATACATGATCTTGATCATGAACGGAGCTCACAAGATCTAAACATGGTAGCACAAAGGAGGAGAACCAACCATCTAGGTACTACATGGACCCGTAGTCCAGGGATGAACTACTCACGCATCACACCGGAGGCAGTCATGGTGATGAAGAAGGCCTCTAGGGTGATCTCTCCCCTCCGACAGGATGTCGGGAAGAGCTTAAGATCCCTCCTGATCTAGGGATGGAGATGGCGACGGCTACAGACTCTTCCGTGGAATTTTGATCGGGTACTTAGGGTTTTCATCCCGGGAGGCTTTTATAGGCGAAGGGGCAAGGTCGATGGAGCACAAGGGGGCCCACACCCCCTAGTGGCGCGCCCCCTAGGCAACGCCGCCACAATGTGTGGCCGCCCTGGTGCACCACTTCGTCTCCCCTCCGGACTTCGTGTTGCTTCAGGTAAAATATTAACTTTGGCTTTTGTACGGTCCAATTCCGAGAATATTTCCTTACTAGCTTTTTTGAAACCAAAAACAGTAGAAAACAGGTAACTGGAACTGTGGCATCTTGTTAATAGGTTAGTTCCAGAAAATGTGTAAAAATACTCCAAAGTGTGGACAAAACATAAGAAAGTAGATATAAAACTAGCATGGAACATCAAAAATTATAGATACGTTTATGACGTATCAGTGACCAACAAAGCAGCAGAGCCCCCAAACTCGACTTTATTGTCGGAGATCCCTAAGCTAGGCAAGCTCACCATCGAAATCTCCTGTCACTAGAGCGCCGCTACAAGCATCGATAGCTGGAGCCAGTCGACCTACTCCCAGACGCTAGGTGGGCAAAAACATACTATCTCAAGACTAACTACTACTAGGTATAGGGGAAGCCTACCACCTATTCCATCTCCTTGCCGGTGGCCATGGCCACCGGAGAGAAGGAATGAGAGGGGCGGTAGCGGTGGATGGGGGTCGACTCTCGAGGGTAAGGTTTCAGGAGAGAGGGAGAGAGAGAGAGAGAGAGAGAGAGAGAGAGAGAGAGAGAGAGAGAGAGAGAGAGCTGACTTGCTTATACCGGTAACTAGCACATTACATTGTTGAGGAAATCTCTTGAAAATTTTACTGTGTATAAAAAAATATAAAAGCATGAAATATGAAATGTGAAAATTGTTATAGAAATACAAGCGTTCTACTTTTTGGTCATAATAGTTGAGAGGAAAATTTTAATTTTTGTGAAATTGTTGTGTATTTGACAACAAAAAGGTGGATAACGTGAACAATTGTATGACCTAAACAATAAATAAAGTAGATATGTTGTATGTAAAGATATACAATTATTAATGGTTGTTAGTGGGATGACATGTACAACTGATTTGCTGAAATAATACTCCCACTAAATGGTTTAGTTTGGTAGATTGTTTGTTCAGATAGACAATCATAAATGGATGTTAGTGGAATTTTGGTTTATACTAGATATAGATTGGTAAATGTGGTATTAGACCGCCCGACGCGTTGCCATGTAAGATAAGAACACATCGACTTCTAACAAATTTGATGTAACTGTCATGCTCATCAGATATTTTCATTGTTACCGTACGTTTAAATTTTGTTGTTCCGATATATTGAATTATTTAAATGTCATCAAACTTGTCGAGTAGGTGGAATCTTGCGTGTGTGTGACAGTTCCCATGACGACATGTTCGGCCACCGCCGCCCAACATGAGGAACTTTTGTGTGGTAGGGACGGTGAGAGGAGGACGAGAGTCGGATAGGAGATGATGAGTGTGAGGGGGAGGGTGAGTGGACAAAATTAAGGTTGAAGATTGAGTCAAAGCATTATGCGACATCTCCATCAGGGAAGTGGCAAGACGAAGAAGTAAGAGGCGGGAACGTGGAAAGGACTTTAAATACGAGTTAGAGTGGTTCTTTTCAAAATGGGGAGTAAAACCTCGACGCGTGCATCAACAGATGCACATGTCCGTTTATTAAAACTTTTCAAGAATTTCAAAGTTTACGAATTAAGAATCAGAGAGTGTCGATACAAATATCAAACATCCAAAAAATATGACTAGAACAACGAGGATTAAACATCGTGAATATGAAGGCTATCTGCGGATTGAAGACATGTACGCCGAGAGGGGGTCCTCGAGGCGTGGAGAAAGATGGGATGTGAGACAACGGTGTTCCAGGACGGTGAGCACACAAACTTTACCCAGGTTCGAATCCGCCTACGGTGGACAGATCCTACTCCTACTAGCAATCCAATAATACAGCAGAGCCGGAAGTATACATTACAAGAGAGGTTTTGTCTGTGCGAGTTGAGGTTGTAAGTTGTGGGTGCTCTAAAGGCTGGTCCCTAGGATGGCTTATATAGATATCCGGCCTAGGGTTGCAAGAGAGATCTATCTGGCTACGATACAAAGTCGGTTACATAGTACATCTTGGACTACAAGTAACTACACATGCCTAAGTTGATAAGTCTTCTGGGTCTGCTCGTAGCCAGATGGGCTTCCATCTTCTCTCCCTGATTGGGCCACCCGTGAAGCAAATCTCTAACCCAAAGTGGGACCACCCTGGTCAGCGAGTCATAGTAGGTATACCCGGAAAGTATATCCCCAATAGTAGCCCCTAGAAGCCTTCAAGATCGAAAGTCGGATTTCAACGTATAGCTTGATTCTTCTTTGGCAACAAAGCCATGAAGGGTTCCTAAAACTCCAAAACAAAAAGTAGGATTCGGGTCTCAAAAATGAGTCAGACCTATGAATACTCCATTACGGGTTTTTCTACTCGATTTCAAACTAAGCCGGAAATTGGTCTCTAACGCAACCTGACATCAGTCAAGGTCAAGTCTCGTTACTGACAAATATTCTATCAGTGTGACCATTGGTGGGTCCATGGTTTGTGGAACCGAGGAGCCGTTTCAATGCGTGCGTGGAGGTCCAGGCAGCGCAATCTTCTTGGGGAAGTTACCTTGCTCCTGCCATGACACATGGCATACATCGCTGCATTTACACTAATCTTGGTGCGGACGAGGATTATAAGGGGTAAAAAATGTCCTCATTTTCTTCTCACCCTAGCCATTGTCTCCCTTCTCCCCTAGCAAGCCGACACCCTGTCGCCCTCTTCTCTACCCCAAATCTCCACAGTGCCGCCCATCTTAGGTCACCCTCTCCAGCGAAATGGCTGACTCCTCCAGCTCTGGTGCGGTGGCGATGATGGCAGCGACATCAGTGACAGAGAACTATTGTGTGTCTGGATTCCCTGCGTCTTGGATGACAAGAAGCTACATGACGTCGAGGAGGAGGGTCTGCTCTGCGCCGGCTAGTGGCGTTGCGGCTTCGGTGAAACCGTTCCAGCCCCTCGCGCCAACGAGAGAGTTCACTTCGGCACCCATCTAGACCGAGGTTTAAGTTTCCGAGGGAGTTCTTCTCCGAGGTTATTGACCATTACGATGTTCAACTTCATAATCTTCCTCCCAATACGATTCTAGAGCTAAGCGCCCATGCATCCCTTTGTGAGGGTTATCTCGGAATCAAACCGAGTCTCACTTTATTCCGGTACTACTTTGGTACTCGGAAAAATTCCATCACCGCCAGTAATCCATGCATTACTAGGACACTAATCCTAACCCTTAGGAGAGACTGAGTATATCCTAAAGTTATAGCCAGCGAGTCGGTGAAAAGATGGCCCTCCACTTTTTTCTATCATAAGGATAAGCCTGCTCCCGACAAGCAAGAAGCTTTGTCGCCTTTCGTCGATAGTGCCGCCACTCCCCAAGAGTCTTGTGGGATGTGGACGCATCAGCTCTCACTAAAGATTTGATCTATGCCAAGTGGCAGATTGAATACTTGATGAAGCATAAAGGCCTGAAGGGGTCCGACTTAGTCCATTGCTGGCTAGCACGTCGGATTCAACCCCTCTAGCACCATGGGGACCGGCTGATGCATACGGTCACCAAGAGCAAAAAGGATAGCTGAGGATCTATGGGCTCCCGATCCACTGCAAGGATTACGAGACCCGGATTAAGTGGTTGATCAAGGAGCGGGTCGACAAGAAGATTCCAGATGTTTCCCTGGACATGTTCATGGTCGACATGCCCTTGAAACCAGTAAGATTTTCTGGCCGATTCTTCCATACTCATTTATTTTCTCATCTATATTTTTATTATTTGTGATGTTGAGATAATCCGTCTTTCAGCTTGCTGACCTCCCCGAGTTGGAGGTTCCTCCTCTCGAGGGATATCCACCTGAGGATCCGGTTCCTCGAGAGGATGAAGATCTTGCGTTGTTTCTGAAGGCGCTTACCTAGAAGCACAAAACTCTAGCTGTATCCGTTGGCACACAGAAGGTGCCAGTGGTAAAGAGGTAAATTCCGTCATGAGGTTTTGTGTCTTAACATGTATTCCTTCCAAATTGTAATGATTTTAGTCTGTTATCATCAGAGCTAAAACAATTATCAAGGGAAAGGGAAAAGGAAATTCGGGGAAGACTTTGCGCCAACAAAAGTTGACTCTGGTTTCACATGCTGCCCCGCCTTCGACTCCTACCCCGATGTCATCATCAGTACCAGAGGATACTTCGTCTCCGTGTGCTGAAGATGCCACGACCCAGTCTATGGAGCCAACGAACCTTGGTTCGCAAACCGACGTCACCATGAGTGACTCGGGAGTTGATAAGGGTGAACCCTCAAAGGGTAATGATACCTCAGTTGAAACCTTCATAGAGAATCTTCTGCAAAATTTGGGTGTCGCTAAACTTGGCCTCACTTGAAAAAGCGCAAAAGAAATCTGGAAGCTGGCTCTCCACTGTTTGGAGACCTAGAATATCATAGCTAAGGAGGAGGCTCAAGAAGCCAAATATGTTAAACTTGTGGAGCTTCTTGATCAAGTCCGTCTTTGCGACGAGAAGTTAAAGGCCGATGTGACTCCACCCCCACGAGTAATTCCTTTAACCCTCGTAGAGAAGGTTACTGCTGAGGTCTACATGAGCCTCAACAAATTGACGCATGAACATTATGTAAGTCGTTTTCTGACTCTTTTATTTTATTTTATATCATACCCTCTAGCATCCAGGCATGAAGTTGTATAGGAATCCGAATTTATGCTTTTATAGGATGCGAAAGAATGAACTAGTATAGCCCCCAAGGCTCGTGCTGATATTTAACTTAGTTAAAATAGCAGCCCGTGTCGACTTCTGACTCTGGTTACCATTCTGACTTACAGAAAGTTAATGATTAGAACTAGGAATTGTTGAAGAATATCTACAACAAGCGGAGAGAGATCAGGGCTCTCCGACTTGAAAATGTGCAACTTAAGGTTGCGAAAGATGAAGCAAAAGGTAAGCATTTCTGACTTCATTTTCATAGTCTGTTTTAGTTGTGGCCGAATGTTTATTCGACTTCCTTTTTTACTGCTCCAAATCTAGTGGAGCAGTCCTGCAAGCTTATTGAACAAGCCAAAGATTTTAAAGTCTTGAAAGTAGAAAATGCTAATTTACGAGATGAGCTGAACAAGCTTAAGGAAGATCATGAGCACAGCATCAACAACATTCTTGAATCCAGCAATCATGCTACTGAAAAGCGTGATTGGATAATAGCTAAACAAGACAAAGTTATCTTGGACTTGAAGGATGAGATGGATAGGCAAAAAGATACTACTGAAGCTCTTTGGGGTGAACTTCGAAGTCTTCAAAGGAGAAAACCAAAGTAGATGATGCTATCTTTAGTAAGTTTGTTGTTTCTAAATTGTTGTTTTCCGATTTTGTGTACTTGGATATCTTGTTGACTTTGCTTTCTTATTATCAGGTCCTCTCAACATTATTGATGCCTCTTTGTCCGAGTCTCGTACTAGCCGTCTTGTTGCTGTCGGAGATTTGATTCATGACTTCCACCAATCTTAGGAGGAAATCGGTGAAACCGTTAGGCTCTCCGACCTAAACAAGGTCTCTGTCTTTGAAGTACAAGACAAGGCCAAGGATATTCCCAAACTTTTCAAGGATTGGAACATGTAATATGGATGCAAGGCGGCACAAAATGCCCTGACAATGGTAATAAGCCACCATGGAAGCATGTAGATATGTCAAGTTACCAAGGGTTATTCGACTATCGATGAAGACGACAATGAACAGAATATTGGAGAAAACTGGGATGCTTGCACCGGATACGCTTGTTGTTGAGTTGACCACCTACGAAAACCCGTTCTTCAAACCCGTTGAAGTGCCACCTCCCCTAGAGAAGAAGTTGTCGAAGCTTCCGAAGATGATGAACATACTGGGTCTAATGTACTTTTCTCGGAGAGGTATCAGGGTGGTGTAGGTGACGTCTCCAGCGATTCGGCAGATCCTCCATCTTCACCTGCATCATGAAGTTTGCCAAAAAAACAATGTGCTATTCTGGAAGAAAAAGTTTGATGTAATAGCTAGAATATTATTTTGCTCTGCTAGCTTGTAAGAACTTTTGCTTTACTTCTTAGCACTTTGGTTTTATTTTTGTGCTTGAAAAGTTTCGTAAGCACTATTTGTTTTTTTGTCTATACTTATTGTTTATCTAGCTTTCTGCCTCGGCCCTTTCGTGAGCCGACAAACTTTTAGCACGGAAACTTTCCTGAGCAATGAAGCTCAATTGCTAAACCAGTTTAAATGCGGAAACAAAGTCAACCTCTAGTACAAACATTTCACTACTTGGAAAATACCCGCTTCCAGCAATCAGACAAGAGCCTAAGTACAAACTAAAATTTGTACACTTATACGCGAAGGTAGCCTTTTTAGAATCAGAAATCTAACCAGAACAAACATGAGCATAAGTACATTCAAGTATCCTAAGATTTTCGACTATGATATAATCATTCGGAAATAGGATGGTACTAAAAAACATCTCAGAAAAATCTTTGAGGAGACCAATACTTTACTTCACTTTGAACGTGTACATTGATATGATTACAAAGAGAAAATTTAAGAATAAAAGGGACATAGCTGAGCAATATTTTGTGGACGGTCTAATTCATCTGGGTCTATACTACCTCCAACTCTCTTTATCTTCTTAGTAGAAGGTCTTTCTTTTTTTGGCCTCATGTCAGTTAGGTAGTAGAACCATTATGCAATACTCGACTAACCATAAAGGGCCCTTCCCAAATTGGGGAAAGTTTGTACTTTCTTTTTTACACTAGTCAGAGAACTAGATCGCCCTTCTTGAAAGAACGATTTCTGATTCTCTGACTATGATACTTGTGTAACTTCTGCTGATAGGCTGTAGATCTCTGTTCAGCAATGACACGAACTTCCTCGAGTATATCGAGGTCATCTTGTCAAACAACTTAGGCATCCTCTTTGATATACACAGCAACTCGGGGAGAAGTATGGATAAGATCACTCAAAAGAACTACCTCTGCACCGTAGACTAAGAAGAAAGGTGTATATCCGGTTGACCTATTAGTAGTAGTTCTTAAGCTCCATATAAGAGACGGCAACTCATCCGCCCAAGCCCCCACAACACGATGAAGTGGTGTTTCGAGTCTAGGATGGAGGCCTTGCAGAATTAAACCATTTTACCTTTCGACTTGTCCATTTGCATGTGGATGCACGACCGATGCAATATCGAGTCACATCCCTTGATCATTGCAAAATTCGGCAAGTTCTCCCATTGAAAAGTTACTCTCGTTATCTGTAATAATACTATGTAGATATCCAAATTGGATTATAACGTCCTCGACAAATCTTTTGGTTGTTGCTCCATCACCACTTGTGATGAGTTTAGCCTCATTCCATTTCGTAAATTTATCCACCATCACTTGAAGGTGAGTAAATCCACTTGGAACATGTTTAAATGGTCCTACCATGTCAACCCCCAGACCGCAAAGGGCCATGTAATCGGAATTGTTCGTAGTTGACAACCGGAACATGGGCTTGTTTGGCATATTTTTGGCAACCTTTGCATGTCTTGACCAGCCTCTCGGCATCTGCCTTAGTTGTAAGCCAGACAAATCCTTGTTGAAAAGCTTTTGCCACTAGAGATTTGGTTGCGGCATGAATTTCGCATTCGCCTTTGTGTATTTCCCTTTGGATTTCCACTCCTTCTTCCAGAGAAACACAGTGTTGAAATACCCCAGGCACACTCCGCTTATAGAGCTCACCACTCACTACTGTGTAGAATTTTGCTCGTCGGACGATCTGTCGGCTCAGAACTTCCTCTTTGGGTAATTTTCCGTCTACCAGGAATTCCAGGTAAGGTTTTGTCCAGTTGGGTATTACAGCCAGAACTTCTATGAGCAGTGAGTCGGATTTGGTTGGATACTCCTCATCAACTCCTGTGATAGAGGGAACTCTTAGGTGCTCCAGAAAAGCACCACCCGGGACCTTTTTCTGTGTAGAACCTATTCTTGATAGATAATCTGCTTCCTCGTTTTCTGTTCAGGGAATGTGTTGAACTTCAAACCCTCCAAACAATTTTGTTAGTTCATCCACGACAACTCGATATGCTTCCATGTGCTTATTGGCTTTGTAGATGCCGGGTACTTGCTGAGCAACTAAATCTGAATCTCCATAGCACATGAGTCAGCGAATGCCGATGTCTTTTGCAATTCGAATTCCATGCAGCAGGGCTTCATATTTGGCAATGTTATTTGTCGTTGTGAAGTGAATCTGCAACACATATAATAATTTGTCTCATTGGGGTGACTTGAGCACCACGCTAGCCCTCGAGCGCTTTCGACTTGTCAAAGTGCAAGGTCCAATATTCCGACTCTAGGAGACTTGTGTTTTCTGCCTTTTTGGCCCAACCAGCGACAAAAATCAGCAAGTATCTGGGATTTGATTGTTGTACGAGATTTATACTCAATGTCAAAAGCTTCTAGCTCAATTCCCCACTTAGCAACGCGTCACGTGGCATCGCTGTTGTTAATTACGTCTCTCATGGGAGTTGTGCTCACCACGACAATCTTGTGCTCTTGAAAATAATGTCGTAGATTTCTTGATGCAAAGAATACACCATAGGCTAGCTTTTGGTAATGAGGGTGCCTTTGTTTCGATTCAGTCAGGACTTCAATGAGATAATAAGTCGGGCGTTGCACCAGGTGTTCCTACTTTTCTTCTGGTCGTTCCACCACCATGACAATGCTGACGACTCTATTTGTCGCAGCCATGTAGAGCAACATCGATTCCTGTGGTTCCGGCGCTACAAGGATAGGGGCATAAGAAAGTACGGCTTTCAGGTCCTGTAGTGCAGCTTCAGCTTCATCAGTCTAGACGAACTTCTTGGTCTTTTTCAAGAGCTTGTATAATGGTGCGACTCTTTCATCAAGCCGGCTTACAAACCAATTGACCGCAACAATGCAGCCAGTGAGCCGTTGTACGTCCTTCGGGCGAATCAGCCTGGTAATGTTGAGTATAGCCTTTATTTTGTTCCGGTTCACCTCTATGCCCCTTTGAGACATGATGAAACCTAACAAATTTCCGGATGGTTGATACATTGCAAATGTATCTATAATTTTTGATGCTCCATGCTTGTTTTTATCCGCTTTCTTGTGTTTTGTCCACACTTTGGAGTACTTTTCATATGATTTCTTGGACTAACCTATTAACAAGAGCCACAGTGCCAGCTGCCTGTTTTCTGCTGTTTTTGGTTCCAGGAAAGTCAGAAAATGAATATTCTCAGAATTGGATGGGAGAAAAGCCAAAGTGCCTATTTTTCCAGAAGACTCACGGAGCCAGAATACGAGACGGAGGAGGGCCAGGGGCTGGCCACACCCCCTAGGTGCAGGCTAGGCCTGGCCGCGCCAGGGCCTGATGTGGTGGCCCCAGGCACCCCCTCGACCTCTCTCTTCGCCTATAAGAAGCCTTCTGACCTAAAAACTTCGGCGGGGTCGACGTTTTTCCACGAAAAGTTCCGCTGTGCCACCGCCACCGAAGGGGAGATTCGGGGGACAGAAAGTCTCTGTTCCGGCACCCTGCCGGGATGGGGAAGTGCCCCCGGAGCCATCTCCATCGATCCCCACCATCATCTTCATCGACCATCCATGTTTCTTCCATCTATGAGTGAGTAATCCCCCGCTGTAGGCTATGGGGATGGTAGGGATTGGATGAGATCGTTCATGTAATGGCATCAGATTGTTAAGGCATAGTGCCTATTATCTCTATTAGTGCTTTATGACTTTATTGCAACTTTGTTGTGCTTAATGCTTGTCACTAGGGCCCGAGTGCCATGATTTCAGATCTGAACTTATTATTGATTCATCATGATAGTATTGTTTTTGGTCTTATCTACAAGTTGTATACACACGTCGTTGTTCGGAACCTATGGTCCCGAAGTGACAGAAATCGGGATAGCCGGAAGGGAAAGGCTTTGATGTGAGCATCACATGTGTTCAGAGAGTGTTAATGCTTTGCTCCGGTGCTCTATTAAAAGGAGCACCTTAATTGCCAGTAGTTCCCTAGAGGCCCCGCTGCAAACGGGCTGGCAGGACAAAAGATGTTGTGCAAGTTCTCATTGCGAGCACGTATGACTATATATGGAACACATGCCTAGGATTGTCTAGTACTTGGGTGCTTTATCTTATTTATCTGCAATTGCCCTATGTTCTGATTGCTATGTGAATTGTCTTGTCCATGCAACTCCCGTCCATCCATCCCTATGCCTACCGCACTCGAATCCCACTGTTTACTGCTTTTGTTACTACTGTCTTTGTTTTGCTACTACTATTACTTTACTATTCCTACTACAAAACTGTTGCTACTGATAAACTGCTGTGAGTAAGATTGTTTCCAGGTGCAGCTGAATTGACAACTCAGTTGTTAAGGCTTATAAATATTCTTTGGCTCCCCTTGTGTCAAATCAATAAATTGGGTTTCACTTCCCTCGAAAATACTGCGATACACCCCCTATACTTGTGGGTCATCACTGGTATTCCAAGAAGAACTTCTTCGGATTAAGCATTATATTGTATTTTCGTAAATTGTTGAATGTTTCCTCGAAGTTAGAAATGAGTGTTTCCTTTCTTTTTGGACGTCACAGCTATATCATCCAGATATGCATGTACATTGCGTCCGATTTGATCATGGAGGCAACGCTGCATAGTGCGCTGATACGTAGCTCCTGCGTTTTTAGCCCAAAAGGCATCGTTACGTAGCAAAAGGTTCCGAAAGGGGCGGCGAACGAAGTCTTTAGTTTATCTGACTCCTTCATCCGAATTTCGTGATATCCGGAATATGCATCGAGAAAACATGGGAGTTTCGAGCCTGCTGTCGATTCGATAACTTGATTGATTCTAGATAGAGTGAACGGATCTTTGGGACAAGCCTTGTTCAAGGTAGTATAATCAGCACACATCCTTAAATCAGTGGTGTCTTTTTAGGGACCATTACAGGATTAGCCGACCACTCAGTGTGGATGACCTCTTCTATGAATCCGGCTAACTCGAGCCGAGCTAGTTCCTTAGATATTGCTTTGCGCTTTTCATCACCGAAATGTCATAAGGACTGTTTGACGGTTTTAGCGTTCGGATATACATTTAAAGAGTGCTCGGCAAGTTCCCTAGGTACTTGATGTCTACGCACTTCTATTCTTGTAGACAGTTGTTGGGCCTCCAAGTGCAGAGGTTTGTAGAACAGCAGCAAATTTTCCCTTAAGTGGATTACCCAAGGTTTATCAAACTCAAGGAGGAAGTGGTCAAAGGTATCCCCTCTCAAGCAACCCTCCAATCAAGATACAAGAAGTCTCTTGTGTCCCCAACACACCCAACACACTTGTTAGGTGTATAGGTGCACTAGTTCGTCGAAGAGATTGTGAAATACAAGTGGTATGGATATAAGACAACGGTGCCAGAAAATAGCTTGGTGGCATGGAAGAGACTAAAGGCAAACTGAAATAAAGGTGGAAGCAAGCAAACATGAAACAGATCTAGTTGCAAACGGTGTTTCAATGCTTAGAAACAAGGCCTAGGGATCATACTTTCACTAGTGAACACTCTCATATAAATATCTTCTCTTTATGATACTACTCTGAACTATTCTCTGGTTGGACACTCTAATCCATCGTAGGGCTATAACAACACACCTCAAAGTTCGCTTTCCCCATCTAGATAATCCCACACTATCACCTTGAGCACTAGATGGTTCCAACAAACACCACAATTTCATAGAGACATCCATATCCAAATATAACTCATAACAAGTATTTGCAATCTCTAGCCTAAGTGCCACCATGGTGTGCACGCTGTCACTTTCACACACATGGGGAGAGCAGAGATCTATTAAAGCACTTGAGTAGCAAGGTAGATCTACTTGATTACAAAGCTCATGATCACAATATGATCATGCATAGAGAGAGATGAACACATAGCTACCGGTAGAGCCCTTAGCCTCGAGGAAGAACTACTCCCTCATCATCATGGGAATCAGCAACGGCGATGGAGATGGTTCCGGGGGCACTTCCCCGTCCCGGCAGGGTGCCGGAACAGAGACTTATGTCCCCCGAATCTCCTCTTCGGTGGCGGCGGCACTGCGGAACTTTTCGTGGCTAGAGGCTGTTTGATTTAGGGTTTTTGCATCGGGGGGCATCTTATAGGCGAAGAGGCAAGGTCGGTGGGCGGTCAGGGGGCCCACACCATGCCCTGGCGTGTCCTAGGGCTACCCTCTCCAAGGGGTGGTGTGGCCACCCTGTGGCCCCTCTCCGTCTTGTCTTCTGGCTCCATGAGTCTTCTGGTAAAATATCGACTTTGACTTTTGTCCGGTCCAATTCCGAGAATATTGATTTTCTGAGATTCCTGGAACCAAAAACAGCAGAAAACAGGCAACTGGTACTATGTCATCTTGTTAATAGGTTAGTCCAAGAAAGTGTATAAAAAGTACTCCAAAGTGTGGACAAAACATAAGAAAGTAGATAAAACCAAGCATGGAACATCAAAAATTATAGATACGTTTGCAACGTATCAACATCCCCAAGCTTAACTCTTGCTCGTCCTTGAGTAGGTAAGTGATAAAAAGAAAGAATAATTTTTGAGGTGATATGCACCATCATAAACTTGATCAAAGTATTTGTAAAACATTGATATCTGGGATCATAGTACTTCAACATAGCATGAAAGATAAAGTTCTAACAATAAGACATAGTAATTATGTTGTAGCAAGAAAAGGCACAAACAAAAGATTCATGAATAACAATGCTTTGCAAGACGTTTGTTTGTTTCACATAAAGAAAACATAGCATAGTGGCATTCAGCTTGTCCCTCATAGAGTAGCAAACAAATGCATAGGACACCTTCAAAGTTCATAAGGGTGACTAGATACAAATAGTTTAAGAACAAGCAATATCAAAGTTATGCATCAATCGACAAGTCCTGGGACAATGCGCATAGAACTAAGAATGGCCACTATGCTCTCTCAATAGGTGCATAAAGATAGAAGGTGGAGACTCAACATAAAAGTAAAAGAAAGACCTTCATAGAAGGAAGCAGGGATTCAAGTTTCATAAAGAGCTTCCAAAAATTATGGTACTTATTAGCTTTCAGCTCTCATTGCCCCTATCATAAGCATCTTGAAGAGATTAAGGTTAAAGTGAACAAACTATGGTGTATATGCTTAACGAAGTATAAGTTGGAAATCTCATGTCCCTTGAATACGAGGGCCGCTCCTCATGCTACTCAAGTTTAGTTACCGGTAAGTTCTTGTCATAGTAAGTACATGTGTATTATAGAGAACCGCCAACGGGGTACCCCTTGCCCGATGATACGGAAGAATCCCCATATCAAAATGACAAGGCAAGCAGACAACGAGCATCTCAGCAATCTTCTTATTTAATAGTGCTTTTTTCTCTCTTTCCTCTTTTCTCATATCTCTTTTTTTCTTCTTTCTCTTTTTTTTCTCAATATCTGACTCTTTTTTTATAAGAAGAATGCTTCATAGATATCTCATTATGGTTACGCTACAGGTTTCCACCATGACAACATGGATTAGACCGGCGGCCCAGGTGTTTCTCTAACACACATACATAACTCCATGGACTTACAAGCTCCCCTTTCATTTACACCGACGACATCCATAGACAAAAGAGCATGATATCAACTAGGTACAAAGTACAAGTGCAATGTTGAAAGCGTTCCCCATGAAAACATGGTTCTGCTAATCCCCAACATATAAGTGCAAGCATATACAACATAGACGACACAATGGTTCAAGTTTATTAAGGGCAAGAAAAGTAAAGTGTGCCATCAAGTTCGTGAGAGCTTTAATCACTAGTTTTCTCATAACAAGTTTAATTCGGAAGGTAGATAAAAACATGAATATAATTGGAATTGCATATGCTAATAGGTAGGTATGGTGGACTCTTTGGAATAACTTGGATTTAGGAGTTGGATGCATGCGTGGAACTCATACTTGGTTATGGAGGCTAGCAAAAGACTGGGAGCGACCAACTAAGAGAGCAATAATGGCCATAATCATGCAAAGCGACAAAACATCATTAATTAAAGCATAAAGTGATATTACAAGTCGAAAACTAAAGGATCATAAAGTCTATGGTGACTTGGGATAGTCATAACATGGTGTGATCATTTGCCAAGTCAACCCAAATAAAGCATCAAAGGAGAATACCACAATACTATGCTTTAATATGCTAAAACAACGCATGATTCTTTCAAGGCGCATTAAGCAATCTCAATTGTTTGTAACAAGTCATGCTACAACAAAAATCACTAAGCATAAAGCCAAAAAAATATCAAGCATGACATGACAAAGCATAGGCCACAGTAAAAAACAAGCTCCTTTTACCACTTAAGCATGAACTTTCCTACTCTTTTCCAATCCAAACCAAACTATTTGAAAACCAATGTATGAAAGAGGGGGTCCAACCAATTTATTCAAGAAAACTAAGGAAACCAAGAAAATAAAACCAAAAACAAAAACAAAGACGCTCCAAGAACAACACAACTTGTGCATGAAACAATAAAAATGAAGTGTTTGGAAGAAACCTAAGATTTTTATTGATGAAGAAGGGGATGCCTTGGGAATCCCCAAGATTTGACGCTTGTACTTCTTGGATATTTCTTCAGGTGACACGCATGGCATCCACAAGCTTGAGCTTTAGTCCATTCTTTATCCCATTACATCATTCTCTCCATACACCTGAAATTTTTACTTCATACAAAACTTCACACAATCTTTACTAGCAACATTAGTGCACTCAAGATAATAAGTCTTTGGGTTCAGTTTCAACACCAATAAAACTTTCATTAAAACACAAGGTACTGTAGCACTTCCCTCAAAAAGCTCAATTCCCCAAAAAGAACCCAATAAGGAATCAACAAGAAGCAAATGCAAAAAATGGCACAAATCTGTCAAAACAGACCAGCAGGTAAAAACCAATTTTTTCGAAGACCTTCTGTTGCTCAAATCGAACATTGTTTAACTAACTAAAGTTGGATAACAACCTGGGGCAGAAGCACAAAAAATCACAGCTCAAACCGACGTACATAGATTTTACACAAATTTTTACAGCGAAGCACAAAAATCTGTTTCGGGACAACAACTTTCCCAAATCTTACTTCTCTCTCATTAGAGGTTATTCTTGGCACAAAAACCAAACAAAAAGGATAAGGAGCGGTTATTACAGAGGTAATAACTTCCAAGACTCAACTAAAACTTTTGGGTTATCTCCCAATAAGTACTTTTCTTTAACGCCTTTAAGTTAGGCATGATAGTTTGAGAAGATGCTCACATAAGAAATATGAATTGAAGTAAAAGAGAGAATCAAGAAGAAAATTAAAAGCACATTTAAGTCTAACCACTTCCTACGCATAGAAATCTTGTAAAGAAATAAGTCATGAAAGCACAAGGCAACAAGCATAGTAAAGAAAAACAAGTGCAACTTCAAGACTTTCAACATAAAGAGGGGAAACTTAATATTGTTGAGATACATAAAACCATGTTTCCCTCTCTCATAATAACTTTCAGTAGCATCATGAATAAAATTAACAATATAACTATCATATAAAATATTCTTATCATGAGCCACATGCATAAAAGAATTAATACTCTCCACATAAACATAGTCATTCTTATTAATTGTAGTGGGAGCAAATTCAACAAAATAGCTATCATTAGTATTCTCATCACCATAATCATCAAATATAGGAGGCATATTGTAATCATAATTAATTTTATCCTCAATAGTAGGTGGACTGAAAATATCATATTCATCATTGTAATCGTCATATATTGGGGGCATAGTATCATCAAAGTAAATTTTCTCCTCCGTGCTTGGGGGACTAAAAATATCATGCTCATCAAAACCAGCTTCCCCAAGCTTAGACTTTTCCATAGCATTAGCAATAATGGTGTTCAAAGAATTCATACTAATAACATTGCTATTAGCATGCAAATAAAGTTCCATAGGTTTTTTAATTTTCTCTTCAAACACTTCATGTCCTAACTCAAGATAAATACTATAAAGCTCTCCAATTTTGTTGTTGTTTTCCATTAAGCCTAACTAGTGAAAATAAAAACAAGAAACAAAAAGATATAATTGCAGAATCTAAAGGAAATAACTTCGAGCACTCACACCGGAGGATGTGAGTACCTTTTACCTTACCTCCTCGGCAACGGCGCCAGAAAATAGCTTGATGTCTACGCACTTCTATTCTTGTAGACAGTTGTTGGGCCTCCAAGTGCAGAGGTTTGGAGAACAACAACAAGTTTTCCCTTAAGTGGATTACCCAAGGTTTATCGAACTCAAGGAGGAAGTGGTCAAAGGTATCCCCTCTCAAGCAACCCTGCAATCAAGATACAAGAAGTCTCTTGTGTCCCCAACACACCCAATACACTTGTTAGGTGTATAGGTGCACTAGTTCGGTGAAGAGATAGTGAAATACAAGTGGTATGGATATAAGACAATGGTGCCAGAAAATAGCTTGATGGCGTGGAAGAGACTAAAGGCAAACTGAAATAAAGATGGAAGCAAGCAAACATGTAACCGATCTAGTTGCAAACGGTGTTTCAATGCTTATAAATAAGACCTAGGGATCATACTTTCACTAGTGAACACTCTCATATAAATATCTTCTCTTTATGATACTACTCTGAACTACTCTCCGGTTGGACACTCTAATCCATGGTAGGGCTATAATAGAACACCTTAAGGTTCGCTTTCCCCATCTAGATAACCCCACATTGTCACCTTGAGCACTAGATGGTTCCAACAAACACCACAATTTCATAGAGACATCATAACAAGTATTTGTAATCTCTAGCCTAAGTGCCACCATGGTGTGCACGCTGTCACTTTCACACACATGGGGAGAGCAGAGATCTATTAAAGCACTTGATTAGCAAGGTAGATCTACTTGATTACAAAGCTCATGATCACAATATGATTATGCATAGAGAGAGAGATGAACACATAGCTACCGGTAGAGCCCTTAGCCTCGAGGAAGAACTACTCCCTCATCATCATGGGAATCAGTAACGGTGATGGAGATCAATGGAGATGGTTCCAGGGGCACTTCCTTGTCCTGGCAGGGTACCGGAACAAAGACTTACGTCCCTCGAATCTCCTCTTCGGTGGCAGCGGTGCTGTGGAACTTTTCGTGGCTGGAGGCTGTTCGATTTAGGGTTTTTCCATCGGGGGGTATCTTATAGGCGAAGAGGCAAGGTCGGTGGGCGGCCAGGGAGCCCACACCATGCCCTGGCGCGGCCTAGGGCTGCCCGCGCCAAGGGGTGGTGTGGCCACCCTGTGGCCCCTCTCCGTCTCGTCTTCTGGCTCTATGAGTCTTCCGGTAAAATATCGACTTCGGCTTTTGTCCGGTCCAATTCCGAGAATATTGATTTTCTGACTTTCCTGGAACCAAAAACAACAGAAAACAGGCAACTGGCATTGTGGCCTCCTTTTAATAGGTCAGTCCAAGAAAGTGTATAAAAAGTACTCCAAAGTGAGGACAAAACATAAGAAAGTAGATAAAACCAAGCATGGAACATCACAAATTATAGATACGTTTGCAATGTATCAGTACTCCGGTCATGTCAGAAGGTTGTCATGCGAAGATATCTTTATTAGCTTTGAGGAACTCAACGAGCGCGCTTTCCTATGCGTGGTCTAAACCTACGCCTATCCGAGTCACCTTGGAGGGGTCATCATCCTTCAATAGCATCGTCTTTGTCTCTTCCGATGCCTTGAACTCCGGAGTCGGCTTTGTCACCTCCTTCTTTGCCGTGGGCATCTCAGATGGGTCAATGTTCTTCTTGATCTCCTAGTACTCCTCGGCGTGTAGTACGGCTTCAAAAAAGGTGGCATTTCCATCTTCGCATTCTCGTGCCTTCCTCGAGTCTCCCCAGATCGTGATGACGCCATTGGGACCTGGAAGCCAGACGCCCAAATATAGTGTAAATATAACAAGGGAGAGTCATAAAATCCTAGTAAGCCGGATGCCCAACGATTGTGTGGTATACGCTCTTGAACGGGACCACTTCAAAGGATAGTGCTTCCGTTCGATAGTTCTTTGGAGTTCCAAAAGGTAACATCCAACATGATTTCTCCTAGAGAGTTCGCTTGTCGTCCGAGGACAACTCCATGGAAAACCATGGAGCTGTGATTCAGCTGTGTTTTCGATGTCCTCATACGGTGCAATGTTTCAACATAGATGATGTTGATACTACTATCACCGTCCATGAGGGTCTTGGAGAACCCCGAGCCATCGATTAGTGGATTGACGACCATAGTGTAATTTCCTCGCCTGTGTGGCTTAGGCGGACGATAACTTTGGTCAAAGGTAATTGTAGCTTCCAACCAGTCCAGAAACTGAGGGACAATCGGAATAGTTGTGTTGATCTCATGCATCACTGCCTTTTTGACCTTAGCTGGTTGGGATCCAAGGAAGCAGATGTAGGTGGCTTTCTTAGTTGGGAATGTCTTCTTTCCATCCGACTTGGGATTCGAGGTATCTGCCTCCTCCATGTCAGAATCTTCCTTGTACTCCTCTTTGTCAGAATTTTTCTTTCCTTTCCGTCGCTTGGCCCTGTAGCTAGCGGATTCATCTTTCTTGATGTCTTTATTGAAACGACACTCATCATTGGTGTGGTACGAGCCCCCGTTGTCGTCCGGGTGATGCACACACAAATTATTGGCCATGTCGGCCCAAGAGTAGGTTTTACCAGGTTGCTGGTCTCCTCTACCTTGGACTCTGGAAGTTCCATGGCCTCATCCCCGGCCGCCTCCACGGCCTTCTCATCCTCCAGACCCAAAAGTTGCATTGATTGTCACGGTTCTGGATTGGGTTTCTCTTCCGAGGTGTTCTTGCGATTCTAGTCTTGGTGTTGCTTCGGCTGTTTGGCCGACTGTGGCACAGCCAGTACGTTTAGCAATCCCTTTGAATCATCATTGGCATCTACATATTTGCTCGTTATCTCTATTAGTTCCCCTAATTCGGTAACTTTGTCGCACTTCAGGTGATGGCGCAGTAATCCGATTGGGAGTCCCATGATGAAGGCTTCGATCGTGGTCTAGTCGTTTACTCCCTCACATGAGTTCTTCGTGTCGATCCATCGTTCGAGGTAATCCCGACAAGTTTCTCCGGGTTTTTGGGTGCACCGCTACAGATCTCCGACCGTGCAGGACCTCCTATATGTTCCATCGAAGTTGCGAAAGAAAGCACTTTGCATGTCATACCAGTTGTGGATGGTGTTTTCCAGGAGTTCATTGAGCCATGATCGAGCCATCTTCCTCAGCATAAGCGGGAGGTACCAGGTCGCGACCAAGCTATTTCCTCCTTTGGTGATGCAACAGGTCTGGAAGAAATCCTGGAGCCAGGTGTCTGGCCGAGCCACACCGTCGTAGGGTTGAATGTGCCTTGAGATAGCAAATCCCTCTAGGAAATCTCTTTGTCAAATGCGCGACCCGAAGCATTTGGTCCCATGTATATATTATCTGACTCGTAGCGCCGCGCCTCTATGTTTGAGTTGATCCGGCGCCTGGCATCACTTGGTTACAAGGAGCGTCATATCGGATGTTCCCTACGGCTATGGTGCCACATGGAGCCGGATTTCTGTTTCCTCCACCTTCTCCTCCGCCCCGGTGCCCTCCTTGGCCTCCATGGGAGCCATTATGGGCGCTACTTGATGGAGAGGGTGGTGCCAGTAGGTTGTTTCCTCCAACCGGATCTTCGTGGTGACGGCCACCGTGCCGGTGTGATCCAACGTGGTGTTCGTCATTCCTTCATCCATTGTTGCCATCATTGTGACGGGGCTCAGCCGGGCAGCTTGTGTGTCTAGGAGGGGGCATTCTTTGCCGGTCCTGCTCCCGACATCATGCTTCTTCGTCTTCCTTGTGATTATCCGACTACCGTCGGGGAGGTTGTTGTTGAACCATTGTTGCTACGGTGTCTCGCTCTGCTGTCGGGGCGATGTTGCTCCAACTTCGTGTTGGTCCGTGCCGCTGTCCTGAAGAGCCAGTTCTTGAATAATTATCTTCCCGAGGGTCGGGACGATAGTTTCGTTCTAGTTCCTGTCAGGATCTTTTATCTTGGTGTCGACCATTTTCCGTGCGACATTGGTTGGATTTGGAGACCAGTTTTCCGCTGCCAGACATGGCGACCTTCTGTTGCTCCAGGACCTTGGTGAGTAGCTTCACACTTCGCCAGACCTAGTCTGGGCTTGGATTATTTGCTAGGATTTCTCGTGCCACAACAGTGTTTTCCACAGGCGTGTTATACACCTGGTTTCCTTTGATGTCGATCCGAGGCTTTCCCACGACTATGTCTCCTTTGAAATGGGTCTTGTGAACTTCCGTATTTCTATTAGCCATCTCAGGACCATTCTGGGTCTTCTAATGCTACACGGAGTTAAACTACCCTACCACCGCAATGTGCTATTTCTCCTCGATGAGATTGGTTGCTTTGTCCAAGAGTTTCTAACGATGCGCCTCTAGAGCTATGGCTCTTTCCTCTAACTCGTCCGGATTGAGATCCGTCCCGGTTGGGATTAGCATTGTAAGTGCTTCTTCGTGGAACTCACGGGCACCTGGGGTGACCATGTGTCTGTCCACTGGAGATGTTTTCATATCTGAGGGAATCCGAGCACCATCTGAGTCCTTCTTGTATTCTTTGGCGATCACCTCCTCAACCGGAGGATCTTTGGCTGAAGTTTTCTTCTTCTTTGCCTTGTTGGTCTTAGTGGCACCCGTAGCAAAGACGGCTTTGGGTTCGATACCTGGAGTAAAACTTCTATCAGTACTCTCGGACATCTGGATGTCGGGATTATCTTTGAGATCCATATCATCATGCAGTCCAGGAGAGTTTTCTCCGGATCCTTCATCCATACTTTTGTAGGGGCTTTGGTCCATATCTTCTCCTTCTTCCACAGCCTTGGAGTTGATCTCCTCTTCAATTTCCACAGAAAACTTTTGGAATTATGCCGATGTCATGGAATCCTTAGAGGATGCTAGTATGTCAGTGTTTGTTCCAATTGCATCAAGCACCAAGTCATTGTCGTCTCCAGCATCGACAAAGCCGGATCTATATCCAACATATCCGACGCAGCGCGTCTTGTGCGTCCTGAGGTAGTTGCGACTTACTTCATTAGCTTCCTCGAATCTTCTGATGGTTTCAAGGATTTGCTCCATACTAGCATTTTCGCGCAGCAGCATCCGCCTCAACGTGTGCCTCAGAAGTGATTTCCCTACTCCAGCATTGGCAAAGCCAAATCCAGATCTGTTGCTGCTTTGATCTTCTTGAGATTCGACCTCCTTGCGGAGATCCTCCTGAGATTCGACCTCCTTGGAGAGGTCTGCTTCATATTCGACCTCCTTGGGGAGATCTTCTTCATATCCGATCTTCTCCACTATCTCCGCTTTAGGTGCGGGCTGGGTGGATTAGGATTTTCTGAGACCCGGAACTCTCCCGCCTCGACAAACAAAGTGGATCCAGAAATTTCTTCTGCCTCTATCATTGCCGCTGGGGTGGGTTGGGCAGGTTCAGCGAAACCGAGATAAACACTGATCTCGCCAAAGGACATGATTTGTGTAGCTTGTCACAGGTTCCCTAGCCGGAATCCAAGTCTCGTCGAGGAGAACAAGAGGGACATTGCTGGCGTAGAGGACCCGGTCGACGAAGATTGTCTCCCCGATTCCGATTCGCGCTGATTTCACCTGGAATGCAGATCCGAGGGTCACGTGCCCCATGGTGGGCGCCAACTATTGTCGGATTAAAGACTTGTACGCCGAGAGGGGGTCCTCGAGGCGTGGAGAAAGATGGGGTGTGAGACGACAGTTTTCCGGGATGGTGAGCACACAAGCTTTACCCAGGTTCGAATCCGCCTGCGGTGGACGGATCCTACTCCTACTAGAAATCCAGTAATACGGTAGAGCCGGAAGTACAAATTACAAGATAGGTTTCGCCTATGCGAGTTGAGGTTGTAAGTTGTGGGTGCCCTAAAGGCTAGTCCCTAAGACAGCTTATATAGATATCCGACCTAGGGTTACAAGAGAGACCTATCCGGCTATGATACAGAGTCGGTTACAGAGTACATCTTGGACTACAAGTAACTACACATGCCTAAGTCAGTAAGTCTTCTAGGCCTTCCAGTAGCTGGATGGGCTTCCATCTTCTCTCCTTGAATAGGTTGTCTGTGAAGCAAATCTCTAACCCGAAGTGGGCCACCCTGGTCAGCGAGTCACAGTGGGTATATCCGGAAAATATAACCCCAACAAAGGCTACTAGGTAGCCCGACAGAAAATATCATATGCAACCATCGGTTGCATCCAGTAAGAACATCACTAGCAGACACCGTAAATAGGGAAAATGTAAACGTAGTTTACATGCTGTTTTAAGGGCTGGGTTTGTGGGCTATGTTCCGCGCCAGTAGTCTCCCGACTCGTAAAATAGGTTTTTGGATAGTTTTTTCATTAGAAAAAGCATAAAACACAAACAACAATTGTGAATAAATTAATAATTTTGAGCACACAATAATCATCCAAGCTATTACAACAATGTTTCAACAAAATTAGAATAATAGTTCGAATCAAATAATTAAGAAAAAACAAATGTTTTCCGAATGGTCCATCTCACACATACATAAATAGGAGTTGAGAAGAAAAACAAGGATAGATCATGCGCGGTGGCCATGCAGCTGCCAGGTGCTCGATGAGATCACTGACGAGTTATGCATGAGTTGCCCCATCTTCAGTTTGCCGATGCGTTTCAAGAAAAGATTCAATGCGATTGGAATTCCTTTCGGGTTGCACTTGGGTGCCAATGTTATCACAGAAACACGACAAGTTTAACACTCTCTTATCCTCGATCATGTTGTGAAAAATCACGCAACAAGTCATGATGTTCAGAAGGGTTTTTGTCCCAAAACCGAGTAGGATCTCGAACAATAGCAAACCTCGTATGCAAAGCACCAAAAACTCTCTCTATGTTCTTGCAGCATGCCTCTTGTGTCTTGCCTAATACAACTTATTTTTTTTTATGTGGGATCTTTAATGGACTTCACAAAAGTTGCTCATTCCAGATATATGTCATCGACTAGATAGTATCCCATTGTATAGTCATTATTCATGACTTTGAAATTGCAAGTCAGTGCATCTCCGGTTGCTAGTCTTGCAAATAAATGGGATCTAACATGTTGGTGTCACTGAGTGTTCTCGGCAAACAAAAAAACAATGCCAAATCCACAAGTCCTCCGATGGCACGACCTCAAGCACAATGATAGGATCGTGGCTTTACCACAATACATTCCATGCCATGCCTTTGGACAACTCTTCCATGTCCAATGCATACAATCAATACTACCACGCATGCCCGGCCAACCCTCTTTTCATTTATCTCCATCAATCTTTTGTATCTTCTTTATTGGGAGCTCGAAGATAGGTTAGACCGAACAACTTCATAATCATCTTGGCAAACCTACACATAGACTCATTGGTTGTATCTCGACCAATGTGAAGGTACTCATCGGTATAGTCCGCGGGGATGCCATATGCAATCATCCTCATGGCAGCCGATATTTTTTGGAAGGGGCTCAATTCTAGATTGTCGGGCAGCATTTCTACGTTGCTTGAAATATGTTGAGTTGTCCTCACAAGCTTCGACGATTTTCACGAACAAGCTACGACGCATTCGATACCTTCCACAGAAGAGATGAGCCGGGTATGACAGTACCTGGGCGAAGTAATCTTCCATGAGAGTGGCATGGTCGAGGGCATGGTTCCGCTTGATGTATACATGGTCCATCACCGATCCTTGCCTCCAATTCAGCAGCTTCGCACGGTCCTCAAGCTCCTTGACGATGACGAGGAGGATTGTCATCTCGGTGTCATCGTGGATAGATCCTTGATGTTCAAATCGTCCGAAGACGACGAATCGGACAGATCAAACTCCTCACTCAATTTCATCCCCGAATCAGACGGCGTGGCGGTGGAATCTGGTGGCGGTAGGCGGAAGTGAGGAAGGATGGGCGGGTGGGGTGCGGGGGCGGCTCGGCAGAATTTGGTGGCGTCACGCTGAATGGGGAAAGGATGTGCGAGCGGGGGAATGAACTTCCACGCGCCCTAGCTCTCCTACGAGTGCGGGTTTCGTTTCATTTTCGCTTCTCAGCCCGCGAATGTGGAGGTCGACGAGTGAATTTGGCCTCGACCATTAATTGTTTTACGGGTCGCCTCTTCTATGCGCAGTTTTTTCATCCGAAGCTGTAAGCTGGCAGTTATTTTGCGGGTTTGCCTCTTTTACAGTGTGTGTTAGTGATGCTCTAACCATGCACTTCCGCTGATCCTCAAGAGCAGAAAACACCATAGCTGAATCCATTGTAGAGTCATACAGACAACCTTAAAAAATTAGTAGAATCCTTTCTAATAAAAACAATATTGTTCATATCGACCAACATGAAGCCTGAAACTTCTATGCAAATCCTAGCTTTAGTCTTCTTGTCGATGCCATTCAACCAGTTCTCAAACAATGAGTTAGAGTAGTAGTTCTTGAGTTTGAGAATTAGTTCGCACATACTGAGCAAGTCCAGTGACTACAGGTGCATTTCACTCGGGACAAATTAAACACCAACTACACGGAAACAAGATGGCACACAAATAACCACAAAACAAATCAAGGATAATTATTTGCGCATATATACATAAATTCTTCCTTCAACATTTGCTACAGATAATTTAACACCGACAAGGATCAATATGCTACAGTCAGTACACGCAACAGAGTACAACACAAACCAATTCAGAAAGATGAGAAAACGTCCTTTCTGAAATTCTGCTAGCACTTCCACAGTTCCACCTGAAGAACATGCAAACGAGAATATACATATGCACATTGACTATGTACGCACAGATCGACCTAGATACCGAATCTTTCTCCGAAAGCCCTAGACATACCAAAGCTTCAGATCCAGCATCTCGTGCATGCTGCTGCCTTGGACGTCGTCTCTCTTCAGCGCCAAAGGCGTAGCTGGCGGTGGCAAGTTGAGGTCCAGCACGGTGGCCACCACTGCCTCGGGCATCGCGGAGCCGCTGCTGCCGGCCGTGGCAATCACCACCACATCCCTCTCCAGGTGGCACCGCTTGTGTCCGCCGAGCGCCTGTCCGCTGGCGAATCCGCGGTTGCACACGCCGCACTTGTGGCCGTGGTCGCAGTAATTGGCCGGCCGATCCGGTGCAGCCGACGCCGACGTCCCGCCGCTCTCCATCCCGCTGGGACTAGGAAAGGTAGCAGAAATGCTCTTCTTGCCCTTGCCTGTGCTTGAACCCCCTGCGGACAGCATGAGGAGGCTGGCGGCGCCCTCGCGCTCCTGCACGGTGAAACGGCCGGCGCCTCCGTGGCCGTGGAGAAAGCGCGACGGGGGCGTGATGCCGCGCCACTCCCGCTCCGGGTGGCAGCGCATGTGGCCGTAGAGCGCCTTCCGGGATGTGAAGCGCTTGCCGCACTCCGTGCACGGAGTTGCGTCGTCGGTAGGAGTGGGAGAGGACGGAACGACCCTGAAGCCCTCGACCAGCCTCGGTTTCCGGGCATGCTGCTTCGCTGAGACCGGTGAGTACGGGAGGCCGAGCGTGAGCGTTGTGTCATGGCTCTCGTGGGTCGGCGGCGGTGCTCGAGGAAGCGCCATGCATGGCGTTTGATCTGGGGCGAGTGGGGGAGGGAAGCGCAATCGGGAAACTGCAAGAGGTAGTGGGGCAGCGCGGATCGTGAAAATAGCAGTTGGCAAGTTAAGGTCCGGGGCTGGAATAGAATTATCTTTTTTTCTTCGAGCAGATGGAATAGAATTATCTACTCCCGCCGTTGTTAAATCTTAGACGCTCCAAAAAAAACAAAAAGATCTTAGACGCTCCTTCCTTTTGGATCGCTACCAATTCTTTCGCAGGCCTAGGACTAGGAGGGCCAAAGCCCAATGCAGTTTTTTTTTGTTCCATCGGTCATTCGAGTCCTCAGTCTCTATGTGAGAAATGGAGGAGAGAAATATGATTCTCTTGGAGCATCTCTGACACTGCCCAATTTTGGGGCATGACCACAAATAAGGTATTTTAGGCTAAAAACAGCCTCCAACAACTGTCCCATCCGGTTTTGCTGCCCCTTTTGGGGTGGTGGGGGGGGGCACGGACGTCTCGTGCTGCAAATCTGCAAATATGGGGTAGCGCGACTGCTGTCCCGTTTTCAATCTCCGGCTGCATGTAGACCAACTGCCAGCTCAACTGCCATTCAGGCCGGATTGATATTGGGTTCTCCATTTTAGGACAGTTGCTATGGCGGAAACATTTTTTGTGCCCTAAAGCCTTCTCTCTCGTGCCCTATTATGGGCTAGTTGTTAGAGATGCTCTCATATCAAATCTGAAACTCAACCTCTATCCGATGAAGATTGAAATCATTTAGACTTCATCTTTAGGAAATTACATAGCTTTTGGATCATTGAGGAAACAAAAGCTAGGCAAAGAGCTAGAGTTAGAGAGGTTTTAGAAGGGGACAGAAATACTGCATATTTTCACGCAGTTGCTAATTAGAGTAAAAGGAGAAAAAAATATTAATGTGCTAGATGGACTTGAGGGTCCCAAGACTGACATAAAAGATATTCTTAAGATAGCCATTGACTACTATAAGATCTTTTTGGTTAGGAAGTTAGACTAGATATTAGTCTGAAAATTGACTTTTACTTAGTTGAGGAAAAAGTTAATTTAGAGGAAAATATTAATCTAGGTGTCCCTTTCATGAAGAAGAAATCAGAATAGTTGTTTTTGATTCTTATGCTGATGGGGGCCCTGTGCCCGATGGTCTTTATTTTTTGTTTTACCAAAGATTTTGGGACAATCTTAAATATGATCTTTCTAATATGTTCAATGCTTGTTATAGAAATGATTTAGATATCTTTATAATCAATTTTGCAATGATCACTCTGATCCCAAAATAAAATGATGCTATAGGTACGAAAAAGTTTAGGCCCATTAGCGTGTTAAATTGATCTTTAAAGGTTTTTACCAAAGTTATTACCGATAGATTAGCTGTTATTTTCAATAGATTGATCTCCTATGCACAATTTTCCTTTTATATGGGGGTTTAATTTGGAGTGTGTGGTTACTGCACATGAAGTAATTGCATATAAGTAAAAATAAAGGGTTAGCTTTTAAAATCAATTATGAGAATGCCTATGGTAGAGTCAACTTGGATTTTCTCTATTAGATTTTGGAACTAAGGGGTTTCGATCATGTGTTTATTAGACTTATTAGACAAATCACACGGGGAGGCTCGGTAGGGGTTGAAATTATTGATACCGGGAGCAATTTTTTCTTACTGGTAAAGGTTTAAGATAGAGGTAGGGTGACCCTATAACACCTATTATCTTCAATCTAATTATTGATGTTTTTTCTAGGATGCTCATTAAAGGCACTCAGAATGAGTCGATTAGGGGATTTGGCCTAGTTTCAATCTAGGTGGAGATGTCTGTCTGCAACGTGCAGACAACACTTTTATTTATGGAAAATGATCCTTCGAGAATTTCAATATATTTTGCCATAGCCAGAGCACTATCCATTTTGCCAAGAATCCAATTTTTGACTCTCAAACCAAGCACATTTATGTGAGGTATTATTGGATTCAAGATGTTGTGAGTTCCAAGTTTCTAAAACTTGAGAAGATCCATATGATAAGAATATCTTGGATATGATGACCAATATACTACCAAGTGAGAAGTTGCTTGTATGTTGCAAGGCAGCGGGCATGTCGGTGCCCCCCACATGAGTTAGACGAGGGAGATTTGTTGGGTATCCTCTTCATGTGGGATGTGAGGAGATGGCTCGTGAAACCTTTTAGGTGACCCAAACAGGTGCAAGAGCCCATTTACCTTTAGGTTTATGGTCGGGAGTCATTTTGTACATTACACATGAGGGAAGAGGGATGTTAATCCTCCCATCCAGCCACCACTAGGTGGAGTGACAAAAATCCAGGTTAGCCTCCATTAGAGAAGGAAACCTAGAGAGAAGGGAAATATAAGAAGTTGAAATAAGAAGCTAAATTAGGCATCGAGTTCTGCCCATAAGGTCGTCAAGTCCATATCCAACTTAGTTTCTTTCAAGTTGTGATTCCACCATCTTTGGTGAGATTGTTCCAACCCTATCTCTTGTGTCTCAAATCTTATTGTTGGTATCCAAGATCTGTGTGTATCTTGCTGTATGAGATCTTCTAGTGCTCTCTAGAGAAGAACAAGTTGTATCCCATTCATAATAGTGGAAGAAGATTTGGGTGGCTCCGGCCCGTGATTTTTTCTTTCAAGTTGATAGGTTTTTCACGTAAAAAATATTGGTATCCATGTGTATTTATTTGCTTGTTGCTGCGTCAGTGATGAGAGCACATAGGACTTGTCCTACCTACTTGCAGAAATCAGCTACATAAGACTTATCCTCGGTTGATGCATGAGTTTCCTTCTGTGATTGAGCAATGATCACTAGAGTTAATGCATGAGTGGTGCTATGCTTACATCGTATTCTGCTGCGTATTTTCAAATCACATTTGAGTGTGCTCATTTTCCATGATTTGTATCCGCCAATGTTTGCTTTAGGTGAAATAGTTTTTGGAAATAATCATTTTGACCCGGTAATTGCCACTCGAATGGAGGATATAGTTGAAGAAAACAAGGAGAGGTTGAGGAGCAAACTTAGTTCATTGGCGATGAACCACTAATAGTTGTGACATTCGACACATTTTTTATGGTTTTTATTGATGGGTTTCTCCCGGATTTGATCGTTTTCTAGCTTTACCTAACGCTAATACTTTGGTAGCGAAGAAAACTTGGTTTTTAATGTGTGTTTCAGGTTCTGAACATCAATAGAGGGTTTTAACTAGAGAAACATATTATTTAGCCGAAAACAAGCAAGTCTCTCTTTGGAAGAAATCGAGGGAAGCGTGCAGAGGTTTTAACGAGCAACTATACGGCGGGAATATTTTTCCGGCCATATAGTTCCCGCCGTATAGCTGCCGCCGCCTGTGTCTTGTCAAAAGGAACAACTTCCGTGAAGGAACAGGTGAGGAAAACACAACACAACAGCCGCCACACCATCCAGAAGGGAGAAAGAAGAGATCCGGAGAAGAAGGAGGCGACGTACTTCATCTCGCTCCACGATCTTTGACCTACTAGCCAACACACCCCCATAGCCATTACTTGTACTTGAGAGAGATATCTTCACCTTGCAAGACTAGGGTTTGAGATTGTTTCTTCCCATCTTGAGTTGTGTTGGATTACTTTTCTATTCTTATTGTGGATCTCCACGGTAATATCAAGAAGAACTCCCTTCATTTAATTATATTGATGATGCTTTCTTCTCTCATGTGTGTGTAAGTTCCTTGGGCGTGGGAGATGTAAGGGATTGGTGAGATGTGATGTGCCTTCATATATTTTCCATTAGTTTGTGATTGATTTTAATTATTATACTATGTGTGCTTGACTATCTGTGGGATGCCTAATATCTGTTGTCCAATTAAGGGCCTAGACAACATGATACTTTGTTCTACATGGATAGGATCTTGTTCACTAGCAGACCAACGACCCCCCGAGTGACATGGCGATATCAATGGAAAACTAGTAGACTCGAGGATAATGAGGAACCACCGTGCTTATTACATTAGTCCGATCCAAGGAGCTTAATCGCTCAGCGACCTGAAGGGTCTTAATCATCTAGTGTCTAACCATTCTTTTTGTAACAGACTAGTAGGATTATTGAAGTTGGGATGAAATCTACCAAGAGGAGTTCTGGCTAATTATGGGTTGCTCGCCTACACATATATTTATAAGATTACAATTGTTACATTTATCACTCGTCCATCTAGCACAATCACTATCACCATGAACTATATCTCCCCGTACTTTCTTCGTCATCTATAGAAAACAAGAAACAACCGAATCGTTCTTTACTTTTATGCTTTTTATTTCTGAAATTTTATATTTTAGTTTTATTTAAATACATCTAGTTTAATCAAAATCTCATTCTCATTTCTACACGTGCAGTCACACTCGAAGACCTGTGACAACTTTGGGTGTGACAGAGACTTAATCATAAACACTTACCTTTGGACTCCCTGTGGGATCGATATCTATACTTCGAAACTAGCTACAAATGATCTGTGCACTTGCAGACATCAAGCTATTTTCTGGCGCCGTTGCCGGGGAGCTAAGCGCTAAGTGTTTGTCCCTTGATATTTCAGGTGTTGCTACTACAAAATGTTCTCCCTAGGACACAAAGGGTCTACACGCTCTGGTAGGACCATATTTACCAGATTATATTGATCGCGTGCCTGCTCAGAGACGCGAGGAAATTATTGAAAAACTTTTAAGATCGAATAAAGTTGAAGTTGAAACTTGAGTGATATAATGAAAATCATGTCTATTTACAGGACAACTCCCAAGAAACCTGAGAAAACTCTCAGAGAATACAGCGCTCCAAGTTCTGAATTTTTTAAGCAACCAATAGAATTCCCTAATCCTGGAGTTAGATAATATCGATTTGATGGTGGAATTATTAAAATTTTGTAGGAAAAAGCTTTCATTGGAAGGGAATATGAAGACCCAGGAAGACATCTTAGAGAATTTGACGATGTGGTAACATCACTTGGACCGAAAGGTTTTCCAAAGGATTTCCCTCGTCTAAAATTATTTCATTGGTCTCTTAAAGGTAAGGCTCTAGACTAGGACAACATGATACTTTGTTCTACATGGATAGGATCTTGTTTGCTAGCAGACCGGTGACCCCCGAGTGACACGGGGATATCAATGGAAAACTAGTAGACTCGAGGATAACGAGGAACCACTGTGCTTATTATATTAGTCTGATCCAAGGAGCTTAATCGCTAAGCGACCTAAAGGGTCTTAATCGTCTAGTGTCTGACCATGGTTTTGATAACAGACTAGTAGGATTATTTAAGCTAGGATGAAATCTATCAAGAGGAGTTCCGGCTAATTATAGGTTGCTCGCCTACACATATATTTATAAGATTACAATTGTTAGATTTATCATTCGTCCATCTGGCACAGTCACTATGACCATGAACTGTATCTTCTCGCGCCTTCTTCGTCATCTGTAGAAAACAACAAACAACCGAATCGTTCTTTACTTTTATGTTTTTTATTTCTGAAATTTACATTTTAGTTTTATTTAAATACATCCAGTTTAATCAAAATCTCATTCTCATTTTTACACTTGCAGTCAATTCACTTGAAGACCTATGACAACTTTGGGTGTGATAGAGACTTTATCACAAACAATTACCTTTGGGCTCCCCGTGGGATCGATATCTATACTTCGAAACTAGCTACAAACAATTTGTGCACTTGCAGACATCAAGCTATTTTTTGGCGCCGTTGCCGGGGAGCTAAGCGCTAAGTGTTTGTCTCTTGACATTTTAGGTGTTGCTACTAAAAATGTTCTCCCTAGGAGACAAAGGGTCTACACGCTCTGGTAGGACCATATTTACCAGATTAAATTGATCGCATGCCTGCGCAGAGACGCGAGGAAATTATTGAAAAACTTTTAAGGTCGAATAAAGTTGAAGTTGAAAACTTGAGTGATATAATGGAAATCATGTCTATTTACATGACAACTCTCAAGAAACCTGAGAAAACTCTCAGAGAATACAGTGCTCTAGGTTCTAAATTTCTTAAGCAACCAATAGAATTCCCTAACCCTGGAGTTAGAGAATATCGATTGATGGTGGAATTATTAAAATTTTGCAGGAAAAAGCTTTCAGTGGAAGGGAAGATGAAGACCGAGGAAGACATCTTAGAGGGTTTGATGATGTGGTAACATCACTTCGACCAAAAGTTTTGCCAAGGGATTTCTCTCGTCTAAAATTATTTTGTTGGTCTCTTAAAGGTAAGGCTCTAGACTGGTTATATTCTGTCCCTCGCCATTGCATTAAATGTTGGGAAAATTGCATTGTCAAATTCATAAACAGGTTTAATCCTTTTAAAAAGGTAACTAAACTAAGAAAGAGTATAGGCAACTTTAGTCGATAAAACTACCCACAAGCCTGGGATAGATTCTTTGGAATGATCAATAGTATTCCTAATCATGGCTATTCTAAATCAACTATTTGCCACTTATTTTACCATGGTATTAATACTCAATGTAGAGAGTTGCTTGACTTCTCAGCGGGAGGATCGATAAACACGTTAACTATTAAAGAATGTTTAGAATTGATGTCTACTAGGGCTAAGAATGATTCTTTATATAATCCCGATTTTGGCACTAAGATGGAAAAAGGGATACTTCGGATAACTCCTGATCTTATGCCTGAAGTACACAAAAAATGAAAGAAAAAGGTATACCTTCTGAACTTGTTAAGGAAAACAAAGTAGACTTGTTACAAGTTTTAACTGAAGAAGATGAAACTAGGAAAGTTTTTCAAGAATTAAAACATCGACAAGCAAAATCTCATAATAACTTGCATAAACACTTTCAAAAACATAAAAAGATTTTGGCAGAACTCACGGAAAATTATGAAGAGATCGACCAAGAAATAAAATTATTTCACAAGTATCTTAGCATGATTGAAACCCAGTGTGAACTAATAGCATCTGGTTATCAAATTTTTGTTCGAAATGATAAAGATATTCCTGTTTCTACTAATGTTGTTACAAGAAGAGGTGCAATTGTTACAAGACCATTAGGACCACTAGAATATGAAGCTAAAAAGAACGAAAAGAAAAAGCCTTGCTTGAAGCAAGCCAAGAATATGATACACTGGTAGATCCCCAAGATGAAACTGCTTAAGAAACACAAGATAAAACCAAGGAGGGCCAAGATGATGAACAGGATGACCGTTATGACTCTGATGCAGATACGGTTGATCCAAGAGAAGAAAAAGAAGTGAGCAAAAAAGATGAAGTTGTTGTAGTAGAAAAGAATAAAAGCGATAAGCAACAACAAAAGAAAGCAACGAAAGAGCATGCCCCCCCCACAAAAGGTAAAAGACAAGAATAAGAAAGGTGAGAAAAATCTTCCCTTTCAAGATCGAAAGTACCAGATCAGGTAATCTATGATTCTTTTACAAAATCACTTGGTGACCTTTGTCTAGAGATTCCTTTCGTGGATGCAATTAAAGTTCCTACCTATTCTAAATTCCTCCGTGATATTCTTAGTATAAAGAAAGAAATAACTTAAACCGTTGCCATGGTGACTAGGTATCCTGCTAATGGGAAACTATTGTCTAAATCAGGAGATCCCAGAATACCAACTATTTCATGCTCAATAGGCAAGACTAATATTCACAATGCCTTGTGTGATTTAGGTGCTGGAGTTAGTGTAATGCCATACTCCCTCTATAAAAAGTATAGGATTAGGGGAGTATCCCCCTACTACTATCACTTTACAGATGGCTGACAAGTCCACTAAACAACCCATTGGTATGATTGAGGATGTTCTACTTAGAATAGATGAGCATGTTATTCCCACTGATTTTATTATTCTTGAAATGCCAGAGGATGAAAAAATATCTATAATACTTGGAAGACCTTCCCTTGGTACTGTAGGAGCATCAGTTGACTGTGCTAAAGGAAAAATAATCTTCAATGTTTATGATGCTGAAATCATCTGGTATTTTCCAAAGAAGCTAGAAGCAGGAGAAAGATATATTCCACCGGCAAAATGAGTTCATGTGGTAAGTGCCTTTGATAAGGGGCAACCCAAGGTAAGAATTCGAGAACAAAGAAGGGGTTGAGTTACCCAACCATTCTTAATAAAATGTTTAATGGGAGTAAATCCATCTCGTCGATAAAATAAACTAGAGAATAATAAGTTCATCGCATTCCTACCACCTTTTCACAGACATTCTTGCGGAAGCACGCCCGTGAAGATGCAACTGTCAAAAAGTAGTAGAAACGTCGATTGAATGAGTATAGAATAATAATAATAATAAAAGTTTGAGTTTTATCTTTGAAGACTAAAATTCTACTCTTCATACGCTAATGTTGGTCAACAGTTTCTACTATCAATTTTCTGTCAAAAATAAGGTATTTCGCTAAGTTTTGGGATAAGAAGGTATTCTTGAAGAAATATAATTTTTTTGATGACTATTGATGGTTTAACGACCAACTATATAGCGGGAATAAAAATTTCGGCCGTATAGTTCCGGTCGTATAGATATCTTTGGCATCAACAAATTTTCTTCGAAGACACAAAGAATTTAAAGACCAACTATACGGCGGGAATAAAAATTCCGGCCGTATAGCTCCGGTCGTATAGATACCGATGCCTTCGTACAATTTCTTCTCAAAAATACTGACTGTTTAACGACCAACTATACGACGGGAATAAAAATTCCGGCCGTATAGTTCTGGTCGTATAGATATTGATGCCTGTTTTAGAAATTTATCTTGAGGTACAGACGGTTTAACGACCAACTATACGTCGAGATCATTGTGATCCGGCCGTATAGTTGTGTCTGTATAGCCATGTTTTGCATAAAGAAACCCTAGTTGGTGGTGCCGCCGCAACTATACAGGCGAAACAACATATCCCGCCTGTATAGTTCTGGTCGTATGGTTCGGTGCGACCACAAAATCACACCCGGGCGGCTAGGTCTCTTCTTCCTCCTCATTATTTCTCTCATATTCTCTCTCCAAACCTCTCAAAACCCACATAAAACTTTTGATTCTTCGTGGATTTCGTTCGTTTGAGTAGGGGAATTAACAGATCGTGCATCACGATGAACAAAATTGGTAACATCTTTCGCACGAGCAAGTGCCAACGTGGTGAGGGCTCGAGCTCGGGGTCCCGAGCCGAGCGTAACCCCAAGTTGGCCGTGATCTATTCGAGGAGGGTGTTGCCCACATGTTGGGCCGACCACAACTTTCTCACCGTGGCAGGGTTGAAGGCGGACTTCGACCTCATGTGTAACAAGGCTGGGCTGACAGTGCTTGGCTTTGCAAGCCACGACACCTACATCGAGCTTACCCATGAGTTCCTCGCCTCCTTCTACGACGACCATAGGGAGAAAGGTAATGCGTGCACGGTAACCTTCACCATGAACCGGTAGCCCTATGAAATAACTTTTGAACAATTTTGCGATGCTTTTGGCTTCCCCCAGGTTGGGGAGCCAACTATTACTAACCTCTATAGCATCACAAGCGGAGAAACTTGGGAGGCTATTTCTGTTAATGGTGGCACCGACTTCTACCATAAGATGATGTCCACCATTAAGAACCCAACAATCTGCTACTACACCTTGTTCCTCGCCAACACACTACTGGGAAGAGGTGACACCGGCTCCATGGCCAATGCGGACACAACAATGATCATCAAGGCTCTCTTTCCCACTGCTCCGCAAAGCCCAATCCTGCAGCTCTACTCATCCAGCACTTTCACCACCAAAGCAACAAGACTAAAGGTGATATTCATATTGGTGGATTGGTAACCCACCTTGCCCATGCATTAAATATTATATTACCTGTTATGCAATTTGTTGGCGGTTCCAAGCTTATGGACGTCAAGTATTTAACTGCTTGTGGCTTCCTTGGTGTTTACCAAGCTAACCGGAGGCTCTGGGACTATCAATTTAGTTATCTCGATATTGCACAGGGCGAGCAGGTTCCGTTGCCCTATCCCCAAGCCTTCTCGATTGTGGAGAAGGACACTTGGATCCTCACCAAGGACCAAGTGATGGAGATCATGGCCGAACTTCATCCCGATGAAGAGGAAGATGAAGAAGGAGAGCAGCATGATGAGGATGAGCAGAGCATGAGGACGAGCAGGGGCACAACCCTACCTGGGAGGGACAACAGGAGCTACAGCAAGGGGGAGCCTGGGACCCGTGGCCCAACTAGCCGCAGCAAGGGTACAACTACATGCCCTATTAGGAATTGCAATAGCTCAACCAGCGCATTGGGGAGATTGACAACACTCTTCAAGGAGTGAATGAAGATGTGAGTGCCTTGACTCACAACTTCAGTCACTTCATGACCCACTTCCCCGACTACTACCAGCAGTATCTGCACCAGCCGCCGAATGACGCCAGCAACTGAGCCTGGCAATATCCTAAGCTTGGGGGAGGTTTAAAAACCTCCAAACCTTTCATTCATTATCTTATTTCTTCTTTTGATTTATTTTATTTCTTCAAAAATGCATGTTTACTTTCAATTTGCCTTCCTAAGACAAAAATACAAAAAAAATAGTTGTAACTTTTATTGCAAGTTCATTTCTTTGTTTCTCTCGGAGATTACTCAATTTCAGGTGACTTGGCAATATGGAAATACAGAGGGGGTTCGACTAAATACGAAAATGAAGCAAGAAAGAGGAGGTATCACATTACTTTCATCATCTTTTCTGCAACCTTAAATTGATCTTACAATTATTTACTCGCTTGCACTGGAGTCACTCCCCACTTAGCTTGTTATCCTATAAATTCTGTTCCTTTGCTAGTGTCTCCTTTTTAGCTTTGAAACAATGAGCAATGAACTTGGTTAAAATATTTCCTACATTTTTACAAGAAAAAGCATCCAAAATATGACTTGAGTCCATGTTTAGCCCAAAGAATTTAATTTTAGAACTACTCCATCCTGTTTGAGCTTAATATAAATAGACTCGAGTACCCTTGAATGAAATTGTTTGATAAAATGGATGCTTCGAACTAGTTGAGATTATGCCATTGTTTTTTCTAATAATTACCATAAGATATTGCTTTACGTGTGTCACTACAACACTGTCGTGCTCCATGGGGAACTATTAACTCCGCTGGCTAACGAACGATCTAAATGTGGGAAACCACTTGATTTCAGCTATTGAGTTATGTAAACGTTTGTAGTAGCAATGCTATGGTGGGTAAAATTTTAATCTCCTCGTGGTTTGTAACACCCAAAAATCGGCCCTATGCAAGTTTTACCCCTTTCCGCCAAACCCGCATAGAAACGATTCAAGGACACCCACCAGGCACTTTCGTGCGGGTGGAAAACGAAGTAATACCATTACACAACAGTCCTCGATGGGACCCACAAAACAAAAATATATATACAACAACGACTCCATGAGTTAAGAACACAGATATAATATACAAAGATCCAAATCACCTTGAAACGATAGAGCGTCCGACTACGGACAAGATGCAAATGGGCTAAGAGCCCTGAAGAATAACCAATGGCGTCCAAAACCCTGCCCAGGCCAAGCCGGAAGGGTAACCCTGCTAACGACGGCGATCTCAAACCTGCTAAAACAAAAGGGGTGCCGACAAAGGGCAAAGGAAAAAGAGGAGCGTCAGTACTAAGGCCAGTACACGGCGAGGCTAGAATTCGGCGGCTCTCGCCTACATAGGTATGGTGGGCTGAAGCGGCAGCGTAGCGGCACTAAACAACCTGTAGAGACTCTCTATCACTGGCGGCTATTAGAGAGGGGTAAGAAAGACCTATTCGGATCCAACCTGAAGCTAACACCAAACAAACCCATCCTGGTATTTCTCCCTCGAGACCAAACGAGGAAGTCGGACCAAGGAACTCACACGGTTGGCAGTTTTATTCATTCCATTATAGTTGCAGCAATTACTAATCAGATATAGATAACATGAGTCATTCTGAAGCATAAGCAGTGGGCAGTTTTAATTAATCATTCCGTGGCAGTTGGAACATTTACTAGTCAGATATAATTGTCCTGAGGAATCCCAAAACCCAATAGTTGTTGACCCTTTTATCACATTCTGTTGGAGTTGCAATACTTACTAGGCAGGCATAACAAACCATCCAGGTCCACCAGTTGTTGGAATTTTTAATATCCATTCCGTTACACTTGAGCTGATTACTAGTCACATATTAAGTCAATTTATAGCACTACTTTAGTTATGCTTGTCTATGATCGAGATACTGTGCTCCAAGTCATCCATAACCGCGGACACGGCTTTCAGAAAGTTTTACCCTGCAGGGGTGCACAAATAGCAACACACACTCGATCAACATCAGAAAAACCAACTCAAAACCCAACGAGGCATTCACGACAAAGCGATCACAGGATTCAGAAATATTTCAGAGGTCCACCCCACTAAGCTACCCGCAACGAAGTTGGCCGGCTCCGGAACGGACCCAGGGTTTGCGACGACGGCTGTAAACGACTGGGAACCCGAAAATGTGACTGGGCTTGTCGATACCGCGAAAACATGGCGCGATCCAAAACAATACAGGTGCTCCACGCACAATCTTAAATAAAACAGTAACATGGCATAAGTACAGGATAGTAATAAAGCCCCAAACTACTTTGTGGCCCCAAGAAATAGAAATGAATCAAGCTCTGGCTCAGGGGGGGCCATAAGGCCTCCCAGATGTGGATAGTGCGAAAAATCAAGGAACAAGTATCAAGTACTCGGGGTCCTACGGGACACAAGTGAGCGTGGAAGAACCAAATAACATCTATTGCCCACCGATGCCTCTGCATTAGTTATATCTAGCATTTTAATAGTTGTATTTAAAGTCATGATCATCTCCACCAATAAGCATCTCCACCAATAAACATTTGCCATCATTCCAACAACTGTGGTACTTGACAGCACAAGATCGCACCTGAGTAAGCACTACGACTCGCAAGGCCTGCTATCTACCAAACACAGGTAATAGGAGGTGTCCAAGGCAATATAGAGGCTGCACGGGATATAACTGGTGCATGGAAACTAAAGCATCGCGACACAGATAGCAATAGATCAACAGGAGGAAATAAAGACTATAAATGCAAAATAGGTAGAAGGGGAAGAGATGCTCGCCTAGGAAAAACACTGCCGAAGGATCATATCCGAAGAACTTGTCGATACTAGCATCCACTCATCGACCTAATCCGCGAAGAAGCAAACACTAGAAGAAACACCGGATGCAATATTTAATACTACGGCAGAAGATCCGGCATGATTATGATATGATGCGGAGATGAACATTTTAATATGCGACAGTCGATAATGTCATATTATAAAAATAAATGGGGGTCTCGGATAGGGAATCACATTAGGGTTCGGCGAACTTGGGTTCCGAGGGGTTCGGGGTTCGACAGGGCAGAAACGGCTCGACGGGATCGGTCTCGGACAAGGGTAGTAGATCTTGTCGCATCCGGGAAGAAGGTCTTGGTTTGGCATCGACGGCTCATCAGATTCGCCCTGGTCGATGTCGATCTTGCCGTCGTGAAGATCTTGTCGGGTCCGCGGGTCGGGTCGGACTTGGCGTCCGGGGTGAAGTGCTTGTCGTTCCGTGTAGGCGACCTTGGCGTTCGGGTTCTCGGGCATCGGATCCGGGAAGAAGTACTTGGCGCATCTATGGACTGCGGTTTCGGGGAAGAAGATCTTGAGGGTCCAAGTCGAAGAAGGACTCGGGGTTGCCGAACTCCATCTCAACCATCATCGCGGCGTCGGTCGGCGAAACGAAAGTAGATCCTGGCGTCCATGGCACATCATCGAACCGATGGAGACCTTGGTGTTCAGGGTCTCGGCGTCATTGGCGATCTTGTCGATGGGCTTGATGATGATTAGTTAACTGCCACCAGGTTCGATATGGTCTTCAGGGCTCGGACTTGAGTGTCTAGCCTGAGGGAGACGGAACTTCTTCGAGAATGCATTATGTAGCGATAATGTGACATATACAGATAGCTCCTAAGATTTCAGAACTGGAACCTGCGGAACATCTGAGACAAAACAAAAGTGCAGGGGCACAGGGAGGTGAGGGGTTGAGCGGCCTGGGAGTTGACCGAGGCGGCAGCGGGGCACCCTGGCGCGCTGCTGGCGGCGGGGTCGGAGGTGGGGGCGGGACCGGCTCCGGCGGAGGGCGGCGCTGGGGATCTGGAGCCGGGGTCGCCGTGGGCCGGAGCTTGCGCCGGAGGCCGGCGAGCAACGGGGTGGTGAGGCAGAGGGGACGCCGGTGGCGGCGGAGAGCACATGGAAGCAGGGCAGACGGGCGACGGCCGGCGAGGGGGCGGCCGACGGTGTTCGCACGGTGGGAAAGAAGACGGCGGCGGATTCTGGGGAGCAGCGGGAGCTAGTGAGGCCGGAGGGAGGCGGCGCAGGAGGCCGGACGGAGAGGCGTCGCGGAAGGCGGGCGGAGCTCGGGCGGCGGCGGTCGTTAAGGAGGACGAGGGCGCGCGCGGCGGCTCTGCGTCGGGCGGAGGCGCGGTCAGAGAGGAGGAGCTTGGAGGCGGGGTCAGGGATGTGGCTGCGTCGTGGTGCGGAGTCCGGGTCAGGGCGGCGCCAGAGGAGGGAGAGGCGCGGCTCGCATGGGAGGCGAAGGAGCGGCGACGGCGGCTTGCTCGTGGGGTACAGAGACGGAGAATGGTGGGGTGGGGAAAACGAGAGAGGAGAGCGACGCGGGGCGCGTCGGTGGGGGGGGCCTGGGGGTGCTCGCTCCAGGTGGGGAGGCGATCGAGGCGGTCGGTGGGTGGGGCCAGGGCGAGACGTGGGTGGGCGGTGGAAGGCGTGCAAGTGGGGTGCTGGGAAGTGGGCCTGGCGGGTGTGTCCGCGCCGGGGGGGGGGGGGGCGAAGTGGCCACATGATGGGGGAGATGGCGGTGGGGCCCAGAGGCAGAGAGAAGGGCGGTAGGGGGTGGTGTTTGGCTGGGTGAGGTGGCGACATGGGATTGGAGGGGTGAGGTGGAGGGGCTGGGTAGAATAGGCTGGGTGGGTTGTTTGGTAGAATAGGTCCGGGTGTGTTTTCCTGGGGTAGGTAGACTTTTTATCTGGAGGTGGCCGGCTGGGCTTTCGGGCCTGGCTGGCTGCCTCCCAAAAATAATTTAAATATTTTATTTATTAAAAACGAGGCTTTTGCAAACCGTTGGTAGACAAAACAAAGTAATCCGGAGACCCGGGTTTTGATTTAAAATAATAACGGGGCGTTTAGAAAACAAAAACAGACTTTTCGAAAATAGTTTTATGCAAACAAATGCAAGATGACATGACGATGCTCAAATGCAAGGTGGCATGATGACATGAGCATGCGGCCATGATGATGCAATGCACAAAAACAACGCGATTTTCTAGTAGTGATTTTGCGGGGCGCCACATGGTTTCATGTTCCAAGTGAAATTGTAGTACTCCTCTGACCCATTATTTCTCAACATATTCATTGGCATGGTCATGAGTGCACAACATAGTCCCAATTAACATGTTAAGAGCAGTGGCATGATTTCTCTATGAAAGAGCTAAAGATTTTGAAAGGCAAAGGAAGGAAGAAGGTGCTTTGAGAGTCTTGAAATTTTGACATGGGAATATATGAGTTGTTCTTAAATTGAATATTTCGGTGCCAACTTGAGGACTCTTAATTGATTAAAGAAACAAGAGCAAAAAGTTTTCATCTCTCAACAAAGAGAGATATCAAAAGAATTTGTCTCAATTTCCTAGCTAATCTTTTGACACTTGCTCGGGCATATGATTTATTTGCTAGCAAGATATATGTGGTTAGGAAGTGGACTCAGTGCAATCTTGTGTATACTTGTATGATCATGTTTAAGATTGCAGGGATCGTGAAGAAAAGAATTTGACACCAATCCAAGCTTGTAATTTCTTTTATTTTAGTCTCAAATATCCGCTATACTTCTTTATTTCCCTGTCACTCGAGGGAGAGCAACATCTAATCTTGGGGGAGTTGATAGCTATGAGATTCGACACATTTTGATGGTTTTTATTGATGGTTTTCTCCCGGATTTGATCGTTTTCTAGCTTTACCTAACGCTAATACTTTGGTAGCAAAGAAAACTTGGTTTTTAATGTGTTTCAGGTTCTGAACATAAATAGAGGGTTTTAACTAGAGAAACACAATATTCAGGAAAAAACAAGCAAGTCTCTCTTTGGAAAAAAATCGAGGGAAGCGTACATAGGCTTTAGTGAGTAACTATATGGCGGAAATATTTTTTCGGCCGTATAGTTCACTCCGTATAGCTGCCTCCACCTCTGTCTTGTCAAAAGGAACAACTTCCATGAAGGGACGGGGGACGAAAACACAACACAACAGCCGCCACACCATCTAGAAGGGAGAAAGAAGAGATCCAGGGAAGAAGGAGGAGATGTTCTTCATCTCGCTCCATGATCTTTGACCTCCTAGCCAACACACCCCCATAGCCATTACTTGTACTTGAGAGAGAGAGAGAGAGAGAGAGATCTTAACCTTGCAAGACTAGGGTTTGAGATTGTTTCTTCCCATCTTGAATTGTGTTGGATTAATTTTCTATTCTTATTGTGGATCTCCATGGTAATATCAAGAAGAACTCCCTTTATTTAATTATATTGATGATGCTTTCTTCTCTCATGTGTGAGTAAGTTGCTTGGTCGTGGGAGATGTAAGGGATTGGTGAGATGTGATGTGTCTTCATATATTTTCCATTAGTTTGTGATTGGTTTTAATTATTATACTATGTGTGCTTGACTATCTGTGGGATGCCTAATGCCTGTTGTCCAATTAAGGGCCCAGACAACATGATACTTTGTTCTACATGGATAGGATCTTGTTCGCTAGCAGACCGGCGACCCCCTGAGTGACACGGGTATATCAATGGAAAACTAGTGGACTCGAGGATAACGAGGAACCACTGTGCTTATTGCATTAGTTCGATCCAAGGAGCTTAATCGCTAAGCGACCTAGAGGATCTTAATCGTCTAGTGTCTGACCATGGTTTTGGTAAGAGACTAGTAGGATTGTTTAAGTTGGGATGAAATATACCAAGAGGAGTTCCGGCTAATTATGGGTTGCTCGCCTACACATATATTTATAAGATTACAATTGTTACATTTATCACTCGTCCATCTGGCACAGTCACTATCACCATGAACTGTATCTCCCCACGCCTTCTTCGTCATATGTAGAAAACAACAAACAACCAAATCGTTCTTTACTTTTATGCTTTTTATTTCTGAAGTTTACATTTTAGTTTTATTTAAATACATCTAGTTTAATCAAAATCTCATTCTCATTTTTACACTTGCAGTCAATTCACTCGAAGACCTGTGACAACTTTGGGTGTGACAGAGACTTCATCATAAACACTTACCTTTGGGCTCCCTGTGGGATCGGTATCTATACTTCAAAACTAGCTACCAACGATCTATGCACTTGCAGACATCAATCACATGTTGATGCAGAGGCATAGAAAGACTAGCGAAAAAAGTGTGAGGAAATTGAATATGCTAGGAACAAATGAGTGTTGTTTGCTGGAACAAGCTAGTAAGTTGAGTCTTTTTCAAGACATGCTAGAACTAGAATTGAGTTATCTTAAGATACAAGGTCATCAGCAGTGGGAGTAGCATAGAAAGATGGGACAAGCCAAGAAATATGATGAGCTCAACTAAGTACATATGATCATCCCTCTCATATCTCTCTCTCCCCTCCACCTTATCTCTCTACCTCTTTTGCAGAGCTAGAGTTAGAGTTACCAGGGTGCCAGGCCGTAGAATAGGGTGCCACATGACTGAAAAAAACTCATTTTCCAAGGTGCACATATAGTGAAAAATTGTCATCTAACAAAGAAATCTTATTCTAGCTGGTATCCAGTGCACCCCATGGGAACAAATGGATCCGCCACTGTATGCAGGGGCCACATTCACATGTGAGGCTAAAAAATTCTTGCTTTCATGGCATTTAAGCATGTACCCACCAGGCAATAGGTTGTGACACACCGTTTATCACGCCATAAGCCTCATCGTGTAGAGATCTATGACGATGGCAATACACAAACCTATGAGGAAAATACGTACTATATGATCTCATATGGTCTGTAAGGGAAGAATGGTGGATCTCACCTACGAAACATATTGCCATGCCCAATTTGCATCAGAAAATGTTTGCTTTAGGTGAAAGAAGCATTTTGACCTGGTAATTGCCACAAAAATGGACGATACACAAGAAAAATGATGTTCCAATTTTTTCCCGTATTAAATTTTAGTTGTAGTCTACCAAGTGGGTCGTGATTGTGGCTTTCTCCTCGCATCGCCTCCTCTGGGCGACGGGAGGGGCGAAACCCTAGCCTCCCACTGCCACTTCCCTGATGGCTTTGAAATATAGCCATGTACGTCCACATTTAAACTGGATATTATTCACATTCTTAATGAAATATCTCTCTAAATCCTGTCACTAATGCCTAATATTCAAAGGGGTATGCAATTCTTTCTTTCTATTATTTCCTGCACAGATAATGACGTTTTATGATGGGAATCACTACATTAAAATCAAAGAAACGAGATTTCCAATAACTAGAAGAAACTAGGAGTCGTGGATCAGAGGCAGATGCTTTAACAACCAACTATATGACCGGAATAAAATTCTGGCCTTATAGTTCTGGCCGTATAGTTGCCATCGATGCCGCTAGGTCAAACAAAACAACTTTCGTGAAGGGACCCCTATATAAAGAGGCCCCGGGCAACGAGAAACAGGCGCTCATAGAAACCATCAGCCACCCCCAGATCTCCATCCATAACACCGACGAGCCGCCGGAGGAATAGACTTAGATCTAATCTCTCCACCACCATAGCCATATTCTACCACTTGTAATAGTAGATCTCTTCTTCGATTGGCGACATTATAAGACTATTTGCTATCAATCTCATGATTTATACTATAATGTTTATGATCTTTCATCTCATGTCTATGTGTGAGTAATTCTCCTTGGGCTAAGCGCTTCGGCCTAGCCATGTAGCTTTTTGTGCATGTTATTTATCATAGATGGGATCATGTATTAGTTTTATGATATGATGATTATTGTATCCTCTCTTGCCTCAATCTAAGGACATGTCAGGTACCCAAGACCCCGAGGATTGAGCCAGGTATAGGGAGTATGAGTAATGACTAATCTGCAGGTTGGGAATCCCAGTGATAGAAGGGGTAGTACGGCTATATGTGAGGGATTTACTTGTGATTACCGGTGACATCACTATGCATATCATTAGTTATCTTTCTTCTATGGATGAGACTAGTAGGTTATTGCTATAAGCGGTTGCGAAGGCAATAGCAATTATGGATGCACTACCCACATATAATTTATCTTGCTATAACAATTACATGCATACATTATTTCTATCTTTTATTCCCATCAGATGTTTTGCACAGCTACAGGTGAAACCGAACAACCTAGGCCCTCTCTCTCCATCATCATCAACAACAAAAAGACGCAAACTCTTGGTCTGATGAAAACACAAAAGGAATTCTAAAACTCCCGAAGGTCCGTTAAAGTAACTTCACTACGCTTCTGCTTCCCGAGGATTCGATAAACCTAGGTCTACTAGGGAAAAAGAGCTATACTACATCCGTAATCCGGATCGAAGGTATCAACCATTTTTCTTGCACTGTTGCCGGGGAAGCAATAGCTACCCTGGTGAGGTTAGCAGGAACCTTGCTAGTTTTAATTCTTGTTTTTAATTTTTAGTTTGCTTTCAGTCTTTATTTGGAAAACCCAAAAAAATACTTATTCTTTAAATTCTTGTTTTTATCATAAGTTTCTGTTTAAGAAAACCCAAAAACATAGGAAATATGAGTGAGAAGAAGCTTGGGGAATTCGCCACTCCCAATAATGATTATTTGCATACTCCTATTACTCAACCAGCAATTACTGCTGATGATTATGAAATTAAACCCCACTATTTAAGTTTGGTTCAATAGAATCAATTTGGAGGCTCTGCTGTTGAGGACGCAGGTATGCACTTGAATACTTTCACTGAAAGATGTGATATGATGCGCATAAAATATGTTGACACCGATGCAGTCAAATTGCGCTTATTTCCTTTCTCTCTTAGAGGAAGAGCAAAAGAATGGTTGCTATCTTTGCCTAGAAATACAATTGCATCATGGGTGGAGTGTACTTCTTTATTTATGACTAAATCTTTCCCACTTGCAAAGACTATGCAACTAAGATCTAATATTATTGGTTTTAGACAGGAAGAGCGTGAGCCACTAGCGCTTGCATGGGAGAGGATGAAAGAATGCTTAAGGAACTATCCTAGCCATGGGATGGAAGATTGGTTAATCCTCCATTTATTTTATAATGCTCTTAATCCTATGTCTAAGTCTATGCTTGATACTACAGCTGGAGGAACATTCATGGGTAAACATATTACCGAAGCAAAGCAGCTGCTAGACAATATGCAAGACAACCATGCCCAATGGCATGTGGAAAAATCAAACACGAAGAAGGTGAACTCCATCTCACCACAAGAAAATGAAGAACTCAATGTTAAGTTGGATGAGCTCATATTAGCCGTAAAAGGTAAGGAAACCAAGGTAAGAGCTATTCGCGAAACTAAAATTGAAGAAATAGACTTCATAGCTCGTAATGATTATAACCCTGCTTGGAAGAAAAATTATAATCCTAATTTTCAGAAACATTATTCTAATCCTGTAGGTAACTCTAATAATAATATGGGAACTAGTAATGGTAGTCTCCAAGAAACACTTAAGTCTTTTATAGACTCACAAAATGAACAAAACAATATTCTTGTTAAAATAACGGAGAACCATGATGCTATGCTTGGTAAATTATCTAACCAAGCCGTAAGTTTGAGGAATGATTTACAGGCCCTCCAAGAAAGGACGAGGATTGTTGAGGCACAATTAGGTAAGATAACCGAGAGTCAAACTCTCATTCTAGCTAAATTTGTAGGTAAAGTTGAGCCCAATCCTGTTGAAGAACTCAAAATGATGAGGATCCAAAGAGAGGAGCCTGAAGAGCTTGATTATAGTAATGCCCCTTCACCAAGCTACACAATCGAAGATCTCGTAAAAAGGATCAACGTTAAGATTCCGGTAAGTGAAGGTAAGTATGAAGCCATGTATCAACACTTTGTTGATCAAGTAGCGATTAAGGTACGCGAGCTTGAAGATGAATACAAGAAAATCGCTGAAAAATTACCTGTTAAACTAGATGATATATTTGAGCCCATGATTAAAATTAAGATTGGGACCAATGAGATAACTACACTTTTTTATCTAGGTGCAAGCGTCTCAACAATCCCAAAGAGTCTTTTTAACAATTTAAATCTTGGTTCTTTTGAAATCACCAAACTAAAACTTCATCTTGCAGATCCTACCTATAAACAAGCTGTAGGAATTAAGGAGAACACTTTAGTTTACATTAAAGGCTATCTAGATCTAATTGACTTCGTTATTGTTACCATGCCTGAAGATGCTATTGCTCCTATTATACTAGGCCGTCCTTTCTTAAGAACTATAAAGGCTTTAATTAATCTCCATGAAGGGAACGTGAAGCTGCAATTGCCTTCGCGGGATCCTTTTGTTATCCATTTCCCTAGGAAAAAGAAAGCCAAACATGATGAGAAGGAGGCCATCACTTTGAAGGCCAACTACTGTGGAGTGGGTGTTCAACTCATCTGGCCCAAGTGAGCAACATCAAGGTCAAGCTATTGAGCATAAAAGAGCGCTCCATGGGAGGCAACCCGTGTGAAATAAAGGTTTGAGTTAAGTTGTAAGTTTTAGTTTAAGTTTATGTTTAATAAAGAGTGCTGGAAAACTCCATTTGAGGAGAAGAAGTTCGGTAGTACTTAAAATTCTGCTTTATACATGCTGTTGTTGGTCGATAATTTTAACTGTCAACTTTCTGTCAAAAAAAAAGGTATTTCACTAAGTCTCAGTATAAGAAGTAATTCACGAAGAAACAGAATTTTTTTGATGGACACAGAGAGTTTAACGACCAACTATATGGTAGGAATATAAATTCCGGCCTATAGTTCTGGTCGTATAGATATTTTTGCCATTGATAATTTTTTCTTTCAAAAGTACTGATAGTTTAATGACCAACTATAAGGCGGGAATAAAAATTCTGGTTGTATAGCTCCGGTCGTATAGATATTGATGCTTTCATATGAATTATTTTTCCACGTACTGACAGTTTAACGACCAACTATACGGCAGGAATATTTTTTTTGGCCATATAGCTCTAGTCGTATATATATCGATGCCTTTGTACAATTTTTTTCCCAGATACAGACGGTTTGATGACCAACTATACGGCGGGAACATATTGTTCTGGCCGTATAGTTCCGGCCGTATAGCTGCACCGCCAGGTGGAAACCCTAAAACTTTGACAGCCGACCAACTATACGGCGAGAACACAATGTTCCGGCCGTATAGTTGCGCCCGTATAGTTGCGTCCGACCACAAAATCGCATGGGAAGGTGATGGCCCAAAGTATATCGAGCTCGTTGGGGAACCCCAAGAGGAAGGTATGATGAGCACAACAGCAAGTTTTCCCTCAGTTATGAAACCAAGGTTATCGAACCAGTAGGAGCAAGGAAACACCTCCAAGGTGTTGTTGCCAACTTGGAATCCTGCACAACACAACCACAGAACTTTGCCCCCAACTTACAGTGGGGTTGTCAATCTCACCGGTTTTGCTGAAAATAAAGGATTAAACGTATCGAGTGGAACAAAGTAAAAGCTTGCAGAAAGTAAACAAAAAGCAGTAAACAGTTGTAGATTGATGGTAAAAGAAAGGACCGGGGTCCATAGTTCACTAGTGGTGGTTCTCCTTAAGATAGATAACATGTTGGGTGAACAAATTATAGCGGGGCGATTGACAAACATCGAGAAAGCATACACGCATATACTAATCATCTTGCCTCATTTGAGATTCGATTGGGCATTACAACATTATACATAGACCGTAATCCAACTGCATCTATGATTAATAATCCACCTTCAGGTTATCATCTGAACCCCCTCTAGTATTAAGTTGCAAGCAACAGATATTGCATTACACATTGCATGTAAAGTAAACAATATGATTGTTATATGAACAAAGGATTGCTGTTTTCTCCCTAGTAGCAAAAACACATCTAGTACCTTAGATATTTCTAACACTTCCCCAGATTACTAGAGGCATGAACCCACTATCGAGCATAAATACTAACTCTTGGAGTTGCTAGCATCTACTTGGCCAAGATAGCTACTAACAACGGAAAGCATGCAAGATCAAAAATAACAAAGACATGATAGAATCAACGAAAAGCACAAAGGAGGAGAACCAGCCATCTAGCTACTACATGGATCCGTAGTCCAAGGATGAACTACTCACGCATCACACCGGAGGCTTGCATGGTGATGAAGAAGGCCTCCGGGGTGAATTCCCCTCTCTAGCAGGGTGCCGGGAAGAGCTTCAGATCCCTCTCGGTCTAGGGATGGAGATGACGGCGGCTACAGACTCTTTCATGGAATTTTGATCGAGTACTTAGGGTTTCTGTATCAGAGGCATCTTATAGTTGGAAGGGGAGGCCGAGAGGGTGCCCTAGGCAGCCACACCACCCCCTTTTGCGGGTCAGGCCTGGCCCTCTGACCCCTATCCGTCTCGTATGCTGGCTCCATGTCCCCCTCGGTGAAAAACTGACTTTGGCTTTTGTCTCGTCCAATTCCAAGAATATTTATTTTTTGACTGTCCTGGAACCAAAAACAGCAGAAAACTGGCAGCTGGCACTGTGGCATCTTATTAATAGGTTAGTCCAAGAAAACGTATGAAAAGTACTCCAAAGTTGGTACAAAACATAATAAAGTAGATAAAAACCAAGCATGGAACATCAAAAATTATGGATACGTTAGCAACGTATCAGAAGGTACCTCCAACTCTATAACTTCAATACCTTTTCTTTCTTCTACCTCCAAACTCTCTCAAAACCTCAAGAGATCTTCACCTCTGCTCAATTTCGTTCGATTTCCTCGCACACAAGTGATCTACGGTATGTTTCTCCTCTGATCCTCCAATTACTTTTTGCAAATTCATTTTTGATCTATTGTCATTATCAATTTAGGGTGAGACCTACTATGAACTAATTGCCATGATTCTCTTGCCTATATTATTATTTAGAGAGGATTCTTTAGTGTGATATGATGAGGAATATGTTATACTTATTATTGTTGGATCAAAACGTTTTATTTTTGTCTTACTTTATTGTTTTAGATGACGAACACAAGGAGCCACTCGTTCTCGTGCTGTCGCTAGTGCTTCTTGGGCTATCACTCAAAAACGCATGGGGATACAGTTCAGGAATGAACTCCAACGCGAATGCTTCAACAAGATCAAGAACCGCGAAGTAAAGTCCACCAAGTGGGCTTGCCCCATTATACTGGACCAACTCGGTATTTCTGATGACTTCAATTTACTTTGCAATAGAGACGGCCTACAAAACTTTGTGTACAATGATGTGCCTAGTTATCACCGGTTAACTATTGAATTCCTAAGTTCGTTGCAAAGGATTGTTAAACTATGGCAAGGAGAGGACACGATTTCTTTCCGACTTATGAACAACAACTACACTTTAACACTAGATGAATGGTGCGCATATTTTAATTTCCCAAACAATGATGTTAATGACTTACACGCATCCTTTACTGGCTTAAATCCTTCCCTGAACAATATTATAATGGAATGAGTTTCACTACTAGAGTAAGCAACGGGAAAAATATTCAACATCCTCCAATTTGCTATTTGTTCTATGTTATTGCTAACACCTTGCATGCATGTAATGAGTTCACAAGACTCAATGAGGAGGACATCTTAGTCCTTGCAAAGGCTGCTTACATCAACTGCGACTTGTCACTCAACTTGGGCGCAATCCTTGTGCGCTACCTAGAGCACCAATCCTCCCAAAGCCAAGGACCAATCATAGGTGGAGGTGTCATCACCGTGCTAGACAATGCCCTAGGCATCGACCTAGGTGAGTTGCAACCTGTGCTAGGTGAGCGATGCGTTGGTTTCTCTGCTTTAAAGGCTTGTGGAATGCTCACTAGGAGAGGTGGTATTTATTACCTGCATATTGCTGGAGCTGGGAGTATCTATCCCGCTCCTATGCCTAATGGTCTTTTCTCTATCGAGGAAGGAGGTTTGCTATATGACTTGCAGGTTGAACAACACCAACCCGAGGAGGAGATTCCGGATGAGGATGAGGACCAGGAAGATGAGCAAGAAGTTCCTCATCAATATGAGCAACCATCAATCTGGTTCGCTACATACCAAGACTTACAAAAACTGGGAGGGACTGTGGAGAGGATGCATAGCCTCTCTCTGAACCTCCGAGAATCCACTACTAACCTCTCAACTCAATTTGCAAATTGCAAAAGCCTAAGTTTGGGGAAGTTTCCTCATGTATCTTTATTTGGCGTTCATTTGCTTTTATTTATTTCGGGGTTGTGTTTTTAAGTCGAGTTTATAAGCAGTCATGTTAGTTTCCCCAGCACTTTATCTTTAGTTATTTCTATTTGCCTTCGAGATTTTCTAGCCGAGCTTTGCCGCTAATTTTATATTTTTTAAATTCTCTCTCTTAAAAACAACAAAAAAAATCTCCATTTTTCTTTATTTTCCCTCTTTCTTTTTATTTCTGCCTTGAGGTTCTCATGTATTTGCAGGAGAGTGATCAACTTCGAGTTTCCAAGAAACAAATAAAAAAGGAAGAGAGAAGTTGACGAGGGGCAACCTCGGCAATGTCCATGGTGAAGGACTTAGGGTTTCGTGGAAAAGAGAACGCTGGGGATTTCGTTGGATGTCAGGAAACCAGTGGAGTCAAAGTCGCCTGAATATTTGGAAATCACACTATTACAAGTTGCCTGGGAGTTTTTTGGTACCTCGCTTGGGCTTCTCCCGTCCTATATATAATAGGCCGGGTCTCAAGCTATATGCGGATAGGTTTTACATACGCGTAATTACAATACCAACACAATGTCTGTTCATAGTCTCTTTCCTAATACAATCAAAGTCTTTGTTGGCTGCTTCCTTGGGCTATCATCTGAAATTTTCATGGGCCGTAAGACTTTTACCCAGTATAGGGTAGCAAATCATAAGCATCCAAGTAATCGTACCTATGTCAGTAGCCCCCGAGACTCTACCTGAACCGAGTAGAGTCTAGGGCTGCTTCTTTTTCCCTTCTTTCCCTTTATGTCTATTCCTTGATTTTTAATTTTATAGGGAGTTTGGTACAATGAGTCTGATGCTTCCGACGGATCGAGAATCAGTTAATTTCTCCTGGGCAAAAACAAGGTTGTTCTACATCAAATTCAAGTCCCCAGGCTTGAATTCGGAATTTAGTACTGACATAATTGAAGTCGAGCCGCCGTGGTCTTATCGAATACTGAATTCCAGTTTCTTTTTATCGGGTACCCAACGCGTCCATCGGGATTTTTCATCGTATTGTTGATACGGATATTTTACTGGCAGAGCGCATTCTTGTGCGATTACCGGGCCACACAAGACGAATCCTAGGGTCTTACCTTCATGTTTTTGAACATGGCATTCAGATTTTTGTCGCGTCGAGTGCGATCCGAGATTTTTTGTTTTATGCCGGCTGAGGATCTTTTTGTTTTTCTGTAACTGCTCCTGATAGGAGTATTTGTTGAAGAATTTTTCATTTGACTTTCTTTGTCAGGTGCGCGCCAGCGGTCCTGATAGGAGTAGCCCCCGAGGCTATGTTTGGATGTATGTATCAGAACATAGGCTCGAAAACTTGGATTTATGGCACCATTGTTTCTGTAGATTTTGTCGGGTGCACGACCAGTGCTCCCGATAGAAGTAGCCCCCGAGGCTACAGTCGTAATATTGTATATTCGATTGTAGTCTCAAGTTTTCTCATGGAGGAATTTACTTTGGCTCCAATTTTATTTTTCTCGGGTCATATCTCTTATAGCGAGCCGTAGTTTCTGCATTGTCTTTGCTGTGATGTTAGTAATGACGTATTTTATGCTGTTGATTTCCAGAAGACATGTCCTGATAGGACATTTCGAACGTGGGGCCATGCGGCAGTAATGATGACGCCTGCTAGCGTATTCAACAGAGTTTTTTAACTACACGTCCCCTCTCCGCATGAAGATCGAGGCGTCATGCGTTGTCCTTCGTTTTTACCGTGGAAATAACTTCTTTAGATTTTTTCCTTTACGAAATCTCTTTAACACGTGTCACCACCATGTGATCTTCTGTCAGTTCGATTTTGCATCGAACGGTCCGAACTTCATACCTTTGCTCTTTAAAAGGGGAAGGAGATTTGTTTTACTGTTTTTTACCTCACCTTCCTTGGCTCCATCTTCTTCCTTGCGCTCTTGCCCCCTTGCGAACTCTTGCTCTGTGCTCGTGTTTCTCTTTCACCGCCATGGGCAAAAGTAAGGTGGGGACTTCCACTGCGGCCGCGAAGGCCACCAGGAAGAGGTTCGTTGGATGGGCTCCTTCCAAGTGTACGATGCGAGATCTCCGTGAGGCGCGAAACTCCGGCCATCTGGCAGAGGGTACCTTCAAGCTTCCTGGACACAAAGCTGCTCCCATCCCCAAGCACGGCTGGAGGGTAATGTTTCTCTCCTTTCTTCTCCGCGGCCTTTCTCTTCCTGTCCACAAATTTCTTCGTGGTCTTCTTTTTGTCTATGGCGTGCAGCTGTATCAGCTCACGTTGAACTCTATCCTCCATGTTGCTTGTTTCGTCACTCTCTGTGAATGGTTTCTTGGGATTCATCCCCATTGGGGCCTGTGGAAAGATTTCTTTTATGTTCGCCGTAACGCCACTGACAGCTCTATTCATGATGTTGCTGGCGCCATTTTGATTTTAAGATCACTAATTCTGTCCAAGCCTAGAAGTCCAAGTGGTTTTATATCAAGGATCAACCAGTTGAAGGCCAGTCTTTCAGTTTAGTCCCCTTTGATCCTAAGAAAACATGCCGCAAACTTGACTCCTGGGATCGATGTCCTTCTGCCGAAGAAATGGTGGAAATCCAGCCCTATCTTGATCGCATTTCAAAATGCGGCATGAAGATGGCAAGGAATTGGCGGGTCTCCAGATTCTGGCATATTTTTTGTGGATCCGCGTCCAACCACTTCAGGCCCGGCTTTCTGGTATGTGGGCGTATACCGGGAAAAAGGATCCAATGAGGATTTCACCGGAAGACCTTACCCTTAAGGTGTATGAAAATAGGGTTCAAAACTACACCACTCTTACCAAGAAAAACACGGTTCCTTCCAGCTGTCTTGTGGAGCCCTATGGAAAGAAGAACCGTCTTCCCGAGGTAAATTCCCTTTGTATGCATCTTTCCTCCCTTTTATTTGTGGATGAACTTTTATTCTATCAATAACTGGCACTTTTTCTATGTCTTCTGTTTGTGTAGGATTTTGATCATTTGTGCTCACTTCCTCCTCTCCCCAGGAGCTGTAAGCCCCCTATCCATTCTTCCGCATCCGACGACCTCCCTGTGACTGGGACTGCCGCGGATGAGGAGATGGATTTTTTTGCTTCTGATTCTTCATCGAAAACGTAATCCCTTCTGTCGGCCTGCTCTAGGATTTTTGCGTGGAGCGTGCTGGTGATAAGAGGAAATTCTCTTACGCTTTAGAAAAGGGCGAAGACTCGAATGCCTCAACTGCTTCCAAACCCTTGATGCTGCTCCAGTTTTGGCTGCTCCTATCCAGATGAACTTGTTCCGCTTTGCACATGATGTATCTTTGTAAGTGTTTTACTGCTTCTTTACTGCTTTATCGAGTAGTTCTGTTACTGATGCTTTCCCAATTGTTTGGTTCTTTTATTTTGTAGTGATGATGATGATGAAGATCCTCCCGCATCTCCTCTTTGTACGTCTATTGCCTGTTCTGCAAAAAAATCCCCTCCACCGTCGATGGAGCCGAAGGAAATGCCTGTGTCTTCTATGGAGAAGATTATCCAGAAAGATGTTGCCACTTCGTCAAGGCTGCCACCGCAAATAAGGAGGAAAACGGCTGGTAAAGGTGTGGCGATATCTGAAAATTCCGTTGATGTGGATATGAAATATGTAAGTCACTCTATATTTTAAGAATTTTTCTACCCGTAGCTTCTTTTTATTTTTCCTCATATCCCTTGTTGTGATGTTCTTCTTCAGCCTTTGATGCGCGAGATGGTCGACATGGCCTCTCGTTTTATAAAAATCCGTGATGAAGCCAAAGAACTGAAGGGTATATCCTATTCATCTTCGGGAATTCTCTGTGTATTTTTCTTCTCCACTTTTCGTGATTTATTTGTGCAGCTGCTGCCAAGGAATCCGGAGTTATTCAGGACAAGACGATGAAGCGTGCTGATGATCTGGAGACCAAACTACAGGTTGCTGAGGAGGCTTTGGAGAAGGTCAAGCAGAAGGCGAAAACTGATGCCAAAGAAGTGGCCAAACAAGCTGCTATTCGATATGAAAATCTTCGAGAGCTCCTGGAGGCCCTTAATGCTTCTTTGACCCGTAAGTTTTTGTCTTGTGTGGCTTTATTTTATTTCTTTTCTTTGGTCATCAATCTCTTCCTTTTTTACTTTCAGAATTGACTGGCCAGAACCTGATGCTACATGAAGGCAAGAGGGTTGATCCTTTGTCGGACGTTGTTAGCACCTTGGAGGCCAAAAGCATTCATGGGCGCAACCTCCTTGTCCGCTCCCGCCGTGCCTTCAAAAACCTTCATGCCGAAATTTTTCCAACCAAGGAGGTGCAGAATAACTGGAATGATCTTGTCACTGTCTTCGGTGCCGACCCTAGCCCCCTTGTTGGTTATAGCCTGATGCAGTCGAAGAGTGGTGCTGAAACTTCAGCACTGGCGATGGCGCAGGGCTAGAAGGTCGACTGGGAGAAGGTTAGCTCTTCTATCCCAGTCACCTCCAATGGCCAAGAAGTTGATTTGAAGCCTTATGTTAAGAGGGCCAGAAAGTATTCCCGGCTGCTTTTGGGCCCAGGATCAGGCTCAAAGAAGCTTCCTGCCCCTTCTTCGACGGGCGCTCCTTCTTCGGTTGCTCCTGTCGTTCCTATAGCTAGTGCTGCTTCTGCTAGTGCTACTTTGTCTTTGGAGAAAACAACTCCATAGGCTTTGTTTTGTAGTTTTATTGTGTCTCCCTTGCTATCACTGTAATGCACCTTTAACTTATCCAGCTACCTTTTGCTTCCTTTTTACAAGAAAGCAGCTGTTGAATATATGCGTATGAGTTTGTTTTTGTATGCTGAACGTTCCATATCTTTTGTGTCTTACCAGATTTTGAATGAATCTTCGGCTCCTTCTAGGTCCACGCAATTGTCGGATGCAATTCCGTCCTCATCTGTAGTGGGCGCAACCAATACCGCCATTGTGCGTACGGTGGACCCGTTGTTGTATGCTGAAAAAATTGAACATGTGAAAAAACTTGAAGGAAAACTTTGGGTTGTTCAATCAATGGTGGATGTTCCCCAATCTAAGATGCGCCAAGCCCTCGACCGCGAAGCTTTTTTCTTGGAAGAAATTTCCAGGGCAAGTGAGAAGCTGTTGTGTAAGTCCTCTTCCTCTTTTTTCTACTGCTCCTTCTGGCGTGCGGGAAGTCAATGTTTTCTCCCCGATTTGTAGGCATTTGATTGTGCAAGAGGGAGGAAACCCAACGTCTGCACAACTGAATGCAAGCTCTTGCGTCTGCCTCCCAAAATTCTAAGACGGATTTTTGGACTGATCATCGTCGTGCTTATGCTGTGGCATTGCTTCATGACTGCCTATCAGAGGTGGAGAGGTTTGGCGAGTGCTGCCGCAGATCGCTGGCCCTTGTTTATAATGACATGTTTCCTTGGGATCCTCAGCCTCAGACTTTGGCGGATTTGCTTGCGAAGTTTTGATAAGGTGAAACGATTCATCATTTCGTGAAGCTTCAACTTGTGGTGGGTGCCATGCTCGCGCTTTCTTGGGTACATGCGCATCATCCGATGCTAGACTTGGATATTGTATCTTCGGGGCTGCCTACCCCTTCTGGTGATGGCCTTGTTGATATGGCGCCTCATTACGCCGCTGCTCGTAGACCCGCCATTAAGATTGTTCGAAGATGCTTAGAGGCAGGCGAAGAATTTTTTGTTAGTTTTGCTATCTGACTGCTTGCTTGTGCAACCTTGTACTTTGTAGAAGAGATACTGTATAGATCTTTCTTATATTTGTCAAAAAGGTCATATATTTTATACGAGATTTTGATTGCATGTGGTATTCTCTTGTTGAGGACCCGACGAACTAATGTTCGTTTGCATAAATACTTTTGTGTGCCACAGAAATTTGTATCTCGTGAAGTACTTTCTTTATTCATTGATAATCATAAATGGAAATACATTGTGAGTGCATGATCGCCTGGCAGTTGGTCTTTATTGAATATAAAGTGCATCAAAGTGAAGATTTTCTTTAGGAACTTCGGCTTCTGTTCTTAGGGTTCTTCATCATGCTTCGTGTTTGTATGTGGGGTGCTCTCATCTTTTCGATGAGTGGGCCTTCCTATGCAGGACCTATAGTGGAGGCAGCATAGGTTGCTTTTGCAAGACCGTTGTGCACCTGCTTTTCCGATGTTTGCTTTTTGTGGGTGTGCCCTTCGTGTATTGATTCCTCATCCGCTATTTTCAACTGTCTAAGTTCTGTCTCCATCCCGAAAGATTCTGATATTTTGTTGAATTCCTGATCGCAGTTGTCCAAGCGAATGAAGCTTCCTTTTACTATTATGACCCTATTGGGGGCTGACATTTTTAGCACCAGATATGCATAGTGAGGTACAGCCATGAACCTAGCGAAAGTTGGTCGTCCCAGGATTGCGTGGTACTGATGGCCAGTCCATGACTTCGAACTATAGCTTTTCGTGTCTGAAGTTATTCTTTGATCTGAAGACTACGTAGAGGTGGACTTTGCCCAATGGAATTTCGGCTTTTCTTGGAACTATCCCGTGGAAAGTTGTGTCTATAGATACTAGATTTGTCATGGACCAATTCATAGCCCATGGAGTTTTGGTGTAGATCAGGTTGATGCTGCTCCCTGCATCCAAGAAAACCTTGTTCATGTCAAACCCGCCGATTTGTGCTTCTACTATTAGCGCTGACTAGCCTGGTCGAGGGACCCATAGTGGATGATCAGCTCTGTTGAAGGTAATTTCTTGTTCTGACCAATGTAGATAGTCAGGTGTAGGAGGTGTTTTTGTTACTACCATGTTTACTTGCCTAGTGATCAACTTCTGTGTTCTGTTGGAGGGCTGTCCCTTCTGGATCATTGACATTGCTCCTTTTGACCTAGGATATTCGTCGTCTTGATGTGTTGTGTTTTGCGGCTGTCCTGTTGGCGGGTGTGTTGTGTTGTGTTTTGTGGTTGTCCCGAGAGCCAAAGCGCCAGGCGTGGTAGCGTAGCCTCGGTTTGCTGCTTTGGTTGTCCTTGCGTTGCATAGCTCTTGCATTTTTAAGAATATTTGGCAGTCCTTTAGGAGGTGATTTGGTCGTCTTTTCCCTACCGAGTCAACGTAGAAGTGCATATTGCATGGTCCTTCCAACATTTGTCCTGCTGACATAGGTGGGTCTCGATTCGTCGGCTGGTATCGTTGCTGCGGCTGGCCTCCACCGATGTTGTCCCTGTTACCATGGTATCCGTTGTTGTAATCGTCGCTTCGTCGGTTGCCCCCTCTAGAGAAACTGGCTGCAACGTAACTTGGTGTACTGTACCCATCGTTGGTTCGTCGTCTTCGATCATTATTGCACATTTCCCTATCTTCTTTAGGTGAATGGGCACTTTTGTTCTGTACTGTGTCCTCTCCATCGGCCTAACGATTGGCTATGTCCATCAGCTGCGAAATTGTCTTTGGCTTGGTTCATCCTAGTTCTTCAATAAATTCCTGCCGTTGAAGTCCGTCGTTGAAGGCGTCGATTGCTCTTTCATCGAATATGGCTTCAGCCGATTTTTTTATGATGTTCCACCATTGGATGAAAGCCCGTATTAATTTCCTGGCTTTTGCTTGCAGGCCTGCAATTTCTCCAAAGACGCGGGTCGCTTGAATGTGGACTGGAAGTTTCTGATAAATTTGTCCTCAAGATTGTTCCAACTGCTAATAGAATCTTCAGGTAGTTGTCTTAGCCAGGAACGTGTTGCATCGGTTAGGTGCAGCTGCAAGCTTTGCATTGCGGTAGCTTTGGATCCTCCTTGTAACTTGACGGTTGCCAGATAATCTGTCAGCCAAGCATCAGGTTCTTGGAGACCACCGTACTTTTGATGATCTTGAGGTAATTTAAAGTCTTTTGATACCAGAGTCTTGCGAACTTGTGGGGTAAAGCAACTGGCTCCGCATAGTTCTTGCTCTTCCTCTCTTTCGCCGTCATGGTATCTTCAGGTGCTACGCTCTTCTCTAGATCGGTGAATCCTTCACTATGTGATATAGTTTCTTGCATCATTTCGCGGCTATGATTCTGAAAAGTGGACTCGATGTGGCGATCGTGATCATCGGGTATGACCTCCTTGCCGAGGGCTACTGCGACAGCGCGGGGATCTGTCGAGTTGCCGCGTGGTTCCTTCCCCTGCTTGTGCGAGAGATGCTCCTACCATGTCGAGATTCATCAGGGCGGAGCGGTGGAGGGTCGCGCGAGGATCGTCGGGTGCGGGCTGAGTTGTGATTAGATATGTTTGTGCGGCCACAATGGCTGCCTGGGCTATTTTTTCCTTGATGTTTCCAGCCTGGTCTATTGACATGAATGATAGATCAAGGTCTCGTATTAGTCCGCTCCTCTCTGCTTCAGGGATATTCTGCAACCGAGATGTTCCTCTCCTTGGCGATGCTCCTCCTGTTACGCTCCTTGATCCTTGAGTGGAGCTTAACTGCGCCCGTCGTAGGCTAGATTCGTCGACTAATCTTTTCCTTTCATCGAGTTTCCTTCGCATATTTAGTAGGTCTCTCTTCTTGTGATGGAATAAATATTTATATGCTAATAAATCTTCGTGAGTGGCATCCGTTATCATTGGAACTGCACCCAAAATTGTTGCCATTGCTTTTTGCCATGCGCTGGCTGGTAAGCTGAGAGTTTGCCTCTCGCCTCCGCGTGGTTCTTCTTCTTCTCGATTTACACGGTTGACTGTTGGACCTCCCCCGTTTCATTGGCTTCCTTCATTGCTGTGACTTCCTGCATTGTGGCTTAAAAGAATATCATTGGGGTTAAAAATTGGATTACCGTTGGAGTCTTGCTGGGTCGTGGCGTCTCCGATGATCACACATACTTGGTGCTGAGTGATATATGAATTGGTGATGTCATCATCTGAACCAAGGGAGACACTGTCGGATGAACCAGTGAAGTCCATCAGTTTTTGTTCTAGGTAGATTTCTGCCATCCGAATTCGAAAGTCGATGCTTTTGCTGCTTTCTTCGGGTCCGGTATTCGTCAGGCTTCCTTCGCGTGGTGGGGTTAGCTATGGATCTGATCCGAAGGAGAGATTGTCGTAAAGACCATCAAGGTCCCCCAGACCCGTCTCGATTTTCTCGTTTTCTTTGCGTGCTTCCATCTGTACTGTGGCGTCCATGGAGGATCCGACGGATGATGCTGGTACCACCGTAGGTGTAGGTTTTTCCACCGACGGTTCTAATGTGACCAGGACCAAAGGGTGTGATTCTTGCGAGTCTTCTACTTGGAAGAGGAAGCTTCTGATGATTAGATCGGATCCGCCGTTGAAATTGGCGGTACCAATACAGGGTGGGCGGGTGTGGATCTGCTTTTGTCAGGTTGATGCTTGGTGGAGAGCAGTCCACCGAATCCATGGTTCCAGTGTTCACGTTTCCCACAGACGACACCAATTGACGAGAGGTAACCTCGGCAAAGTCCATGGTGAAGAACTTAGGGTTTCGCGGAAAAGAGAATGCCAGGGATTTCATCGGATGTCAGGAAAACAGTGGAGTCAAAGTCACCTGAATATTTGGAAATCGCACTATTATAAGTTGCGTGGGAGTTTTTCAGTACCCTCGCTTGGGATTCTCCTGTCCTACATATAATAAGCCGGGTCTCAAAGTTGTATGCGGATAGGTTTTACATACTCGTAATTACAATACCAACACAAAGTCGGTTCATAGTCGCTTTCCTAATACAATAAAAGTCTTTGTCGGCTGCTTCCCTAGGCTATCATCTGAAATCTTCATGGGCCGTAAGCCTTTTACCTAGTATAGGGTAGCAAATAATAAGCATCCGAGTAATCGTACCTATGGCAGAAGTGGAACCAAACATGAGAGGTATGCCTTATGACTCCCCACTTTTGAAGTTTGAGAAACCCATGCTAGTTAGTAGTAAATGTTGAGATATTATATTGGTGGAGTGAGTCTTTTTATTGTAGTAAGATTTTCGTTTGCATGGGTATTTAGTTGGGTACATTTTGTCCAACTCTTGTAATTAACCAAGTCTTGCCTAAAAATTTCTAAACAATTGTAATAAGAAAAAGTCTCACAATTGAAGGCTTGGGTGTTGTAGTGTTTAGTCTTGAAGGCTTATTTCTAGAGACACTCAACACCACTGAAAATGTTGATTGACTTGATATCTCTCTTTAAAAGGATTTGTTCGATTGAATTAATGTTTAGCGGTTTTTGTGAGCATACCAAAGTTTGACTTGTTAATCATAAGAATGATATTGCTTTACGCGTGTCAAACTTCATGGGATGCCAACAACTCCGCTAGCCTACGAACGATCTTCATGGAGGAAACTCCTAGATTTTGGCTATGAGTTGATTAAACACATGTACAGCAATGCTATAGTGGGTAAGATATTTGGCACTCCCGGATACCTGTGGTCCTGATGGAATCACTCCTCTGGCTATTATGAGTAATCATTATGCAAAAGGAACAAAAACCTTAGTGATTCCACGAGTGTCCATCACAGCCCGATAAACTAAAACAATTTTTTTGGCATGCTCTCAATTACTCAAAAACTGAAATTCTTGAAGGACAATGAATAGAAAAGTAGTGCTTGAAAAGTCTTGATTTATTGATGTGGGAGAATTGAGATACTCCAGTGTATATGATTTTCATGACAACCCTCACACTCTCAATTTACATGATTATACTTTATTGTTCAAAGGAAAGCCTATGAGTTGATTACATGGCATGGAATAAATGTTTACTCATTTGAATCATCCATGTTAACAATAATTTTGCTGCACTATAAGGATGCATAAAACCCGTATGATATGCTTGCGATTACTCTATCTATGTTGAAGCTTTTCATATTTATGAAGTGGAGGAAATATGAGACTATCAATCATGAGTAAGATAATCATCTCGTTATTTCAGTTTAAATGCTGAGTTCTTTTTTGATTTTGGTTTTCTTGCTCGGGGACAATCAAGTTTAAGCTTGGGGAGGTTGATAGCTCTGAAATATAGCCATCTACGTCCACATTTAAACTCGATATTATTCACATTCTTGATGAAATATCTCTCTAAATCCTGCCACTAATGCCTAATATTCAAAGGGGTATACAATCCTTTCTTTCTATTTTTTCTTGCGCAGATAATGATGTTTTATGATGGGAATCACTATATTAAAGTCAAAGATACGAGATTTCCATTAAACAAATGAAACGAGGAGTCGTGGATCGGAGGCAGACGCTTTAACGACCAACTATATGACCGGAATAAAATTCTGGCCGTATAGTTGCCATCAACGCTGCTAGGTCAAACAGAACAACTTTCATGAAGGGACCCCTATATAAAGAGGCCTCAGGCGACGAGAAACATGCGCTCGCAGAAACCATCAGCCACCCCCCAGATCTCCATCCACAACACCGACGAGCCGTTGGAGGAATAGACTTAGATCTAATCTCTCCACCACCATAGCCATATTCCACCACTTGTAATAGTAGATCTCTTCTTCGATTGGCGACATTGTAAGACTATTTGCTATCAATCTCATGATTTCTACTACAATGTTTATGATCTTTGATCTCATCTCTATGTGTGAGTAATTCTTGTTGGGCTAAGGGCTTCGTCCTAGCCATGTAGCTTTTTGTGCATGTTATTTACCATAGATGGGATCATGTATTAGTTTGTATGACATGATGATTATTGTATCCTCTCTTGCCTCAATCTAAGGACTTGTCAGGTACCCAAGACCCGAGGATTGAGCCAGGTATAGGGGGTATGAGTAATGACTAATCTGCAGGTTGGGAACCCTAGTGACATAAGGGGTAGTACGGCTGTATGTGAGGGATTTACTTGGGATTAACGGTGACATCACTATGCATATCATTAGTTCTCTTTATTCTATGGATGAGACTAGTAGGTTATTGCTATAAGCGATTGCGGAGGCAATAGCAATTATGGATGCACTGCCCACATATAATTTATCTTGCTCTAACAATTACATGCATACATTATTTCTATCTTTTATTCCCATCAGATGTTTTGCACAGCTACACGTGAAACCAAACACCCTAGGCCCTCTCTCTCCATCATCGACAACAACAAAAAGACGCAAACTCTTGGTTCGATGAAAACACAAAAGGAATTCTAAAACTCCCGAAGGTCCGTTAAAGTAACTTCACTACGCTTCTACTTCCCGATGATTCGATAAACCTAGGTCTACTAGAGAAAAAGAGCTATACTACATCCGTAATCCGGATCGAAGGTATGAACCCTTTTTCTGGCGCCATTGCTACGGAAGCAATAGCTACCCTGGTGAGGTTAGCAAGAACCTTACGTAATAGTTAGTCTTTAAATGCTTGTTTTTATCATAAGTTTATGTTTAAGAAAACCCAAAAACATAGGAAATATGGCTGAAAAGAAGCTTCGGGAATTCGCCACTCCCAATAATGATTATTTGCGTACTCCTATTACTCATCCAACAATTGCTGCTGATGACTATGAAATTAAGCTCCATTACTTAAGTTTGGTTCAACAAAAAAAATTTGGAGGCTCTGTTGTTGAGGACACAGGTATGCACTTGAATACTTTCACTGAAATATGTTATATGATGCGCATAAAAGATGTTGACCCCAATGCGGTAAAATTGCGTTTATTTCCTTTCTCTCTTGGAGGAAGAGCAAAAGAATGGTTGATAGCTTTGCCTAAAAATTCTATTACATCATGGGTGGGATGTACTTCTTTATTTATGACTAATTTTTTTGCACCTACAAAGACTATGCAACTAAGATCTAATATTACTGGTTTTAGACAGGAAGAGCGTGAGCCACTAGCGCTTGCATGGGAGAGGATGAAAGAATGCTTAAGAAACTATTCCAGCCATGGGATGGAAGATTGGTTAATCCTCCATTTATTTTATAATGGTCTTAATCCTGTGTCTAAGTCTATGCTTGATACTACAGCTGGAGGAACATTCATGCGTAAACATATTACCGAAGCAAAGCAGCTGCTAGACAATATGCAAGACAACCATGCCCAATGGCATGTGGAAAAATCAAACACGAAGAAGGTGAACTCCGTCTCACCACAAGAAAATGAAGAACTCAATGTTAAGTTGGATGAGCTCATATTAGCCGTAAAAGGTAAGGAAACCAAGGTAAGAGCTATTCCCGAAACTAAAATTGAAGAAATAGACTTCATAGCTCGTAATGATTATAACCCTGCTTGGAAGAAAAATTATAATCCTAATTTTCAGAAACATTATTCTAATCCTGCAGGTAACTCTAATAATAATATGGGAACTAGTAATGGTAGTCTCCAAGAAACACTTAAGTCTTTTATAGACTCACAAAATGAACAAAACAATATTCTTGTTAAAATAACGGAGAACCATGATGCTATGCTTGGTAAATTATCTAACCAAGCCGTAAGTTTGAGGAATGATTTACAGGCCCTCCAAGAAAGGACGAGGATTGTTGAGGCACAATTAGGTAAGATAACCGAGAGTCAAACTCTCATTCTAGCTAAATTTGCAGGTAAAGTTGAGCCCAATCCTGTTGAAGAACTCAAAATGATGAGGATCCAAAGAGAGGAGCCTGAAGAGCTTGATTATAGTAATGCCCCTTCACCAAGCTACACCATCGAAGATCTCGTAAAAAGGATCAACGTTAAGATTCCGGTAAGTGAAGGTAATGATGAAGCCATGTATCAACACTTTGTTGATCAAGTAGCGATTAAGGTACGCGAGCTTGAAGATGAATACATGAAAATCGCTGAAAAATTACCGGTTAAACTAGATGATATATTTGAGACCATGATTAAAATTAAGATTGGGACCAATGAGATAGCTGCACTTTGTTATCTAGGTGCAAGCGTCTCAACAATCCCAAAGAGTCTTTTTAACAATTTAAATCTAGGTTCTTTTGAAATCACCGAACTAAAACTACATCTTGCAGATCCTACCTATAAACAAGCTGTAGGAATTAAGGAGAACGCTTTAGTTTACATTAAAGGCTGTCCTGCTCTAATTGACTTTGTTATTGTTAACATGCCTAAAGATGCTATTGCTCCTATTATACTAGGCTATCCTTTCTTTAGAACTATAAAGGCTTTAATTAATCTCCATGAAGGGAATGTGAAGCTGCAATTACCTTCGCGGGATCCTTTTGTTATCCATTTCCCTAGGAAAAAGAAAGCCAAACATGATGAGAAGGAGGCCATCACTTTGAAAGCCAACTACTTTGGAGTGGGTGTTCCACTCATCTGGCCCAAGTGAGTAACATCAAGGTCAAGCTATTGACCATAAAATAGCGCTCCATGGGAGGCAACCCATGTGAAATAAAGGTTTGAGTTAAGTTTTAAGTTTTAGTTTAAGTTTATGTTTAATAAAGAGTGCTAGAAAACTCCATTTGAGGAGACGAAGTTCGGTAGTACTTAAAATTCTGCTTTATACATGCTATTGTTGGTCGATAATTTTAACTATCAACTTTCTATCGAAAACAAGGTATTTCACTAAGTCTCAGTATAAGAAGTAATTCATGAAGAAACGGAATTTTTTTGATGGACACAGAGAGTTTAACGACCAACTATACGGCGGGAATATATGTTCGACCGTATAGCTACACCGCCTGGTGGAAACCCTGAAATTTTGATAGCCGGCCAACTATGCGGCAGGAACACAATGTTCCGACCATATAGTTGCACCCGCATAGTTGCGTCCGACCACAAAATCGCATGGGAAGGTACCTCCAACTCTAAAACTTCAATCCTTTTTGTTTCTTCTACCTCCAAACTCTCTCAAAACCTCAAGAGATCTTCACCTCTGCTCAATTTTGTTCGATTTCCTCGCACACAAGTGATCTACGGTATGTTTCTCCTCTGATCCTCCAATTACTTTTTGCAAATTCATTTTCGATCTATTGTCATTATCAATTCAGGGTGAGACCTACTGTGAACTAATTGCCATGATTCTCTTGCCTAGATTATTATTTAGAGAGGATTATTTAGTGTGCTATGATGAGGAATATGTTATACTTATTATTGTTGGATCAAAAAGTTTTATTTTTGTCTTCCTTTATTGTTTTAGATGATGAACACAAGGAGCCACTCGTGCTCATGCTGCTGCTAGCGCTTCTCGGGCTATCACTCGAAATGCATGGGGATACGGTTCAGGAATGAACTCCAACGCGAACGCTTCCACAAGATCAAGAACCGCGAAGTGAAGGGCACCAAGTGGGCTTGCCCCATTATATTTGACCAACTCGATATTTCTGATGACTTCAATTTACTTTGCAATAGAGCTGGCCTACAAAATTTTGTGTACAATGATGTGCCTACTTATCGTCGGTTAACCATTGAATTCCTAAGTTCGTTGCAAAGGACTGTTAAACTATGGCAAGGAGAGGACATGATTTATTTCCGACTTATGAACAAAAACTACACTTTAACACTAGATGAATGGTGCGCATGTTTTAATTTCCCAAACAATGATGTTAATGACTTACACGCATCCTTTATTGGCTTAAATCCTTCCCCTGAACAATATTATAATGGAATGAGTTTCACTACTAGAGTAAGCAAGGGGAAGAATATTCAACATCCTGCAATTCGCTATTTGTTCTATGTTATTGCTAATACCTTGCAGGCATGTAATGAGTTCACAAGACTCAATAAGGAGGACATCTTAGTCCTTGCAAAGGCTGCTTGCATCAACTACGACTTGTCACTCAACTTGGCCGCAATTCTTGTGCGCTACCTGGAGCACCAATGTCCCAAAGCCAAGGACCAATCACAGGTGGATGCATCATCACCATGGTCGCCAATGCCCTAGGCATCAACCTAGGTGAGTTGCAACCTGTGCTAGGTGAGCGACGCGTTGGTTTCTCTACTTTAAAGGCTTGTGGAATGCTCACTAGGAGAGGTGGTGTTTATTACCTGCATATTACTAGAGCTGGGTGTATCTACCCCGCTCCTATGCCTAATGGTCTTTTCTCTATCGAGGAAGGACGTTTGCTATATGACTTGCAGGTTGAACAACACCAACCCGAGGAGGAGATTCCGGATGAGGATGAGTACCAGGAAGAGGAGCAAGAAGTTCCTCATCAAGAGGAGCAACCATCAATCCGTTTTGCTACATACCAAGACTTACAAAAACATGGAGGGACTGTGGAGAGGATGCATAGCCTCTGAACCTCCAAGAATCCACTAGTAACCTCTCAACTCAATATGCAAACTGGAGTTCTGACTTTTTCCAGCCACCACAATGATTTGAAGGGCTTGCAAAAGCCTAAGTTTGGGGAAGTTTCCTCATGTATCTTTATTTGGTGTTCATTTGATTTCATTTATTTCGAGGTTGTGTTTTTAATTCGAGTTTATAAGCACTCATGTTGGTTTCCCTAGCACTTTATCTTTAGTTATTTCTATTTGCTTTCGAGATTTTCTAGCCGAGCTTTACTGCCAATTTTATATTCTCTTAATTCTCTCTCTTAAAAACAACAAAAGATTTCTCCATTTTTCTTTATTTTCCCACTTTCTTTTTCTTTCCACCTCGAGGTTCTCATGTATTTGCAGGAGAGTGATCGACTTCGAGTTTCCAAGAAACAAATAAAAAAGGAAGAGAGAAGTTGACGAGGGGTAACCTCGGCAATGTCCATGGTGAAGGACTTAGGGTTTCACGGAAAAGAGAACGCTGGGGATTTCGTCGGATGTCAGGAAAACAATGGAGTCAAAGTCGCCTAAATATTTGGAAATCGCACTATTACAAGTTACCTAGGAGTTTTTCGGTACCCTCGCTTGGGCTTCTCCCGTCCTATATATAATAGGCCGGGTCTCAAAGCTATATGCAGATAGGTTTTACATATGCGTAATTACAATACCAACACAATGTCGGTTCATAGTCTCTTTCCTAATACAATCAAAGTCTTTGTTGGCTGCTTCCTTGGGCTATCATCTGAAATCTTCATGGGTCGTAAGCCTTTTACCCAGTATAGGGTAGCAAATCATAAGCATCCGAGTAATTGTACCTATGTTAGTAGCCCCCGAGACTCTACTTGAACGGTAGTTTCGGGTTGAGTCTCAAAGTTTCTTTTTCCCTTCTTTCCCTTTATGTTTGTTCCTTGATTTTTAATTTTATAGGGAGTTTGGTACAATGAGTCTGATGCTTCCGATGGATCGAGAATCAGTTTGACATGGGTATACCCTACAGGTACTCGAGCTTGGTATATGCGGCCTGAATACAGCGGAAGCCCACGGTGTCGCCAAGGCCCAAATAGAGAACTCGAGTAGCCGACGGATTCTTGATTGCTTGAAGAACAAGAAGAAGCCAAAGATAGAAAGTTTAAAGGTAAAAACCCTAACCTGTAACTGACTCGACCTGCTACCTGAGACCTGGCCTATCTATATAAAGGCCAGGAGGGGGCGGCGAGGAGGACACACGCAACCCTAGTTTCCACAACCCTCGCCAGATTGCATCTGCGCACCATTGTAATCTTTGATTCCCTCAATAATTCCACGAGTAGACAAGCAGGAGTAGGGACCTCTACGAGGCCTGAACCTGGGTAAATCTTTGAGTCACTTGTGTGCTTGTTTGTAGCCGATAGATGTCTCCAGCGCTCCCTCCTTCTCCAAAACCCAAGTCCATAACAATGGGCATTGATGAGTTAAACCCTCGTCAATTGGCGCCGTCTGTGGGAATTGGGAGTGCTGATGTTGCGGCTTCTTCGGCCTCATCAACTGCGATCCACAACTCCGCAATAGTAGAGATCTGATAGCTCTTCGGCGCGTTCGACTTCACCGTCCACACGCCGGCCACTCGCCCGACTTTCGAGTCTGTGGGCGATGGGATCTGCTTGGCGATCGGGAGCTTCCGCTTCCAGGTTGGTCGGATGGGCATGCTTCGCATGCCTGACCAGCCGACAATACCATCGATTGCTCCAGCATCGTGGTTCCCTCCGCCGATCGGCACCCTCAACAAACTCAATGCCTCGACAACAATCGAGAATCCGGACAGCGACAGCAGTCGCGAATCCGATCTAGGCGAGCTAGCAACCGAAGATGGATCCTATGGCTCCGGTTCTGAAAGTTGTGGGAGCAGCAGCTTCCCCAACCACTTTATTGTTGGGGTTTCGCGCATGAAAATAATAAAATTTACCCTACACCCCTGAACCCCTAAAGCTACCAAGACCTATCTATTAGTAATACAGTAACAGGAGGGGCATTTCGCGAACTTATCCTTGAAGACCGAAAAGCGTTGTCAACGCTCAGGAGAGCGTGGTTGATGTAGACGAGCCGAAGCCGACCTCAAGGTCTTGATGAAGTCCTTGCGCTCCTTGGCTCCAACGACTTGAGTGCCTCAAGTGCGACACCTCGCGGGGAGTTACACACGTCTGGTGCCTGACGATGACTCCCGCTTCCCCGATCCAGCAACAGTTGCAGAAGTAGAGCTCCCGGATCCGAATCCCGCAGCGCGACGGCGCTCCACGGTGAAGATGTCTCTCACTCGTGCAGTCCAGACTTGGGACCATGGTCACGAGAGAGAGAGAGAGGGGGGGAGAGAGGAAATATCAATTGGAGGTCCTCCCAAAAGTGGGGAGACCTTTATTGATTATTGGTGTATTTTTCTAGGCCAAATACCCCACTATATATAGGGGCAGGGGAGGTACTACCTCCCTCAAAGTCCCGAGGTGGGACTAAAGGAGGGGAGGGGGGAGGAGGTGGCCAGCCACCTAGTGGGCCCCGCGGGGTGGGGGGGGGGCTAGGCCCAGCCGGCCTCCCCTTGGCCCCTCTCCCTCTCTCCTTTCCCCTAATGGGCCCTCTCCCTCCGGAAATTGGCACATTAAGCCTTTTTAACCTTTAATTGATTTTCTCTTTATTAAATAATTATGAATAAATGATTAAATAAACATTTAACATTCATTCACATATTATTCAATCTCCGTGGCCATGGAACACCTTCCACCTCCACTCCGGACATCCTCCAGACTTACCGAAACCCTTCTGGTTTTGTCCCTTCTCTTCTTCGGAGATTCCACCGATCCTATAAACACTCTCTAAGCATCATCAAGCCCTTAAGCGTGATACCCCACGGTTCGGGAACAGTCCAGACATGGTCGGGACACTCCCGCACCAATGATCGACAGAGGGACCTGGATGGCCATGTGACCCCTGTGCGTTCCACGAAGATCTTTCGTAGTTTGAACCGAGACAGTCGTGTCTTATTCCCTTTGTCACTCGATACTCGCATTGCCCGAGATCTGATCAATGACATCACCATGTCGTGTTCAATCTCGTTACTGAACAATGCTACGTGACTCATTCCGACAAGTGATATCCCCGTGATCTAATCACACGCTGCGTAGCTATTGGATATAACTTCTCCGAGTGGGCCCTTGAGTATCTTCCCGTCACATGGACGCACAAATCCCGCTCTTGACATATATTGCCTCTACGGTTTCCTCTAAATACCTGAACACACCTTTATAACCACCATTTTACCAGATGACGTTTGATGCTATCTAAGCACTCTCGGGAGACAGTGATTGATATAGCCTCATGGTCTAAGGAATAGTCTACGAGGATCCATTTCTAATCATCGTAACTTGAACTTCGTGACATGATCGGGTCACGATGTTTAGGTTGGGTATTGGTTCATCATCTCATTCTCAAAATGAGATGACCTCATTTCCAACTGGCATAAATGCCACATGATCAGGAAACATGATCATCTGTTGACCAATGAACTAGTGACTAGAGTTTCACTAGGAACCCCTGGTTGTTTGTATATCACACGTGTATTGATGTTTCCACTCAATACAGTTATAGCATGATATAAAACTTAATCATAAACTATATGAAATATGATAATAGTCCTTACTACTATTTGTCTCTAGGGCATATTTCCAACAGTCTCCCACTTGCACTAGAGTACACATACACTAGCTGCATTTGTTCTCAATCATTGGCACCACATACCCGGTACCCTGAACTTGCTTGCTCATGGAAGAGGTTGAGTCTTGGGTCTGTACTTTACAGTCCCAAATCCTTTGCAACTTACTAATGTCACCTTGATTGACATTAATACTTTATCATCTCATGATAACATCTTTGTGTATGCATCGTCGCTATGGCAGCAAAACGAGGCCTGATTCCAGGAGCCTACAATGACGTTAGATCAACCTCGAGGGCTTTCTCATGGGCACTGTGCCCTAGGACACATAATTCTACGTTAAAAGCGAACTAGCCCCGCCATAACATTATACAACACTTTAGATGGTACCCTTATCTATTATTATAAATGTATTCATCGAGACACTAGTGCACTCTATGCAACTTTCTATGTTTTATTCACCTCGCTTCCTACTTGACTTTAATTGGTATCTACAGGAGTTTCCAACATATTCCCTTATAACATAACTATGTATGCTTTAAGATATGTTATCCTTTATGGATTTGGAAAATATGTCCACAGTTCTCTACTAGACACTACGGACAAACTTAGCTCAAACGTTTTGTGATTTGAACTTAATCACTATCAAACATTCCTTATTTGGATCACATATTATGCTAAGTTATCATCATGGTTTCTAAGATAAAACATATGTCTCAACATAGTGGATGACGATCATCCTTTTTTCTTTTAACCATCGATGTTTAAACTTAATGCTATTCCTAAGTTGAGTTATTAAGGACTGGTTCCTTAATCAACTTCTATTCTAAAACCCCTTTCAGAATCCCTTAAGGAATACTACACAATATCATAATACGCCTATTATCAATATCTACATCTTATAAATCATTATTTATAAGTATTTGCGCCTTTCATTCTTAACACATTTAAGAATTACTCTTATAAGCTCCCACTCAAAAATATGTCAATCACATATTGTTTTAGGAAGACTTTCATAGCTCCCACTCAATTATCTGCAAAATGCACATCCACTCACTATTTTGAACAACTTCAAAATCCTTTGATCAAATATCAAACTTGGAGATTTACTATGAGATACTAGTAATGTTAAGTTTTAATTCCACTAGGCATTTAGCACATTTGAATCAAATTCATTTGAATTTGTCCACTACTTGACAAATTGTGCTTTTGTCATTCACCCCCTTTTCCACTATGGCTTTGCAGTCATTTGGGAAACTTCCAAGTAACTCCTTTTTACTTGTGAGATTTAGCAATGAATTGCTTTCCAATCTCAAGTGAAATTTGCTTTTAGGATTTCTCATAATCCTTGTTCACCATTATTTCCTTAGTAGTTCGTAGGTATGTCATATTCCAATAATCATGACAAATGATTCACAAATGTTTCCATACTAGATATGGATTTCATTTTGAATCCTACTTTATGTAGTGAAAACACTAGTGGGGAAAATACAATGATCAACATCATTGATTATTTCCTTCTGTGCAGAGAATCGTTCAGGAACTTTGTCCGTTGCGCTTCTCAACACTCTAATGCAGGGTTTTGAATCCTCATCGTGTTTTACACTAATTTCCATTTGCTTCATAATTGAGAAACATCACTAAAAGTGAGCTTTCTCAAGAATGCACCAAAATCCAAGCAATACGAATCTTGCTTTCCTTTTGGTCTCAGCTATGGATTTCGTATTCAAAGTTTCCAATGAATACACTACAAGGACTTATTTGCTATTGTTTTGGATATATTGAATAACCCCAAAACTTTCACGAATTCAAATGGTTTACTACATTCTAATTGAGTGCTAACTATTTCTAACTAATGGTATCTACATCTACACTACAACGATTTATTTGGTGCCTTCTATTCAACCCCTTTGATATCTAATATCACATTGTGATGCTTTGCATTTTGACATTTCAAAACACTTTGCATTTCACAATTACTTTTATGCCATTCTTGTAAAGTTGAATTTCATTACTATTGATCAAATCATAGTAATTGGATTCTCTTTTAAATATATACCCTTTGTTGATGGAACATTTTGATCAAATCAAATAGTTTCATATGCACTTTTCCTTTGGTAAACTACTTTACACATTTAAACAATCATTTAATGATAATTACCATTTTCGTTAAAACACAATACATCAAATATGTATTTACTTTTAACAATTCTTTAAACACTTTGTATTCAAGTAATACACGGTGTTCAAGTTATTTTGCCGAACTTAGGCATTATTCATATGTGATGAGATATCGAATAACTTTCACATATTATCACATAACTTTGAATTTAAACAATGGTTTCATTCATTAATGAACATATCATTAAATTGGGTATTTTAAACAAGGCATTTTAATATTTTACAAATGTTCATGCATTATCAATTAGTTTCAAACAACAAGGATAATTCACAAGCAATCAAACAAGATATGAACACGAATAGAAATCATTCATAAAGCAGACCAACTGTTTGTTATAAACTCATATGAATAACTGTCTCACGAAGTGTAAGACACACTAAAGAAGTTCACAATCTCTTGATTACGTTAATCATGCTAAACATAAACTAAATGATAAATGTTGAGGGAGAGTGTCGTCGGCCATCATCATCATGCTCGCCATCAACACGCAACGTCACCTCCTCTCCAGCAAGCACCTCTCATGCAGAAGGACCTGTTTTCACCAAAACAGAAAAGTATCAGATATACTTAACACTGCAATGTGTTTGCAAGATTATAACATTTATAAAACTGTATATCAAATATGTACCTTTGTCGTTGACGACTACAATGACGTTGGGTTCATCTATCACATTTCTGAAATGTGATATGAACTCGAGGAAATCCAGTGTTTCCGTGTCGCCTCTCATAATGTAGATCCTGACTTGTGCTTGGAAGCTTGGAGGAAGCGACCATAGCACAACTCCCATCGCAAATGAGCTTGAGAACCAGTTGTCCAGGTAGTATGCCAGACTCATGTACGCATCGTAGAGGCGCAATAAGTGCTCATCCAGTGAGGAGCCCTCCTCCATCTTTATGGAGAGGAAGTCCCCCATCGGCTCATACTCCCACATGCGCACTTGTTCCACGAAATGTGCTCTCAGATGTGCCATGACCATTCGGGGCTTGAGACTCCCCACCATTAGCCATAGCCCATCCTCCATTCCGAGGCGCATGGGCACTGATATAAATGTGGCCATCACACGACGATGATAACGCAGATCCCGCTGCTCCTGGGTCTCATGAGAATAGGGTGGCTCCAGATACATCTCGCAGGTCATGTAGTCAGCTACATTGTTCTCCCCAAGGAGATCAAATAGGCGTATGACCCATGCAGAAAAGTTGGATCCATCTAACTTGAGATTTTATCCTTTTAACCAATCGTCGATAGGAAAGGTAATCTCGGGAAGAACCATTTTCTACATTTATAATTGCAAAAGGAATTTAGACTAAGTTGACAATTAAATGAGTTAATAATAACTCCACTCAGAAACACCTATCCCCAAAAGGGTTTCTAGTGATAACACGACCCCTATCAGCCACATCTCCCCCGATTGATCACGGCCATCGATGTGGGTTCAAAGGTGGACACTAAACGTCGGTCACATCATTCATGCGACTCGTGCTCGATCTTTCGACCATCCGTGTTCCGAGGCCACGCTTCTGTGGCGTGCTAGGCTTGCCAACTCAACCTTAGTGTATTTTCTATGCAACATGGCTTATACCCGCTGTATGCGAACGTAGATATGTCTGACACCCAGGCCTGTAACCCTAGATCGCCTCATACCGAAGAACTTTCTTGGTGGTGCACACTAAGGGGGAACACAATCGTTGGTAATTTTCACAGGGATCATCTTATTAGGCTACCGTCGAGTATCTAATACTAGTACACAATAAGACATACAAACAATAACATTGAATGTAAATGCTATGTGATATGGTCCTTCACGTCGTGATCTCCATCCGCCGTCACCGGGTTCTGGCACCATAGACACTAGGGTACCAGTGTCATTCCAGCGTGGTAGTTTGTCATTACCGTGACTATCTACTACTATGCAACAAAAGGTAATTACTTTACCTTTGCCACAACCATATCACAAAGCAACGCCCCTTGCAAAACAAAGTTAGACGCCTCTACTTTATCTTTGCATGTTTTACGTGGATGAATGGGCTTTCGCACAAGAACCGTTCTTACCTACGAACTTTCAGCACAACACTGATCAAGCAGTTGTCTCTACTACACCCCTTTCGGGGCCCTCCGTTGCAAATGGTATACCAACTAATGCGAGAGAGACAGACACCCCCCTAAGCCACTTTATATGGTACAAGCCATATGTCAAGCGTGGACCAGTCTCGCGAATGAACGCGTAAATTCGGTTGGGGGACACTTCATCAAGCATTACTGCGGTATACACAAGTACACGTGGGAGGGTAACAACTAAAGGATCAATGCCCACACGCTACATCTCGTGTGTTCTACCCGTACTAGCATTATTACGCATAGATCTAGCTCTGATACCACTGTTGGGGTTCCGCGCATGAAAACAATAAATTTTACCCTACGCCCCTCAACCCCTGAAGCTGCCAGGACCTATCTATTAGTAATACAATAACTGGAGGGGCTTTTCGCGAACTTGCCCTTGAAGACCGAAAAGCGTTGTCAACGCTCAAGAGAGCGTGGTTGATGTAGACGAGCCGAAGCCGACCTCAAGGTCGTGGTGAAGTCCTTGCGCTCCTTGGCTCCAACGACTTGAGTGCCTCAAGTGTTGGGTCCGCAGCATAGAAAACAAAAAATTTCCTACGGTGTGAACTACACGCCAAGATCTATCTACTAGGTACAAAGCAACGGGTGGACATACATCCAACGAGAACTTACCCTCGAAGACATTGAGTTTTGTTAACGAGTAGGAACTCGTGGTTGATGTAGTCGTACACTTGCCGATCTCAAGATCGTGAGGAAGTCCGAGCGCCGCAACTCAGCAGCGCATCCGCACTCGCACACACGTTCAAGCCACCGGACAGCCTCCACCTCCTCGCTCCAGCGATCCAGCGGAAACAGCAACTCCTTCTAGACGAAATGCCACCAGGAACATGTATCTCGCTAATCCGAGACCATGGGGGAATAATTCTAGAGGGGGAGAGGAGATCCTTCACAAGGAGGTGTGTGGATGAAGGAGGGAATGGGTGGCCTTTTATAGGAGGAGGGGGGTGCCCCCTCTCTCCATGGCCGGCGCATGGGGGGGTGACCCCTCACCCCCCCCATTCATGTGGTGGTAACCCCTCCACATTAAAATGCCTCTTCACATTCCCTTTTAAAGTCTCCACTTTAAATGCATTAAAATTCTCCAAGTTTAATGCTCTCTCATTTAATAAAACTCTTTTTATTAAATTTATTCAGAATTTTGTTAATTACTTTAATTAACAAACATTCACATATAGACCCTTGCAATATTTCAATATCACATGCAGAACCACTTTCTGCAATTTCACCCGAAACAATTTCTGGTTTCTATTGAAACAATTCCTGCATTTGCAATTCTTTCGTCTGAAACATATGTGCTCCAAAATGGTGTCCGGTAACTCTTAAGTGTGCCACCCTACGGTTCCCGAATAATGCAGACATGATCGAGACCCTTCTCCGATCAATAATCAGCAGCGGGACCTGGAGATCCGTACTGACTCCTACACATTCAACGATGACTTCTGTGATCGTGAGAACCTTTAACTCTTGTAACTAAATCCCTTTGTCTCTCGATATATTACATGTCTGAGATTCGATCATCGGTATCTCCATACCTAGTTTGATCTTGTTACCGACATGCACTCTTTTCTCGTTCCCGTGATATAACATTCTAGTGATCACATCACTTGCTTGCAAGCTATCTCAATGTGATATCACCGAGAGGGCCCAGAGTATATCTATCCGTCATTGGGATTGACAAATTCCACTCTTGATCCATGAGCCTCAACATAACACCTTCGTACTACTGAACCCATCTTTATAGTCACCTTGTTACGGTGTGACGTTTGATGTTATCAAGATACTCTTCCGGTGTTAGCAATTAACATGATCTCATGGTCTAAGGATAAAGATTACTTCGTATGATGTTATAGCAATATAAAAATAATGACTTGATCGTAATGCTATACTTCGGATGAATGTTCATCACATCATTCCACCAATGGTGTGACCTTGTTATTAACAACATCCAATGTCCATGATCAGGAAACCTTGATCATCTTGTTAATCAACAAGCTAGTCTATAAGAGAGGCATAACTAGGAACCCTTTTTGTTTATTAAACACACATGTATTGATGTTTCCGATCAATACAGTTCTAGCATGTAAAATAAACATCTATCATATATAAGGAATACATAATAACAACTTTATTATTGCCTCTCAGGGCATATTTCCTTCAGTCTCCCACTTGCACTAGAGACAATAATCTAGTTCACATAGTGATAAATCTAACACCCATGGAGTTCTGGTGTTGATCATGTTTTTCCCTAGGGAGAACTTTAGTCAACAGATTTGCTACATTTAGGTCCGTGTGTACTTTACAAATCATTATATCTCCATCCTTGACATGCTCGTGGATGGAGTGAAACCGGCGCTTAATATGCTTGGAATTCTTGTGAGACCTCGGTTCCTTTGCGTTGGCTATGGCTCCATTGTTGTCACAATAGATCACCATCGGGTCCAACGCACCGGGAACCACACCTAGTTCCGTAATGAACTCTTTCATCCAAACCGCTTCCTGCGCCGCTTCTGAAGCAGCAACATATTCTGCCTCCGTCGTTGATCCAGCCACCATAGGTTGTTTGGAACTCCTCCAACTAACTGCTGCTTCATTCAAGAGAAATACGTATCCGGATTGAGACTTAGAGTCATCCGTATCGGTGTCAAAGCTAGCATCGACATAACACTTAGCGACTAGCTCTTCTTCACCTCCGTATATAAGAAACATATCCTTAGTTCTTCTCAAGTACTTGAGGATGTTCTTTATCGCTATCCAGTGTTCCGAACCTAGATCAGATTGGTACCTACTAGTCAAACTAATAGCATGTGCCACATCCGGTCTTGTACATAGCATGGCATACATAATAGAGCCTATGGCCGAGGCATAGGGGATCTTATCCATCATCTCTATTTCTTCCACCGTAGCCGGACTTTGAGTCTTACTCAATGTCTTGCCTTGCAACGGTAAGAACCCCTTCTTACTTTCGTCCATATTAAACTTCTTTAATATCTTATCAAGGTATGTACTCTGCGATAGCCCAATTAGGCGCCTTGATCTATCTCTATAGATTTTAATGCCTAATATATATGACGCTTCACCAAGGTATTTCATCGAAAATTTGCTGTTTAGATAACTTTTAACACTGTTTAAAAGATCTATATCATTTCCAATCAATAATATGTCATCCACATATAATATCAGAAATGCCACATTGCTCCCACTCACTTTCTTGTAAATACAAGCCACTCCATAAGTTTGGACAAATCCAAACTCTTTGATCACCTCATCAAAGCGGAGATTCCAACTCCGGGATGCTTGCTTCAGTCCATAGATGGATCGCTGAAGTTTGCATACCTTATTAGCATCCTTAGGATCGACAAAACCCGTAGGTTGTATCATATACAACTCTTCTTCAATATTACCATTGAGGAACACAGTTTTGACATCCATCTGCCATATTTCATAATCGAAATATGCAGCAATTGCTAACATAATCCTAACCGACTTAAGCATCGCTACGGGAGAGAATGTCTCATCGTAGTCAACTCCTTGAATTTGCCGAAACCCCTTTGCGACAAGTCGAGCCTTATTGATGGTCACGTTACCATCAGCATCAGTTTTTCTTTTGAAAATCCATTTATTCTCAACGGCCTTTCGATCGTGAGGTAAGTCCACCAAGTTCCAAACTTGGTTCTCGTGCATGGATTCCATCTCGGATTGCATGGCTTCTAGCCATTTGTTGGAATCCGGGCTCATCATTGCTTCTTCATATGTCGCAGGGTCATCCATTTCATCAACCATGAAATTCACAACAGGATTGCCGTACAGTTCAGGAGATGCACATGTCCTGCTTGACATGCGAGGTTCGGTAGTGTGCTCTTTCAGAGTTTCATGATCATTATCATTAGCTCTCTCTTCATGAGGTGAAGTCAACTCCGAAACAACTTCCGGTGCTGCGCCACTCGCCATTCCATGAAGAGAAGGTTCAATAACCTCTTCGAGTTCTACCTTTCGACTACTCACACCTTTCGCGAGAAACTCCTTCTCAAGAAAGGATCCATTCTTGGCAACAAAAACATTGCCCTCGGATCTGTGATAGAAGGTATACCCAATCGTTTCCTTAGTGTATCCTATGAAGACGCATTTTTCTGCTTTGGGTTCGAGTTTATCTGGCTAAAGTTTCTTCACATAAACATCGCATCCCCAAACTTTAAGAAATGACAGTTTAGGTTTGTTTCCAAACAATAATTCATATGGTGTCGTTTCAACGGATTTAGATGGTGCCCGATTTAAAGTGAATGCAGTTGTTTCCAGTGCATAACCCCAAAATGACAGTGGCAAGTCAGTCAGAGACATCATAGATCGAACCATATCCAATAAGGTACGATTACGACGTTCCGACACACCATTACGCTGTGGTGTTTCGGCAGGCGTGAGTTGTGAAACTATTCCACACTCTTTCATGTGTGTGCTAAACTCGTAACTTAGATACTCTCCTCCACTGTCAGACCGTAGAAATTTGATCTTTCTATTACGATGATTTTCCACTCCATTCTGAAATTCCTTGAACTTTTCAAAAGTTTCAGACTTGTGTTTCATCAAATAGATATACCCATATCTATTCAAATCATCCGTGAAAGTAACAAAATAACGATATCCACCTCGCGCCGACACACTCATTGGTCCACACACATCAGTATGTATGATTTCCAATAGATTTGTCGCCCTTTCCATTGAACCAGAAAACAGCGTTCTAGTCATCTTGCCCATAAGGCATGGCTCACATGTATCAAATGATTCAAAATCAAGTTATTCCAAAAGTCCATCAGAATGGAGTTTCTTCATGCGTTTAACGCCAATATGACCTAGACGGCATTGCCACATATATGCAGATATATCATTATCAAGTTTAATATTTTTAGCATTAACATTATGAATGTGCGTAATATTGCTATCGAGATCTATCAGAAATAAACCATTCAACATAGGTGCATGACCATAAAAGATATCATTCTTATAAATCGAACAACCATTGTTTTTAGATTTAAATGAATGACCACTTTGCATCAAACACAATCCGGATACAATGTTCATGCTCAGTGCAGGCACAAAATAACAATTATTTAGGTTTATAACTAATCCCGACAGAAAATGGAGACGTAGCGTCCCGACGGCGATCACATCAACTTTTGATCCATTGCTGACCCGCATCCGGACCTCATCACTTGCTAGTTGTCGCTTGTTCCGTAGCCCCTGAACCGAGTTACATATATTAGCAACCGATCCTGTATCAAATACCTAGGTGCTACTGCGAGTACTAGTCAAGTACACATCAATAACATGTATATCACATATACCTTTGTTTGCCTTGCCGGACTTCTTGTCCGCCAAATACTTGGGGCAGTTGTGCTTCCAATGGCCAGTCCCCTTACAATAGTAGCACTCGGTGTCAGACTTAGGGATAGCTCGAGGTTTCTTTTTAGGCATGGCAACAGACTTGCCACCCTTCTTTCCCTTGTGCTTCCTTTCTTGTCTTTCTTGAAACCGGTGGTCCTATTGATCATCAACACTTGATGTTCTTTCCTAATCTCCACTTCTGCAGAGCATTGATAGAAGCTCGGGACGAGGCTTCTTCATGACCTACATATTATAGTTCATCACGAAGCTCTTGTAGCTAGGTGGCAGAGATTGGAGAACACGATGTATGCCTAAGTCAATGGGAATCGTTATTCCCAAGGACACAAGCTGATCGGCGTACCCAGACATTTTGAGTACGTGCTCACTAACGGAGCTGTTTTCCTCCATCATGCAGCTAAAGAACTTTTCTGTAGCATTATAACTCTCTACGGCAGCATGGGTATCGAAAATCATTTTCAATTCTGCCATGGTATCAAAGGCATTGCCATTTTCGAAACGCTTTCGAAGTTCTGGCTCTAGCCCATACAGTATGCCGCAATGAACTAAGTTGTGGTCCTCCTGACGAGTCACATAGACATTCGTTTCCTCGTCAGGGGCATCGGGAGCTGGTGGGGGGCCTAGCGGCGCATCTAGCACATATTGCTTTTGTGCAGCAGTGAGGAGAATCCTCAAATTCATAGCCCAGTTGGTGAAGTTGCTACCATTCGCAGCAAGTTTCTCTTTCTCCATGAACACATTGAAATTAAAAGCAGGTGGTGCCATCTACAACAGAATTTGTAAAGTTTACTTAGACTAAGTTTATGATAGATTGATTTCAACTAATCCAAATTACTAATGAACTCCCACTCAAAAACGACATCCCTCGTGTCCTTTTGGTGATACATGAACCAAATCCACTACACCAAGTCCGATCATCACGTGAGTTGATGTAGCTCCAAACGCGAGCATCTATATGGGCATCATATCAACTATATGACTCATGCTTAACCTTTCGGTCCGTGTTCCGAGGCCATGTCTGTACATGCTAGGCTCGCCAAGTAAGAACCTTAGTATTCGCATGTGTAAAACTGTCTTACACCCGTTCCTATGAAAGCGTAGATTCGAGTACACCCGATCATCACGTGATGTCTCGAAACACGATCCACAGAACGGTGCATACTTAAGGAAGAAAACATTTTTATCTTGATATCTAAATGAGGGATCATATTACAATGCTACCAAAAGCGCCAAACTAGCAGTATAAGATGCTAACATCTAATGTGTAAAGTGAGATGATATGGTCCATGCATTTGATCTCTATCACTTGCATCGTGGTATGATCTCTATCATTCCTTTATGTGTAAGGCCAAGGTCTATGGAACTTACACGTTGAGTGTGTTGTAAGAGTATCTATCATACATCTACTTACAACAATACCATATCAATACACTAGCCCAGCAACGATCTAAACTAGACGCCTCTAATTTATCAATTGCAAGTTTTACGTGGCTTAGGGCTTTCGGAGATAGAACCGTTCTCACCTATGAACATGAACCACAACAAGGATAACTAAGTTATTAGCAACTTGTTGTAATTAAAATATTGACTATAGTAGGAGAGACAGACACCCTCCAGCCACTTATGCAAAACAAGTTGCATGTCAGTCGTGGAACCGGTCTCATGTACGATGACATGTAAGGTTGGTCTGGGACGCTTCATCCCACTATGCCACCAATATCCAAAGTACATAGAAGATGCAATAACATGATCATCATCACCCACATATAAACATATGTGTTCTACCCGTGAAAAGCACCTACGCATAGATCAGGCTCTGATACCACTGTTGGGTCTGTAGCATAGAAAACAAAAAATTTCCTATGGTGTGAACTACACGCCAAGATCTATCTACTAGGTACAAAGCAACGGGTGGACATACATCCAACGAGAACTTACCCTCGAAGACAATGAGTTTTGTTAACAAGTAGGAACTCGTGGTTGATGTAGTCGTACACTTGCCGATCTCAAGATCGTGAGGAAGTCCGAGCGCCGCAACTCAGCAGCGCATCCGCACTCGCACACACGTTCAAGCCATCAGACAACCTCCACCTCCTCGCTCCAGCGATCCAGCGGAAGCAACAACTCCTTCCAGACGAAATGCCACCGGGAACATGTATCTCGCTAATCCGAGACCATGGGGGAATAATTCTAGAGGGGGAGAGAGGTCCTTCACAAGGAGGTGTGTGTGGATGAAGGAGGGAATGGGTGGCCTTTTATAGGAGGAGGGGGGTGCCCCTCTCTCCATGGCCGGCGCATGGGGGGTGACCCCATTCATGTGGTGGTAACCCCTCCACATTAAAATGCCTCTTCACATTCCCTTTTAAAGTCTCCACTTTAAATGCATTAAAATTCTCCAAGTTTAATGCTCTCTCATTTAATAAAACTATTTTTATTAAATTTATTCAGAATTTTGTTAATTACTTTAATTAACAAACATTCACATATAGCCCCTGGCAATATTTCAATATCACATGCAGAACCACTTTCTGCAATTTCACCCGAAACAATTTCCGGTTTCTATTGAAACAATTCCTGCGCTTTGCAATTCTTTCGTCTGAAACATATGTGCTCCAAAATGGTGTCCGGTAACTCTTAAGTGTGCCACCCTACGGTTCGTGAATAATGTAGACATGATCGAGACCCTTCTCCGATCAATAATCAGCAGCGGGACCTAGAGATCCGTAATGACTCCTACACATTCAACGATGACTTTTGTGATCGTGAGAACCTTTAACACTTGTAACTAAATCCCTTTGTCTCTCGATATATTACATGTCTGAGATTCGATCATCGGTATCTCCATACCTAGTTTGATCTCGCCGACATGCACTCTTTTCTCGTTCCCGTGATATAACATTCTAGTGATCACATCACTTCCTTGCAAGCTATCTCAATGTGATAACACCGAGAGGGCCCAAAGTATATCTATCCGTCATCGGGATTGACAAATTCCACTCTTGATCCATGAGCCTCAACATAACACCTTCGTACTACGTAACCCATCTTTATAGTCACCCTGTTACGGTGTGATGTTTGATGTTATCAAGATACTCTTCCGGTGTTAGCAATTAACATGATCTCATGGTCTAAGGATAAAGATTACTTCGTATGATTTTATAGCAATATAAACATAATGACTTGATCGTAATGCTATACTTCGGATGAATGTTCATCACATCATTCCACCAATGGTGTGACCTTGTTATTAAGAACATCCAATGTCCATGATCAGGAAACCTTGATCATCTTGTTAATCAACAAGCTAGTCTATAAGAGAGGCATAACTAGGAACCCTTTTTTGTTTATTAAACACACATGTATTGATGTTTCCGATCAATACAATTCTAGCATGTAAAATAAACATCTATCATATATAAGGAATACATAATAACAACTTTATTATTGCCTCTCAGGGCATATTTCCTTCATCAAGTGCGACACCTCGCGGGGAGTTACACATGTCCGGTGCCTGACGATGACTCCTGCTTCCCCGATCCAGCAGCAGTTTCGAGAGTAGAGCTCCCGGATCCGAATCCCGCAGCGCGACGGCGCTCCGCGGTGAAGATGTCTCTCGCTCGCGCAGTCCAGACTTGGGACCCCGGTCACGAGAGAGAGAGGGGGAGAGATAAAATATCAATTGGAGGTCCTCCCAAAAGTGGGGAGACCTTTATTGATTATTGGTGTATTTTTCTAGGCCAAATACCCCACTATATATAGGGGGAGGGGAGGTACTACCACCCTCAAAGTCCCGGGGTGGGACTAAAGGAGAGGAGGGGGGAGGAGGTGGTCGCCGGCCACCTAGTGGGCCCCGCGCGGGGGGCTAGGCCCAGCCGGCCTCCCCCTTGGCCCCTCTCCCTCTCTCCTTTCCCCTAATGGGCCCTCTCCCTCTGGAAATTGGCCCATTAAGCCTTTTTGACCTTTAATGGATTTTCTCTTTATTAAATAATTATGAATAAATGATTAAATTAACATTTAACATTCATTCACATATTATTCAATCTCCGTGGCCATGGAACACCTTCCACCTCCACTCCGGACATCCTCCGGACTTACCGAAACCCTTCTAGTTTCCTCCCTTCTCTTCTTCGGTGATTCCACCGATCCTATAAACACTCTCTAAGCATCAACAAGCCCTTAAGCGTGATACCCCACATTTCGGGAACACTCCAGACATGGTCGGGAGACTCCTGCACCAATGATCGACAGAGGGACCTGGATGGCCATGTGACCCCTGTGCGTTCCATGAAGATCTTTCGTCGTTTGAACCGGGACAGTTGTGTCTTATTCCCTTTGTCACTCGATACTCGCATTGCCCGAGATCTAATCAATGACATCACAATGTCGTGTTTAATCTCGTTACTAAACAATGCTACTTGACTCGTTCCGACAAGTGATATCCCCGTGATCTAATCACACGTTGCGCAGCTATTGGATATAACTTCTCCGAGTGGGCCCTTGAGTATCTTCCCGTCACATGGACGGACAAATCCCGCTCTTGACATATATTGCCTCTATGGTTTCCTCCGAATACCTGAACACACCTTTATAACCACCGTTTTACCAGATGGCATTTGATGCTATCTAAGCACTCTCGGGAGACAGTGATTGATACAGCCTCACGGTCTAAGGAATAGTCTACGAGGATCCATTTCTAATCATCGTAAATTGAACTTCGTGACATGACCGGGTCACAATGTTTAGGTTGGGTATTGGTTCATCATCTCATTCTCAGAATGAGATGACCTCATTTCCAACTGGCATAAATGCCACATGATCAGGAAACATGATCATTTGTTGACCAATGAACTAGTGACTAGAGTTTCACTGGGAACCCCTGGTTGTTTGTATATCACACGTGTATTGATGTTTCCACTCAATACAGTTATAGCATGATATAAAACTTAATCATAAACTATATGAAATATGATAATAGTCCTTACTACTATTTGTCTCTAGGGCATATTTCCAACATTCATGTGCACCGTCATCAACGCGGGCGACTCCTCCGCCAATCGCGACAACACGGGCAATGGTGGCCACAGAGCCGACCCGCCAAACGGCGGCATACCCAATGGCGGACCGCCGCCAAATGGTGCCCCCATCAACAACGGAGGGGAAGTCGAACCTCCAACTATAATAAACGAGCAGACCGGCAAATGCGTCGTGATCAGGCTCAACGAACTCGAGTGGGCTCGCTGCCGTGATGCCCTACGGGGCAACCCTCTACCCTTTGGCTCCCCGCAAGAACTTCTGAGGGGCAATCATTGGCTCCTGAAGGAGGAATTCAAGCGCCAAGTGCAAACAATCGCGCACTTGAGGCACGCAAAAAGGCGGCAGACGAGTCAAGCCTCCAACGAGCTGGGCTCTCCTCCCACGAAGGATCCTCCTCCAAGTGCAACGAGTACCTTGCTAACAAGAGGCGATCTCGACTGGCCCACCTCACTAAGCAAGAACGTGTAGAAGCCACAAAGGTCCTCGACTTCGGCTCCATGACAGTGGATTTGCGTGGCAACGTGCTACCAAAAACACCGCAAGCTACGGTAATGGCGGCCACCATGTGCCTCCTCAACAACCAACCGCCGGCTGGAGATCCACGGGCCGCCATGCACCAATCTACGACCGCGGGCTTGGGGTTAATCGAGGCCGCCATCGACAAGGAGCCAACACCGGAGCCAAAGAAAGGCAAGGCTCTGGCAAAACGCTATTCCTCGCCCTCATCCAGCGATGATAGTCATGATCTGTCTCGACACCGTCGCTCACGGCGACATGACCACGACTACGACGCGTGTGACGACATCACGCAACACAAGATCGACAAATCAAGGGCGCGATGTGTCCGATCGACTGACTCAAAAGACGAGGATGTGGAGCTCTGTGGTGCTAGATGCTTCAGCAGGGCCATCAGGAAAAAGCGAATGCCCAAGGGGTTTAAGCTCCCATCAGAGAACCCGAAGTTTGACGGTCTGCAGGACCCGAAAATCTGGTTCGAGGACCACATCTCCTCCGTCAGGCTCCACGGCGAGAGTCGAATTATGGCTATGCAGTGCCTGCAGCTACAGCCACAGGGCGCCGCCCGAGCATGGCTCAACAACCTCCCACGCGGATCCATTCGCAGTTGGGAAGAGCTGGTTTACAGCTTTGTGCGCAACTTCAAGGGCACCAACAAAAGGCCCGCGTCAATCGAAGAGCTGAGGTGCTTCCAGCGAAGATCGGGCGAATCACTACGCCCATACATCTAGAGGTGGTCCATCATCAAGAATTCCGCAGAAAATATCTCGGAGGACCGCGCAATCGACGCATTCAACAGCGGAGTTCGCCGCATAGAGCTCAGGGAGAAGTTGGGCCACTCGAAGCCCAAGACCATCGACCACCTGATGGAAATCACGAATCGGTGGGTGGACGGAGAAGATTCGATGAAGAATCGCGTTCACTCCAACGAGGAAGCAGAACTCGAGCGCAGGCGCGACCGCTGAAGCAAACGACAAATGCTCATCTATGATGACCGCGACGACGTCAACATGGTCGTAGCCGGCTACGCCGACAGGCGCGACGGCAACCGCAACAGTGGCTACCGCAGCGGTGGATACCGCGACTCCGAGAAAACCACGCAAGTATGGCAGCGCCGCACTCACGATGAAGCACCCGCCGCGTCCGTTGAAGACAAGCTGTCCAGACCATGCACGGTGCACTTCTACATCGACAAGCATGACGGCAAAAAGAAATCCAGCCACCTCCTCAAAGACTGTCGCGATTTCCTCAAACTCCATGAAGGCCTGGCTCGGATGAATCACGACGCAGCCAACAGGGGCTACGGAGCCGCCCCAGGCAATGTGGCACATAGAGATCCTCCACCACCACCTGGACCACCGCCAAGCGCGACCGCACCCGACCAGCATCATGGAGGCGAGTCGTACCCGTGGGCCATGGGCACCATGATGATCCAAAAGGGTCGCCCCTCCAACCGGGTGCAAAAGTCCATCACTCGCCAAGTCAATCTGGTGACAAACTCGCCACCATCTACCACTGAGTACCTCAGTGGAAGCGAGTCCTGCATCACCTTCGACAAGCGCGACCATCCGCGCCAAGTACCTCGTCCAGGCCAGTGTCCCCTCGTACTCGAGGCACAAATTGGAGGCTTCGACATGAGCCGCGTATTCATGGACGGTGGAAGCGGCATCAACCTTATGTTCGCGAGTACCTTGCGAGCAATGAGGATCCCTCTGACTTGCTTAGAGGCCTCAGACACAATATTCCACGACATCATCCCAGGCAAGGGCGTGTATCCCCTTGGCAAAATCAACCTCGGCGTTCTCTTTGGCACGCCAAAAAACTTTCGGCACGAGGGCATCGACTTCGAAGTCATCGACTGGCCCTCACAGTACCACTGCATCCTCGGACGTGTCGCGTTCGCTAGGTTCATGGCAGTACCGCACTACACCTATCTGCAGATGAAAATGCCAGGCCCTAATGGCGTCGTCACAATCAACGGAACCTTCGAGAGGTCCGACAGTTGCGACAGGGAATTCAACAAAATTTCCCAGTCCTTCGGCGTGCAGGAAGAACTTGCGAGACTAAAGGAGTCAACAGACAACAGTTTGCCTCCCCTGAGCCAGCCAAGTTCACCCGACCTATCTTTCGACTCATCGGTGCACACGAAGAAAGTTCAGGTCCACCCATCGGATCCCGCCAAGACGACCCTCATCGCCAACAACCGCCTGGTGTCCATCAGACATGCTAGGAGTTCCTAGGGAATTCGTCGAGCACGCACTCAATGTCAACCCAGACGCAAGGCCAGTCAAACAAACAATTCGGCGACTGTCTGAACCAAGAGCAAAGGCAGTCGGAATGGAGATCAATAGACTCCTCGACGCCAAATTCATACGCGAGATCGAGGAAAGCACTTGGCTCGCCAACACGGTGCTGGTACCAAAGAAGGACACGGATATCCTGCAGATGTGCGTGGACTTCACCTCTCTGAATAAGCACTGCCCAAAGGACTACTTCCCTCTACCGCGAATGGACCAGATCATCGACTCCACCGCGGGATGTGAGCGCCTCTACTTCCTCGACGCCTACTCAGGCTACAACCAGATTCGAATGAAGGAGGAAGATCAAGAAAAAACAGCGTTTACAACGCCTTTTGGTGTGTTCTGCTACAACACAATGCCCTTCGGGCTGAATAACGCAGGAGCCACCTACCAGTGATGCATGCAGGCTTGCCTCAAGAACCAACTTGGTCGCAACATCCAAGTCTATGTTGACGACATAGTAATCAAGACCAAAGTGGAAGCCTCGCTAATCGACGATTTGCGTGAAACCTTCACCAACCTCGACCGCTACCAGATCAAGCTCAATCCGGACAAATGCGCTTTCGGCGTACCATCTAGGCAACTACTCCGGTATCTTATCTCTGCGAGAGGGATCGAGGCGAACCTGAAGAAATAAAAGCCATACTAGCCATGGAGAAGCCGAAAAACATAAGAGGTGTCCAACAGCTGGCTGGGCGAATCGCGGCGCTCAGTCGATTCATCAGTCGAATGGGAGAAAAGGCACCGCCCTTCTACCAACTCCTCCATAAAGATGACAAGTTTGAGTGGACCAACGAGGCACAGGAAGCATTCGAAGACCTCAAGCACCTACTGTCCACCTCGCCAGTACTGGTGACCCCACGCGAAAGGGAACCATTGTTGCTGTACATCTCTGCCACCAACCAGGTGGTCAGCACAGTGCTCGTAGTAGAACGAGCCGAGGAAAATAAGGTCCACAGGGTACAACGCCAAGTCTACTACCTCAGCGAGGTACTTACACCAACAAAACAGCGGTACCCGCACTACCAGAAACAGGCATACGGTGTCTTCATGACAGCCTGGCGACTACGCCACTACTTCCAGGAACACCCAATCATGGTAGTGAACGACGCCCTGCTTGGGCATATCCTCAACAATCCCGACGCCACCGGACGAGTTGCACTTTGGGGAATAGAACTGTCTCCACGAGACATCACATATGAAAAACGCGATGCAATCAAGTCGCAAGTTCTCCCTGACTTCCTCGTGCACTGGATGGAGAACCAGCTCCCCAAAAAACCAGATATATCTTACCTTTGGACAATGCACTTCGACGGTTCAAAGCGAAAGGATGGGGCCGGCGCAGGTGTCATACTGACATTGCCCTAGGGAGACAAGCTGAAATATATCCTGCGGATGCAGTTCACTGCCTCCAACAATGAAGCTGAATACGAGGCCCTACTGCACGGGATGAGGATGGCAAAATCCTGCAGCGCCAAGAGGCTCATAATATACGACGACTCCAAGCTGGTCGTCAATCAGACAATGCATGAGTGCGACGCACTGAACAACAACATGATCGCCTACCGCGACCTCTACGACACACTCGAAGGGGACTTCAACGTTTGCGAATTGCGGCCCATAGGCCATGAAAGCAATGAAGATGCGGACACACTCGCCAACATAGGCTCTACCTGCGCCCCCATAACACCTGGGGTATTTCTCGAGCGGATCTGCGAACGCTCCATCAAGCCAAAGGACGCAAAGAAGAAAACAAGCGTAACAACGGACTTGGGGGCTGCGCCGCCGAATGAGCCAATGGCACTCGACGACCTGGAGCTGGACACGGGACTCGAAGGACCAATGAGCGTCATTATGATCGAGCCATCCTAGACCCAACCATACATCATGTACCTCCTCAGCAAGAGGCTACCAGACGATCCGACTGACGCCCGGCACATCGCACGATGCTCCAAGGCATTCGCTGTTATCAACGGCGAACTATACAAGCACAACATCACATGAGTACTCCAACGATGCGTCTCCACTTCCGACGGAAGAGCTGTTCTCCTCGACATCCATGAGGGGACATGCGGGCACCACGCCGGTAGTCGCGCCCTCGTCGCTAAAGCTCTACGAGCTGGATTCTACTGGCCTACGACCATGCGTGACGCCAAGGACATCGTCCAAAAATGCAATGCTTGCCAGCGATTCGCGGACAAGCCATACGCACCTGGCGCGGAGCTCCGACCAATTCCATTGGCCTGGCCCTTCGCGCAATGGGGACTCGACATGGTCGGCAAACTCCCAAGGTCCTCACAAGAAGGCTACATCTATCTCTTGGTTGCAGTCGATAAATTCACCAAGTGGATAGAGGCCATGCCAGTGACTAATCAGTCAAGATACACCGCAGTCAAGTTCTTCGAGTCCATCGTCTACCGCTTCGGAGTGCCACATAGCATCATCACGGACAACGAGACGAACTTCACATCCAAGGAGTTCCAAGAATTCTGCGAGAATTTGGGAATCAACGTCAGCTATGCCTCCGCAGCGCACCCACAGACCAACGGTTAGGTTGAAAAAGCTACCGGGCTCGTCTGCGGCGGCATCAAGAAGCGACTCCCCAGGCCACTCGAACAGGTCGTGGGTTGCTGGCCAGACGAGTTGCAATCGGTACTCTGGAGCCTACGCACAAATCCAAACAACGCCACATGGTACACCCCGTTCTTCATGGTGCACGGGGCTGAAGCGGTGCTGCCCGCCAAAGTACGATACAAAGCATCGCGTGTGGTTGCTTACAGCGAGAAAGAGTCAACTCTTGCACTCGAAGACTTCGTCGACCTCCTTGACGAGGCGAGGGAAATCGCCACGGAAAGATCAACGATCTACCAGCAGAACCTGCGCAACTACCATAGCAGAAGGCTATGCCCTAGGTCCTTCCTCGAAGGCGACCTGGTCCTGCGACTGAAACAGCAAGGGCATCTCAAGCTCAAGTCCCCCTGGGAGGGACCATACGTGATTATAGAAGTAATCCTAGGTGGCGCCTATCGCCTTAAAGATTTAGAGACAGGAGTCACATACTCCAACCCTTGGAATGTCGCGCAGCTGCGACGCTTCTACCCTTAGTCGTTTCTATTTTTACATTGCAAATAAGGCTATTCAGCCAAGGCTACTTAGCCACACATTGTACCTCGTACTATCCTGCGAATAAATAAAGCTAAGTGCCCCAAAACTCTGTGTTTTCTTTTATTTTTCACAAATTATCCACTCAGGGGCTGTGCCACCCTATACACATCTGTTCCACGAACTAACGCGATATCCTGAGTAGCTGGCACACCACTCGAAACCCTTGACAAAACATCAACCCAGTTGCAACGCACTTGACAGGTTGGCAAGAGGCTGAGATAAACACAAGTCAGGCTAACAAAAAGGAATTGCATAGTGCAACGCACTCGCAAAACATACACGCTCACAAGCTCTTTATATACATCAATGTTAATCAATTATACATAGCATATATATGAACTTTACAACACGGGTACAACTATGTGCAGGATACAAACTCAACTACTGTTGCAGCAAAGGAACGTTGGCCTACTCCTCGAAGAAGTCGACGATTTCCTCCGCTAGGCGATCCACCGCCTGGTAGTGCGGAACCATGTTCCAAGTCGAACCTGCTGGCGGCGCTGGCGGTCCGGCCGCAATTGCTGCAACGTCCACATTAGGCATGTGCAGTCGCACCATCGATAGAGCAGCCTTGGCACCAGCCACTAACTGTTGACGTACACACTCGTGGACTGCACTCAACTCCTGGAATTTGGCGAGAAGGGCCAGCAGGCTCGATGGAACGACATCCAGCGGGAACATCGTCTGATAAATATTTTTCAAGAAGGATTGCGACTTCTTCAGGAAGTGAAGCACTCGTGAAGGACGATCCTGCAGGGTCGCAAGTGCGATTGCACGATCATGATCCACCCAGAAGTACCCACTTGCCTGAAGCTGCTCTTGGGTCAGATCATGCATTCGAATGGCGATCCTATCCTTCTCATCTTGCGGATGCCGCGCACTGACAACTATACCAAGCAAAGGCAGAAGTATGAAGACAACGAACTACTGTGAGTGACTACAAGAAAAAGATAAGGGAGAAGAAAACTAACATTTGAATTGGTCGCCTAGCTGCGTCACCTCCCCCAGCAGATATTGTTCTCGGGCGACAGCCTTCTCCGCCCACAATTTCCATACATCCGCGTTACCACGGAGTACGGGAAATTCACGCTCCAACTGCTTCACGCGGTAACGGAGTCGCGAGAGCAAAGATAGCTCATCCACCCTTGAGTGCGGCGGCGCCAAGGTGTCATCAGGGGGTGGCAAATCCTGAGGCTCCCTCAAAGGATCACTCGATGTGCCCTATCACAAGTCAAGCAAGAGACAGTAAGAAGACCAAGGCGAAGCACAGACAAAAGATTCGAGTGCATTCAAGATCAACAAAGTATCAGCAGATACACTCGCCAAAAGGCATGTTTTCAACAAAAGAAATAAGCTATTTAACTATTACAAGGCGCGACTACTGAGGAGCAACTAGCTTCTTCGACTTAGACTTCAGTTTTGGGGGCCTCATCGAGTCTGTGGCAGTATCAGACGCCGCAGAATTCCTGCCGGCCCCTGACGTCGCAGCCTTCGCCGCCTTCTTGGCTCGATGAAGCTCCTCAGAGTACTTCGCAACCGTATTGATCAGCTGCGGCCCGTACTTTCCACGAGCAGTTGCGAAAGGAGCAAAGACTACCTGCTGGCCATCCGCGCTGACAGGCATCGCCTTGGAGACCGCTGCAGGATCAACTTCGACTCCATGGGCTTGAACCATTGCGTGTGACATTGAAGCGTCGGCCGCACGGAGCGAGTTCTTGAAGCTCGCAGGAATGCCCCGGCAAGGGACTCCACCAGCTCATCCATATTTTCGATCAGCTTAGCCTTGGGCATCAGCTCCTCCCGAAGGTGACTGAGCACGCCCTTGGCCTTGGTGAGCGTCTCCTGCACGGCAGCGCTGCGGTCTTCGATTGCTGAGATGGCACCCGCCAACGCATCATCGCAGCGGAGTGCCTGCGCGTTAAAGCTCAAACCGCTGGCATCTACACAAGAATCAAGCATCAGCACAAAGGTTAGCATGGTAGCAAATTCGAAAGGAGAGACACGACGAAAATCTAGATAAGGGCATACCTGAGAGAGCCTTGGCAATCGAGAAAAGCTGTTCTTCGAACAACTTCTCCCTACCTGCGATGGAGGCACGCAGATCCTCTTCGCGTTTCCGTGATTCGTCCAGCACCGTGATTGCCTGATCACGGCTCTTCACCGCCACAGCAAGCGTTTTCTCAAGGGAAGCAGTGCTACGAAGGAGGGCATTATGCTCAGCTGTGACACAAACAAAGATAAACCGTTAGTCAAATATATCACAGCGATGCAGAAGAAAAAGTAAAGAACACTCACTTTCAACCACACGATGGCGATTGTCCAGCATTGCATGCTGATGACCCATCGCAAGCACCTGCTCCACCAGGTGAGCGGCTTCCTTCACAAGGAGCAGCAATAAAAAAATAGTAAAGGATCAGCAGATGGCATAGATAAAAAATTCGACTGCAACATCAGAAGAAGAGGTACTACACATCCATGATCCTCCAATGACTCCGAAGACGATTGGTGCGCACTTGTTCGGGCAACCATCCGATGCTCCACATCGTGTGGAGAACTTGATGAATTATGCCCGGAGTGGGCCGCCAATGGAGGGGAAGGAGCGCGCTCAACCATTTTCTCGGCCTTGGAGGTCACAACTCCAGATTCCTTCACAAATTGGACGTCGCCAGAAGATGACGACGCCGGCTGACTGAAGACCAAAACCAACATCAAGAGAAGGCAACTAGAAAAGAAGACCCACAAGGAAAACTTTTATACTTACCAATCAAACTTGTCAAATCGAAGGTTTGATCCCCCGACTCCGACAACGACTCCTTCGGCAGTCGCATCATCTTGCGAGAAGGTGGCGCCACAGCACTCACGGGAACGGCAGGTATCGACAACTCTGTGCCAATAGCCGCACCTTCCGGAGTTGAAGGAGATGATGCATCCGAATCCTTGCTGTGCGAACGCTTGCGAGTGTCCGGACCACTCGACTCAGGGGCTTCCTCCTCCACATCAGATGGGACGGTCGACTCCGACTCGTCCTCTTCAAGGGATTCACGAGGGATAACCCCCTTAGGAAGAGGGGCATACAGGGTGACACTCCCCAATCCTGCACATAGAAAACAATTTAGCACAAGTCAAGAAAAACAGAAAAGAAGCAATTGACAAATAAAGCTACTACGTAGCACAACTGTACCTCTGGAGGAGGATTAGTAGCAATGAATGGAGGTACGACTGGGTCATTGGGGAGTACATCCTTAGTGGTGTACTTGGTGACCAGTCGCACCCTTTTATCTACTTCACTCACGGAAATGCCATGTGCAGATACGCGAGTGACATTGTCCGCGCCAGCCCACTGGAACATAGGGTGGACTCTGGCCTGCAGGGGCTAGACGCGACGGTGCAGCCATGTGCGAATGAGGGCGCAGCCTCCCTCCTCTTTCCCCATGCGATTCTCGAGGTCGCAGACGCGCTCGTACAACACATCTGTCTCCACGGATTCGCCTGGCATCACTATGTTCTTCCAGGAGCGCATCCTCTTTCATGGCGTCGCGGGGTCGAAGGGCGCGAGTCCGTAGTGGTCTCCGTCGGCCTTCAGGTCGCGGATGTAGAACCACTTGTCCCTCCACCCTTGGATGGACGCCGTGAGTTTGATGTCGAAGTATGTGGCAGAGGAGACGACGTGGATACCGTAGCCTCCTACATCATAGACTACGGAGCTAGACGCCGGCTGGCGCTTCAGCCTGAAGAGACACTTAAAGAGACCAAAGTGTGGCTCGATTCCGAGCCAGCACTTGCAAAGAGTAATGTAGCAAGCTACATGGAGGATGGAGTTAGGGGATAGCTGATGCAGCTGGAGCCCATAGAAACAAAGAAGGCCGCTGAAGAAAGGATGCAGGGGCAACGAGAGACCGCAGATGATGAACGCTAGGAACATCACCCGAAAGCCGGCAGACGGAGAGGGGATTACCTCGCTGTTGGGGACACGCGCGTTAGCGACTGCAGCAGACAAAACTCCATCTTGGCGTAGTAGACAGAGCTCCGAAGACTTGATCATGGATGTGCTCCACGTGCCATTAGTGACGCGAGTGGCCGTGCCCTTCTTTTTCCTGGCGGCGGCGGTGCTGGTGCCCGTAGCGGCAGAGCCGCCTTCTTCTTCGCAGCAACAGTGGCCACGGTGGAATCGTCTACAGCGCCTCCCTTCTTTTTCCCCATTCTACGGAGGCGGTGCGAGCGGAGAAAGTAACTGGAAAATATGCGGAGCTAGTCCAGCGCCACGAGAAAGATGAAAACAAAGAAGCAGAGGAGCAGCAGCAATGGCGACGGAGGCAAAGGCAGAGAAAAGAAGCAGATGTGAAAATTACCGTCGCAACATCGCTACTTAACCCCCTAGAAGATGCAATCTAACGGCCAGGAAAAACCCTACCAGACGCATGGCGTTCATCGTGCTCTACACGTGGAGGACCTGAAGCGTGAACCGTCCCCCACTACCCCCATTACATGCGGAAATCGAGGAGGCACAGTTAAAACAGAGATTACGCATGCCCAGTCAAGTCAGAGTTAGAAAATGGGACCCACCGCTCATCATGTCCCGTCAATTCGCTCACGCGGGCAACTGAGGTTATCACATCGTCAGCACTGACGTCATTCAAAATTACGCAGCAAAAGACTTCGACTACTTTAGTCCTTGCTCGAGACTTCGACTCCACCAAGCACTCGACTCCCATAGGGAGCGCTGGTTGCGCACCCTACGATTTTTATTTTTATTTTCTGCAGGAATATGGACATCACAAGCATACCCAATCACTCGAATCCATGATTCGATTATGGACATGGGTTACTCCCATAGGGAGCGCCGGAAACAAATTCGACTAAAACAAGCAACAAAAGACGACATCAGTCGCAAAAGTTATTTAGTTCCTGCCTGAGTCTTCGACTCAACCAGGCACTCGAGGGCTACTCCCTGCCTGAGTCTTCGACTCAACCAGACTCAACCCTGCCTGAATTATTTGCGCACCCTATGATTATTTGTACATCATACTATGTGTCGATAACATCCACACTCGAAGCTTATGGCGACACTGCCTCATGATTTTTCCCTACAAAGAGACTGCATCTCCAGGGTCACCCGAATCATCTCCGCGATGACAAAAATTCGGATGCCGTGCTTGCAGCGTGAAGATAAGACCTGAATAAGGCCTGGCAACGCACTTGCTGCGTACTACCAAAAATATATCCGTGCCTACAGGTACGATGAACATGCCTTGACGGACGCGTCGAGTGCTCACACCCGTATACTGGAATTCGACTCATGTAAGACCTCTGCGGCTTGAGTCGAATTACACCAGCACTTTCCGGACTTGAGTCTAGGGACTCGAGTTCGAGTAGATTGCGTTGTTTTTCCCTAAGGCAATTAACTGATACCGATACATCAGTCAAATCAGGCATGCATATCAATAATCCCTATGACATAAATAAAGCAGTTGAAAATATACTCATCCATGCACTCGAAAGGCTTCATAAAGTCCCCAGTCGAATCTGTGATTCGACTGGACACTCGGGGGCTACTGACATGGGTATACCCTACAGGTACTCAAGCTTGGTATATACGGCCTGAATACAGCGGAAGCTCACGGTGTCGCCAAGGACCAAATAGAGAACTCGAGTAGCCTACGGATTCTTGATTGCTTGAAGAACAAGAATAAGACAAAGATAGAAAGTTCAAAGGGAAAAACCCTCACCTGTAATCGACACGACCTGTTACCCGAGACCTGGCCTATCTATATAAAGGCCAGGAGGGGGCGGCGAGGAGGACACACGCAACCCTAGTTTCCACAACCCTCGCCAGATTGCATCTACACACCATTGTAATCTTCGATTCCCTCAAGAATTCCACGAGCAAACAACCAGGAGTAGGGACCTCTACGAGGCCTGAACCTGGGTAAATCTTTGAGTCCCCTGTGTGCTTGTTTGCTAGCCGATAGATGTCTCCAGCGCTCCCTCCATCTCCAAAACCCAAGTTCATAACAATGGGCCTTGATGAGTTAAACCCTCGTCACAGTTAATTGCTCCTGGGCAAAAACAAGGTTGTCCTACATCAAATTCAAGTCCCCAGGCTCGAATTCGGAATTTACTACAGGCAGAATTCAGTTCGAGCCGTCGTGGTCTTATCGAATACTGAATTCCAGTTTCTTTTTATCGGGTACCCAACACGTCCATCAGGATTTTTCATCGTATCATTCATAAGGATATTTTACTGGCAGAGCACATTCTTGTGCGATTACCAGGCCACACAGGACGAATCCTGGGGTCTTACCTTCATGTTTTTGAACATGGCATTCAGATTTTTGTCGCATCGAGTGCGATCCGAGATTTTTTGTTTTTTGTCGGCTGAGGATATTTTTGTTTTTCCGTAACTGCTCCTGATAGGAGTATCTATTCAAGAATTTTTCATTTGACTTTCTTTATCAGGTGCGCGCCACCACTCCTGATAGGAGTAGCCCCCGAGGCTATGTTCGGATGTATATATCAGAACTTAGGCTCGAAAACTTGGATTTATGGCACTAGTGTTTCTGTAGATTTTGTCGGGTGCACGACTAGTGCTCCCGATAGGAGTAGCCCCCGAGGCTACAGTCGCAATATTGTATATTCAATTGTAGTCTCAAGTCTTCTCATGGAGGAATTTACTTTGGCTCCAATTTTAATTTTCTCAGGTCATATCTCTTATAGTGAGCTGTAGTTTCTGCATTGTCTTTGCTATGACGTTAGTAATGACGTATTTTATGTTGTTGATTTCCAGAAGACACGTCCTGATGGGATGTTTTGAACGTGGGGCCATGCGGCAATAATGATGACGCCAGATAGCGTATTCAGCGGAGTTTTGGATTGCACGTCCTCTCTCCGTGTGAAGATCGAGGCGTCACGCGTTGTCCTTCGTTTTTACCGTGGAAATAACTTCTTTAAAAAATTTCCTTTACGAAATCTCTTTAACACGTGTCACCACCATGTGATCTTTTGTCGGATCGATTTTGCATCGAACGGTCCGAACTTCATACCTTTGCTCTTTAAAAGGGTAAGGAGATTTGTTTTATTGTTTTTACCTCACCTTCCTTAGCTCCATCTTCTTCCTTGCGCTCTTGCCCCCTTGCGAACTCCTACTATGTGCTCATGTTTCTCTTTCTCCACCATGGGCAAAATTAAGGTGGGGACTTCCACTGCGGCCGTGAAGGCCACCAGGAAGAGGGTCATCAGATGGGCTCCTTCCAAGTGTACGACGCGGGATCTCTGTGAGGCGTGGAACGCCGGCCATTTGGCGGAGGCTACCTTCAAGATCCCTAGACACGAAGCTTCTCCCATCCCCGAGCCCGACTGGAGGGTAATGTTTCTCTCCTTTCTTCTCTGCGGCCTTTCTCTTCCTGTCCAAGAATTTCTTCGTGGTCTTCTTTTTGTCTATGGTGTGTAGCTGTATTAGCTCACGCCGAACTCTATCCTCCATGTTGCTTGTTTCATCACTCTTAGTGAATGCTTTCTCGGGATTCATACCCATTGGGGCCTATGGAAACATGTCTTTTATATTCACCGTAATGCCACTGACACCATTGTTCATGACGTTGGTGGCGCCATTTTCTCTGTTCGCTTCGACATAGATTATTTTGATTTTAAGATCACTGATTCTGTCCAAGCCTGGAAGTCCAAGTGGTTTTATATCAAGGATCAACCAGTTGAAGGCCAGCCTTTCGGTTTAGCCCCCTTTGATCCTAAGAAAACTTGCTACAAACTTGACTCCTGGGATCAACATCCTTCTGCCGAAGGAATGGTGGAAATCCAGCCCTATCTTGATCGCATTTCAAAACTGTAGCATGCAGTTGGCAAGGAATTGTCGGGTCTCCAGATTCTGGCATATTTTTTGCGGATCCGCATCCAACCACTTCAGGCTTGGCTTTCTGGTTTGTGGGCATATACCAGGAAAAAGGATCCAATGAGGATTTCACCGGAAGACCTTACCCTTAAGGTGTATGAAAAGAGGGTTCGAAACTTCACCACTCTTACCAAGAAAATCACGGTTCCTTCCAGCTGTCTTGTGGAGCCCTATGGAAAGAAGAACCATCTTCCCGAGGTAAATTCCCTTTGTATCCATCTTTCCTCCCTTTTATTTGCGGATGAATTTTTATTCTATCAATAACTGGTGCTTTTTCCATGTCTTCTGTTTGTGTAGGATTTTGATCATTTATGCTCACTTCCTCCTCTCCCTGGGAGCTGTGAGCCCCCTGTCCATTATTCCGCATCCGACAATCTCCCTGTGACTGGGACTGCGGCGGATAAGGAGATGGATTTTGTTGCTTCTAATTCTTCATCGAAAACGCAATCCCTTCCGTCGGTCCGCTCTGGGGATTTTTGCATGGAGCGTGCTGGTGATAAGAGGAAATGCTCTTACGCTGTAGAAAAGGGCGAAGACTCGAATGCCTCAACTGCTTCCAAACCCTTCGATGATGTTCTAGTTTCGGCTACTACTACCTAGATGAACTTGTTCCGCTTTGTGCAGGATGTATCTTCGTAAGTGTTTTACTGCTTTATCAGATAGTTCTGTTACTGATGCTTTCCCAATTGTTTGGTTCTTTTCTTTTGTAGTGATGATGATGATCAAGACCCTCCCGCATCTCCTCTTTGTATGTCGGTTCCCTGTTCTGCAAAGAAATCCCCTCCACCGTCGATGGAGCCAAAGGAAATGCTTGTGTCTTCTGTGGAGAAGATTATCCAGAAAGATGTTGCCACTTTGTCAAGGCCGCTGCCACAAATAAGGAGGAAAACGGCTGGTAAAGGTGTGGCAATATCTGAAATCCTGTTGATGTGGGTATGAAAGATGTAAGTCACTCTATATTTCAGAATTTTTCTACCCGTAGCTTCTTTTTATTTTTCCTGATATCCCTTGTTGTGATGTTCTTCTTCAGCCTTTGATGTGCGAGATGGTCGACATGGCCTCTCGTTTTATAAAAATCCGCGATGAAGCCGAAGAACTGAAGGGTATATCCTATTCATCTTCGGGAATTCTTTATGTGTTTTTCTTCTCCACTTTTCATGATTTATTTGTGCAGCTGCTGCCAAGGAATCTGGAGTTATTCGGAACGAGGCGATGAAGTGTGCTGATGATTTGGAGGCCAAACTGCAGGTTGCTGAGGAGGCTTTGGAGAAGGCCAAGCAGAAGGCAAAAACTGATGCCGAAGAAGTGGCCAAGCAAGCCGCTATTCGAGATGAAAATCTTCGGGAGCGCCTGGAGGACCTTAATGCTTCTTTGACCCATAAGTTTTTTTGTCTTGTGTGGCTTTATTTTATTTCTTTTCTTTGGTCATCAATCTCTTCCTTTTTTATTTTCAGAATTGACTGGCCAGAACCTGACGTTGCACGAAGGCAAGAGGGTTGATCCTTTGTCGGATGAAGTTAGCACCTTGGAGGCCAAAAGCGTTCGTGGGTGCAACCTCCTTGTCCGCTCCCATCGTGCCTTCAAAAACCTTCATGCCAAAAACTTTCCAACCAAGGAGGTGCCAAATAACTTGAATGATCTTGTCACTGTCTTCGGTGTCGACCCCAGCCCCCTTGTTGGTTATAGCCTGATGCAGTTGAAGAGTGGTGTCGAAACTTCAATGGCACCGGCGATGGTGCACGGCGAGAAGGTCGACTGGGAGAAGGTTAGCTCTTATGTCTCAGTCACCTCCAATGGCCAAGAAGTTGATTTGAAGCCTTATGTTAAGAGGGCTAGAAAGTATTCCCGGCTGCTTTTGGGCCTAGGCTCAGGCTCGGAGAAGCTGCCTGCCCCTTCTTCGACGGGCGCTTCTTCTTTGGCTGCTCCCGTCGTTCCTGTAGCTAGTACTTCTTCTGCTAGTGCTACTTTGTCTTTGGAGAAAACAACTTCATAGGCTTTGTTTTGTAGTTTTATTGTGTCTCCCTTGCCGTCACTGTAATGAACCTTTAACTTATCCAGCTGCCTTTTGCTTCCTTTTTACAAGAAAGCTACTGTTGAATATATGTGTATGAGTTTGTTTCTGTATGCTGAACGTTTCATATCTTTTGTGTCTTGCCAGCTTTGAATGAATCTTTGGCTCCTTCTAGGTCCGTGCAATTGTCGGATGCAATTCCGTCCTCATATGTAGTGGGTGCAACCAATACCGCCATTGTGCGTATGGTGGACCTGTCGTTGTATGCTGAAAAAATTGAACAGGTGAAAAAACTTGAAGGAAAACTTCGGGTTGTTCAGTCAATGGTGGATGTTGCCCAATCTAAGACGAGCCAGGCCCTCGATCGCAAAGCTTTTTTCTTGGAAGAAATTTCCAGGGCAAGTGAGAAGCTTATTGTGTAAGTCCTCTTCCTCTCTTTTTTATGCTGCTCCTTCTGGCTTGCGGGAAGTCAATGTTTTCTCCCTGATTTGTAGGCATTCGATTGTGCGAGAGGGAGGAAACCCAACGTCTGCACAACCGAATGCAATCTCTTGCGTTTGCCTCCCGAAGTTCTAAGACAGATTTTTCGACTGATCATCATCGTGCTTATGTTGTGGCGTTGCTACAGGACCGCCTATCAGAGGTGGAGATGTTTCTCAAGTGCTGTCGCAGATCGCTAATGTCATGTTTACTCGGGATCCTCAGCCTCAGACCTTGGTGGATTTGCTTGCGAAGTTTCAACAAGGTGAAATGATTCATCATTTCGTGAAGCTTCAACTTGTGGCGGGTGCCAAGCTCGCGCTTTCTTGGGTACATGCGCATCATCCGACGCTGTACTTGGATGTTGTATCTTCGGGGCTGCTTACCCCTTCTGCTGATGGCCTTGTTGATATGGCGCCTCATTACGCCGCTGCTCATAGACCCACCATTAGGATTGTTCGAAGATGCTTAGAGGCAGACGGAGAATTTTTTGTTAATTTTGCTATCTGACTGCTTGCTTGTGCAGCCTTGTACTTCATAGAAGAGATATTGTATAGATCTTTCTTATATTTGTCAAAAAAGGTCGGATGTTTTATACGACATTTTGATTATATGCGGTATTCTCTTGTTGAGGACCCGACGAACTAATGTTCGTTTGCATAACTGCTTTGTGTGCTACAGAAATTTGTATCTCGTGAAGTACTTTCTTTATTCATTGATAAGCATAAATGGAAATACATTGCGAGGGCGTGATCGCCTGGCCATTGGCCTTTATTGAATATAAAGTGCGTCAAAGTGAAGATTTTCTTTAGGAACTTTAGCTTCTGTTCTTGGGGTTCTTTATCATGCTCCGTGTTGGTATGTGGGGTGCTCTCATCTTTTCGACGAGTGGGCCTTCCTATGCGGGACCTACAGTGGAGGCCGCATAGGTTGCTTTTGCGGTACCGTTGTGCGCCTGCTCTTCCGATGTTTTCTTTTTGTGGGTGTGCCCTTCGTGTAGTGATTCCTCATCCACTATTTTCAACTGTCCAAGTTATGTATCCATCTCGAAAGATTCAGATATTTTGTTGAATTCCCGATCGTAGCTGTCTGAGCGACTGAAGCTTCCTTTTACTGTTATCACCCTATTGGGGGCTGGCATTTTTAGCACCAGATATATGTACTGAGGTACTGCCATGAACCTAGCGAAAGCTGGTCATCCTAGGATTTCGTGGTACTGAGATGGCAAGTCCATGACTTCAAACTCTAGCTTTTTGCGTCTGAAGTTATTCTTTAATCCGAAGACTACGTCGAGGTGGACTTTGCCCAATGGAATTTCGGCTTTTCCTGGAACTATCCTATGGAAAGTTGTGTCTGTAGATACTAGATTTGTCATGGACCAATTCAAAGCTCGTAGAGTTTTGGCGTAGATCGGGTTGATGCTTCTCCCTGCATCCAAGAAAACCTTGCTCATGTCGAACCCGCCGATTTGTGCTTCTACTATCAGCGCTGACTGGCCTGGTCGAGGGACCCGTAGTGGATGATCAGCTCTGCTGAAGGTAATTTCTTGTTCTAACCAATGGAGATAGTCAGGTGTAGGAGGTGGCTTTGTTACTTCCATGTTTACTTGCCTAGTGATCAACTTCTGTGTTCTGTTGGAGGGTCGTCCCTTCTGGATCATTGGCATTGCTCCTTTTGACCTGGGATATTCATCGTCTTGATGTGTTGTGTTTTGTGGTTGTCCTGCTGGCGGGTGTGTTGTGTTGTGTTTTGCTGTTGTCTCGATAGCCAAAGCGCCAGGCGCGGTAGCGTAGCCTCGGTTTGCTGCTTCAGTTGCCCTTGCGTTGCATAGCTCTTGCATTTTTAATAATGTTTGGCAGTCCTTTAGGAGGTGATTTGGTCGTCTTTTCCCTGCAGAGTCGATGTAGAAGTGCATATTGCACGGTCCTTCCAACATGTGTCCTGCTGACATAGGTCGATCTCGATTCGTAGGCTGGTATCGTTGTTGTGGCTGGCCTCCACCGATGTTGTCCCTGTTACCATGGTATCCGTTGTTGTAATCGTCGCTTTGTCGGTTGTCCCCTCCAGAGAAACTGGCTGCAACGTAACTTGGTGTACTGTACCCATCGCTGGTTCGTCGTCTTCAATCGTTATTGCGCCTTTCCCTGTCTTCTTCGGGTGAACGGGCTCTTTTGTTGTGTATTGCGTCCTCTCCATCGGCCCAACGATTGGCTATGTCCATCAGCTGTGAAATAGTCTTTGGCTTGGTTCGTCCTAGTTCTTCAATAAATTCCTGCCGACGAAGTCCATCGATGAAGGCGTCGATTGCTCTTTCATCGGATATGGCTTCAACCAAAAAAAATTATGATGTTCCACCATTGGACGAAAGCCCGTATTGATTTCCTGACTTTTTCTTGCAGGCCCGCAATTGCTCCAAAGACGTGGGTCGCTTGAATGTGGACTAGAAGTTTCTGATAAATTTGTCCTCAAGATCGTTCCAACTGCTGATAGAATCTTCGGGTAGTTGTCTGAGCCAAGAACGTGCGCCGGTTAGGTGCAGCTGCAAGCTTTGCATTGCGGTAGCTTTGGACCCGCCTTGTAGCTTGACGGTTGCCAGATAATCTGTCAGCCAAGCTTCAGGTTCTTGGAGACCACCGTACTTTTGACGATCTTGAGGTAATTTAAAGTCTTTTGGTACCAGAGTGTTGCGAACCTGTCGGGTAAAGCAACTAGCTCCGCATAGTTCTTGATCTTCCTTGCTTTCGCCGTCATGGTATCTTCGGGTGATACGCTCTTCTCTGGATTGGTCATTCCTTCGCTGTGTGATATCGTTTCTTGCATCGTTTCATGGCTCTGATTCTGAAAAGTGGACTCGATGTGGCGATCATGATCGTCGGGTGTGACCTACTTGTCAAGGGCTACTGTGACGGCGTAGGATCTATCGAGCTGCTACATGGTTCCTTGCTCTCCTTGCGCGAGAGATGCTCCTACCATGCCGAGATTCATCAGGGAGGAGCAGTGGAGGGCCGCACGAGGATCGTCGGGTGCGCACTGAGTTGTGATTAGATATGTTTGTGCGGCCATAATGGCTGCCTGGGCTATTTTTGCCTTGATGTTTCCAGCCTGGTCTATTGACATGAATGATAGATGAAGGTCTCGGATTAGTCCGCTCCTCTCTGATTCGGGGATATTCTGCAACCGAGATGTTCCTCTCCTTGGCGATGCTCCTCCTGTTACGCTCCTTGATCCTCAAGTGGAGCTTAACTGCGCCCGTAGTAGGCTAGATTCGTCGACTAATCTTTTCCTTTTGTTGAGTTTCCTTCGCATATTTAGTAGGTCTCTCTTTTTGTTGGAGTAAATATTGATATGCTAATAAATCTTCGTGAGTGGCGTCCGTTGTCATTGGAACTGCACCCGAAATTGCCTGCCCTTGCTTTTTGCCATGCGCTAGCTAGTAAGCTGAGAGTTTGCCTCTCGCCTCTGCATGGTTCCTCTTCTTCTCGATTTACACGGTTGACTGTTGGATCTCCCCGGTTTCCTTGGCTTCCTTTGTTGCCGTGACTTCCTGCATTATGGCTTGAAAGAATATCATTGGGGTTAAAAATTGGGTTACCGTTGGAGTCTTGCTGGGTCGAGGCGTCTCCGATGATCACGCATACTTGGTGTTGAGTGATATATGAACTGGTGACGTCATCGTCTGAACCGAGGGATACACTGTCGGGTGAACCAGTGAAGTCCATCAGTTTTTGTTCTAGGTAGATTTCTGCCATCCGAATTCGAAAGTCGATGCTTTTGCTGCTTTCTTCGGGTCCGGTATTCGTCAAGCTTGCTTCACGTGGTGGGGTTAGCTATGGATCTTATCCGAAGGAGAGATTTTCATAAATACCATCAAGGTCCCCCAAATCCATCTCGATTTGCTCGCTTTCTTCGCCTGCTTCCATCTGTGTTGTGGCGTCCATGGAGGATCCGACGGATGATGCTGATACCACCGTAGGCGTAGGTTTTTCTGCCGACGGTTCTGATGTGACCAGGACCGAAGGGTGCGATTCTTATGGGTCTTCTACTTGTAAGTGGAAGCTTCCGATGATTTGATCGGATCCGCCATTGAAATCGGCGGGTACCAATACAGGGGTGGGCGGGTGTGGATCTGCTTTTATCGGATTGATGCTTGGTGGAGAGCGGTCCGCCGAATCCATGGTTCCAGCGTTCAGGTTTCCCACATATGGCACCAATTGACGAGGGGTGACCTCGGCAATGTCCATGGTGAAGAACATAGGGTTTCGTGGAAAAGAGAACGCTGGGGATTTCATCGGATGTCAGGAAAACAGTGGAGTCAAAGTCGCCTGAATATTTGGAAATCGCACTATTACAAGTTGCGTGGGATTTTTTCAGTACCCTCGCTTGGGCTTCTCCCATCCTATATATAATAGGCCGGGTCTCAAAGTTGCATGTGGATAGGTTTTACATACGCGTAATTACAATACCAACACAATGTCGGTTCATAGTCTCTTTCCTAATACAATCAAAGTCTTTGTCGGCTGCTTCTTTGGGCTATCATCTGAAATCTTCATGGGCCGTAAGCCTTTTATCTAGTATAGGATAGCAAATCATAAGCATCCGAGTAATCGTACCTATGTCAGAAGTGGAACCAAACATGAGAGGTATGCCTTATGACTCCCCACTTTTGAAGTTTGAAAAACCCATGCTAGTTAGTAGTAAATTTTGAGATATTATATTGGTGGAGTGAGTCTTTTTATTGTAGTAAGATTTTCGTTTGCATGGGTATTTAGTTGGGTACGTTTTGTTCCAGCTCTCGTAATTAACCAAGTCTTGCCTAAAAATTTCTACACAATTGTAATAAGAAAAAGTCTCACAATTGAAGGCTTGGGTGTTGTAGTGTTTAGTCTTGAAGGCTTATTTCTAGAGACACTCAACACCACTGAAAATTTTGATTGACTTGATAGCTCTCTTTAAAAGGATCTGTACGATTGAATTAATGTTTAGCAGTTTTTGTGAGCATGCCAAAGTTTGACTTGTTAATCATAAGAATGATATTGCTTTACGCGTGTCAAACTTCATGGGATTCCAACAACTCCGCTAGCCTACGAACGATCTTCATGGAGGAAACTCCTAGATTTCGGATATGAGTTGATTAAACACATGTAGCAGCAATGCTATAGTGGGTAAGATTCTTGGCACTCCCGGATAGTTGTGTTCCTGATGGAATCACTCCTTTAGCTATTATTAGTAATCATTATGCAAAAGGAACAAAAACCTTAGTGATGCCACGAGTGTCCATCATAACCTGATAAACTAAAACAATTTTTTTGGCATGCTCTCAATTACTCAAAAACTGAAATTCTTGAAGGACAATGAATAGAAAAGTAGTGCTTGAAAAGTCTTGATTTATTGATGTGGGAGAATTGAGATACTCTAGTGTATATGATTTTCATGACAACTCTCACACTCTCAGTTTACATGATTATACTTTATTGTTCAAAGGCAAGCCTATGAGTTGATTACATGACATGGAATAAAAGTTTACTCATTTGAATCATCCATGTTAACAATAATTTTGCTGCACTATAAGGATGCATAAAACCCGTATGATATGCTTCCCATTACTCTATCTATATTGAAGTTTTTCAGATTTATGAAGTAGAGGAAATATGAGACTATCAATCATGAGTAAGATCATCATCTCGTTATTTCAGTTTAAATGCTGAGTTCTTTTTTGATTTTGGTTTTCTTGCTCGGGGACGATCAAGTTTAAGCTTGGGGAGGTTGATGGCTCTGAAATATAGCCATCTATGTCCATATTTAAACTCGATATTATTCACATTCTTGATGAAATATCTCTCTAAATCCTGCCACTAATGCCTAATATTCAAAGGGGTATGCAATCCTTTCTTTCTATTTTTTCTTGCGCAGATAATGACGTTTTATGATGGGAATCACTATATTAAAGTCAAAGGTACGAGATTTCCAATAATCAAAAGAAACCAGGAGTCGTGGATCGGAGGCAAACGCTTTAACGACCAACTATACGATCGAAATAAAAATCTAGCCGTATAGATGCCATCGACGCCGCTAGGTCAAACAGAACAACTTTCGTGAAGGAATCCCTATATAAAGAGGCCTCGGGCGACGAGAAACAGGCGCTCGTAGAAACCATCAGCCACCCCCAGATCTCCATCCACAACACCGACGAGTCGTTGGAGGAATAGACTTAGATCTAATCTCTCCACCACCATAGCCATATTTCACCACTTGTAATAGTAGATCTCTTTTTCGATTGGCGACATTGTAAGACTATTGCTATCAATCTCATGATTTCTACTACAATGTTTATGATCTTTGATCTCATCTCTATGTGTGAGTAATTCTTCTTGGGCTAAGGGCTTCAGCCTAGCCATGTAGCTTTTTGTGCATGTTATTTATCATAGATGGGATCATCTATTAGTTTGTATGACACGATGATTATTGTATCCTCTCTTGCCTCAATCTAAGGACTTGTCAGGTACCCAAGACCCCGAGGATTGAGCCAGGTATAGGGAGTATGAGTAATGACTAATCTGCAGGTTGGGAACCCCAATGACAGAAGGGGTAGTACGGCTGTATGTGAGGGATTTATTTGGGATTAACGGTGACATCACTATGCATATCATTAGTTCTCTTTCTTCTATGGATGAGACTAGTAGGTTATTGCTATAAGCGGTTGCGGAGGCAATAGCAATTATGGATGCACTGCCCACATATAATTTATCTTGCTCTAACAATTACATGCATACTTTATTTCTATCTTTTATTCCCATCAGATATTTTGCATAGCTACAGATGAAACCGAACGCCCTATGCCCTTTCTCTCCATCATCGACAGCAAAAAAAAGACGTAAACTCTTGGTCCGGTAAAAACACAAAAGGAATTCTAAAACTCCCGAAGGTCCATTAAAGTAACTTTACTACGCTTCTGCTTCCCGAGGATTCAATAAACCTAGGTCTACTAGGGAAAAGGAGCTATACTACATCCATAATCCGGATCGAAGGTATCATTCCCTCACCCTCTCATCCCTCCCCTCGCCATCCCTAGAGGCTGCTGCCGGACAAGTCCGGATGGCGCCGGTGAAGGGGGCAACGGGATTTGGCGGCTCTCGGCCTTCGATGAGGCGGTATGGAGGAAGGCCGCCATGCTGGGACCTCTCGTGGTCGCGGCCGTTGTCGGATGATCCTCAACTCCCCGACGTTCTGCGTTAGGGTAGTGCGGTGGTGTTGGTCGCGGCAGTGCGCCGCTGACCGAGCTCACCCGTGCGCTGGATCCGTGGAGTCAGCCCACGGTCAGATCAATCTCGATCTGGAGCTCTACATTGGTAGTCGTCGTCTTGGATACCGACGGTGGTGTGGGGAATGGGCCTTGGAAGTCGGGGAGGCAGCCCCAGAGGTGGTGGGCGATGTTGGCCTGCCGGTGGTCATTAGTGCTGCAAGGCGTTTCCCTCGGTTGTGTGGGCGGGGAGGCGACGACGGGCATTTGGTCGTGGTGCGGAAGCCACCCCAATGGTTCTCTGGCACAAGATCTGAAGGTTGCTGCTCTCCTTGATACCTCTCATCTTACCCCCTCGACTCTGGATCTCTGTAGTTTGCCTCTTCCGCGGGTGGTGTGGAGGGTCGGTGGTGGGACACTTGGCCGGAGGAAACCCTTGGTCGTCGGTGGCGGCCACGATGTCGACGATGTCTAAGAACCAAGCCCTTCTTGAAGGCGACAACGAGGTCTATTCCCCTCTCCCTATCCTTCTTGTTCTGGGTGAAAGCCTTAATCTTTGGATTGGGCGGCGGCGCGCTTGCGTCGTTCCCCTTCTTGGAGGCGCCGTCTTGGATCGACGAGGGTGGTAGTCGATCTTGGCGAGGGGCTAGGGAGAAGCTGGTAGCGGTCTTTCATTCTCTCTGAGGCACGGTGCTATGGCTAGCCATGTTTGCTCGATGCTTCCCCGATGGTACCTGTGTGTCGGCGGGTCGACGTCCTCGAGCCTGGGCGAGAAGGGAAGGTGCTCCCTTCTCCAACTACTACGTTATCTCGATGGTAAGTTGAGCTAGTGGCAAGTGCCTGGTAAAGCTGTTGTCATTTCCATTCACCGTATCTTCTATGCGATCTCGTCTGGCAGTTTGCGTCTTCATGGTGTTCTGAGTTGTGGGCGGCGGTGGTGTTCATGAGTGGTGATGTGGAGGCTGTAGTGCTTCTTCTCCCTTGGTATCTTGTTTGTATTGGACATGCGTGCTCAGGGTGAGCTTCTCCACCTCTTGACGGGCGTGGCACCCTTCGATTCAGGGTGAGAAGGCAGTGGCCTTCTTCGGAGGTAGAGCCATTGGCGCTACGCCAGTGTCTGCTGGGGTTCGACGACGACGTACCTGACGTGGCGAGCACCTTCACCCTTCTTCGTCTCCTGTTGGTTTGCGTGGTTGGACAAGGGCTTGGATACGCAAGTGGCGCTGCATTTTTTTTCAGCCTCAGCCGTACGGGCTTCCTTCTAAAAAAAAGCGGGTCGTGACTGTGAGGTACACATGGCACGTCATATGCCATGTCAGCGGTCCTTGTGGTTTTCCCCGGCGCCTGAACCGGTCTTGTCCCGTCCGTGAGAGAAGAGAAACTTCCTGGCAGGCGCAACCGCCTTGGCCAACAGTCATCACAAGTTCCTGATGCATCGTCGTTCCAAGCACATCCATCTTGGATGCGCGCGCGCTTCCTGGAACAAGCTCAACAAGGTAGAGCCATGCGTCCAGTGCCATGCCTACAAAATGCAACCCCTCACCATGTCTGTCATCCCATGCCCATCACAATTCACAGTCCAGACACAAAAGCTAGAAACGACGCCAAAGCTGCCGCTCCAGCCACATGGCCACCGCTGCTAGTGCCCTCACTGTTCGTCGCGGCGTAGCCATCGCGATCGTCGTCGTGGCAGCCCTGGTGGTGGCCGCGGCCGGCGAGCCCGACCCGGACCCCGAGGTCGATGTCGCGTCCAGCAGCGCCAACATCGCGAGCTGCATCATGGCGTGCGCCACGCAGGTGACGGGCTGCGCCACAGGGTGCGCAAGCAACCCGAGCCCCGAAACGCCCACCTGCGTCATGGGCTGCGTCCAGGGCAACCTCAGCTGCCTCGTCGACTGCGCCCCGAACCTCGTTCCCTCGCCGCCCGCCGCCTAACCGCTCCGTCCTCTCGCGTATAAACGCTCTGCCATTCCATCCCATCCCCTCCCTCGCATATATATACATTCTTGATGCTCGATGCATCCATGATCCATGGATATAATGGAGTTTTACAAGTTATCCACCGCCGCACGACGCGCAAAAAAGCTTTAACATATGAGGATGCATATGTGTACTGTTGGCGTGTTCCCCCCAAGAGACGATCAAATAAGTATTATCACCACTTATGTTATGTGCATTGTTCTTTCTTTTTGACCGCATATATGAGCGTTGCGTTGTTCTGTTTAGCGGCTTGATTGGCAGCGTAGTTGGGCTTGATTGACCCGGACCGAGAGGTACGGTGCCCTGCTGCAAGCTACACGATGGCAGCGTGTTGTGTTGTGTCTGCACAGCTTTTGCATGTTTCTTTGTTCGGAAAACAAGGGTAGCATTTGCCTCTGAAACACTTACTATCACGAGAACTGTCAGTTTTTTGTGGATCACACAAACCTCAACGGAACTCAGGCGTCTGCTCCCATCCAGCCATCCTTCCTACATCCACGCGCAGCCACGCGAAACCCTCCTAGCCCCAGCCTATTTAACCCCGGGGCACTTCGTCAACCGTCCTCAGGCCATCCAACGAATAAAACTCTACCTCCCAGGCCATTCACCCTTCGCCCAGGCAAAAACATCCACCGGAGTGACCACCGGAGGTAGGGGAAACAAACACACAGCAACCATGGCCTCCCTCCGCGTCCTCTCGGTGATCGCCGCCGCCGCCATCCTGTTTGACATCGCCGACACGTCCGTGGCCACCACCACCACCAAGGCTCCGACCACCACCAAGGGTCCTGACTACATCATCAGTGGCCGCGTCTACTGCGACACGTGCCGCGCGGGGTTCGAGACCAACCTCACACAGTACATCAAAGGTAACCAATGCATTTCTGGCATCTCAAACTGAAATGAGACTCCACATATATAGTATATGCAGACCTCCGAAACACAACACAGGAATTAATTTGCACATTCTACATCTCTTCTAAGAAAAACAATCGTTCCGCAGGTGCCAAGGTCAAGCTGGAGTGCAGGCACTTCGAAACCAACGTTGTGGACCGCACCATCCAAGCCGAGACCGACGAGAATGGCACTTACAACATCGAGCTCAAGGACAGCCACGTGGAGGACATCTGCGACATCGTCCTCGTCCACAGCCCCCGCGCAGACTGCCACGAGATCCAGGAACTCAGGGACCGTGCCCCTGTTCTGCTCACCAGGAACGTTGGCATAAGCGACAACCTGCGCCTAGCCAGCTCGCTCGGCTACCTCAAGGATGTGCCGCTGCCCGCCTGCCCTGGCCTGCTCAAGGAGTTCGAATTGCCTGATGATGATGATACTGATGATGATGACCGTCAGGTCGCCATGGCACCAATAACCCATACCCATTAGGCTGCAACAAAACATGCATAACTTACCTCACCTGCAAAGACCACGTACGGTTGCATCAGCCAACTACACCATCCATGCATAGCCTGTCAGTCTCAAACACATGGAATTTGTAACTTCACCCATCCATCTAATGCTACTTATTACACCCTTGTGATCCACCGGATTTGCAGATGCGCATCCTTGCCATCAATTCTTCTTCTGCAAGCTCAAACCATATGCATCTGACCTCATGATGATAGGAACTACGCCATTTCATTACATTTCTTTCTAATTTACCAACTTACAAATTGCTCATTATGTTAGTAAACAAAGGCTAATTGAGGTGTGTTTACACCAGCGGCACTGCATTTCTATTACATCACATATATGAGGAAGTATGAACTATTTCCATGTGGCTTATGTGGCAAAAAAGACTGCCCGAGAGGATGGAAGCCCTTGGCTACCACGGTTTCAGATCTCCAACAGGTCCCGCAGTCCAGTTCAGATGCTTCTCTCCAGGTGCCAAGTATACACCCTCTGGGTGTGGGAGCTTGCGAGCAAGGCCGTTCAGGATCTGGTGGAATGCGTCCCGTGGTTGGGCTGGCTGTGGGAACAACATGGCCTGCTTCATCGATGGATTTGCGAGCAATCGTTGCTTTCTTAAAATATCCTCGATAGGCATAGATGTGAGAATTGTGTCCAACTTTGGAACATCCTTTTCCTCCACAAAAACACCAATCTCCTCCCATGGGATAGCATCGGCAAATGGTAGCACGATATCATCAGCTATGATGACAGGAATGCAGCCAAAGACCACAGCCTCGACCAATCTAGGGCTCCATGGTGCCCAGCCCAATGGACACAGGCAGAAGACTGCACGCTGCATGTCTTCATAGTAAGTGGCCGGGTGATCCGTGGAAATGTCAAACAGAGGATTGTTCTTGAAGTTCTCCCACAGGGAAGCTCGTGCACCTCTGTAAAACAAAATACGTAATTGAAGTGAGTAAATGGGACCAAACCATTAGGAAGAATTCAAATCCATCAAAAGTTTAGAAGCATATACCTTGCATAGTAACCACCCTCAGGATCATTCCCAGTGTCATAGAATAGACCCCTAAAGTAAACGAAGATTGAACGTGGAGTGTCAGGGGGAATTAGGTGAGTCTGCATCTTCTGAGGAGGAGCAAAGGGTGGAATGATGATAGACCCCTCCTTCAGGCAAACGTGATTCTGCTGGCCAAACGTTTGCACCAATGTCGCACGTCGCAGCAATGGGAGAATACCACGTTCAATAGCTTTTTCTTCCTGCAAATACCAACATAACTATTACACAGAAAACTACCAAGAAAAATGTAAAACAAGGCAAGATATATTCCTGATTATGACCTAGTACTTCTGTTACAAGGTGTACTGGAAGAAATGACAAAATCACTCACAAACAAACCATTAGATGATATGGGAGGTTCTGGGAATAGTGAACAAACCTGATAGTGAAAGCAAGACCCAAAATCATGTGGGACAACAAAGAAGTGATCTGCGCCATCTGTTCGGTTCCAAAAGGGCCATTTATTCGAAATATACTGGATTGCACTCCTCATCACCCTTGGTGACTTGAAAGGCAAAGGAAGTCCAGCAGGAGTCAGGTCACACGTAGTATAAACTGGTGTATAGAACCAATCAGCCTCCTTGGGTTTGAGTGTCCGCACTGCGCTTGAGAGCAAGAAACGGTGCATAAATATTTCTGCAGCAAACATGTGATTGAGGCACCGGGGATCCTTGGTGACCATCTTCTTGTTGTACTTTCTTGGCAAATCATAGATGTAAACCTTTAACTTTCCCACAGGATTGTCTTCTAGCACATCGCCAGCACTCCCTACAGTTCAATAATCACGGATTTAGAACAAACATATGTGTGAGTTATCTGAACAGAACATGAAGTAATAAAGTTGTACAACAACAAAGGCATCCAGCCACCTTAAAGTAAAATTGTGAACTTATATGAAGTATAAACGACTTGAGCATGGTAAACTGAACCTTGTAATTACAATTGGTCCATGCTATATCAACCAATCAAACCGAAATCGCAGTCAAACTTGTATACGGCCGCAAAAGCATAATCTTGGCAACAATGAATGTATACTAATATAAAAAATCCCAACACAAACCCTACAACTTCGGTTGGAAACTTGCTGGTGGATGGCTGGATGCACTGTGATGATGGCATAAGCAATTTGTTTTTACAAGAGTGGAATCGAACTTGAAATTGTAGACCTGACAGGTGATGGCATATCACAACAATATCCAACAGAAAAGACAGAAAGCAGGCAATTCAACTGAACCAATCTGGATTCAGTAGCCCTCAAAGGTGACCTAGTCAACAAATCCAAGCAACAGCCTAGATAGAACAAATCATCTTGATATATCACAACCAAATTAGATATCATACTCCGTAATATCTAACAGTTTAAGAGCAGGAGCGACGAAATCATAGGTCTTAACAACTGAAAACACTAACTTGCGAAAAGAAAAAATATAAAGGAACAAATTTGGAGATAAATCGGTACCGGAGATGCGCTCGCTGTGCTGCTGGACCGCGTGGTCGGCCTCGCCGGACTCGGCGGCGGCGGCCGGCGGCGAAACGACGGACGAGAGGGCAACTGCCGCCAGGAGGAGGGCTACGGGGAGCCACCCCGCTTTCGATCCCATCGCGGGCGGTGAAGTTCCCGTCTACCGGAGGCGAGATTAATTAAGGAGGAGATTGGATAAAGGGAGTTCGATAAAGGGGGGATTTTGGGAAGCAGAAGGAAGCAAAGGTTGGGGGAGGATGAGGTCAATAAGATTTCGTTAGGACAAATGGAGATCGGAGAGAGGAGAGAGAATGGCTCCAAGTCTCCGACTAAAGTCCATAGTAAGCATGGAAACCCAACTTTCTTGACCACTTCTAAGAAGTAAAAAGATGAGGGGTTTTTTGGGGAAAAGATGAGGTTTAGTTTTTTTAGAGAAAAGATGAGGTTTAGTCAGAAGTACTGTTACCATGCTAGCTAAGTTTTTTTTCTTGCTCACGATGCCAAAAAGACACCCGCACCGTTTTTTTACTTTGTCAAGCCTCCGATGAGAGAAAACCAAATTTATGCAAAAAGAAAAACGACATCCTCATTGTTAATTTCTTCACTTCCACTTGTCAAGTTATTCTAGAGGTCCGCAAAATTGTGGGGGTGCGTCGGACAATATTGTCATATTTACTTTTTCAAAAGGAAAGTGGTTTAGGAGACCCTCACAGTGTCTTTTAATAAGAACATAAATTCTTTCATAGCATGGTTTGTACGAAGGTGATACAAAAGACGATGCAAGGAGGACACAACAGTGGTAGAGCCGTCATAGGTTGTGAAGATTGTATTTTAACTTGATGCATGAAAACCTGGAAACTGCCTTTGGGAAAACCTCCCGGTACTCTTTGGTCTAAAGGAACTTTACAGGAATTTTAGAGGTTGTTGATTATTTTACATGAAATTTTTAGGATTTTTCTGAATTACTTGCCCTTCCTAGTTTGAGAACAATACTACCTATAATAACTCAGAATTTTATTTTGTTCCCGTGGAAACTACTTTTTCAAAACGGGGGCAAAAACTTTACCCTATTCTATTAATTAAGAGAGAGTGTAACAGCAAAGAATATAAAAGGTATTGATATGACATGTACCTGTATTTGCAGACAAATTCTGATGCTTTCGTCTTGGTTTCAGTTTCTACAGAGTTTAATATGTGATGTCATCTCAATCCTACGATTTTCCTATCAATCTAGGTGTTCTTGAGAATGCTCCATATGGTGTATGCTTTACCTGTGCCCGGACAAGGTCAGGTCCATGAGTAAAGATAATTATTACCCAGATGAAAATGCACCGGTGTTACATAGTATTACCTCTGTTTGGAATTATTAGTCCTAAGTATTTTTTATATTATTTGAGATTATAAGGACTATTTTATTTATTAGTCTATCTGGTCCATTTCCCTCACTTTTCTCATACATGTAAAACTATTGGTGCATGCATATATTAATGAGAGAGGGTTATGTAGTGTCTTAGTATTAGTAACTTGCTTCTTAAAATTAATAATCCCAAACAGAGGTAGTACTACGATATTTATCAAATTGGGCGTTGCAGATTGTAATCGACTTGAAGACACGTTTGATTACATCGCGATTATGGCAAAACTCGCCGTCTAGCTGTACCCCAGCTGTACTCTACTAGTAGCCGATTTCTTCTTTGCTTCTCGGCGACACGGACTTTTTTTCTTTTTAGAAATTGGCCACACGGACCTTAAACAGCCAAGAGCATCTCCGGCCGTAGGCCTCCTCGAGGCTGTTTTTGGCGATAAATTGGAGCTAGTGGGGGTCGACAAAAAGTTTAAGCGTGGGGTGTGCCGATTCCCTGTTGCACTCCCGGTTCGGGCCCAATGCGGCGATTTTGATAAAGAAAATATAACAAAATCGGCATAAAATTCATCATCTCCGAGATAAATTCGGCAAACAGTATAACAAAGCACATAGTTTAGCATAAATTTAACAAGTTTTCAAACGGTTAGAAATAATGGGCTAAATAAATAAGCTCATATAGATTTCAGATTTTCCCTAAATCTTAAAACTCATGTGTGTGGAAGCCCGCGTGTGATTTGGTCCAATTTTGTGGCAGCTCACATATGAGTGGAGTGAAATCTAAAGTTTAGTCCCACATGAAAAGTTGGAGGAGAGTTACACCACCTTATAAGGTGGAGTGGTTACACCACTTAGTAAAGTGAGTGAGAAGAGGAAAACTATACGCGCGCTCCTCCTCCGATGACGACGCCGCCCGCCCGCCCGTCTCGTCTCGTCACGACGCGCGCGCGTATCAACGTGGGCTATCTGTAACCGACCCGAACGTGCGCAACATGGGCTTGGTCCACGACGTGCCCTATGCGGGACTCCCGAGCCGCTCTATATAAACTTCAGTGCGGCTTTCACCACGGACACACCGAAAACCAATCTAGGGTTTGCCAACCTCTCTGCTTGCGCCGCCACCGTAGTCTACTCCATCCCGCTTGCCGGCGTGCACCGGCGGACGGGAGAGCAGGTCTCCGGAACCACTCGCCTTTGATTGAAAAGAGATATTTCATGACTTTGATTGCTGATGCGACTAGATACTGCTATGTTTATTTGTTGCGCACAAAAGATGAAGCTTTAGACTACTTTAAAATTTATAAAGCCGAGGTTGAAAATCAACTAGAGAGAAAGATCAAACGTCTTAGGTCGGATCGTGGTGGTGAATATTTTCCAAAATCTTCGATGAATTCTGTGAGGAACATGGCATTATTCATGAAAGGACGCCTCCCTACTCGCCTCAATCAAACGGGGTTGCCGAGAGGAAAAACCGCACGCTGACTGACTTGGTGAATTTCATGTTAGTCACCGCTGGTTTATCTGAGGCATGGTGGGGGGAGTGTGTCATGTCCTAAATAGAGTTCCTAACAAGAATAAAGATAAAACCCCTTATGAGGAGTGGGCTGGGAGAAAACCATCACTTTCTTACTTGCGCACTTGGGGGTGTTTGGCTAAGGACAACATACCGATTCCTAAGAAACGCAAACTTGGACCAAAGACAGTGGATTGCATCTTTCTAGGATATGCTCCGCGAAGTGTAGGCTATAGATTTTTAGTAGTTAAATCTGAGGTTCCTGATATGCATGTTGATACTATAATGAAATCTCGTGATGCAACATTCTTTGAGAATATGTTTCCTATGAAAGATATGCATAGCACTGCTAGAATTTCTTCTGAAATACTTCCTGAAACTAGTGCATCTAGTGAGAATTTTGAGCAACCACGTGAGGAAGAAGTCCTAGAGAAGGATGACAATGAAGCTCCTACACGGAGTAAGAGACAGAGGGTTGCAAAATCCTTTGGAGATGATTTCATTGTGTACCTTGTGGATGATACTCCCACTTCCATTGCAGAGGCATATGCATCTCCTGATGCAGATGATTGGAAAGAAGCTGTTCATAATGAGATGGACTCGATTCTTTCTAATGGAACTTGGGAACTATTAGAACGACCCCATGGCTGTAAGCCTGTGGGTTGCAAGTGGGTGTTCAAGAAGAAGCTAAGACCTGATGGTACTATTGAAAAGTACAAGGCTCGGCTTGTAGCAAAAGGCTACACCCAGAGAGAAGGTGAAGATTACTTTGACACCTATTCACATGTTGCTAGACTGACCACCATTCGAGTACTACTATCCCTGGCTGCCTCTTATGGTCTTATCGTTCATCAAATGGACGTTAAGACAGCTTTCCTCAATGGAGAGTTGGAAGAGGAGATCTATATGGATCAGCCTGATGGGTTTGTGGTAAAAGGTGAAGAGAGAAAGGTGTGCAAGTTGTTAAAATCTTTATATGGCCTGAAGCAAGCACCTAAGCAATGGCATGAGAAGTTTGACAGAACATTAACTTCTGTTGGCTTTGTTGTTAATGAGGCTGACAAGTGCGTCTACTATCGCCATGGTGGGGGCGAAGGTGTTATATTATGTTTGTACCTGGATGATATCCTTATCTTTGGTACAAACATGAATGTGATAAATGAAGTTAAGTCCTTTCTGTCAAAGAGATTTGATATGAAAGATCTGGGAGAAGCTGATGTTATTCTGAATATCAAGCTGATTAAGCACGAGAGTGGGATTACTTTGACGCAATCACACTATGTTGAGAAGATCGTGAGCCGTTTCGGTTTCGTTGATGGCAAGTCTTCCCCAACACCTTATGATCCGAGTGTGACATTACAGAAAAACAAGAAAGAGCCGAAAGAACAATTGAGATACTCTCAAATTGTTGGCTCACTCATGTACTTAGCTAGCGCGACAAGACCCGACATCTCTTTTGCTGTGAGCAAGTTGAGTAGGTTCATGTCTAACCCGGGTACTGAACATTGGTGTGCACTTGAAAGGGTCATGCGCTATCTATGTGGTACAATGAGTTATGGGATACACTATTCGGGGCATCCAGCGGTGCTCGAAGGATATAGTGATGCGAACTGGATCTCGGATGTAGATGAACTCTACGCCACTAGCGGGTATGTATTTACCTTTGGAGGTGGCGCGGTATCATGGAGATCTTGCAAACAAACCATATTGACAAGGTCGACTATGGAAGCAGAACTTGCTGCTTTAGACACAGCCACTGTAGAGTCAGAATGGCTGCGTGAACTCTTGATGGACTTGCCGGTGGTTGCGAAACCTATACCGGCCATCCTCTTGAATTGTGATAATCAAACTGTTATTGTCAAAGTGAACAATTCTAAGGATAACGAGAAGTCATCAAGACACGTCAAGAGACGTTTGAAGTCTGTCAGGAAATTGAGAAACTCCGGAGTAATTAATGTTACGTATATTCAAACTGACAAAAACCTGGCAGATCCGTTTACAAAGGGACTATCACGAAACGTGATAGAAAGTGCATCGAGAGAGATGGGTTTGAGACCCATGGATGTTACACAGTAGTGGTAACCCAACCTTTTTGATCGGAGATCCCGTGAATTAGGACCTGGGAAAAACAAGCTAGTGGTGTGACGGAGGAGAGTATTAGACAACCCTCTCTATGTGAAGATGTACAACTCTCAAAAGCTGTAAGGCAGGTTGGCAACATGCCTTAATGTGTTTCTGTTGGCTATGATTAGCAAAGATGCTGTCCTACAGAGCATTCTTGAAAGAACACACCTATACGAGTTCCGATTGTTAAACGTCGCAATCTATGAGATTTGGGTGATCTCTAGTAAACTCATGAAGAGACCAAGTAGTATGACGCATATGCTACACCCGCGGGGTAGGCTACTGGCAGCCAGGTACTAGTTATGACTTTGTGTGAAATCTAAAAGCACCAAACTTGCAATTCAAGGTTCGTCCATTGTTCAAGTTGCTGATAGACGTAGCTCAAGGTTCTAGGCGGAAGTTCAACTTAACAGTCTCTGCTGAAACACTAGTATATAAACAAGTAGCGAGAATTGGCAAATCTTCAAATGGGCATTTGAGATCTGGTGGGGGATTGTTAGAAATAATGGGCTAAATAAATAAGCCCATATATATTTCAGATTTTCCCTAAATCTCAAAGCCCATGTGTGATTTGGCCCAATTTTGTGGCAGCTCACATATGAGTGGAGTGGGAGCTAAAGTTTAGTCCCACATGGAAAGTTGGAGGAGAGTTACACCACCTTATAAGGTGGAGTGGTTCACCACTTAGTAAAGTGAGTGAGAAGAGGAGAACTACACGCGCGCTCCTCCGACGACGACGCCGCCGCTCGCACGCCCGCTCATCTCGTCTCGTCTCGTCACGACACGCGCGCGCGCACCGTGGGTTGCGGGAATCGAGCCGAGCTTTATTTTTGCTGCTTGGGAAAACTTGTGCGGTTTTGACAGACGTGTCAACAGTTAGCCTATTCGGGTCGCTCCTGGATCGTGGGCTATCTATAACCGACCCGAACGTGCGCAACATGGGCTTGGTCCACGACGTGCCCTATGCGGGACTCTCGAGCCGCTCTATATAAACTCCAGTGCGGCTTCCACCACGGACACACCGAAAACCAATCTAGGGTTTGCCAACCTCTCTGCTTGCGCCGCCACTGTAGTCTACTCCATCCCGCTTGCCGGCATGTACCGGCGGACGGAGTCTCCGGAACCACTCGCCTTTGTGATCCTGTACGGGAGAGGGCGAATAAGGTTTTTGGGAAGCGCCCTGCACGACTGCTCAAGTTCTGCATCACGGCTCGTCTTCCATCCAAGTCGGGCGGTGTTGCCTATCGTCGTCTTCACCGCCGTCTGCTTCGACCAATCTTCCCCAAGGCTACTGCTGCGATTACTGCAATCGAACGGCACGTGCAACGTGCTGCTGTCTGGTTATTAATCATGTTCTGCGAGTACATGTTTAGCTGCTGCATGTTTCCGTTCATCTTGTTGTTTAGTACATCTAGTATGTTCCAGTTACATGTGTGAGTAGCTGGTATTGTCATGTTTAATATTCTGGAATTAATCACGGAAATTGTGCCTAATTATCCAACAGAAACACGAATTAAAACACATCAAACTAAGTGTTGTCTTTGCGCCTCCACAGGTGCTCCACCGGACCCTACTGTAGTTGTTGATGCATATGTAGGTCTCGAATCTCTTGATGCATAGTGAGGAAGGCAACCCATGATGCCTGTTGAAATAAATGGCCTAACCCTTCCCATCATTTCGGATTTTCGGCTGAGTTGGCTAGTGCATGAAATTTAATATGGTACCAGAGCACGAGGTTCTAGGATCAAATCCTGACCAACGCAGGAAATTAAAAAAATTGTGCCTCCCCAAACACAGGTCACAATAGGTCAAAGGACAAAGACGTAAAGTGAGTGTTGAAATAAATTGCCTAGCCCTTCCCATCAGTTCGGACTTTTATATTGAGTTGGCTAGTGCATGTAATTCAATAATGCCGACACCCCGTGATCAATTGTTGCAAGAGAACCCTGTCTAAAATATGGTCCAATGTTAATTAATGGCTTCTCCTACTTACTCTCAATGATCATGTTGTGCAAGATCATAAAAGCATTCATCATCTCTCATATCTGATATTTAACTAGGTCAGAGAAGGATATCGGACAATAGCAAATCGAACTTGGAGCACACCAAAGGACCACTCGACATCCTTCCTGCAAGCTTCTTCCTCCTTGGCAAAGTTGGAATTCTTGCTCACAACAGGATTTGAGATAGTCTTCACTAATGTTGACCATCTTTGATAGATGTTACCTCCTAGGTAGTATCCCTTATTGAAGTGATACCCATTGATCACATAGTCCACCGGAGGGCATGACCTTCAACAAGCTTGGCAAAGACATTCAAGAACTGCAGCACGTTGATGTCGTTGTGAGATTCTGCCATTCCGAAAAAGGAATGCCAAATACAGAGATCTTGTGATGCAGCCGGTCCTACGAACACCACTACATCTACACCACCAAGTCCCCCAAGTGGACCGATGACTCGTGCCCGAGCCAAGCTCCTCCAAGCTAAGGTGAATTCGCTCCTATCCTCGTGTGACTTCGATATATCCTTGGATGGCTTGCTACTTCATTCCTCGACACTATGCATCCTCAGGTACCAAGACATGAACCAGTGAAGTAGAGCAGCAGCACCCAGCAGCTACCAGGCACAACCGGTACTACCGCCTGGCAACAACGGTACTACCGCACGGGATAGAGAGCTTCCGCCCCCACCACCAGACCTCTCTGGTACCAGAAAGGTGGCCCTACCGCACCAATCGGTACTACCAGATCCTACGAGCAGTACTATCGGGCGCTACTGAAGCCCACGCCATCGCCTCTGGACGATCCGGTACCAGATTGCGGTACTGCCGGCCCCAAGAAGTACTACCAGTCCTCAGGTCCGGTACTACCGGACGCAACAGTGCATGTGCGCATCAGATCGGGGCCACAACCCTTGTAACGCCCCTAATACTTTCTGTTTGCCCAAACTACCCCTGTTTTAGTGGCTCGCCTATATATAGCCCCCACCCCCAATGTAAACCTTAGACTTGGATAATTTGAATTAGAAGACAACCTTATGGATCTCCCTAATTCTAGTCTCATGCTCCTTGTGAAAGGAGCACCAATTATCCCCCACCTCGTTGGAGTTTGCATCGTGCCTCTCTTGTTGTAAAAGGTCTTGGCATTGATACGTTGCTAACGTATGTATAATTGTTGATGTTCCATGCTTGTTTTATATCTATTTTCTTATGTTTTGTCCACACTTTGGAGTATCTTTACACATTTTCTGGAACTAACCTATTAACAAGATGCCATAGTGCTAGTTGCCTGTTTTCTGCTGTTTTGGTTCCAGGAAAGCCAGAAAATGAATATTCTTGGAATTGGACTGGACAAAAGCCAAAGTCGATATTTTACCGGAAGACTCACGGAGCCAGAAGACAAGACGGTGAGGGGCCAGGGGCTGGCCACACCACCTAGCCACGCGGCCAGGTCTGGCCCGCACTAGGGGGTGGTGTGGGCCCCTCCGGCCTCCATCGACCTTGCCTCTTCGCCTATATATTACCTCCGATACAAAACCCTAAGTACCCGATCAAAATTCCACGAAAGAGTCTGTAGCCGCCGTCATCTCCATCCCTAGATCGGGAGGGATCTGAAGCTCCTCCCGGCACCCTGCCGGAGGGGAGAATTCACCCTGGAGGACTTCTTCATCATCATGCCTGCCTCCAGTGTGATGCGTGAGTAGTTCATCCTTGGACTACGGGTCCATGTAGTAGCTAGATGGTTGGTTCTCCTCCTTTTTGCTACCATGTTTGGATCTTGTGTGCTCCGTTCATGATCAAGATCATCTATTTGTAATCCTACATGTTGTGTGTGCGGGGATCCGATGGATATTGAGATGCTATTTCAGATTGATTATTGATTCTATCATGTCTTTGTTATTTGTGATCTTGCATGCTTTCCGTTGTTAGTAGCTATCTTGGCCAAGTAGATGCTAGCAACTCCAAGAGTTAGTATTTATGCTCGATAGTGGGTTCATGCCTCTAGTAATTTGGGGAAGTGACAGAAATCTCTAAGGTACTAGATGTGCTGTTGCTACTAGGGAGAAAACAATAATCCTTTGTTCATAGAACAATCGTATTATTTACTTTACACGCAGTTCGTAAAGCAATAATCTGTTGCTTGCAACTTAATACTGGAGGGGGTTCGGATGATAACCTGAAGGTGGATTATTAGTCATAGATGCAGTTGGATGGCGGTCTATGTATAATGTTGTAATGCCCAATCAAATCGCAAAGGAGTCAAGATGATTAGTTTATGCATGTATGCTTTCTCGATGTTTGTCAATTGCCCCGCTGTAATTTGTTCACCCAACATGTCATCTATCTTAAGGAGAATCACCACTAGTGAACTATGGACCCCGGTCCTTTCTTTTACCATCAATCTACAAAGATGTTTACTGTTTTCTATTTACTTTATGCAAGCTATTACTTTCTTCCACACAATACGTTTAATCATTTGTTTTCAGCAAAACCGGTGAGATTGACAACCTCACTATAAGTTGGGGCAAAGTTCTGTGGTTGTGTTGTGCAGGATTCCAAGTTGGAAACAACACGTTGGAGATGCTTCCTTGCTCCTACTGGTTCGATAACCTTGGTTTCATAACTGAGGGAAAACTTGTTGTTGTGCTCATCATACCTTCCTCTTGGGGTTCCCCAACGAGCTCGAATATATTTTGGGCCATCAAGCTCTTTTTCTGGCGCCGTTGCCAGGGAGTCAAGGACATCTTCACAAGGTGAGGCCCTCATAACCAATCTCTTTACTTTTTTTATTTGTTTTGCTTAGTTTATTTCTGCTTTGTTTGCTTGTTTCTTTATCAAAAACACACAAAAATTAGTTATACTAGTTTTCTTTGTTTATTAAAAAACACAAAAAATGACTACTCTTGAAAACACTAAGTTGTGTGACTTCACTAGCACCAACAACAATGATTTCATGTGCACACCTATTGCTCCACCTGTTCCTGAAGCTACTTTCTTTGAAATTAAACCTTCGTTGCTTAATCTTGTTATGAGAGAACAATTTTCTCGAATTGGTACTGAAGATGTTGCTGCTCATCTTAATAAATTTGTTGAACTTTGTGAGATGCAAAAACATAGGGATATAGATGGGGATATTATTAAGCTTAAATTGTTTCGTTTCTCTTTGAGAGGAAAAGCTAAAGACTGGTTGCAATCCCTAACTAGAAATAGTATTGATTCTTGGACTAAATGCAAAGATGCTTTCATTGGAAAATACTATCCTCCTGCTAAGATTATATCTATGAGAAGTGAAATAATGAAATTTAAAAAATCTGATAATGAACATGTTGCTCAAGCTTGCGAAATAATGAAATCTTTTGTAAAGAATTGTCCCATTCATGGACTGACTGCTTGGATGATTATCCAAATCTTTTATGCAGGATTGAATTATTCTTCAAGAAATCTACTTTTATGACCATTACTTTGGGTACTGCAAAGCTTCTGGATAATATGATGGTTAACTATTCTGAATGGCATACTAAGAGAGCTCCACAAGGTAAGAAGGTAAATTCTGTTGAGGAAACCTCCTCCTTGAGCGATAAAATTGATGTTATTATGTCCATGCTTGTTAATGGGAAAGCTCATATTGATCCAAATCATGTTCCCTTAGCTTCTTTGGTTGCTCAAGAAGAACAAGTTGGTGCGAACTTTATTAAAATTAATAATTTTGGCAATAATGCTTTTGGTAATAACAATTATATGCCATACCCTCCTAATAATACTTATGGTTATCATGGTAAACCTGGAATACCTAGTGAAGAAAGAATTTTAGAAGTTGAAAGAGCCACTAAAAACTTCATGTAAATGCAATATGAGCAGAATAAGTTATTTACTAAGACCATGGAGGAACAATCTACTATTTTGAAAAATATTAGTCATCAACTTGAGAGTTTAAATAGGGAAATTCCTAGTTTGCAATTAAAACTTTCTAATGCTGAAAGAATATATCATATTTGTCTGAAGCACAATCCTCTTTGATTAATAAAATGGCCGCTAAACCTGAAACTATTGAAAATCCCTTTACTGCTACTAATGCCATACAAGTTAGAATTGATGAAAATGTTAGACTATTAGCTGAATTGCATGCTAAGTGGGAAAGAGAAGATGAAATTGCTAGAAATATTAGTATTTCTACTATCACTATCATATTTTGCGTTCTCTCATTGGAAAAAGTGTTGTTGTCTATTTCTATGATATACTTGCTTATAGCAAGTCACTTGAGGAACATGTTACACATGTCAAGGAAGTCTTACAAATCCTTCGACATGAAAAGCAATATGCTAATCTTCCAAAGTCCACTTTTGCTAAAGATAAGTTGATTTTCCTTGGTTTTGTTGTTTCTTCCGATGGCATTGAAGTCAATGTTTCTAAGTTAAAAGACATTTCGAGATTGGCCCATCCCCACAAATGTGAATGAACTTCGAAGTTTTCATGGGTTGGCCGGTTTCTATCGTCGTTTTTTAAAGACTTCTCTACCATTTCTTGTCCTCTCAACGAGTTGACCAAGAATAATATCACCTTCGTGTGGGGCAAAGCACAACAAAAAGCTTTTGATAAACTTAAAAAGAGGCTTACCGAAGCACCTCTTCTCGCATTATCAGATTTCACAAAAACTTTCTAGATAGAGTGTGACGCTAGTGGTATTGGCATTGGAGGAGTCCTTATGCAAAATGGATGTCCTATTACCTACCATAGCGAGAAACTTGATGGCGCACACCTTAACTATCCATTATGACAAAGAGCTTTTTGCCTTAGTTCGTGTTCTTCAAGTTTGAAAACACTACCTTTAGCCTAAGGAATCTATCATACATTCCGACCATGAGTCATTGAAATATCTCAAAGGCCAAGCCAACTTGAGCAAGAGACACGCTAAGTTGGTTGAGTTTATGTAGTCTTTTCCTTACATTGTCAAGTATAAGAAGGGCAAATATAATGTAGTTGCGGATGCTTTGTCTCGCAAGAACACACACCTTATTACTCGACTCAAAGTAAACGTGTTCGGTCTCGATGAAATCAAAACTTTGTATGCTTCTGACCCATTCTTTGGACCAATTTTCACAAAGTGCTCCATTGTCAAAGGAATTGATGATTTCTATTTGCATAAGTGCTTTCTCTTTAAACAAAACAAGCTTTTCATTCTAAAGTTGTCTATCCAACTTTTGCTTCTCCAAGAATCACATGGTGGAGGCCTCATGGGTCACTTTGGACGTGACAAAACATTGGACATGCTCGCCTCTCGTTACTATTGATCCAATATGAAGAGAGACGTGGATCCCTACATCCAACGATGCACCACATGCGTTCAAGCTAAGTCTAAGTCTAACTCATTTGGTCTTTATATGCCATTACCCATTCCTTATTCACCTTGGTTGGACATTAGCATGGACTTTGTGTTAGGATTACCTAGGTCTAAGCATGGTCACGATTCTATATTTATCGTTGTGGATCGCTTTTCCAAAATGGCATATTTCTTACCGTGCCATAAGCCCGACGATGCTTCACATGTTGCCAATTTGTTTTTCAGGGAAATCGTCCGTCTTCATGGTGTTCCAAGAACAATCATCTCCGACCGCAACGTCAAATTCATGAGCTACTTATGGAAGACACTCATGGCCAATCTTGGCGTCAAGCTACTCTTCTCTTACGCCTTGCACCCGTAATACGATGGCCAAACCAAGGTCATGAACTGAAGCATCGGCACTCTCCTCCGTGTGTTGATCAAGAAAAACCTCAAGGATTGGGAGGAATGCATTCCCCACACCGAGTTCGCCTACAATCGAGCCAAGCACTCTACAACGAAGATGATCCCATTCATGATCGTCTATGGCTGCGACCCCTCACCGTGCTCGACATATTACCACTTCCTCTCCATAAGCGCGCCAACATGGACGTTTACAAGCGCTCCCAAGCTATGAAGAAGCTTCACGAAGAAACAAGAGCTACTATCGAGCAACAAGTCCTTCACCAAGCTTCAAGGTTAAACAAGGACATGAAGGAGATGATCTTTGAGGAAGGTGACCTTGTGTGGATACACTTGAGCAAGGACCGTTTCCCCAAGGAATGTGATTACAATCTCAAACCAAGAGGAGATGGCCCCTTCAAGGTCCTCAAGAGAATCAACAACAACGTTTACATCATTGACATCCCGACCTCCAAGTACCTTGTGAGCAATACGTTCAAATCAAGGACCTTTCACCTTTCCATGGATATGTTCCAGATGATGTGCATGAAGAGTCGAGGACGACTCTTTCCCATAGGGAGCTGATGCAGCCCGTCCTACGGGTGCCACTACATCTACACCACCAAGTCCTCCAAGTGGACCAATGACTCGTGCCCGAGCCAAGCTCCTACAAGCTGATGTGAATTCACTCATATCCTCGTGTGACTTCAATGCATCCTTGGACAGCTTTCTACTTCATTACCCAACATTGTGCATCCTTGATACGTCCATTTTTCATCACTATTATATGTCTTAATTTACTATTATTCATTGATATATTTCGTATTGAGAGGTGATACTTATGTTATTTCATCTATTTTTGCATGGTTGATGACTTTTGGAGCATGGACCGCTGTAGTCAGGATTCTGATGGAAAAGGTGATGTTTGGAGGCAAAATTCGCTAAGATCAGAAAATCCGGGAAAATATACGGAAAAATCTATTTTTCCAGAAGACTCAGGATGCCAGAAGATGGAGTGGAGGTGGGCCATAGGGGGCCCACACCACCCCATGGCGCGGGCAGGCCTAGGCCGCGCCTGGGAGTGGTGTGGCCGCCTTGGCCCACTCCAACCTCTCTCCTCTAGCGTATATCATCCCCACGAAACCCTAATACTCGGGGAGCGACCACAGAAAGATTCCGCCGCCTCTACGGGGTGGAAAACACCGAGAGAGAAAGATCTCTCCGGCACACAGATTTCTGCCAGGGGAATTCCTTCCCGGAGAGGGAAGATCGTCGCCATCAACATCACCATCAAGCTGGGCTTCATCGGGATCATCATCATCATCATCACCACCACCATCATCACCATCAGCACCCTCATCACCATCTCCATATTGCTGTAACAATTGGTTGAATCTTGCTATAGTTCCTAGGGGAAACTTTCCCGGTGTTGATTACTCTTTGTAGTTGATGCTATTGAGTGAACCATTGAATTATTGTTTATGTTCAGATTGTTATACATCATTATTCCATCTCTGATCATGATCCATATGATGTCTTGTGAGTAGTTCGTTTTGTTCTTGAGGACATGGGAGAAGTCTTGTTGTTAGTAGTGGAGTTGCGTTGAGAAAGATTCAATAGATTGTTATTTAAGTTGTGGTGTAGTTCTTCTACTGGTGTCATGTGAATGTCGACTACATGACACTTCACCTATATGGGCCTAGGGGAATGCATTGTGTATTTGGCTACTAATCGTAGGTGTTGCCGGAGTGACAGAAACCTGAACCCCCGTTAGGAAACCATTGCACAAGGGACGTAAGGGTCTTAGAGTTTAAAGTTGTGGTTAGGTTTCTACCTTAATTACTTTCTTGTACTTACGGATGTTTGCAAGGGTTATAATCACAAGTATGTATTTAGTCTTGGATGGGGCGGTACATTAGCACATGTTCACCCACACAACACTTAGCAAGCTAGAGAAGATTAATCGACTATATGAAGCGAAAGCACTTGACAGTCTTCCCATGTGTCCTCGAGAACGTTTGGTCATCTATAGAAATAGAACCGTCTTGTCCTTTGCTGCATAAAGGATTGGGCCACTTGCTGCATTCATTCTTACTGTCTTTTATTTACTCATACTTTGTTTACTTGCTTTATCGAAAACCCCTAAAAATCCGTTTGCTAAGTATTTGCAGAGAATTCCTGATCCATACCACTAGCCAGCACCTTCTGCTCCTCGTTGGGTTCGACACTCTTACTTATCGAAAATACTGCGATACACCCCCTATACTTGTGGGTCATCAAGACTATTTTCTGGCGCCGTTGCCGGGGAGTGAAGCGCTATTGGAGAGTGGAACTGGTAAAGGAAACTTCTACTGTGAGTATTGTTTACTTTTGATAGTTGCTTTATTTTCGTTATGGATAATTCGCTGAGTTTCTTATTTGGTAATGCTACTACCACTGCTAAGGTAGTAGATAATCCACCACCTACTGAGAAAGATGTTTTCAAAATACCTACAAGAATTATTGATCGTGTTATGGATAACTACTATGTTGGGGATGGAATTGTCCATCCCGGTGATCATTTACTCTTTATACATGAATTATGCGGGTTGTTCAAGTGTGCAGGTATTACTACAGATCAAGTTAAGAAGAAGTTATTCGCATTATCTCTGAAAGGAAGAGCTGAGGAATGGTATAAGCTGCTGAAGAATGGTCAAGCTCTAGAATGGGAGGAAATAGTGCCTCTCTTTTATTCAAAGTTTTATCCTCCTAGTGAAATTCATAAAGATCAGAATCAAATATACAACTTTTGGCCTCTTGATGGAGAGAGTACAGCCCAAGCTTGGGGGAGATTCAAGTTACTAATGCTCAAATGTCCCATTCATGAGCTCCCCAACAATATTATTATCAACAACTTTTATGCAAGGCTCCCTCTACATGATAAAGATTTATTTGATGCTTCTTGTGCTAGATCATTCACTTGCATGGAAGAAGAAGCTAAATGGGATCTTCTGGACCATATTCAAGACAATGCTGAAGCTTGGGAGAATGATAAAGGTAGAAAGTCAGGTATAAATTATGATTATGAATGCATTGAATCTTTTATGGGAACTGATGACTTTCAAAATATTAGTAATATTTATGGTCTTGACTTGCAAGTTATTGCGAATTGCTTTAGAGCTTTTGCTTCCTATATCAAAATTCCAAAAAGGGGATGGAACAAATACCATGCACCTTATAAGATATTGTTGACTATGCTCCTATTGAAAGTGCTGAGTATTGCATTATTGATCCCATCTTACCCGAACCTTATATCGAGAAGATTCCCTTCCCCGAAAAGGTAAAGGACCATCCTATGATAACTAATGTAATCACCAAAAGTGAAAAAAGAACTGTAAAACCTGATGAACAAATAAACATTGAACCTGTGGTAGCAATTGTGAAAGACCTTGCACTAAAAGCGTAGAAGATGGGCACATAGTCTTTTGTGAGGACGCTTCTAATATTGTTTCACATCCCAATAGAACTAAAAAGGCTAGTGTTCCTGTGCTTTCTGTTAGAATTGGTGATCATTGCTATTATGGTTTGTGTGATATTGGTGCAAGTTCTAGTGCTATTCCTTATGAGCTTTACAGAGAAATTATGCATGAAATCAGTCGTTGTGAGTTGGAAGAGATTGATGTGGTTATTCACCTTGCTAATAGAGAGACCATCTCTCCAATTAGTATTGTACGAGACGTGGAAGTTCTTTGTGGTAAGATTAAGTACCCTGCTGATTTTCTAGTACTTGGTTCGGCTACTAGTAAAACCTATCCTATCATTTTTGGTAGACCTTTCTTGAGTACTTGTGGAGCTATTATTGATTGCAAGAGGGAGAAAATCTTGACTAAGTTTGATGGGGAATCCTATGAGTTTAATTTTTCAAAATTTGCTAAAGAACCTTGCGAAGAGGAAACCAGTAATGAGGATTTTAGGGTTGAACAACTTGCTTCTATTTCTCTTGCTCCTAACAATGCTTTGCAGCAATTTATGGAAGATCATGAAAGTGAAATCTTCATGGAAGAAAGGAATGAGATTGACAGGATTCTCCGTGATCAACCTATGATGCTTAAGCACGACTTGCCTGTAGAAGACTTGGGTACCCCGATGCCACCTAAAAAGGATCTTGTTTTCGATCTAAAACCTCTCCCTGATGATCTTAAATATGCTTATATTGATGATAAAAAGATATATCATGTTATTATTAGCGCTAAACTTTCAGGGAAGGAAGAAGAAAGGTTATTGGAAGTTTTGAGGAAACATCGAGGAGCTATGGGCTATACTCTGGAGGATTTAAAAGGGATTTCACCTACTATATGTCAGCACTCTATCAACATAGAACCAGATGCGAAGCCTGTAGTGGAGCACCAACGACGTTTAAATCCTATGATGAAGGAAGTGGTAAGGAATGAGGTATTGAAACTCCTTGATGCTGGTATTATTTACCCTATTGCTAATAGTGAATGGGTTAGTCCTGTTCATTGTGTTCCTAAAAAGGGAGGTATTGCCGTTGTCCCTAATGATAATGATGAGCTTATTCCTCAAAAAACAGTGGTAGGCTATAGGATGTGCATTGATTTTAGGAAAGCCAACAAAGTTACTAAGAAAGATCACTACCTGCTTCCTTTCATTGATCAAATGTTGGAAAGGTTGTCTAAAAAGACCCATTTTTGTTTTCTTGATGGTTATTCTAGTTTCTCTCAAATTGCGGTTAAACAACAAGATCAAGAAAAAAATACTTTTACTTGCCCTTATGGAACTTATGCTTATAGACGTATGCCTTTTGGTTTATGTAATGCTCCTGCTACTTTTCAAAGGTGCATGTCTGCTATCTTTCATGGCTTTTGTGAGGAGATTGTAGAAGTGTTCATGGATGACTTTTCTGTCTATGGAACTTCTTTTGATAATTGTCTGCACAACCTTGATAAAGTTTTGTAGAGATGTGAAGAAACTAATCTTGTTCTTAATTGGGAGAAATGCCACTTCATGGTCAATGAAGGGATTGTTCTTGGGCATAAAGTTTTTGAGAGAGGCATAGAAGTTGATAGAGCTAAGGTTGAAGCAATTGAGAAGATGCCATGTCCAAGAGACATCAAAGGTATTCATAGTATCCTTGTTCATGCTGGTTTCTATAGGAGGTTTATTAAAGACTTCTCTAGGATATCAAAACCTCTCACTAATCTTCTTCAAAAAGATGTACCTTTTGTTTTTGATGATGATTGTAGGGAGGCTTTTGAAACTCTTAAGAAGGCTTTAACTACGGCCCCTATTGTTCAACCACCTGATTGGAGTTTACCCTTTGAAATAATGTGTGATGCTAGTGATTTTGCTGTAGGGGTTGTCCTTGGGCAACGTATTGATAACAAGTTAAACGTTATTCATTATGCTAGTAAGACTCTAGATGCTGCTCAAAGGAATTATGCCACTACTGAAAAGGAATTCCTAGCTGTTGTTTTTGCCTGTGATAAGTTTAGGCCCTATATTGTGGACTCAAAAGTAACCATTCATACTGATCATGCTGCTATTAATTATCTTATGACGAAGAAGGACGCTAAGCCTAGACTTATTAGATGGGTACTGCTCTTACAAGAGTTTGATCTACACATAGTAGATAGGAAGAGTGCTGAAAACCCTGTAGCTGATAATTTATCTCGTTTGGAAAACATCTCTTTTGATCCTATGCCTGTTAATGATAGTTTCCCAAATGAACAGTTAGCCGCAGTACGGGTGAGCTCGCGAGGAAGCCCTTGGTATGCTGATTATGCTAACTTTATTGTCTCCAAGTATTTGCCTCCAACTTTTATAGATCAGCAAAGAAGAAAGATCTTTTATGATTTGAGGCATTATTTTTGGGATGACCCACACTTATACAAAGAAGGGGTTGATGGTATTATGCGAAGATGTGTTCCAGAGTATGAACAAAAAGAAATATTGCGTAAATGTCATGGGAGCGCCTATGGAGGACATCATGCAAGAGATAGAACTGCACAAAAGGTACTACAATTAGGTTTCTACTGGCCTACCCTTTTTAAAGATGCAAGAAAATTTGTTTTATCTTGTGATGAATGTAAGTGTGTTGGTAATATTTCAAGACGCAATGAAATGCCTATGAACTACTCTCTAGTTATTGAACCTTTTGATTGTTGGGGATTCAACTTTATGGGTCCTTTCCCTCCTTCGAAGGGTTACACTCATATTCTTGTTGCCGTTGATTATGTTACTAAGTGGGTAGAAGCCATTCCTACGAAAAGTGCTGACGGGGAAACCTCTCTAAAAATGCTTAAGGACGTTACCTTTCCTAGGTTTGGAGTGCCTAGGTATCTCATGACTGATGGGGGTTCTCATTTCATTCATGGCGGTTTTAGAAAGACCCTCGCTAAGTATGATATTAATCATAGAATTGCTTCAGCTTATCACCCCCAAACTAGCGGTCAAGTAGAGTTATCAAATAGAGAAATTAAATCTATCTTGCAAAAGACTATTAATAGGTCTAGAAAAAACTGGGCTAAGAAGTTGAATGATGCTTTATGGGCTTATAGAACAGCTTACAAAAATCCTATGGGAATGTCTCCTTATAAAATGGTTTATGGGAAAGCTTGCCACCTACCCTTAGAATTAGAACATAAACCTTACTGGGCGGTGAAAGAACTAAGTAGAGATTGTAAGCTCGCTGGTGAGAAAAGATTATTTGACTTAAGTTCTTTAGATGAATGGAGGAGTGAAGCCTATGCGAATGCCAGGATCTTTAAGGAAAAAGTTAAAAGATGGCATGACAAGCGAATACTTAAGAGAGAGTTTCATGTTGGTGAGAAAGTTCTATTGTATAGGTCTCGTCTCAGATTTTTTGCAGGTAAGCTACTATCAAAATGGGAAGGACCTTTTATCATTGAAGAAGTATACCGTTCAGGAGCAATAAAAATTTCGTCTCTAAAAGATAATACTACACAAGTAGTGAATGGACAGCTACTCAAACACTATATTGCTGGAGATTCCTACAATGAAGATGTAGATGCCCTTCAAGTTATAACTCTGGAGAAATTCATTGAGGACCAAATTCAGAGACATGCAGAGTCCATTTCCAACTAGGTAACAGTTCTAGTAAGAAAAGTTCCGCGAAAATACAATACAACTATATTTTTGCAGTTTTTAGCCAATATGGAAAGCTATGAAGCGAAAAAGGGACGGAACCGGAGCCGGGGTGGCCCACACCACCCCATGGCGCGGGCCCACCCCTGGCCATGCCACCAGGTGGTGAGGCCACCTAGGACTCCGCCTCCGACTCGTTTTCTCCCAGTACCTTCCTTTTGATATCAAACTTCGTAATATATAACCCCCGGATCCCCGAGGTCCGTATATCGTGTTTTCGTCGTGTTTTTGTTTCGATTTGTTTCTGCCAGGTAGAATCCCAGATTTGGAGCAACAATGTCTTCCTCTGGATCATCCAAGGGAGATTCTTTAGAGGATATCATCAACCCATACATGAGAGAATTCAAGATTCATCCCAAGGAGTTGTTGCTCGAAGGTGGGGAGGTACGGATTAAGGAGGTTCAAGGCCCTAAAGGTGAAGGAAGTCTGGAGGACGGGATGGAAGCACTTGAGCGAGAAGTCTTTAGGTACAGGAAGATGGCGGAGCACGAAGTGGACATCATCCACAAGATTTGTTCCGAACTCATCGCCGAGCACCAAAAGGAGACTGCTGAACTCAAAGACGAAGTCCTTTCACTCCGCCAAACAACCAACGAACTGCAAGCACAGTTTTATGATGTTCAAAATCAAAACTGTGAGTATGAGGCTAGATTTAAACGCATAAGTGTTGCTGCAAGTTTCAGGATGTTGGAAACCACGATGTCCTTTGTAGATGGGAAGCCTTTACCCTGGAAGACGGACGAAGATGAGAAGATACCACCACCACCTAAGGAGTAATTCGTCATCAGGTTTGGCATCCCCTTGGTTTGTTCCAAGCTTGGGGGAGTGCTGCGGTATCATATCACTATCTTCTATATTTTTACCTTAGTAGTAGAGTTATATCATGAATAGAGGAGTTATTATGTAGTATGGTTTGCATTATGGAAGTGTCACCTCTCTCGTTAGATTTGTATCCCTTGGTGTGAGTTTCCGTTATGGAATATTAATGAGTAGTTCTATCATTCACCCTTTTTGCATAGCTTATGTTAGTTTTCAATTCGTGGTTATATGATTGATCTTGTTGTTAGTATTGGTATCACTTTGGGACCATTGAGTTAATTTAGTTGGTTTTGGCAAACCTGGCTCGGTCAGTAGCAACACCTTTTTGAGAGTTGAAAAGAAAAAGATAGAAGTACTCTAAAGAAAAATAATTTCATCATCTTTCTTTCTTGATTTGCTCATAAGTCTAATATTCTCTAGTTAAGAAATTTTGTGCTTCCAAGGAAGATTGCATGTTTGTTTTTATCATTTGTATGTTTGGTTGTTTCGTTCATCTCTTGTACTTGCTACCCAGCCTTGCTAGCCAAAAACCTGTACTGAGAGGGTATTCTTCTCGTGCATCCACCTCCTTTAAACCAAAACCTTTGCCATTTGTGTCCACCATACCTACCTAGTAGCATTATTGCTATTCCAAGTAAATTCTTGTTTTTTCTACCTCCCAAATTAAACTTGTTATGTGAAAAATTAGTGATTAAAGCTCTCACAAACTTGAAGGCACACTTTATTTTCCGCACTTAATAAACCTGAACCATTGTGAACTCTCCATGAAAGTTATATGCTTGCAAATTATAGGATGGGGATTAGCAGAACCGTGCTGTCACGGGGAACACTTTCAACACTTGTAAATATATACAGAGTTGATACCTTGCTCTTTTGTTTGTGGATGTCGTCTGTGTGAAATAAAAGGGGAGCTTGTAAGTCCATGGAGTTATGTATGTGTGTTAGAGAAACGCCTAGGGCGCTGGTCTAATCCATGCTGACATGGTGGAAACCTGCAGCGTAACCATAATGATATTTATGAAGCATTCTTCTTATAATAAAAGAGATAGCTATTGAGAAAAATAAAAAAAAGGAAGATACTATGAAAAGAGGAAAGAGAGAAAAAAAGCACCATTTTCCCATGGTAAATAAGAAGATTGCTGAGATACTCATTGTTTGGTTGCTTTGTCATTTTGATATGTGGATTCTTCCGTATCATCGGGCAAGGGGTTCCCCGTTGGCGGTTCTCAATGATACGCACATACTTACGATGACAAGAACTTACCGGTAACTAAAGTTGAGTAGCATGAGGAGCGGCCCTCGTACTCAAGGGACTTGGGATTTTCAGTTTATAGTCTGTCAAGCATATAACTCAGATTGGACCTCACTTTCACCTTAATCACCTAAAGATGCCTATGATAGGGGCAATGAGAGCTGAAAACTAGTAAGTATCATAATTTTTGGGAGCTCTTTATGAGACTTGCAATCCCTGCTTCCCTCTTTGAAGGGCCTTTCTTTTACTTTATAGTTGATTCAGTAAATCTACTCCCTTCTATCTCAGCAAGTACTTTGAGTTGATGTGTTTCATTCATTCATATGAAGATTTATGCATTCATGTTTCTTTTGTTCCTTGTTTTGCACATTGCTCTTATCTTTATGTTTACTACTTTGAAAGCTTTCACTAAAAAACCAGCTATTTGTGAACTCCAGCAAATTATCAACTATTCCTCGACCAAGAGCTAAGTTTGCCATTACCAATTCTGATTTACTATATGTATCTTTATTGTGTTTCCTTCACTCATGGTAAGTTGAGTTATATAATAGTGAGTTGTCTTCTATTATGATCTATGTATTTGATGAATGTGATTCTTCTTGGCCGTATTCTTTTATCGACTCTTCACTCCATAAACCTGAGGTCATGTTTATTGAGCTCAGTTTCGCTTGGGGACAAGCGAAGTCTAAGCTTGGGGGGAGTTGATACGTCCATTTTGTATCACTATTCTATGTCTTAATTCACTATTATTCATTGATATATTTCGTATTGAGAGGTGATACTTATGTTATTTCATCTATTTTTGATGGTTGATGACTTTTGGAGCATGAACCGCTGCAGTCAGGATTCTGATGGAAAATGTGTTGTTTGGAGGCAAAATTCACGAAGATCAAAAAATCCGGGAAAATATACGGAAAATTCTATTTTTCCAGAAGACTCAGGATGCCAGAAGATGGAGTGGAGGTGGGCCACAAGGGGCCCACACCATCCCATGGCGCGGGCAGGCCTAGGCCGCGCCTGGGAGTGGTGTGGCCGCCCTGGCCCACTCCAGCCTCTCTCCTCTAGCGTATATCATCCCCACGAAACCCTAAGACTCGGGGAGCGACCACAGAAAGATTCCGCCGCCTCTGCAGGGCGGAAAACACCGAGAGAGAAAGATCTCTCCGGCAGACAAATTTCTGCCAGGGGAATTCCTTCCCGGAGAGGGAAGATCATCGCCATCAACACCACCATCAAGCTGGGCTTCATCGGGATCATCATCATCATCACCACCATCATCACCATCAGCACCCTCATCACCATCTCCATATTGTTGTAACAATTGGTTGAATCTTGCTATAGTTCATAGGGGAAACTTTCCCGGTGTTGATTACTCTTTGTAGTTGATGCTATTGAGTGAACCATTGAATTATTGTTTATGTTCAGATTGGTATACATCATTATTCCATCTCTGATCATGATCCATATGATGTCTTGTGAGTAGTTCGTTTTGTTATTGAGGGCATGGGAGAAGTCTTGTTGTTAGTAGTGGAGTTGCGTTGAGAAAGATTCAATAGATTGTTATTTAAGTTGTGGTGTAGTTCTTCTACTGGTGTCATGTGAAAACACTTCACTTATATGGGCCTAGGGGAATGCATTGTGTATTTGGCTACTAATCGTAGGGGTTGCCGGAGTGACAGAAACCTGAACCCCCGTTAGGAAACCATTGCACAAGGGACGTAAGGGTCTTAGAGTTTAAAGTTGTGGTTAGGTTTCTACCTTAATTACTTTCTTGTACTTACGGATGTTTGCAAGGGGTATAATCACAAGTATGTATTTAGTCTTGGATGGGGCGGTACATTTGCACAGGTTCACCCACACAACACTTAGCAAGCTAGAGAAGATTAATCCACTATATGAAGCGAAAGCACTTGACAGTCTTTCCATGTGTCCTCGAGAACGTTTGGTCATCTATAGAAATACAACCGGCTTGTCCTTTGCTGCATAAAGGATTGGGCCACTTGCTGCATTCATTCTTACTGTCTTTTATTTACTCATACTTTGTTTACTTGCTTTACCGAAAACCCCTAAAAATCCTTTTGCTAAGTATTTGCAGAGAATTCCTGATCCATACCACTAGCCAACATCTTCTGCTCCTCGTTGGGTTCGACACTCTTACTTATCGAAAATACTGTGATTACACCCCCTATACTTGTGGGTCATCAATCCTCAGGTACCAATACATGAACCAGTGAAGCAGAGCAGTAGCACCCAATAGCTACCAGGCGCAACCGGTACTACCGCCTGGTAGCAACGGTACTACCGCATGGGACAGAGAGCTTCCGCCAGCACCAGACCTCTTGGGTACCAGAAAGGCGGTCCTACCACACCAACCGGTACTACCGGATCCTACGAGCGGTACTATTGGTCGCTACCGAAGCCCACACCATCACCTCTAGACAATCCAGTACTAGATTGCAGTACTGCCGCCCCCAAGCGGTACTACCGGTCCTCAGGTCCGGTACTACCGGACGCAACAGTGTATGTGCGCATCAGATTAGGGCCACAACCCTTGTAACGCCCCTAATACTTTCAGTTTTCCCAAACTACCCCTATTTTAGTGGGTGGCCTATATATAGCCCCCACACCCAAATGTAAACCTTAGACTATAACTGGAATTAGAAGACACCCTTGTGGATCTACCTAATTCTAGTCGCATGCTCCTTTTAAGGAGCACCAATTATCCTCCACCTTATTGGAGTTTGCATCGTGCCTCCCTCGTTGTACAAGGTCTTGGCATTGGATGTTGGGTTCGCAGCATAGAAAATAAAAAATTCTACGATGGGAACTATTATACGCTAGATCTATCTACTATATCCAAGCAACGGGTGGATATACATCCATAGAGAATATACCCTTGAAGATCAACAAAGCATTGTTAACAAAACTGATTTCGTGGTTGATGTAGTCATACACTTGCCGATCTCAAGATCGTGATGAAGTCTAGTGAGTCCAGCAGGTCCAGCATTAGCAACTCTAGCAGGTCCATCACCACCAAGTCCAACACCACAAAGCAGCGGTGCATCCGTGATCGCACACACACCCAGTACCCTGACAACCTCCGTCCCTCGCTGCAGCAAAGCAACAGAAGCATCAACTCCTTTCCAGATAAAGCCATTGGGAACATGTATCTCGCTAATCTGAGTACATGGGGAATAATTTCTAGAGGGGGAGAGAGATCCTTCATGAGGAGGTGTGTTGTGAGAGGAGGAGAGGGGGCCTTTTATAGGGGAGAGGGGGTAGCCAAGGGCCATGGCGTGGTACCCATGGTGGGTGCCCCCACCTCTTCCACATTCATGTGGGTGGAGCTCCCACTCCTATAAAAATCCTCCACTCAAAATTCCACTCACACATGCATTAATTTTCCACCAAAATTAATGTATATCTCATTTAATAAAACTATTTTATTTATTTTATTCAGAATTTTAGTAATTACATTAATTAACAAACATTCACATAAAACCCCCTACAACATTTCAATATCACATGCAGAACCAGTTTATGCAATTTCACCCAAATCAACTCCGGTTTCCATCAAAATGATTCCAGCGCTTTCTTAAATCTTTATCTGAAACTCCGGTGTCGGTATCCCTTAAGTGTGTCACCCTACGGTTAACAAATAATGTAGACATGATCGACACTATTCTCCGATCAATAATCAACAGCGGGACCTGGAGATCCGTACTGACTCCCACACATTCAACGATGACTCTAGTGATCGTGTGAACCTTTAACGTTGTAACTAAATCCCTTTGTCTCATGATATATTACAAGTTCGAGATTCGATCATCAGTATGTCCATACCTAGTTTGATCTCGTTGCCGACATGCACTCTTTTCATGTTCCCGTGGTATAACATTCTAGTGATCACATCACTTGCTTGCAAGCTATCTCAATGTGATATCACCGAGAGGGCCCAGAGTATATCTATCTGTCATCAGGATGTACAAATCCCACTCTTGATTCGTGAGCCTCAACATAACACTGTCAGAGTACCCAAACCCACCTTTATAGTCACCCTATTACGATGTGACATTTGATGTTATCAAAGTACTCTTCCAGTGTTAGCGATTAATATGATCTCATGGTCTAAGGACTAAGATTACTTCGTATGATGTTATAGCAATATAAACATAATGACTTTGATCATAATGCTATACTATTTGGTTCTTACCGACCCACACGGTTCAAATAGGAACTCTAATCTCCGAGATCATAACCTTTGTAATCATGGAAGCCATGAGCATTTTAGCTGCCTCCGGGACATTTTCTGGTGCTGCGCTACTTAGCACATGTTGCTTAGGTTCATCAACCTAATCAAAGTTCTATTGTCCTCCCACTTAACTTTTGTAAAAAATCCTTCTTTAAGAAACTTCACGTTCCAAGTGACAAACTATTTTGTCCTCAGTGTTATGGAGGAATACCCAACAAATTCTTTGGGACAACCTACAAAGACGTGCTTATCTGACTTTGGTTGTAAACATTTTACTTATGCAAAGCATACCAAAATTTAAGAAAATACAACGCGGGTTTTATCCCAAACCATAAACTTTATGGTGTCATTTCAATGGATCATGATGGTGCTCTTTTTAGTGTAAAAGCGGTAGTCTCTAAAGCTTTAATCCTTAAAATATAATGGCAGTTTTATAAATGACACCTTTGATCTTACCATGTCAAACAAGGTTCGATTTGATCTCTCGAACATACCATACTCCTATGGTTTATCGGGAAATGCAAATCCATGGAACAATTCCTCAAATCTTAGGTGTTTTGCTAAACATGTAACTCAAATATCTTCCTTTATGATCAAATCATAAACTCTTCATTTTCTCGTTACAATGATTTTTCAATTCATCTTGAAAGTCTTTGAATTTTTTTAAATGTTTCATACTTCTTCCTTATTAAGTAAATATACAGATATATTCACTCAAATTTTTGGAGAAAGCATATGAAGTCGAAAGATCCACCGCACATGGCTACATATAATGGACTATATACATCAATATGCACAATTTCCAATAAGTTAGTCACCCGTTCCCTTTGGGCCTATGAACGGAGTTTTAATTATCTCGAGGAAAGTCTCACAAGCGTCATTTGATCAAAATCAAAGACTCCAAAAATCCATCAACATGGAGTTTATTCATGTTTTCTTTCCAATATAATTTAAATGGCGATGTTACTTCATAAGTGATCTTTCAATCGTTTGTCTTACAAAATTTTAGCATTACTTTTATGGACGTGATTTCTCCAACTAGACTTGTAAAAGTTCATCCATCTTCTACGGAATACGGTAATTATTTGAACAACCAGTGTTCTCATAATGTCGGAACAAAATAACAATTATTTAAACAAATCTTGAAGGCAAGCTTTGATTTCAACGAGAAACACAATAGCACTTTATTTGGTTTTGATGAACATCATGAGATATTATTTTGCTAGTTACTTAGGCCATTGTAGTTCATGGATTGCGTTGTTTTGTATGACATTTCACAACAACTAATTTGGTATCCAATACCCAAAAACCACATTGTTTAACAAGCAAAGAATACAACCATAACATGTATATCATCTATATACCTTAGTTGGACATTTTCAGTCTTTTCTTTTCTGCCAAATATTTTATAGATTCTCTTTCAACATTTCCTTTTATTTTTTAAAAAGAATCTATCAACATCAACAGTGGTACCATACATATGACACATAGTGCAAAGCGTATATAGTCAAATACTAATAACTTTGGAATTCCACTTTGAAGTAGATCACCATCATCAAATGTTTGGTGTTCTTTCAAAAATCCATTCTTTAGTAATATTTTAGTGTAGTAATCATTTTACCTACATCTTCTATTCATCCTTATCATGACAACGTTAATGATCGAGCTACTATAGCATATAAGGACAAACCGTGAGTATAATGTCAGTTCCCAAAACCTTTTTGGGAGATTAGGACGTCTAGCGTCTCTAACTTTCACAAATTCTCATACAATATGAGAACGTGTATTTTGCCAATTATACTCTATCATATTGCAACCATAAACATTGTTTCAGATATCACAATATCTTCCACACATGATGGTTTCTGAAACAATTCTTTCAGCTCCAAAATAACCTCGATATTAAAACAATATTTGAATATCAAGAATCATGGAGGCAAACATGATACTTCAGATACTAACACTGGAATTGTTACTCTTGGTTTAATACTACTTATTAAACTTCATGGAGTAAATAGAGTTTGCTGAAAGTTTGCAATAGGACATCTAAACTTTAAATTGACATTCAAAACAATATGATACCAGTTTGTAAAGTAAATATCCAGCATTCTATAGTTCTATTATCTCAATTAAAACTAAGAATAAGGTAGTAAATGGATGCCAATGACTATAACAAACTATGAAAATTCACTTTGATTTAGTTTATGATAAATTGCGCGACTAATCCAAATTAGAAATGAACTCCCACTCAAAACTAACATCCCTCGAGTTGTTTTGGTGATTACATGAACCAAATCCACTACACCAAGTCTGATCATCACGTGAGTCGGTGTAGCTTCAAGGGCGAGCATCTATATGGGCATCATATCTACCATATGACTCATGCTTAAACTTTTGGTCCGTGTTCCTAGGTCATGTCTATACATGCTAGGCTCGCCAAGTAAGAACCTTAGTACTCGCGTGTGTAAAACTATCTTACACCCATTTATGATCGTGGATTCAAGTACACCCGATCATCACGTGATGTCTTGAAGCGGCAAAACATAGAACGGTGGGTACTTAAGGGAGAACATATTTTTATCTTGATATCTAAATGAGGGATCATCTTATAATGCTACTAAAACGCTAAACAAGCAATATAAGATGCAAGCATCAAATGTGTAAAGTGAAATGATATGGTTCTTGCACTTGATCACCATCATGTGCATCGTGGTATGATCCTTATCATTCATTTGTGTGTAAGGCCAAGGTCTATGGAACTTACACGTTAGGTGTGTTCAACTATACATCAACTTACAACATTACCATATCATGACACCATCCCAACAACAATCTAAACTAGCTTCTAATTTATCCATTGCAATTTTTACGTGGCTTAGGGCTTTCGAAGATAGAACCGGTATTACCTACAAACATGGAACCACAACGATGATAACCAAATTATTAGAAACTCGTTGTAAATCAGATATTAAATATAGTAGGAGAGATAGACACCCGCTAGCCACTTATGCAAAACTAGTTGCATGTCAATTGTGGAACAGGTCTCATGTGCGAGGACTTGTAAAGTTAGTCTGGGTCGCTTCATCCCAATATGCCACCAATATCCAAAATACATAGAAGATGCAATAAAAATAATCATCATCGCCCACATACTCTTATGTGTACTACCCGTGCAAAGCATCTACGCATAGATCCGGCTCTGATACCACTGTTGGGTTCATTGCATAGAAAACAAAAAATTCTACGATGGGAACTATTATACGCAAAGATCTATTTACTAGATACAAGCAACGGGTGGATATACATCCATAGAGAACATACCCTTGAAGATCAACAAAGCATTGTTAACGAAACTGATTTTGTGGTTGATGTAGTCGTACACTTGCCGATCTCAAGATCATGATGAAGTCCAGCGAGTCCAGCATGTCCAGCACCAGCAAGTTCAGTAGGTCCAACACCACCAAGTACAGCACCGCAAAGCAGCGGTGCATCCGTGATTGCACACACGTCTGGTACCCCCGACAACCTCCATCCCTCGCTCCAGCAAATTAGCAGAAGCAGCAACTCCTTTCCAGATAAAGCCACTGGGAACATGTATCTCGCTAATCCGAGACCATGGGGAATAATTTCTAGAGGGGGAGAGAGATCCTTCACGAGGAGGTGTGCTGTGAGAGGAGGAGAGGGGGGGGCTTTTATAGGGGAGAGGGGGGCAACCAAGGGCCATGGCGTGGCAGCCATGGTGGATTGCCCCACCTTTTCCACATTCATGTGGGTGGAGCTCCCACTCCCATGAAAAACCTCCACCCAAAATTCCACTCACACATGCATTAATTTTCCACCAAAATTAATGTATATCTCATTTAATAAAACTATTTTATTTATTTTATTCTGAATTTTTTTAATTAAATTAATTAACAAACATTCACATAAAACCCCCTACAACATTTCAATATCACATGCAGAACCAGTTTCTGCAATTTCACCCAAAACAATTCCGGTTTCCATCGAAATGATTCTAGCGCTTTTTAAATCTTTATCTAAAACATATTTGCTCCAAACGGTGTCGGTATCCCTTAAGTGTGTCACCCTACGGTTCGTGAATACTGCAGACATGATCGAGACTGTTCTCCGATCAATAATCAGCAGCGGGACCTAGAGATCTGTACTGACTCCCACACATTCAACGATGACTCTAGTGATCGTGTGAACCTTTAACGTTGTAACTAAATCCCTTTGTCTTGCGATATATTACATGTTCGAGATTCGATCATCAATATCTCCATACCTAGTTTGATCTCGTTACCAACATGCACTATTTTCTCGTTCCCGTGATATAACATTCTAGTGATCACATCACTTGCTTGCCAGCTATCTCAATGTGATATCACCGAGAGGGCCTAGAGTATATCTATCCGTCATCGGAATGGACAAATACCACTCTTGATCCATGAGCCTCAACATAACACTTTTAGAGTACCCAAACCCACCTTTATAGTCACCATGTTACGGTTTGACGTTTGATGTTATCAAAGTACTCTTCCGGTGTTAGCGATTAACATGATCTCATGGTCTAAGGACTAAGATTACTGTGTATGATGTTATAGCAATATAAACATAATGACTTTGATCGTAATGCTATACTTCGGATGAATGGTCATCACATCATTCCACCAATGTTGTGACCTCGTTATTAACAACATCCAATGTCCATGATCAGGAAACCTTGATCATCTTGTTAATCAACGAGCTAGTTTATAAGAGAGGCATAACTAGGAACCCTTTATTTGTTTATTAAACACACATGTATTGACGTTTCCAATCAATACAATTATAGCATGCAAAATAAACATTTATCATAAACAAGGAATAAGATAATAACCACTTTATTATTGCCTCTCGGGCATATTCCCTTCATTGGAGCCCCTTGCCGAGATGTCAAGATGTCACCAAGACTCTCCACTCGCCGTACCGATTCGAGGCAGAGATCTTCGCCTGACGTTGATCCTGGGGATTACGCCGGACCAGTAGCCGTCGACGTGAGCTATTGGTTTGTATCGTGTCTTCGTGTGTGTGTGTGAGAGTTCATCGTGTTATTCGTGCGTGAGTTCGTGGATTTCATCCTCTCCCTCATCCCCACTCAATCCGCCCCGATTTTCAAGGGATTCGTGAAAGATCGGGCCATCCACGAGGTTAGCCCTCAACATCCTATGTAGCCACTGTCCTAAGTATCACACTGCAAACTCCTTTGTGACCTTTATGCATTCCATGCCAAGCAAACGGGTAATTCTTCCATGCCCAATGCATGCAGTCGATGCTTCCAAGCATCTCAGCAAATCCTCTGGCTTCGTTCATTATTAGTATCCGAGCAGTGTCTTCGGCATTAGGTGATCTCAAGTATGTTGGTCCAAACATTGCCACCACTGCCTGCAGAACTTGTACATGCACTCAATGGAGGTGAACTCGGCCATGCATAGATAGTCATCTTGTGTATCACCGGGAGCTCCATATGCAAGCATCCTCAAAGCGGTCGTGCACTTTTAGATTGAGGAAAATCCTAATGTGTCGATGCAATACTTCTTGCATTTGAAGTAGGTGTCTAACTCTCGGATGGCATGCACAATTTTAATGAAGAGCTTCTAGCCCATCCTAAAACGACGCTAAAATATTGTCTCGACGTGCAACGAATCATCTGCGAAGTAGTCGATGTACAACATGTAGTGACCCTCCAACCGATGCCACGGCTTGCTCTTGCGGTGGCTTGGTGCCAGGCCACCATGTCGTGGCTTGGCATTCCGCGCGTACAGGCTAGGCAGGCAGACGAGGATCTTCAAGTGTTCTTCATCGTCATCGGCTACGGCGGTTTCCTCCTCCATCAGCACGACAAACATCTCATTGTCGTTAGAGTCCATCACTGACATAGGTATGATTACTCGGATGACTATGATTCGCTACCCTATATTGGGTAAAAGGCTTACAACCCATAAAGGTTTCAGATGACAGCCCAAGGAAGCAATCGACAAAGGCTTTGATTGTATTAGGAAAGAGACTATGAAACCGACATTGTGTTTGTATTTTAATTACGCGTGTATGAAACCTATCCGCATACAGCTTTGAGACCCAGCCTATTATATATAGGAAGGGAGAAGCCTAAGCGAGGGTACCGAAATCTAGAGGACAACTTGTAATAGTGTGCTTTCCCCAATATTCAGGTGACTTTGACTTCATTGTTTTCCTGACATCCGACGAAATCCCCAGCATTCTCTTTTCCACTAAACCCTAAGTCCATCACCATGGGCATTGCTGAGGTTACCCCTCGTCAATTGGCACCGTCTATGGGAAACCTGAATGCTGGAACCACGGATTCGGTAGACCGCTCTCCACCAAGCATCAACTCGACGAAAGCAGATCCACGCCCGCCCAACCCTGTATTGGTACCCGCCAATTTCAACGGCGGATCCGATCTGATCATCGGAAATTTCCACTTCCAAGTAGATGACCCACAAGAATCACACCCTTCGGCCCTGATCACATCAGAACCGTCGGTGGAAAAAGCTACGCCTACGGAGGTGCCAGTATCTTCCGTCGGATACTCCATGGAAGTCACAACACAGATCAAAGTAGGCGACGAAAGCGAGCAAATCGAGATGGATCTGGGGGACCTTGATGGTCTTTACGACAATCTCTCCTTTATCAGTTGGAACGATCTTGAGGACAAATTTATCAGAAACTTCCAATCCACATTCAAGCGACTCGCGTCTCTGGAGCAATTGCGGGCGTGTAAGCAAAAACCAGGAGAATCAATACGGGCTTCGTCCAATGGTGGAACATCATAAAAAATTCGGCTGAAGCAATATCTGATGAAAGAGCAATCTATGCCTTCAACGATGGACTTCGTCGATAGGAGTTTATTGAAGAACTAGGACGAACCAAGCCAAAGACAATTTCACAATTGATGGACATAGCCAATCGTTGGGCTGATGGAGAGGACGCAGTACACAACAAAAGAGCCTGCTCACCCGAAGATGATAGAGAAAGGCACAATAATGATCGGAGACGACAAACCAACGATGGGTACCGTACACCAAGTTACGTTGTACCAAGTTTCTCTGGAGGGGACAACCGACGAAGCGACGATTACAACAGCGGATACCGTGGCAACAGGGACAGCATCAATGGAATCCAGTCGCAGCAACGATACCAGCCGACGAATCGAGACCCACCTATGTCAGCAGGACAAATGTTGGAAGGACCCTGCAATATGCACTACTATGTCGACTCGACAAGGAAAAGGCGATCAAATCATCTCCTAAAGGACTGCTGAACATTCTTGAAAATGCAAGAACTATGCAACGCAAGGGCAGCCGAAGCAGCAAGCCGAGGCTATGTTACCGCACCTAGCGCTTTGGCCATCGGCGCGCTACCACCACCGCAGAGGCATCCGCCAGCAGGGCAGCCGCAAAGCACAACACACCAAGACGATGAATATCCTAGGTCGAAAGGAGCAATGTTAATGATCCAGAAGGGATCACCCTCTAACAGTACACAGAAGTTGATCACTAGGCAAGTAAACATGGCAGTAACAAATCCACCTCCTACACCGGAGTACCTCCATTGGTCAGAACAAGAAATTACCTTCAGAAGAGCTGATCATCCATTACGGGTCCCTCAACCAAGCCAGTCAGCACTAATAGTAGAAGCGCAAATCGGCGGGTTCGACATGAGCAAGGTTTTCTTGGATGCAGGAAGCAGTATCAACCTGATTTACGCCAAAACTCTATGGGCTATGAATTAGTCCATGACGAATCTAGTATCTACTGACACAACTTTCCACGGCTTGGCATTCCGCGCGTATAGGCTAGGCAGGCAGACGAGGATCTTCAAGTGTTCTTCATCGTCATCGGCTACGGCGGTTTCCTCCTCCATCAGCACGACAAACATCTCATTGTCGTTAGAGTCCATCACTGACATAGGTATGATTACTCGGATGACTATGATTCGCTACCCTATATTGGGTAAAAGGCTTACAACCCATAAAGGTTTCAGATGACAGCCCAAGGAAGCAATCGACAAAGGCTTTGATTGTATTAGGAAAGAGACTATGAAACCGACATTGTGTTTGTATTTTAATTACGCGTGTATGAAACCTATCCGCATACAGCTTTGAGACCCAACCTATTATATATAGGAAGGGAGAAGCCTAAGCGAGGGTACCAAAATCTAGAGGACAACTTGTAATAGTGTGCTTTCCCCAATATTCAGGTGACTTTGACTTCATTGTTTTCCTGACATCCGACGAAATCCCCAGCATTCTCTTTTCCACTAAACCCTAAGTCCATCACCATGGGCATTGCTGAGGTTACCCCTCGTCAATTGGCACCGTCTATGGGAAACCTGAATGCTGGAACCACGGATTCGGTAGACCGCTCTCCACCAAGCATCAACTCGACGAAAGCAGATCCACGCCCGCCCAACCCTGTATTGGTACCCGCCAATTTCAACGGCGGATCCGATCTGATCATCGGAAATTTCCACTTCCAAGTAGATGACCCACAAGAATCACACCCTTCGGCCCTGATCACATCAGAACCGTCGGTGGAAAAAGCTACGCCTACGGAGGTGCCAGTATCTTCCGTCGGATACTCCATGGAAGTCACAACACAGATCAAAGTAGGCGACGAAAGCGAGCAAATCGAGATGGATCTGGGGGACCTTGATGGTCTTTACGACAATCTCTCCTTTGGATCAGATCCACAGTTAACTCTACCACGCGAAGCAAGCCCAACAAATTCGGAACCCAAAGCAAGCAGCGAAAGCATTGACTTCGCAATTCAGATGGCAGAAATCTATCCAGAACAAAAACTAATGGACCTCACCGGCTCATCCGACAATGTCTCCCTCAGTGCAAATGATGACGCCACCAGTCCATATATCACTCTGCACCAAGTATGCGTGATCTTCAGAGACGCCACGACCTAGCAAGACTCCAACAATAACCCAATTTTTAATCCTGATGATATTCTTTCAAGCCATAATGGAGGAAGTCATGGCAACAAAGGAAGCCGAGGAAACAGGGGAGACCCAGCAGTCAACCGTGTAAATCGAGAAGAAGAAGAACCGCGCGGAGGCGAGAGGCAAACTCTCAGCTTACCATCCAGTGCATGGGAGAAGGCAAGGGCAGCAATTTTGGGTGCGGTTCCAATGACAACAGATGCCACTCACAAAGATCTATTGGCATACCAATATCTGCTTCATTGCAAAAAGAGAGACCTACTCAGGATGTAGAGGAAACTCGACGAAAGGAAAAGGGTAGTTGACAAATCTAGCCTACGACGAGTGTAGCTAAGCTCAACTCGAGGATCAAGGAGCGTAACAGGAGGAGCATCGCCAAGGAGAGGAACGTCCAGGTTGCGGGATATCCCTGAAGAAGAGAGGAGCGGACTAATTCGAGATCTTGATCTATCATTCATGTCCGTAGACCAAGCTGGAAATATCAAAGCAAAAACAGCCTAGACAGCCATTGTGGCTGCACAAACGTATCTAATTACAACACAGCCCGCACCCGACGATCCTCACGCGGCCCTTCACCGCTCCGCCCTGATGAATCTCGGCATGGTAGGAGAATCTCTCACGCAAGCAGATAAAGGAACCACGCGGAAACCCCATAGATCCCCGCGTCGTCGCAGCAGCCCTCGGCAAGGAGGTCATACCCGATGATCACGATCGCCACATCGGGTCCACTTTTCAGAATCAGAACTGCGAAACGACGCAAGAAATGACATCACCCAACGAAGGATCGATCGATCCAGAGAAGAACGTAGCACCCGAAGATACCATGACGGTGAAAGCGAGGAAGAGCAAGAATTATGTGGAGCCAGTTGCTTTACCTGACGGGTTTGCAAGACTCCGGTACCAAAAGATTTTAAGTTACCCCAAGATCGTCAAAAGTACGATGGTCTTCAAGAACCTGAAGCCTGGCTGGCGGATTATCTGGCAACTGTCAGGTTACAGTGCGGATCCAAAGCTACTACAATGCAAAGCTTGCAGCTGCACCTAACCGGCGCGGCACGTTCTTGGCTAAAACAACTACCCGGAGATTCTATTAGCAGTTGGAACGACCTTGAGGACAAATTTATCAGAAACTTCCAATCCACATTCAAGCGACCCGCGTCTCTGGAGCAATTGCGGGCGTGTAAGCAAAAACCAGGAGAAGCAATATGGGCTTCGTCCAATGGTGGAACATCATAAAAAATTCGGCTGAAGCAATATCTGATGAAAGAGCAATCTATGCCTTCAACGATGGACTTCGTCGATAGGAGTTTATTGAAGAACTAGGACGAACCAAGCCAAAGACAATTTCACAATTGATGGACATAGCCAATCGTTGGGCTGATGGAGAGGACGCAGTACACAACAAAAGAGCCTGCTCACCCGAAGATGATAGAGAAAGGCGCAATAATGATCGGAGACGACAAACCAACGATGGGTACCGTACACCAAGTTACGTTGTACCAAGTTTCTCTGGAGGGGACAACCGACGAAGCGACGATTACAACAGCGGATACCGTGGCAACAGGGACAGCATCAATGGAATCCAGTCACAGCAACGATACCAGCCGACGAATCGAGACCCACCTATGTCAGCAGGACAAATGTTGGAAGGACCCTGCAATATGCACTACTATGTCGACTCGACAAGGAAAAGGCGATCAAATCATCTCCTAAAGGACTGCTGAACATTCTTGAAAATGCAAGAACTATGCAACGCAAGGGCAGCCGAAGCAGCAAGCCGAGGCTATGTTACCGCACCTAGCGCTTTGGCCATCGGCGCGCTACCACCACCGCAGAGGCATCCGCCAGCAGGGCAGCCGCAAAGCACAACACACCAAGACGATGAATATCCTAGGTCGAAAGGAGCAATGTTAATGATCCAGAAGGGATCACCCTCTAACAGTACACAGAAGTTGATCACTAGGCAAGTAAACATGGCAGTAACAAATCCACCTCCTACACCGGAGTACCTCCATTGGTCAGAACAAGAAATTACCTTCAGAAGAGCTGATCATCCATTACGGGTCCCTCAACCAAGCCAGTCAGCACTAATAGTAGAAGCGCAAATCGGCGGGTTCGACATGAGCAAGGTTTTCTTGGATGCAGGAAGCAGTATCAACCTGATTTACGCCAAAACTCTATGGGCTATGAATTAGTCCATGACGAATCTAGTATCTACTGACACAACTTTCCACGGGATAGTTCCAGGAAAAGCCGAAATTCCATTGGGCAAAGTCCATCTCGACTTAGTATTCGGGTCAAAGAATAACTTCAGACGAGAAAAGCTAGAATTCGAAGTCATGGACTAGCCATCTCAGTACCACGCGATCCTGGGACGACCAGCTTTCGCTAGGTTCATGGCAGTACCTCACTACGCATATCTAGTACTAAAAATGCCAGCCCCCAATGGGGTCATAACAGTCAAAGGAAGCTTCAGTCGCGCGGACAGCTGTGATCGGGAATTCAACCAAATCTCAGAGTCTTTCGGGATGGAGGCAAAACTTGCACAGCTGAAATAGCGGATGAGGAGTCGCTACACGAAGGGCACACCCACAAAAAGAAAATGTCAGAAGAGCAAGCGTGCAACGGTCTCGCAAAAGCAACCTATGCGGCTTCCAATATAGGTCCCGCATAGGAAGACCCACTGATCGACAAGACGAGAGCACCACGACATGGAGCATGATGAAGAACCCCAAGAACAGAAGACGAAGTCCCTAAAGAAAATCTTCACTTAGATGCACTTTATATTCAATAAAAGGCCAATGGCCAGGCGATCACACCCTCGCAATATACTTCCATCCATGCTTATCAATAAATAAAGAAAGTATTCCACGAGATACAAATTTCTATGGAAAACAAATATTAGTTCGTCGGGTCCTCAATAAGAGAATACATCATACAATCAAAATATCGTATGTAACATACGACCTCTTTGATAAATCTAAGAAAAATCTATACAATATTTCGTCTATGAAGTACAAGGCTGCACGAGCAAGCAGTCAGATCTCAAAATTAACAAAACATTCTTCGTCTGCTTCTAAGCATCTTCGCACAATCCTAATGGCGGGCCTACGAGTAGCGTTATAATGAGGCGCCATGTAAACGAGGTCACCATCGGAAGGAGGAGGCAAACCCTGATATACGACATCCAGATCTAGCATCGGGTGATGTGCATGTACCTAAGAGAGCGCGAGCTTGGCACCCGCCACAAGCTGAAGCTTCACGTAATGGTGAATCCTTTCACCTTGCCGAAACTTCGCACTCAAATCCGCCAAGGTCTGAGGCTGCAGATCCTGAGGAAACATGACATTCTAAACAATAGCCAGGGATATGCGGCAGGACTCGACAAATTGCTCCAACTCTGACAGGCGATCTTGAAGCAACGCCATAGTATAGGCACGGCGATGATCGGTCCAAAAATCCGTTTCAAAACTTCGGGAGGCAGCCACAAGAGCTTGCATTCAGTTGCGCAGACATTGGGTTTCCTCCCTCTCGTACAATCGAATGCCTACAAGCCGGGAAGACAATATTAATTTCTCGCAAGCCAGAAAAAGCAACCGAAGAAAGAGGAGGAATACTTACATAGCAGTTTTTCACTTGCCCTGGAGATTTTCTCCAAGAAAAAAGCCTCGCGGTTGAGGGCCTGGTGTGTCTTCGATTGGGAAACATCCACCATTGATTGAACAACTTGAAGTTTTCCTTCAATTTTTTTCACATGTTCTATCTTTTCAGCATACAACGGCGGTTCCACCATACGCACGATGGCGGAACTGGTCGCACCTACTACAACGGAGGACGGAACAACATCCGATAGTTGTGCGGATCCAGAAGGAGCCGAAGAATCATTCAAAATCTAGAAAGACAAAAAAGATATGAAACATTCAGCATACAAAAGCAAGCTCACACGCATATATTCGAAAGTTGCTTTCTTGTAAAAAGAAGCAAGGGGAAGCTGGATACATTCAAGGTTCATTACAATAACAGCAAGGGAGACACGATAAAGATTACAAAACAAATCCTATGCAGCCGTCTTTTTCAACGGCAGAGTAGCACTAGTAGAAGGGACACTAGCTACGGGAGCGGAAGGAGTAGCCGAAGAAGGATCGACCATCAAAGAAGGGGCAGCTGGCTTCTCCGAGCCTGAGATTAGGCCTAGAAGCAGCCGAGAGTACTTTCAGGCCCTCTTAATATGAGGCTTCAAGTCAATTTCTTGGCCATTGGAGATGACTGGGACAGAGGAGCTAACCTTCTCCCAGTCGACCTTCTCGCCATGCGCCATCGCCAGTGCCACCGAAGTTTCGGCACCACTCTTCGACTGCGTCAAACTATAACCAACAAGGGGGCTCTGATCGGCACCAAAGATAGTGATGAGATCGTTCAAGTTGTTTGGCACCTCCTTGGTTGGGAATACTTCGGCATGAAGGCTTTTGAAGGCACGGCGGGAGCGGACAAGAAGGTTGCGCCGACGAACGTTGTTGGCCTCCAAGGTGCTAACAACATCCGACAAGGGGTCAACCCTCTTGCCTTCATGCAGCGCCAGATTCTGGCCAGTCAACTCTGAAGAAAAAGAAAACAGGGGAAAAGAATGATGATAGAAGGAAGGAAATAAAGTAAATCCACACAAGATAAAAACTTACGGGTCAAAGAGTCATTCAAGGCCTCCAAGCGCTATCAAAGATTTTCATCTTGAATAGCGGTTTGTTTGACCAATTCTTTGGCATTAGCTTTTGCCTTCTGCCTGGCCTCCTCCAAAGCCACCTCAGCAACCCGTAGCTTGGCCTCCAGATCATCGGCACGCTTCATCACTTGGCTTCATCACTTGGTCCCGAATAACTTTGGATTCTTTGGCAGTTGCTGCATAAATGGATCATGAAAATTAGGGAAGAAAAGTTCACAAAGAAATCCTAAAGATGAACAAGACATACCCTTCGTTTCTTCGGCTTTGTCACGGATTTTTATAAATCGAGAGGCCATGTCAACCATCTCGCGCATCAAAGGCTGAAGAAGAACATCACAGCAAAGGATATCAGGGCAAAATAAAATAGGTTACTGATGGCTCAATGCCCGGCGCCCAGAAAAGTGCTGGTGCGTGGTTGATGTAGAGCTCGTTAGGAACCCCAAGAGGAAGGTATGATGAGCACAGCAGCAAGTTTACCTCAGTTATGAAACCAAGGTTTAATCGAACCAGTAGGAGCAAGGAAACACCCCAAAGGTGTTACTAGCTGAGCTTTGGCAGGGCGCACTACCGGTGCTAGTAGCAATGTGGAGACCTGCACAACACAACCACAGAACTTTGTCCCCAACTTGCGATGAGGTTGTCAATCTCACCGTGTTTTGCGAAAAACAAAGGATTAAACATATCGAATGGAAAGAAGTAATTGTTTGTAGAAAGTAAACACAAAGCAGTAAACAGTTTGTAGATTGAATGTAAAGACAAGGACCGGGATCCATAGTTCACTAGAGGTGGCTCTCCTTAAGATAGATAACATGTTAGGTGAACAAATTACAGCGGGACAATTGAGAAACATCGAGAAAGCAATACATGCATATACAAATCATCTTGACTCCTTTGAGACTTGATTAGGCATTACAACATTATACATAGAGCGCCATCCAACTGCATCTATGACTAATAATCCACCTTCAGGTTATCATCCGAACCCCCTCCAGTATTAAGTTGCAAGCAACAGATTGTTGCTTTACGAACTACGTGTAAAGTAAACAATACGATTGTTATATGAACAAAGGATTGTTGTTTTCTCCCTCGTAGCAACAGCACATCTAGTACCTTAGAGATTTCTGTCACTTCCCCAGATTACCAGAGGCATGAACCCACTACCGAGCATAAATACTAACTCTTGGAGTTGCTAGCATCTACTTGGCCAAGATAGCTACTAACAACGGAAAGCATGCAAGATCACAAATAACAAAGACATGATAGAATCAATAATCAATCTGAAATAGCATCTCAATATCCACCGGATCCCCGCAAACACAACATGCAGAATTACAAATAGATGACCTTGATCATGAACGGAGCTCACAAGATCTAGACATGAAAGCACAAAGGAGGAGAACCAGCCATCTAGCTACTACATGGATCCGTAGTCCAATGATGAACTACTCACGCATCACACCGGAGGCTTGCATGGTGATGAAGAAGGCGTCTAGGGTGAATTTCCCTCTCCGGCAGGGTGCCGGGAAGAGCTTCAAATCCCTCCCGATCTAGGGATGGAGATGACGGCGGCTACAGACTCTTTCGTGGATTTTTGATCGGGTACTTAGGGTTTACGTCCCGAGGGCATCTTATAGTCGGAAGGGGAGGCCGAGGGGGTGCCAGGGCGGGCCTCACGACCCCCTAGCGCGGGCCAGGCTGGGCCGCGTGGCCAGGTGGTGTGGTGGCCCCCTGGCTCCTCTCCGTCTCGTACTCTAGCATCTGATGACTTCTGGAAAAATAGGCACTTTGGCTTTTGTCCGGTCCAATTCCGAGAATATTCATTTTCTGACTTTCCTAGAACCAAAAACAGCAGAAAACAGGCAGCTGGCACTGTGGCTCTTGTTAATAGGTTAGTCCAAGAAATCATATGAAAATTACTCCAAAGTTGGAACAAAACACAAGAAAGTGGATAAAATCAAGCATGGAACATCAAAAATTATAGATACATTTGCAATGTATCAACATCCCCAAGCTTAACTCCTGCTCGTCCTTGAGTAGGTAAGTGATAAAAAGAAAGAACATTTTTTTAGGTGACATGCACCATCAAAGACTTGATCAAAGTATTTGTAAAACATTCAAAGCTGGGATCATAGTACTTCAATCATAACATGAAATACAAAGTTCTAGCAATAAGACAAAGAAAGTATGATGCAACATGAAAAGGCACAAACAAAAGATTCATGAATAACAATGCTTTGCAAGACGTTTGTTTGTTTCACATAAAGAAAACATAGCATAATAGTATTCAGCTTATCCCTCAATAGAGTAGCAAATATAAATGCATAGGACACCTTCAAAGTTCATAAGAGTGACTAGATACAATAGTTTAAAACAAGCAATATCAAAGTATGCATCAATCAACTAGTCTTGGGACAATGCACATAGAACTAAGAATGGCCACTATGCTCTCAAAGTAGGTGCATAAAGGTAGAAGGTGGAGACGCAATATAATGGTGGAAGAAAGGCCTTTGTAAAAGGAAGTAGGGATTCAAGTTTCATAAAGAGTTTCCAAAAATTATGGTACTTATAGCTTTCAGCTCTCATTGCCCCTATCATAAGCATCTTGAAGTGATTAAGATTAAAGTGAACAAACTATGGTGTACATGTTTGACGAAGTATAAGTTAGGAATCTCATGTCCCTTGTATACGAGGGCCGCTCCTCATGCTACTCAAGTTTAGTCACTGTTAAGTTCTTGTCATGGTAAGTATATGTGTATCATAGAGAATCCCCATATCAAAATGACAAGGCAAGCAGACAACGAGCACCTCAGCAATCTTCTTATTTACCATGGGAATATGGTGCTTTTTTCTCTCTTTCCTCTTTTCATAGTATCTTTTTTTTCTTTTCTCTTTTTTCTCAATATAGGACTCTTTTTTTATAAGAAGAATGCTTCATAGACAGCTCATTATGGTTACGCTGTAGGTTTCCACCATGTCAGCATGGATTAGACCAGCGGCCCAGGCATTTCTCTAACACATATACATAACTCCATGGACTTACAAGCTCCCCTTTCATTTGACACCGACAACATCCATATACTAAAGAGCATGATATCAACTAGGTACAAGTACCAAGTGCAATGTTGAAAGCATTCCCCATGAAAGCATGGTTCTGCTAATTCCCAACAAATAAGTGCAAGCATATACAACATAGAAGACACAATGGTTCAAGTTTATTAAAGGCAAGAAAAGTAAAGTGTGCCATCAAGTTCGTGAGAGCTTTAATCACTAGTTTTCTCATAACAAGTTTAATTTGGAAGGTAAACAAAAGCATGAATATACTTGGAATAGCTTAAGCTAGTAGGTAGATATGGTGGACTCTTTGGAATAACTTGGTTTAGGGAGTTGGATGCATAAGTGGAACTCATACTTTGTTGTGGAGGCTAGCAAAAGATTGGGAGCGACAAACTAAGAGAGCAATAATGGCCATAATCATGCAGAGCGACAAAACATCATTGATAAAAGCATAAAGTGATACTACAAGTTGAAAACTAAAGGATCATAAAGGCTATGGTGACTTGAGATAGTCATAACATGGTGTGAGCATGCGCCAAGTCAACCCAAATAAAGCATCAAAGGAGAATACCACTATACTATGCTTTAATATGCTAAAACAACGCATGATTCATCCAAGGCACATTAAACAATCTCAATTGTTTATAACAAGTCATGCTACAGCAAAGAATACTAAGCATAAAGCCAAAACAATATCAAGCATGGCATGACAAAGCATAGGCCATAGTCAAAAACAAGCTCTTTTTACCACATAAGCATGGACTTTCCTACTCTTTTCCAAACCAAACCAAACTATTTGCAAACCAATGTATGAAAGAGGGGGTCCAACCAATTTATTCAGCAAGCAAAGCAAACCAAGCAAACGAAAAACCAAAACGAAAACGAAAAAGAAGACGCTGCAAGAAAAACACAACTATGCATGAAACAATAAAAATGAAGCGTTTGGAAGAAACCTGGGATTTTTATTGATGAAAGGGGATGCCTTGGGCATTCCCAAGCTTTGACGCTTGTACTTATTGGATATTTCTTGGGGTGACACACGTGGCATCCCCAAGCTTGAGCTTTAGTCCATCCTTCATCTCATTACTCATTCCTTCCATACACCTGAAATTTTTCCTTCATACAAAACTTCACACAATCTTTTTTAGCAACATTAGTGCACTCAAGATAAATAAGTCTTAAGGTTCAGTTATAACACCAAATAAACTCCCATTAGAACACTAGATACTGTAGCACTTCCCTAAAAAAGCTCATTTCCCCAAAAGAACTCAAAAAGGAATCAACAAGAAGCAAATGCAGAAAATGACAGAAATCTGTAAAAACAGACCAGCAGGTAAAGACGAATTTTTTTGAAGACCTTCTGTTGCTCAAATCAAAAAATGTTGAACTAACGAAAGTTAGATAACAACCTGGGGCATAAGCAAAAAAAATTCACGACTCAAAAAGACGTTCATACATTTTACACGAATTTTTATGATGAAGCACAGAAATCTGTTTCGGGACAGCAGCTTTCCCAATCATTACTTCACTCTCATTAGAGGTTACTCTTGGCACACAAAGCAAAAAAAAGGATAAGGATAGGTTATTACAGAGGTAATAACTTCCAAGACTCATCTAAAACTTTTGGGTTATCTTCCAATAAGTACTTTTTTAACGCCTTTAAGTTAGGCATAAGAAGCAAGAAAAAGAATCAAGTGTTCTCAAATGAAGAAGCATTAAGACCAAATTTTGTTTTCATATGAGAAGCAAAAGAAATATTTTCTCTCTTTTTAGGAAAGTGTTCTATACCTTTCTTGAGTGGGAGTTGATATTTAATGGTGCCTTCTTTTATATCAATGATGGCACCAACAGTTCTAAGAAAAGGTCTTCCCAAAGTAATAGGACAAGAAGTATTGTATTCAACATCCAAAACATAGAAATCAACGGGGACATAGGCATTGTTAACCATAATAAGTACATCATTAAGACTCCCCATGAGTTTCTTTTTAGCATTATCATCAAGTGGGACATTCAAATAACAATCTTCAAGTGGAGGCAAATTAAGTATATCATAAATCCTTCTAGGAATAATAGAAATACTACTATCAAGATCACATAAAGCTTTGAAGTCAAAGTCATTCACTTTCATATTAATTATGGGTTCCCAACCATCTTCTTGTTTTATAGGAATAGAAGCTTTATGTTTCATATTTTCTTCTTTAATCTTTATGAGAGCATCAGTAATGTGTTTTGTAAAAGCCATGTTCATAGCACTAGCATTAGGACTTTTAGCAAGCTTTTGTAGGAACTTAATAACTTCAGAGATATTGCAACCATCAAGATCAAAGTCAAATTTATCATCTAAAGTAGTAGAACTATTACTAGCCTCAACACTAGTGGTGGTAATAGTAGAAACACTAATGTTTCTAGCAATTTCATCTTCTATTTCCCACTTAGCATGTAATTCAGCTAATAGTCTAACATTTTCATCAATTCTTACTTGTATAGCATTGGTAGCTGCAAAGGGATTATCATTAGTTTCAGGTTTAGCAGCTATTTTATTCAAAGAAGATTGAGCTTCAGCCAAAGATGTTATATTTCTTTCAGCATTAGAGAGTTTTTCCTCAATACTTTTATTGAAAGCAGTTTGTTTACTAATAAACTCTTTAAACATAACTTCAAGTTCAGAGGGTGTACTCCTATTATTGTTGTAAGAATTTCCATAAGCATTACCATTGTTGGGAGGATATGGCTTATAATTGTTGTTACCAAAATTGTTCCTATAAGCATTATTGTCAAAGTTGTTATTTCTTATGAAGTTCACATTAACTTGCTCTTCTTGAGCAACCAAAGAGGCTAAAGGAACATTATTTGGATCAATATGGGCTTTCCCATTCACAAGCATAGACATAATAATATCAATCTTATCACTCAAGGAGGAAGTTTCCTTAACAGAATTTACCTTCCTACCTTGTGGAGCTCTCTCAGTAAGCCATTCAGAATAATTAACCATCATATTGTCCAGAAGTTTTGTTGCAGCACCCAAAGTAATGGTCATGAAGGTACCTACAGCAGCAGAATCCAATAGGTTCCTTGAAGAATAGTTCAATCCTGCATAAAAAGTTTGGATGATCATCCAAGCAGTCAGTCCATGAGTGGGACAATTCTTAACCAAATATTTCATTCTTTCCCAAGCTTGAGCAACATGCTCATTATCAAGTTGTTTAAACTTCATTATTTCACTTCTCATAGATATAATCTTAGCAGGAGGATAGTATTTTCCAATAAAAGCATCTTTGCACTTAGTCCAAGAATCAATACTATTCCTAGTTAAGGAATTCAACCATTCTTTAGCTTTTCCTCTCAAAGAGAAAGGAAACAATTTCAGTTTAATGATATCACCATCTATATCCCTATGCTTTTGCATCTCACAAAGTTCAACAAAGTTATTTAGATGGGAAGCAGCATCTTCATTACCAATACCAGAAAGTTGTTCTCTCATAACAAGATTGAGCAAAGCAGGTTTTATCTCAAAGAAAGTATCTTCAGGCACAGGTGGAGCAATAAGTGTGCTGATAAAATCATTGTTGTTGGTGCTAGTGAAGTCACACAACTTAGTGTTTTCAAGAGTAGTCATTTTTGGGGGTTTTCAAATAAGAAAGCAAACTTGTAAAACTAATTTTTTTGTGTTTTTGATAAAAAACAAGCAAACAAAACAAAAAGAAACTAAGCAAAACAAAAATAACAAAGTAAAGAGATTGGTTATGAGGGACTCCCTTGTGAAGATGTCCTTGACTCCCCGGCAACGGCGCCAGAAAAATGCTTGATGGCTCAATGCACGGCGCCCAGAAAAGTGATGGTGCGTGGTTGATGTAGAGCTCGTTGGGAACCCCAAGAGGAAGGTATGATGAGCACAGCAGCAAGTTTCCCTTAGTTATGAAACCAAGGTTTATTCAAACCAGTAGGAGCAAGGAAACACCCCAAATGTGTTACTAGCTGAGCTTTGGCAGGGCGCACTACCCGTGCTAGTAGCAACGTGGAGACCTGCACAACACAACCACAGAACTTTGTCCCCAACTTGCGATGAGGTTGTCAATCTCACCGTGTTTTGCGGAAAACAAAGGATTAAACGTATTGAATGGAAAGAAGTAATTGTTTGCAGAAAGTAAACACAAAGCAGTAAACAGTTTGTAGATTGAATGTAAAGACAAGGACCGGGATCCATAGTTCACTAGAGATGGCTCTCCTTAAGATAGATAACATGCTGGCTGAGCAAATTACAGCAGGGCAATTGACAAACATCGAGAAAGCAATACATGCATATACTAATCATCTTGACTCCTTTCAGACTTGATTAGGCATTACAACATTATACATAGACCGCCATACAACTGCATCTATGACTAATAATCCACCTTCAGGTTATCATCCGAACCCCCTCCAGTATTAAGTTGCAAGCAACAGATTATTGCTTTACGAACTACGTGTAAAGTAAACAATACGATTGTTATATGAACAAAGGATTATTGTTTTCTTCCTAGTAGCAACAGCACATCTAGTACCTTAGAGATTTCTGTCACTTCCTCAGATTACCAGAGGCATGAACCCACTATCGAGCATAAATACTAACTCTTGGAGTTGCTAGCTCTACTTGGCCAAGATAGCTACTAACAACGGAAAGCATGCAAGATCACAAATAACAAAGACATGATAGAATCAATAATCAATCTGAAATAGCATCTCAATATCCACCGGATCCCCGCAAACACAACATGCAGAATTACAAATAGATGATCTTGATCATGAACGGAGCTCACAAGATCTAGACATGAAAGCACAAAGGAGGAGAACCGGCCATCTAGCTACTACATGGATCCGTAGTCCAAGGATGAACTACTCATGCATCACACCGGAGGCTTGCATGGTGATGAACAAGGCGTCTAGGGTGAATTTCCCTCTCCGGCAGGGTGCCGGGAAGAGCTTCAAATCCCTCCCGATCTAGGGATGGAGATGACAGCGGCTACAGACTCTTTCGTGGATTTTTGATCGGGTACTTAGGGTTTACGTCCCGAGGGCATCTTATAGTCGGAAGGGGAGGCCGAGGGGGTGCCAGGGCTGGCCTCACCACCCCCTGGCGCGGGTCAGGCTGGGCCGCACGACCAGGTGGTGTGGTGTCCCCCTGGCCCCTCTCCGTCTCGTAATCTAGCATCTTATGACTTCCGAAAAAATAGACACTTTGGCTTTTGTCCCGTCCAATTCCGAGAATATTCATTTTCTGACTTTCCTGAAACCAAAAACAGCAGAAAACAGGCAGCTAGCACTATGGCTCTTGTTAATAGGTTAGTCCAAGAAATCATATGAAAAGTACTCCAAAGTTGGAACAAAACACAAGAAAGTGGATAAAACCAAGCATGGAACATCAAAAATTATAGATACATTTGCAATGTATCAGTTACGGGCAGAAAAATTCTGAATTACAAAGTGACTTGCATCTTTCATATCCACATCAACATGATTTTCCGACATCACCACCCCTTTACCTGCCATTTTCTTCCTTCTTTGCGGCGCGGCTTTGATGAAGTGGCAGCATCTTTTTGGATTTTCTTCTCCATAGAAGACATGAGCTTTTCCTTCGGCTCCGTCGATGGTGGAGGAGATTTCTTTGCAGAGCAGCCCACAGACGTGCGAAGAGGAGATGTGGGAGGATCTTCATTATCATCAGTGCAAAAGAAAAAACAATTGGAATAAGCATCAATATAGAATTACCCGATAAAGCAGTATAAGAAGCAGAGGAACACTTACAAAGACACGTCCTGCACAAAGCGGAACAAATTCATCTGGGCGGGAGCAGCCGAGACTGGAGCAGCATCGAGGGGCTTGGAAGTAGTCGAGTCATCCGAGTGTTCAACCCTCTCCACATCATTGGGGCGCTTCCTCTTTTCACCAGCATGCTCCACGCGAAAATCCCCAGAGCGAGCCGATGGAAGAGATTGCGTCTTTGATGAAGAATTAGATGTAGAGAACTCCATCTCCTCATCCACGGCAGTCCCAGTCATAGGGGAGATCGTCGGATGCGGAAGGATGGACAGGGGGCTCACAGCTTCCAGGAAGAGGAGGAACTGAGCTCAGATGATCAAAGTCCTACACAAGTAGAAGACATGGAAAAAGTGCTAGTCATTGATAGAGTAAAAGCGCATCCACAAATAAAAGAAAGGAAAGATGAAGGCAAAGGAAAATTACCTCGGGAAGCCGGTTTTTCTTGCCATAAGGCTCCACATCACAGTTGGAGTGAACCGGGCTTTTCTTGGTAAGGGTGGTGAAGTTTCGAACCCTCTTCTCGTATACCTTGAGGGTAAGGTCTTCCGAGGAAATCCTCATTAGGTCGTTCTTCCCGGTATACGCCCACATGCCAGAAAGCCGGGCTTGAAGTGGCTGGACGTGGATCCGCAAAAAATATGCCAGAATCTGGAGACCCGAAAATTCCTTGCCAACTTCGTGCCGTAGTTTCAAAATGCGATCAATATAGGGCTGGCTTTCAACCATTTCTTCGGTAGAAGGAAGTTGATCCTAGGAGTCAAGTTTACGGCAAGGCTTCTTAGGATCAAAGGGGGCTAAACCGAAAGACTGGCCTTTGAGTGGTTGATCCTTAATATAAAACCACTTTGACTTCCAGCCTTGGAAAGAGTCAGTGATCTTAAAATCAAAGTAATCTACGTCGGAGCGAATAGAGAAAATGGCACCACCAACATCATGGACAATGGTGTCAGTGGCATTACGATGAACATAAAAGAAGTACTTCCACATGCCCCAATGGGAATGGATCTCGAGAAAGCACTCATTGAGAGTGATGAAACAAGCAACATGAAGAATAGAGTTAGGCGTGAACTGATACAGCTGCACGCCATAAACAAAAAGAAGACCACGAAGAAATTCGTGGACAGGAAGAGAAAGGCCGCGGAAGAGGAAGGAGATGAACATTACTTTCCAGCCAGGCTCGAGGATGGGGGCAGCTTCGTCTCCAGGGAGATTGAAGGAACCCTCCTCCAGATGGCCGGAGTTCCGCGCCTCACAGAGATCGCGCACCGAGCACTTGGTGGGAGCCCATCCGATGGCCCTCTTCCTGATGGCCTTCACGGCAGCAGCGGAAGTCCCAGCTTTGATTTTGCCCATGACGACAAAAGGAAAACACGAGCACAGAGCAGGAGTTCGCAAGGGGGCAAGAGCGCAAGGAAGAAGATGGAGCAGAGGGAGGTGAGGTAAAACAGTAAAACACATCTCTTTTTTCCTTATAAAGAGCAAAGGCGTGAGGTCCGAACCGTTCGACGCAAAATCGAACCGATAGAAGATCACACGATGGTGACACGTGTTACAAGAATTCCGTAAAGGAAAAATCTAAAGAAGTTATGGCCGCAGTAAAAACGGAGGACGGCGCGTGACGTCTCGATTTTCGCGCGGAGAGGGGACGTGCATTCAAAAATCTTCGTTGAATACGCTATCACGCATCATCATTACTGCTGCATGACCCCACGTTCGACACGTCCAGTCGGGACATGTCTTCTGAAAATCAACAGCATAAGATACGACATCACTGACGTCACAGCGGATGCATTGCAGAAATTGCGGCTTGCTTTAAAAAAAATGACCCGAAGAAATTAAAATTGGAGTCGAAGTAAATTTCTCCAGGCGAAGATTTCAGACTACAATCAAATATACAATATTATGACTGTAGCCTCGGGGGCTACTCCTATCGGGAGCACTGATCATGCACCCGACAAAAACTACAGAAGCATTGGTGCCATAAACCTAAGTTTTTGAGCCTATATTCTGATACATATATCCAAATATAGCGTCGGGAGCTACTTCTATCAGGAGCGCTGGCGCGCACCTGATAAAGAAAGATAATGGAAATATTCATCGACAGATACTCCTATCGGGAGCAGTTAGAAAAAAACAAAAAGTTCTTCAGCCGCTACAAATCAAAAAAACTCTCGGATCGCACCCGACGCGACAAAAATCCGAATGTCATATTCAGAAACATGAAGGTAAGATCCCAGGATTCGTTCTGTGTGGCCTGATAATCGCACAAGAATGCGCTTTGCCAGTAAAATATCTGTATCAACGATACGATAAAAAATCCCGACAGACGCGTTGGGTACCCGATAAAAATAGAAACTGGAATTCAGTATTCGATAAGACCTCAGCGGTTCAAAATGAATTACGCCAATAGTAAATTCGGAATTCGAGCCTAGGGACTTGAATTTGATGTAGGACAACCTTGTTTTTGCCCAGGAGCAATTAACTGATTCCCGATCCGTCAGAAGCATCAGACTCGTTGTACCAAAATCCCTACAAAAATAAAATCAAGGAACAAAAAGAAGAAAAAAACTTTGAGACTCAACCTGAAAGTGCGGTTCAAGTAGAGTCTCGGGGACTACTAATATAGGTATGATTACTCGGATGACTATGATTCGCTACCCTATATTGGATAAAAGGGTTATGGCCCATAAATGTTTCAGATGACAGCCCAAAGAAGCAACTGACAAAGGCTTTGATTGTATTAGCATCGGTCCAGCATGTTGTGTATCCTACCACAGACTATGGGGAGAAGGCAACACCCCATTCTATAACACTTTCGTATCCGGAGAGCTTTCTCTGAAGGGACGAGGGGCTATGCTCTCCTTCCCCTACTAGCATCAGTCCATCATGTTGTGTATCCTACCACAGACTGTGAGAGAAGCCAACACCTCGTTCTACGACACTTTCTGATCCGGAGAGCTTTCTCTGAAGGGACGAGGGGCTACGCTCTTCTTCCCCTACTAGCATCGGTCCAGCATGTTGCGTATCCTACCATAGACTGTGGGAGAAGGCAACACCCCGTTCTACGATACTTTCTGATCCGGAGAGCTTTCTCTGAAGGGACGAGGGGCGAAGAGACTATGAAACCAACATTGTGTTGGTATTGTAATTACGCGTGTATGAAACCTATCCGCATACAGTTTTGAGACCCGGCCTATTATATATAGGACAGAAGAAGCCTAAGCGAGGATACCGAAATCTAGAGGACAACTTGTAATATGTGATTTCCCTAATATTCAGGCGACTTTAACTTCATTGTTTTCCTCACATCCGACGAAATCCCCAGTGTTCTCTTTTCCACGAAACCTAAGTCCATCACCATGGGCATTGCCGAGGTTACCCATCGTCAATCACCGAGTAGGAAAAACGCCGAACACCTCGCGGGCGTGGTGGACGAGAAGTTGCGCGCGGCACCGAATCAACGCGAAAGCTCGGAAAATAGGAAGATGGAGGTTGTCGCGGTGGTCGGCGTCCTTGCTAGCTCGCCAATATGCACTGTCTCGCCGACATAATTGGTGTACTCGCCATTTTCTTTTCGTCAGCACCCCGAATAGCACTAGGTTCGGTCTGGGTTCGCCGGACAAAAATTCAGCCCAATCCAATGATTTTTCAGCTTCTAGGGGGCAACGGGAAGAAAACGCTTCGCCGGCACAAAAAAAAATCTCCTGGGGGGACTGGCTGGAGATGCTCTCAGGAGGAAAACCTGGTCTCCCTGGCAGGCATACCATCAGCTGCAACACCCAACACCGTGGGAGAGCATTAGAATCAACAGAAACCCGGTCTCCGTGCCAGGCAATCAACAGGAAAACCTGGTCTCCCTGCCAGGCATACCATCGGCGGCAGCACCATGTCAAGGACATGTGATCACACATCCAATCTTGGAACGTTCCAATGAACTAACTCAATAAGTACATACAGACACAAAAGACGGAAGACATCAGGTTTGATTATTTATATATCAAAAAAAGGGCGGAAGGGCCAGAAAGGGTATCCAAATATCCTTCCAATTGTGTCCCAGAAATATCAGCTCCAAATAATAACTTTTACATTTCAGTAGCAACATAGCGGAAAAAATTATTTTGCACTGCAAAATGCACTCCGGTAGATAACAGTGGATCGGCATTGCGACGATAGTCATGAAACAAAAAAGTACTAGCCACATCGAAAACAAGATAACAACCAGACAGGGATTCACCCTGTGGAGGAGGTACCAGGTCTTGGGCTCTTAGCCTATCAGCATCTTGTTGTCTTCCAAGAAACTGTAGGTGGGTACCTCCAGGTTGTACGGGGCAGGGCCCTTGCGGATTCTGCCAGAGATGTCGTAGTGGGAGCCGTGGCATGGACAGAACCAGCCGCCATAGTCTCCAGAGTTGGGGAGGGGGATGCATCCAAGATGAGTGCAGACACCGATAACCACCAGCCACTCTGGGTTCTTCACACGCTCAGCGTCTTGCTGCGGGTCGCGCAGGGATGCAACGTCCACACTGTTGGCCAGCTTGATGTCATCATCTGTCCTGCGCCTGATGAAGACTGGCTTTCCACGCCACTTGACAGTCACTGTGGAGCCAGGCGCGATGCTGGATAGATCCACCTCAAGGGAAGCGAGCGCGAGCACATCCTTACTTGCTGACATGCTCAGGACAAACTTCAGGACGAGGAGACGCAGCAGTGATGCATACACGAATCTCCCACCACTCAGAACAAAGTAGGCAAAGGCACGCTTGCTGGGATCTCCAGGAGGATATCTTTCATGGTTGTACTGGTCATAAAGCACTTTTGAGTTGGGGTTCTTCAGAGCAGCCACAGTTGCTGGGAGTTCAGCCAGCCCAGCATCTTGGCTCCGTGGAACAAGTGTTTCAGCAGAAGAAAAGCCTGCATCAGAATTATATATAGTATGAATAATAATCAAATATTGCACAGCCCGTATTTTTAGGTATCAATAAACAACAGAAACAGTATGACCATGGGGTATTGGAAACTTCTGCACTCATTCTCCAGCACCAGCAAAAGGCAAAACAGCTTGCATAAGTTGAAAGTAATAGGAACAAGGTCATCATAGTAAGAATTTCATGGCACACACTAAACAATGTTGAGTATTAACTGGATCTTCTCCTGTGGAACTCATAGTAAGTACTACTCCCTTCAAAATTAACTGACTCAACTTTGTCTAGATATACACATGTATCTACAAGCGTTTTAGTGTGTAGATACATGTGTATCTAGGCAAAGCTGAGTCAATTAATTTGGGATGGAGGAAGTACCCAACTGCTGCTATTTGAACAATCATTTGGTCTTGTGCAGTAACATTCCTAGTAGCAATGACAATATGCTACCCAGACTATGGATTAACACGCAATCATAAGTTTGCAGTTTTATGACTGCAGTGTCCACATCTTTATCAGCAGGTAGCCAGGTCCAGTAGAAACACATCTCAACTAAATTATAGTTTACCAGCAGATTGACGTGTCAATCGCTCTAGCCCAACTACTGCACTGTATGTTTCCACAAAGCATTTGCATTGTTAGAAATCCATTTGCCTTCATTTGAAGGTGTTTGCAAGCACAAGTGGCTCAACTATCAAGCAAGTCAATACATACACGTATGTAATCGCCAAACACTGTAAGAAACTAGCCATCCACAGACCACAGATCCGATCCGCGCCGGAATGATCAGTACGACGTCACGGCAAGCAGTCGTCGACAGTGGACACGTAGGTCGAATAAAAATTGTAGCGTCGTACGGGAACAAACCCAAAGAGGGGTTCAATTTCGCCTCGCGGATCAAAAGCGATGTTTCCATAAACACACGATCCCAAGCGAAATCTACGGATGCGAGTCAGATCAGCGAGAGAAGGAAGACGAGGCGAGGGGCGGGGAGCGCGAGATCGCACGTACCTCTCGCGGCGGCGAAGAAGGGGAATCCGATGGCGAATCGCGGCTGGCGAGCCGAGTTGTCGTCGTCGTCTCTCCCGGGGCCGCTGGCGCCGGCGAGTGGTCCCCTGGCTCCGGCGGCCGCGGCGGGGCGCCAGGAGAGGGAAGACGAGAGCCTCCTCCCTGCAACCCTCAGCATCTCGTGCGCGTCGTCGTCTACCTCCGGAGATTTGGGGGGTGGTAGTCGGTTAGGGTTCGCTCGGTCGCCACACGGATGGGAAGAAGCTGGAGAGAGAGGAGAAGAAAAGGAACGAGAGGCGGAGCAAGTATCGAGGGGCGGTGGGCTGCTGGGGGATTGGCTTCTCCGGCTCAGTAGGAGTGTACGACTTGCTGGGCTCTTTACCTTCCAGGCCCAGACTAACCTCATGGGGGGTCTGGAACCATTCGGATTTCTTTTTCTTTTCTTTTGTTTTTGTAAGAGAAGGAACTATTCTAATTGAGGCCTCATTCTAATTCGATGAAGGAAAATTTGTCGGTTCGTTGCATGGAAGATACAATGTTAAAATGTTATCATGACGGCGTAAACAGGCAAAAAAATGAAAGGATTGTGCGTGATTTCGTTCCAATTTCGATCTCAAGTATTTTTCCAAATTCCACCGATCTATTAATAATCATCAACAATAGTATAAAAAGACATAAGAGTAATAAAAATTACAAATAGGTTATTGGACCACCTAGCGATGACTACAAGCACGAGCCGAAGACGTACCGCCGTCCTCACCCCTCCATCACCGGAGCCGGGCAAAACTTGTCGTAGTAGAACTTGGTATAGTAGACAGACGGGAAGTTGTCGTGCTAAGATCACAATGGACCAACGCATCAGAGCAGCAACCATCGCCAATAATGACAACCGTAGATCAAAAAAACTGACATAAAATAACACGAACGAACATGAAAACGGACCGAATCCCAAAAGATCCGCCGAACAAACGACTTCATGCACCCTACATCGATGCTAGATGCACCACCGGAGCGGGGATAGAGCGCGGGGACCTTATTCTGCCTCCAGGACATAGTTGTCGCCTCAACATCTCTAAGAAGACACTAAAAATAGGCTAAACAAAGGTAGGAAAACCTTCCCCGGTGAGAGGGCATGTGGTCCGCTACACCTCCAAGGCCCTAGGGCCACCGGAGGCGGAGCAGACCGGTGATGTCGCCGGCAAGGGGGGCGTAACCCTAGATGGATTTTAGCTTAGTTCCTCTCCGTGGCGCGGGGATAGACGAACCACCGGAGCTAGGATAGGGCGGGGAGGATTTTATTCTAACTTCAGGACGTAGCCGCCACCTCAACATCTCGAAAAAGACGCTAAAAAAAGGCTAAACAAAAATGAAAACCCTCCCGCCGACGAGAGGCCGTGGACCGCGACACCTCCAAGACCCTAAGGCCGTCGGAGGCAGATCAGACCAACGGCGTCACCGACGAGAGGAATGGAACCCTATATGGTTTCTTCGAAGAGCCGCTTTCGCCTCCAGAGTCCGTACCGGTAACCTATTACGTACATACTAGTACCCTTGTGCGGGTCTTGACACAACGTGTACGAGAGACGAGACATTTCATTTGTCTCCGTGTGAGCAAATGGCGAAAAACGACAGTGTCCTGCGTCAAAAAAATTTCTTCTTTTGAACAAGGAACGGTTCCGAAGGGTTTGGAAGCTGCATTAAAAGCATGTACATTTTACAAAGAGACCCTTAACATCTACTGTACTAAAAGACCTAAAATTTGAAGAAAGGGCCTCTAACTTTGCACAAAGGACCCCGGGACTAAAACAAGAAAAGCAATCAGGCCCCGGACATCCTCCTCTGCCACTGGTCAGCAACCTCAAGGCAGTGACCAATCCTGGCCAACGGGCCGGCCCGGCACGGCACAGGCCCGGCACCGCCTTCACGGGCCTGGCCTGGCCCGGCACGCATTGGCCCGTGTGGCTCGCGGGCCGTGCCGTGCTGGCACGTGGGCCTGGCCTCGAGGCCCCGGCACGGCCCCAAGCTCTGCCGGGCCGGCACGTCGGCCCGTTTGGCACGCGGGGGCACAGCGGCCCAATTTAGTAATGGCCTTTTTTTTTCTGCTACAGGCTTTGAAAACATTCTCAAATAGGGTCGATCTCCTCTTATAACGTAAACGTTTCGGTAGTCTGATGGTTAGGTGGGTGTGGCGACTCAAGTCGTGAGTTCGAATCCTCAACGAACCATATTTTTGCGCCTATTATTGTCCATGCTCGCTGTTAAGAGGCTAAACGGGCCGTGCCGGGCCGGCCCGCGTGCCTGAGGCCTCAGCACAGGCACGGCCCCAGCCGGGCCACGGGCCGGCACCGGCCCGTCTGACACGTGACGTGCCGGGCTTCTGGCGGGCTTAAGCCCGCGTGCCACGGGCCAGCATGCCCAGGCACGGCCCGTTGGCCAGGATTGGCAGTGACTACACGTCGAGGTCAGAGATGGGTTTGCTCGTTTGGCTCTCTAATCCGGCGAAGAACCATTGCCTCCTGCCGCCAAGACTCCTCCGGGGATGAACCACTTGGAGGTGACGAGGCGTCGAGCACCGACGCAATGGTCCGAGAAGGGCCTCCGTCATGGAGGTTGGAGATGGGCCACCTTGTTGGCCAAAGATCATGGCGTCGAACGTTGATGCCATGTGTGTAGTGCCACCCACATCCTCCCTCGACCTTCCAGCATCGACCACCTCCTGGCACCAAATCTTCTCTCCCTAGCCACCATGGCAGGCTAAAAGAAGAAGGAGCACGGCGAGGTGGAAGAAACGGAGGCCAGAGCGCTTATTTGAAGAGCCGCAGGAGAGTGCCTCACCATCGTCTTCCACCTTGGAATTCTAGCAGAGAGCATCGCCAACACCTCGCCGGCGTCGCGCCTAGACACCAGTTTGAAGAGGCTCGAGAAGCCAGCCTTATTGTCGAAGATCCTCGGTCTCCCCGCCGCCAGCCACCCCACCCCCTGCCACCGGAGGAGCGCCGCCGCAACGGAGAGCACCAAGATGCTCTGGATCTGACCGGCGAGAACTAGAGCCCTACTCCCACTCGCCCATCTAGGGCACACACAAGAGCAAATCCCTAAACTACACCTAAAATCAACATCGACATCTCCCCATCACCAACTCCGACCGGCCTTGCCGTCAGAGAGAGTTCTGTATCAGGCCGAGAACCCTAGAAGACTCTCAAGAGGACGCGTGGGGGAAGGGAACAGGAGAGGGAGAGAGAGCCGTTTTCTTCAAATCAAAAAGAGTTCCAATCAATTTTAACTTTAGCACAGCTCCAAAGGTTCATATTGGGTAAAATCGTAAAGACAGAGGTAAAAAACTTGCAATTGTTTAAAAAATCACTTCTTAGGAACCAAGAAAAATAAAAGTAATTTTAGAACTTCATACTTCGTAAATCCAACTTGCTTGCCCCAACTTATGTTTCTGTTGGGTTTCATATCTAGCCTACCCAACTTGTTTGGGAAAAGGTTTTGATGATGTTGTAAACTTAGTAAATCCAAAATGTTTGTTGTTACTAATTCAATCCTAGTACCAACGAAACCAGAGTGATTTCAGATTGACAACGTTGCTCATACATTACCAGATAAGTCATAAAATGCTCTACTCTGGAATCAACATAATTAACATGGCAAATTTGAACCACATCAATATGACCAAAGAAAACACATGTTTCACCCATTACTTTTAATCACATCTAGATGTACATGCAGAAACAGTAAATATTAACATAAAACAGCCGAAAATCATAGGCGAAGGAAACCAGCTGTAGGATTACAGGACAACGCTCTATTAGCATTTTTGTTAACACTGACATGCATCAGACTCAGAGTACAACTATCAGTCCACGGGAGGCTCTTTTACTGTATTCTTCAGGTTTCTGAAGCTTCTTCCTCGTCAGCAGCCGAGGCAGTATGTGCTGGGTATCTCCACATGATGTCTGCCCAGGTGCTCTGCCCATCTGTCACTTCCTTCACAACCAAGGCCACTTCATCGACCTCCACGCGGATTTGATCCTTGCTGTCCCGGTCACGGACAGTCACACTTGTAGTTGAGTCGACCGTGATCGCCAAAGGGACACCAATTTCGTCTGTCCTTGCGTACCGCTTACCAATTGAGTTGCCTGCAACAGTACCCAAGGCATAAATTACTCGTAAAATGTACAAGATAGTGTTTCCCATCCCGAGAATTTTGCAAGAATGCTTAGTAGACCATCATGGCAGCCTGACGATGTGTACAGAAATCTGCAACTTAAGGGAGGTGTATACTGACATAGTGACATATACGACCAGGAGAAGGGGCCAAAGAGAACACTATGTGTAATAGTAGGCTATAAACGGAACGGGATAATATGATGAAAAACACAATATTTGGTGAAACTTGAGGAAGTGATTGTGCAAGAGGGCAATTAGTGTGAGAGTGAATGTGGGGTGCAAGGTTCAAACTTATTTCTAATCCATTGGATAATTTCTTTAATGTCTAGATTGATTGGATCAAACCTACCTCATGGTTTTTTATATTGGTACAGATGAGACAGCAAGTACCAACAACTTAAAGTCAATTGGCAAAACATCAAGAACTATTTATCATCTATCTCGTCTCTGAAATATCAGTACAGTGAAACAAAGATCAAACACAAAAACAACAGGTGTAAATGACGATCAAAGTCATGCTACGCAAATTGCGACGCTTCGTATGGTTAGAATAGAAAACACAATGGTTCTTTGTAAGTTCAGTAGTGTACCTGTGATGTCAATAATGTGAGAAATCCCAGCTGTTGTCAATGCTTTTGAAATTTTCTTGGCGACAACATCAAATTTCTCAATCTTGACCAGTGGAAATACGGTACACTTAATTGGAGCAACAAGAGGGGGAAAACCAAACACATTCAACTGCTCATCCTCTGTCTTGCCAGTCCTTTGATAGAAGCAATGTTCGAACAAGCAGTAAATAATTCTCCCAATGCCAAATGATGGCTCTATGACAGAAGGAGTAAAATTCCTTTGATGTTCCTTTTTCTTCTCGATGTTAATTGAAACCATAGTTTTCTTTATGGTAACATCCTTCCCAAGGGTACACACCTTAAACTCAACCTCCCCTTTAGACTCCAAAGTTGATTTCATATCCAAAGCTTCAGTCTCACCCATGGCCTACCAGCAGAGAAAATAAGCGTCGATAAGCATAACAGCAACAAGATGTAACAAGTCCATGTGGAGATGAAACTTACTTCCAATGCTTCGAGGACCATCTTTTGGTTCCCTTTGAATGCAAGACCAAGCTCCTTCTTTGATGGGGTTATGACTAATTTCTGAATATGCCAAGAACCTTGTTATTAGCAAAGGACATAATTCAAGAAACTGATCAGAGCATCACAGCTGCAAGAGTTCAGTAGTAGTAATTCAAATATTCAGTGTACAATGAGAAACTTGTACCAAAAGTAAGCCTCACCTCCACTTCTCTGGGTTCTGCAAATTTTTCATGTGCTTCGAGTGGAACACCACTTTTATCCTGCTCATTATTGGCAGCAGCATCGGATTAGTAGTTCTATTCTGATAGACATGTGCAGAACACACTTCACACAGGAATACATAAGCACCACACCACAATTTTTGTTGGTCCAAAACTGTAGAACAAATTAATATTGCAGATAAATTGGAATATTGATGAAATTTGATGAACACTTTCAGAAACTCAAATGAGTACAAACCTTGAGCTAACAACATATGTTTGCCAAAATAAATTCAATTATCCATGAACATTAACAACAAAAAAGTGGCAGGCAGTAGCGATTTCACCGAAGTGGGTTTTCCATAGAAATGCTCTGCTCTCAAGTTTGATACTACAGATAGATTTTACAGTTGTATATTATAGAAAATCAACTGTCAATTCCAGGTGGGAATAAGCATCGAAGGTGATACATACCGAGTGGGCACGCAAGTCATATGCAGATCTATCAGCAATTCCAACACACTCGATCCACCCATAAGAACATTCAATCTCTGCATCCCAGCAATCAGCAGCATAGTGAGCCATTTCGTTTGGCAGATGTTGTCGGAACCGTAGACGGTCTTTGTCAATCCCAAGCTGCGTCAAGAAGAGATAGACCCTTCCAATAAAATAGCCAAGGGTCTCGTTGTTCACAGTTCCCTGCAGGTTGCAGCAAGTGTTGCTTAGAAACAGACGTCACAACTACTAATTGCTAGAATATACAGATATTAGTACCTCAGATACGGCTCCACCGAGCTTAAGTTTTGTGGCTGATCTTCCTGTCAGTTGCTGCCCTCTCGGAAACATCAGGAACTCTAGATCAGAAACATCGCTAAACTTTGGGTGTGATTTGTCCTCAGGGTCCACAAAGTGCTCAATCTCTGCTAATGTAAATTCACGGACTCTCAGAAGGCCTTGACGAGGAGATATCTAGTGAAACAAGTTTGTCTCAGACCACAGAGGTTAAGCAGTACTCCACAGTTATTAGTAGTAATTGCACTGGTTTCCAGCAACACTACTCCAGTTCATGTCAACGGTTAAGAAAAAACTTCAATAAATTATTTTTACCACTGGTTTGAGGTACTCCCTCCGACCCAAATTAGTTGACTTAGATTTGTCTAGATCCGATTGTATCTAGACATGATTTAGTATTAGATACATCCGTATCTTGACAATTTTGAGTCAACTAATTTGGGTCGGAGGGAGTATATAATTCATGCATTCAACATTAAAATGCAACTTCTCTTTTGTCGGAGGGTCTTACCGTTAGTTTTGGCCAAAAAAGATTATTATGTCCCTCTGAGCGTAAGGTTTTGCAGGCAAAAATTGAAGACAAAACATAGTACCAGATAGGGATGGAAAAAGAGAACGGGGTGCTGAAGGAACAACGGCAGAACTCCAAAAGAGAGAAATGCATTTTGCTAATGGTAGAAAGGAGAAGAGAGCTTAAATCAGTGGCAAAAACAGAAGGACTCTTTGTATGCTGAATCCAAATATACCTAACAATAAGCTGAAGATTTCAGCCTATTTTCTGTACCAAAGATGAACATGAACAATACAATCAACAGTATGTTTTACGACATGGTAGAAAATACATTAATAAGTACAGGATGCAAACCCTAGAAAACGAGTTATAAATAAAATGACAAACCCTTGCAAGGAAGTTGATGAACAGAGGATTTAAACCCCCTCAAATTGAGAATAAATAGATGAACACAAGGTTAGGTTGTTAACAGATTCATGCCTCATTACGGAAGGCCTGGCCAATTTGGGCTGCAGCAAAGGGTAGCTTGTTGCCATTGTAATAATACAAGTCTTTGAAGTTGACAAAGATACCCTGTGCTGTCTCTGGCCTCATATATCTGCAAAGCAGATCTAACACATGAGCTTAAACTAGATTGAACAAAGGAGACCATACTGAGCTGTTCTTGACCTTACCCTGCACTCAAGCCTGATGGTCCAATGGACGTCTGAAACATGAGATTAAAGGGGTACGGATATGACAATAGATTCTTTGTATCAGGAGCAACAATCCCATACTCCTTGATCTTAGCACCTAATTGTTCTGCCGAAAGATCATCCAAGACAGCAAGAATATGGTTTAATTCTTCAATTTTCTCTGGTGACAATGTGGTGTCTCTCTCAAGCTTATCCTTACAGAAGTCCTTGAGTAAGTGGTCAGCACGATAGCAGCTGCCTGTCTTTTCATCTTTAACCATTAAGTCTGTAAACTTATCCACGTGGCCAGAGGCCTTCAAGACAACTTCTGGTGTCACACATGGACAGTCCACCTCAAGCATCCCTTCCTCCAACACAAAATGCTGAGGAAAACACAAGCAGATGGTAGGTTGATTATCTATCTAGAAAAACAATGTCCTCAGAATTAACACAAGGTAATATATAGAATAAATATTAGGCAAAAGATTAGTAGAATGATGCATTCTATACACAATGAAATTTACACCCATGTAATGTTTCTCAGTTCTCCTGTTATCTCAATGGGCAACATTTCACATGCACGTCTCAATAAAACTAAACCGTGACTTTCAACACTAACATTGCAAATATAGAGGTTTCTGCTTATTTTTCACTGAAATAGGTTATTTTTGCAGAGCGTCAACAAAATGAACTTAGGAGTGCATTCATCCTCATCAATTTAATCAGTATTCCAGAAGTCACTAGGCGCCCAGACAGCAGTGGAGATACTGCAAGGAAAGTGAGCAGAGGAAAAAGAGGGACGCAAGGATGAAATATGGATGAATACCAAACCCAAAAGGGCGTGTTGGGGCTATTTTAATCCCCACGGAACTGAAGTGGAATGAGTTGGGGTTATTAACTAATGAGACATGTAGAAGCAAATATAAACCCATATTGATACAAAAAAATGAAGCACGGCAGGCTAATCAGCAACCAACTATCAGTCACATAATAAAAGAAGCATGAAAAATAAGCCAACTCCAGAGATTAAAAGCAAGGGTAAGCTATTAATTAATCAGCCTATAATCATGTACAGGGGCGTACGCAGCGGCCCTGTTCCCCGGCGCTCGCCCGGGCTCCGCTGCCGCAGGCCTCAGGTGCAAGAACAATTCCAGCCAGGAAAAGGCGATCGACCGGGGGCAAAATCATTGTGTGGTGGGCCGGCCTTGAACCGTCGCACACAAAGCGAGCTAAGCTACTTTGATCGTTCTGAAAAAAGAGAGTCCCGGGCAACAGGGACTGGGAGTATAATATTTAAATCGGCCTGGACGTTGTTCACCGAGCGGTATGGGTATATTCTTGTTTGCTTCTGATTGCTGCTTTCCTTTTCTTTTCCCTAGTTGTTTCTTTTGCCGTGTGGGTTTCTCCTAGAGTCCTAGGGGATTAGTATTGCTACTCTCTACGGACATGGTTCAGTTTCTTAGAGAAAATTTCAATGCTTAGGCAAGACTGGAAAGACCATGGACGACGGAAACCCAGGAGGTGGACCGCCTGGTGCAGATCCTTCGAGCAGCAGTAGGCGTCCCAACCAGCAACAGAGAGGGCCAGCCGCGTCTGATATCTCAAGCGCCAGCGAGGCGACCAACCGGCAGCTCTGACTCTGGCAGGCTCATCGCGTCGACTTCACTAAGAAGAAGATACATATGTAATGCCATGATTCAGTGCCTCAATTTTAGCTGAATTTTTGGTTTTTAACCTAATTTAGGACCATTCGACAGTGATTTGTTCAATTTAAGTTGAATTGCATTTGTTCATAAGTTCCTCAATAGCTGAAATGACATGGCTTGAATCTTGATGTATTGATTAATCATTAATAACCTGTTTCAGAAAAAATTCATTAATAAATTTGCTCAAATTCAAGAATTGGATGGTTTATATGGTTGATACAACAAGCTTATCAACAACCACCATCGTGAAAAGATGTGGCAAATGAGGGCGAAGAGGAGGATGTGTTTAATTCGGATGAAATAGCGTGTGATCCCGCTCTTAGAAAACAAACCAATGAATATCGTGCGAATGCATTTTTGTGAAGAAAAAATTTCTATGCTTATAATTGTTCGAGAATTTTTTTGGTTGTCTTGCGGAGCGCCCAGGCTTCGACAAATTCCTGGATCCACCACTGATCATGTACAATAAAATGGACATACTAAAGTAGCGGCACATGCAAGCCTTAGTGTAGTGCCTCAACATAAAAAATAATTTGCTTTAGTGCAGTACTCAACATGAAAGATAAGCATAAAGAATTCAAGAAATATTAGGTGATTATTCGAGTTGAAGGAAGAAAACACCGTTCACTCTACGTAATAAGTGCGCTTGGGCGAGTTTGAAATTTACACAAGGTATATAAAAGATGCACTAAACTTCCTACTCTTATGCATCGAAACCAAGAGCGCCGAGAAGCCACATTTGCAGCCTGCCTCTGAGTCAGAATTCAGGTCGTTTTAGAATCTGTGATAGTCAAACAGCTTTTGGTTTCACCATCAGCATAAATAATAGAAATATATCTACATCATTAAATTGATAGCCCTCTATTGAACTCCCAAAACATCTTATATTTAGGAACAGAGGTAGTACTAGATAATCTACACTTAGGTTTATTTCACACAACATAAATTTTCATATAAACTGATGGCCACTGGCGGACCTTCTCAGGGGCCATTGCCCCCCCCCCCCCCCCCCCCACACACACACACAGAAAAATGATTATTACCAACTGCTATTTGTAGAGATATGGCCTGGACTTGGATCTCATTAGTGGTTCCTTCCTACGTTGGTTGATCTGTGAGCATGTACCTAGCTAACAGACTGTAGGCAGAGAAAAACTTGAATCTCTGTCTCCCTGTGCATCTCCCTCTCTTCTCTTCTAGTTATTTTATCCCTTCCTATTTCTTAGCTCATCCTACTGCAGTTCTACTATTTCATCAGTTTTAGTTCTTGTACTAATTAGGGGAATTCCTAATTAGGTTTCAGATTTTGCACCAAGTAATAATTTGTTTGTAGATTTCTATGTTGCTACCTGGTTAGCGTCACAGGTTAAAGGGAAACACCATTGAATAATTTTACATAGTAATGAAGAGAGGTGAATGTGAAGCGAATTAACAAGTCAGTGGTTAAGTTTTATATTCTAAAAAAATTGGTGATTAATTCAAGTGTTATGTTTAGAGGGGAGACCTACTTTCGTTATGAAAGCAACAAGGTATCGTACAACTTGGGTAATTAAATTTAAATGATTCCACACAAAAGAGAAAATAATTCAATTCAATTGTTCTATGATGACTAACTCCATGGTTATGTTACATTGTGGTATATATTTTTTGTCTTAGAGTAAGTATTACATATAAATTGATGCAAAACATGTTATTTATAAGACAATCTGGACAAGCTCAATTCCTGTTTCTTGAAATGTTGCAGATTGAAATTTGTTGTAGTTGTAGGATTAGACAGTACTATATTTTGCACGTGAGCTAGTAATTTGCCCACCCCCCCCCCCCCCCCCCCCCCCCCCCCCCCCCCCCCTCCTCCTCCTCCTCCCCCCAACAAATTTTTAGACCATGTCAGTGTCTAGAGCGACCTATATTATGAATCGGTAGTAGTGCAAATTAAGGACGTAAATTAAGTGTAAGTTCATCAATCCATCTTAATCTCCTGCATTCATAAAGTTCAAGTTTACAAGTTAAGGGAACCAGACCAATTTCCACCTAATCTACAAAGTGATGAAACTAGACAAACAGATTTCTCCGATTCACATTCCAGGAAGAAAAAAGATTTCTCCGATTCACATTCCAGGAAGAAATTTAGCTCGGGAGTACCCAGTACATAGCCAATTTCAGAACCCAGCACATGCTACACCAACGCCACAAGTAACACAAATACAAAACCAACACGGCACGTCACTTAGCTAACACTAAGCCTCACTTCAGCTCACTACTTGCAAGTAAGGACAAATTTAAGTAGCCACTATCTCCCCTTGCAGCCTACTACGCCACAATTCAGAACCAAAAAGAGGCGAACATGCGGCGGCCTTTGGCTCGACGACTCGACCCAACCTACGACTCTACAAGCTCGCGAAACAGTAGGAAAGAGAGGTTACCTGTCGCCAGAAGGCGAGGACGTTGGCCTTGACGGCGCACCCTGGCGGCCCGTAGTCGTAAAGCCCGGCGACGCCGCCGTAGATCTTGAAGGACGGCACGTAGAAGAGGCGCCGCTCCAGCGTGTTGGCCACCGCCACGCGGAACGCCTCCCGGTTCCCCGCCATGTCCGCGAGACGCCGGGTGGTTGAGGTGGCAGCAGCGGCTAGGGTTTGGGGCGGGTGAGGTTTTGCTGCGATGGTGGCGCGAGAGGCGGAAGAGAGGAGGCGGAGGAGCATGGAGAGATGGGTCGTGGGGGGTTGGAGGTGCGACGCGGGCGGCGAGACGCCGACGTCTGGGCCCCGCTAGCCACTGTGTGGCGCCTGACGGTCCATACGCGATAGGGCTGGATAAAATACGAACATACTATGAATTGACTTTTCTTGGACCTATCTGCTGAATGAGAGGTCAACCATAGTACTCCAAAATGTAGAGTATATAATTTTTTTAAAGTTAAACGATTTAAAGTTTGATCAAGTTGTAGAAAAAATCTCAACTTCTAAAACACCAAGTCAACGCCATTATGTTCATCATGATTTATATTTTCGTGTGATATACATTTGGTATTGTTAGATAATTTGCTCAATAAACTTTTTTATGAGATTTGCTCAATAAACTGATCAAAGATCATATTATGGCATGGAGAGAGTACACAATTGTGCCGTCTCAAGTTTTATTTTTAGGGAATTTGTGGGGTCTCAAGTTAATTATGTGGATTTTTTGCCAAATAAAAGGGTGCCCCCACTTGTATTTTTTCACCCACTATCTTGTAATATGTTCGGTTAGCCAAGATCAAGTGCTTGCCACTTGCATTCTCATTGTCTCATAATATCACAAACTCAAGATGCAAATGGTCCGGTCCGTTTCGGACCGGTTGCTGGACCACCGAACCTACATGAGAAATTGCAGGTTCAGGTTCGGCCCGCACCTCCTTTTCTAGGGTAACGGGTATCCTACAGGTCCAAGATTCGGCCCTCTTCTCTGTACTTGATGGCAGAAGGCAGCAGCAATAGGACGGCTGGTGCTTCATTGGTGGACGCCTTCTCCGGGACGGCAACCGGTCTCTCCAAGCTAGCCGCACAATTCCACGCTCACAACGTGAACCCTTGCTCGAGCGGCTGTAGCCAATCACGAAGGTGGTGGTGTACTGGTGTCCATGTCCTCGGCAGAGTTGGATGAACACTACCGCCTTGTCGCCGCCATGATCCACAACGCCAAGGTCATCATCTATAGCTGCTGACCGACCGGCGAGACCAACGCGTGGATGGCCCTGGACGACTACTTCGAATTCTGCATCGCTGATATCAATGACTGGCTGACATTGAATGTCTCCACGGGAGGATCTACAATCTGTCCAAGGTCGACGAGACACTACACGCCCTCGTCCTCAACGAAGACCGGGTGCAGGCCCGCATGCGGGAGAGCCGCTACTAGAGATTGGTGAAGGGGGTAGGGAACAACGTGCAGCGTGAGCTCTGGGCGCTCTTGGCGGCGAACGCCTCCCGCAGTGGGCGGCCGGCCGGCGGCTTGCACTGCTCCAGCATGGGAGCGACTTAGAGACGATGGAGAAGCCATAAGGGAGTCGATGCTTTTTCCCGGCGAGCTATGGCCGCTCCCCAGCTGCAAGTGCCTCCCAGGCCGGCGGCTTCCTCTACAGCTCTACGGGCGAGATCATGTCGAGAGGAGCTGCGCAGGTTCGACTCGACCCTAGGGCCGAAAGGGTATTACCCTCGTTGGACCTAAAATTTTCTGGGCCGCCCCGCTACCCTAACAGTGCCAAAACCCAGGTCCGGTCCAGCGGGTTGAACCGGACCACCTACATCTTGATCACAAACAATTGAAGCCGGCCACGTTTGAGGCACTTATGGATTGTACATGGATCTCACCGGTACTCGTAATATCAGACAGGGTAGCATGTTCTTCATCCCTCTCTCTCTCTCTCTCTCTCTCTTTCTCTCTCTCTCTTCCGAGACGACTATATTATGTCTCTTGGATGGATGTATTTACTAACTATAATTTTAATGTGATGTTCAATTTCAGAACTTCGTCACGTGCGATAGGTCTGGTTTCAGACTCTTGTTTGCAGGGGACTAGAGGATCCGAAACAAGCAGCCACAAAGCCTCCCTCGAGGAGCAAGAGCTCGGTTAGAACTGGGTAATCTTTGTTGGTGTCACCGTTGCTTGCTATTGGGATTGCTCTTGGACGAATTCAGCTCCATTCTGGAAAGCAGCAAGCAGAAACCCAATGAAATAGAAAATAGGTAGGTAGTGGCTATCTTGTTATTGCTCTAAAGGTCTTCAGTTAGCCATATTCTTTGAACAGATTTAGTTAGTCATTGCCCTTTCTATGATATATGTTTCTGGAAACCTGATGGTATGAGAACACTGCACTCATGGGCTTTTTCCTCAGCATGAGAAGCAACGGTGATGATTTTGCATGCTATATAATTCATTTATATGTACATTTATGTTCAGTGACCCAATAGCCTCACACTTGAAAAGTTGTCTAGAGTTGTTTCCATTGCAGACATGGAAGAGAACACACTCCTTCTTTCTAGGGTGCAACGGGGCAATCGCCCACGTGAACTCACGGCTTATTTTCATCAATCAAAGCGATTACAAAGGGGGAGGCAGCCATGCGGGTGCATGGGGGATGGCATCATGCCGCACCGAGAGTACAAAAAAGGGGGAGGGATTAGCACGCAGGTGCAAAGTCTACGATATTCGGTCACACCAAGCAAGAAGAGTGCCTAGGTTAAACGATCTAAAATTTGATCAAATTTGTACAAAAATTATCAACTTCTAAAACACCAAATCAACCACATTAGGTCATCTCCAGCAGGTCGAGGTCGACCCATACAGACCGAGTGTGTCTAAACGTGTTCGCGCAAACAGGGGACGCGACCCAATGACTCGACCCAAATGGACCGAGTGGCGCAGGCCGGTCCAGGACGATCCACTCTTATCCTAAATTTGGGTTGGCTTTAGGTTTGCACGGATAGCGGCCGCATCCACGCGGCCCCTTCTTGTCCTCCCAGTCCTGCCCGCCCGGCAGTGGGACACAAACCTCGACACCTAAAATCGACCTCCATCATTTGCTTGGCATAGACAATATCGTGGGCATGTGGAGGGGTGCACAATGATACTTGAGGTTGTTGCATCATGAGATCTTTTGAACTGCCACTCTTTCTTCGGCATGGCAGGTTATAACAATGACATCAACGTGCTCCATCACTCACAGGAATTATCTAGGCTTGCATAAGTCAATTCTCGAGTGATTCACTATGAGACTAATGGACATGCACACGACAAAGAGTATTATCTAGCTGATGGCATCTATACTGATCCGGTAACATATGTGAAGACAAATTGTGAGCCTGAAGATGAGAAATATAGGAGGTTTGCGAAATAATAAGAAACTTGTATGAAGGATGTGGAAGAAACTTGTATGAAGGATGTGGAGGCGGCATTTGGTGTGCTCCAATATCGATGGGCTATTGGTCGACACTTTGCTAGAAATGGAGCCATGAGATCATGTGGGAAGTGATGACTATTTGTTTGATCATGCACAACATGATCGTTAAGGATGAGCATGATGATATTCTCTATGATCAAGGGTACTACTTTGAGGGTCAGTCGATGTCTGTAAGAGTTCCTCCATGTGTATAATGTGATCTGTGATTAGAACAGTCACAATCAACTTTAAGCAGATTTGATTGAGCATATGTGGGCTCACATAGGAACCGCTAGTCATCACCTTTAATTTTATTTTTTTGTGAATTATGTTTGTTTGTGAACTATCTTTGATTGTAAACTATGTTGTTTATTTGCTTTTGAACATTTAAAATTTATTTGATTACGAAGTACAACATTGATTTTGGTTCAAATACACAAATTGCTTGAGATGGTACCACTTTACCTTTTGGATACCAAAATCTACCACTCTACAACACGTTTTTTGAATTTTGCGCAAAGGACGCATTGAGAGCGAATTGATAGCGTAACTAACACGGGCGTCCCATCTGTCGGCCTAACGTGGTGATATGTCCAAAACGTATCTACTTTCCCGAACACTTTTGCCATTGTTTCTCCTCTAAACTTGTGTGATTTGGATGCAACTAACGCGGACTGATGCTGTTTTCAGCAGAATTGCCCTGGTGTCTACTTTTTGTGCAGAAAATCAACTATCGGGAAAAATCCCGGAAAATATGCCAAAAATCCTATTTCACCAGAAGAATCCCGGAGTTAGAATACGAGAAGGGGGGCTGGGCCTAGGCCACACCACCTGGTCGCGCGGGCAAGCCCTGGCCGCGCCAGGGGGTGGTCTGGCCGCCCTAGACTCCCCCTCGGTCTCCCTCTTCGTCTATAAGTTGCCTTCTGACCTAAAGACTCAGGGGGGTTCGACGTTTTTTCAGAAGGAGTTCCGCTCCGCCGCCACCACCAGATTCCACGAAACAGCACCAGAAACTCCGTTCTGACCCCCTGTCGGGACGGGGAATTGGAGGAGATCATCGCCATCATCATCACCATCGCTTCTCCATCGACCATCCATGTTTCCCCCATCTATGAGTGAGTAATCCCCCGCTATAGGCTATGGGGATGGTAGGGATTGGATGAGATCGTTCATGTAATGGCATCAGATTGTTAGGGCATGGTGCCTAGTATCTTTTATTAGTGCTTTATGACTTTGTTGCGACTTGTTATGCTTAATGCTTGTCACTAGGGCCCGAGTGCCATGATTTCAGATCTGAACATGTTATTGATTCATTATGATAGTATTGTTTATGGTCTTATCTGCAAGTTGTATACACACGTTGTTGTCCGGAATCAATGGCCCCGAAGTGACAGAAATCGGGATAACAAGAGGGAATGACTTTGATGTGAGGATCACATGTGTTCACGGAGTGTTAATGCTTTGCTTCGATGATCTATTAAAAGGAGCACCTTAATTGCCAGTAGTTCCCTTGAGTCCCCGCTGCAAACGGGTTGGCAGGACAAAAGATATTGTGCAAGTTCTCATTGCGAGCACGTATGACTATATATGGAACACATGCGTAGGGTTATCTAGTACTTGGATGCTTTATCTTATTTATCTGCAATTGCCCTATGTTCTGATTGCTATGTGAATTATCTTGTCCATGCAACGCCCGTCCATCCATCCCTATGCCTACCGCACTCGAATCCTACTGTTTACTGCTATTATTACTGCTGTCTTTACTTTTACTACTCTGTTACTTTGCTATTCCTACTACAAAACTATTGCTACTAATAAACTGTTGTGAGCAAGATTGTTTCCAGGTGCAGCTGAATTGACAACTCAGTTGTTAAAGGTAATAAATATTATTTGGCTCCCCTTTGTGTCGAATCAATAAATTGGGTTTCACTTCCCTCGAAAATACTGCGATACACCCCCTATACTTGTGGGTCATCAAGACTATTTTCTAGCGCCGTTGCCGGGGAGCATAGCTTTATTTATCAAGTTCACTTGGATTCTCTATTGTTCGCTGCTATCCATCCATCATGGGTAAGTCTCGTGATGGCAAGGTTCCTATTTTACCATCCACTACAAGAAGAGGTACGGTTCTGAACACCTCTGTTGCTCTTGATTCACTGTCTGTTATGAGTAAGTTCCTTACACCACCACATACACATGCTACACACACTGCTACTATTGCTGAATCTGAAACTTCTAATGCTTATGATGCTGCTTCTACTGTGCTTGATAAGAGTGATTCATTAGGTCCTTTCCTAGATGCTATGATTGCTAGAACTATAGCTGGAAATACTGAAACTCCTAATGAAGACACTACAACGCCTGTTAGTTCTCCTGAGTCTAGTGAGAGTTATGATACTGAAGATGGTTATGTTGAGATGACCGATGAATTTATTAAAGAATGTAAAAACACCCATGATAGGAGCGCTGCTAAGAGTCTCCTTGAGAGGCGTACTATTAGACCCAAATTGTCTCCTATTGCAAAGTTTGCTGCTTCTCCCATAGACATTAAAGATAAAGATTATGATTTCTCTCTCGATCTATCTTACATAGCTATTGTCGAGAAAGAACCTTTTTGTGGGACTAAGAATGAAAGTGCGGTAGCACATATGAATGAACTTTCTACCATGAGTGGCTTGTTTTCTGATGATATTAAGATGCATACTTACTTTGTTGCTAAGATTTCCCTTTTTCACTGAAAGGAGAAGCTAAAACTTGGTTTAATAATTTACCTCCTGGATCTATTGATAGCCCTGATTTCTTGATTAGTACTTTCCTGTAGAAATATTTTCCTCCTAGTGCTAGACATGCTATTTTGCAGGAACTTTTTGATTTTAAACAGGGAGAAAAAGAGACATTGCCCGAATCTTGGGCAAGGTTTTGTGCTTTGATTCATCCACAGGCTGGAAGTCCTTTACCTAAGAATGAGCTTCTTGATATATTTTATAATGGACTAACCGAAGAATCTAGGACATACCTAGATAGCTGTGCTGATTGTGTTTTCAGGAATAGGACTCCTAAGGAAGCTGAGGAATTAATGGCTAAAATAAGTAAGAATTATGAAGATTGGACTCCTCCTAAACAAGCTATACCTGAAGTAATTGTACCTGAACCTACTATTCCGGTGCCTATTCCAACATCAAAGAAGAGGGGAGTTATTGAATTAAATGATGAAGCGATGAATGAAGCTAAGAAATGTCTTAAGGAGAAGGGAATTAAAGCTGCAAATGTCAAGAACTTACCTCCTATTGAAGAATTATGTAAGCCTATTCCCTACTCATACACTATTGAGGTACACTCTCTCCAACACTTTGATGAAGGTGATATCCCTTACTCTAAACCTCCTGATCAATGCTTAAAAGAATTTGATATCTTTATTATTAAGCAAGATAATTTTAATAAAAGGGTGCAAAATCATCTAATGGAAAACACTAGAGCTATTGTTGAGTTGAAAGATATTGTGGAAAGAACCTCTAATGATGTTAAAATGATTGTTAAACACTTTCAAATGGTTCAAACTCAAATAGATCAACTCGTTAAAGTGCAAAAAGACTTGCTAGTTAATGCTGCTAAAGAAAAACATGCGTATGAAATTAGAACTAGAAGTGGAGCTGCTACCCAGGATCCTCTTAATCCTGAGGGGCATCCCAAAAGAATTGAGCAGGATTCTCAACAAGCTGAAAATAATGGCTCTACTCGAAAGAAAAGGAAAAAGAAACATAAAACTGTTGTAGAACCCTCTGAACCTGCTATAGATCCTAATAATATATCTATCTCTGATGCTGAAACTGAAAGTGGTAATGAAGAAAATGAAGTTCCTAATGAAGAAAAAGTTGAAGAAGAACCTGAAAGTCACACTAAGAACACTAAATACACTAAAGAAGATTTTTTTGGTAAGAAACATGGTAGTGAAAGAGAACCTTGGGTCCAAAAACCTATGCCTTTCCCTGATAAGAAACACAAGTCAAAGGAAGATGAACACTATAATAAGTTTTGTGAGTGGATGAAACCTTTATTCTTGCAAATTCCTTTGACTTATGCTATTAAATTGCCTCCTTACTCAAAGTATATGCAGGATATTGTTTCGAATAAAAGAAAGATCCCTAATGAAGAAATTTCTACTTTGCTTGCTAATTATTCCTTTAATGGTAAGGTTCCTAAGAAACTTGGAGACCCTGGGATTCCAACTATCCCTTGCTCTATTAAGAATAGTTATGTTAGAACTGCTTTGTGTGATTTGGGAGCTGGAGTTAGTGTTATGCCTTTCTCTCTCTATAAGAGGCTTCAACTAGAAAAAATAATACCAACTGATATATCTTTGCAAATGGCTGATAAATCTACCACTATTCCTGTTGGTATATGTGAGGATGTACCTGTTCAAGTGGCTCATAATTTCTTGATATTAACTGATTTTGTTGTGCTTGAAATGCTTGAATATGATAATATGTCTATTATTCTTGGGAGACCTTTTCTTAACACTACAGGAGCTGTTATTAATTGTAATCAAGGAAGGTGACTTTCAATGTGAATGACAAGGAACATACTGTCTATTTCCCCAAGAAGATTGAAAGGACTTTCAAGCACAATGGGCGGTGAAACTTCCAATGGTTTATCCCCTCTCGTCGGCGCTACATGCGCATCTCCCGCGGGCTCATGGTCTGGGGGTCATCAATCGTTGGCAACTCAATGGGCGGGCCATTTGTGACGCACTTGGCGACGACAGTTCTAGCCAAGGCGACGCATGCTTCATCATCGAAGAGTAGCCACCGATGGGCATCCTCACTCGGCATCGAGTAAGTCTCTTCTCCTCCCCTTTCCCACTGATTTTTTTCTAGGTTTCATCGATATGGAGCAGAGAGTAGTTCCATTAGTCTAGGATTTGTTTTAGTGATTGATCTAGTGTTTGAACTAGTAAAATGAATTAGTTATATTGATGTAGAATACTATTTAGCTTAAAATAGAGTTTGTTCTTAGTTTTATTTGTTGATTCCTATCGAATATTTGTTAGTGAATAATAAATAGAAATTGAGAACATTTAGTTAGTTAAATTAATCCATTTTAATCTATTAATCCACTATAGTGACCATTTAAAATGTATTTCTACTATGGAACTATTGCTACACTAACATTGTTACAATTAAGTCATTGCACTAATAAAGTATTGAATATGTTATTGACCATTTAAAGTTTATTTATTTTTTCTGTAGTATGGATGATGAAATCTGGGAAGTTAGGTTTAATTTTGCTAGTGAAGACAATTTGGAGAGGACGTTGAGTAGATCAGATATCACTAGGCTTAATTTGTTTGCACTCATAGAAGAACATGGTTATTCTATCAGAGATACAATGTACTATGTTGAGAAGAAGGGGAAGGGAATGGCAAGGCTAGAGATTGTTGAAATCATGGTAAAGGTGTAGAAGATGCTAACCAAATTTGAGGAAAAACTAATTCTGAATTTTATTATTCTCAAATAGAATGCAACAACACCATGCGATTTGAACATAGATATTTGTGAGTCTCGGGAACAAATCTCAGAAAAAGATGTTCTTTCAGTTGATAGAGATGGAGTGACTCATATCTCAGATGATGATTGCAGTGATGATGATGTTCTTATCCCAGTTACTATTGATTTCTCTGATGTATTATACCTCAGCACGCAACAAAGCTCAACCAAGTAGAAGAAGGGAAAAGAGATTGTTTGTGTAGATAAAGAAAATGAGGAAGAAGATATTGATTGGGGATGGAACTTAGGACAATATAGGCGTGAAGAACACAACATATATAGCTATAGCATAGGAGCTAGAATGTATTAAGAGGATAAAAATGCAGAAGAAGGCAGTGGTTGCAGATCCAAAGGAAGAGTAGATATTGGAGACGATGAGGCAATAGAAGGCACAAAGGGTGATGGCTCAATGCACGGCGCCCAAAAAATGCTTGATGGCGGTGTTGATGTAGAGCTCGTTGGGAACCCCAAGAGGAAGGTATGATGAGCACAGCAGCAAGTTTCCCTCAGTTATGAAACCAAGGTTTAATCGAACCAGTAGGAGCAAGGAAACACCCCAAAGGTGTTACTAGCTGAGCTTTGGCAGGGCGCACTACCGGTGCTAGTAGCAACGTGGAGACCTGCACAGCACAACCACAGAACTTTGTCCCCAACTTGCGATGAGGTTGTCAATCTCACCGTGTTTTACGGAAAATAAAGGACTAAACGTATCGAATGGAAAGAAGTAAAAAGTTTGCAGAAAGTAAACACAAAGCAGTAAACAGTTTGTAGATTGTATATAAAGAAAAAGGACCGGGATCCATAGTTCACTAGAGGTGGCTCTCCTTAAGATAGAAAACATGCTGGGTGAACAAATTACAGTGGGGCAATTGACAAACATCGAGAAAGCAATACATGCATATACTAATCATCTTGACTCCTTTGAGACTTGATTGGGCATTACAACATTATACATAGACCACCATCTAACCGCATCTATGACTAATAATCCACCTTCAGGTTATCATCCGAACCCCCTCCAGTATTAAGTTGCAAGCAACCGATTATTGCTTTACGAACTGCGTGTAAAGTAAACAATATGATTTTTCTGTGAACAAAGGATTGTTGTTTTCTCCCTAGTAGCAACAACACATCTAGTACCTTAGAGATTTCTATCACTTCCCTAGATTACCAGAGGCATGAACCCACTATCGAGCATAAATACTAACTCTTGGAGTTGCTAGCATCTAGTTGGCCAAGATAGCTACTAACAACGGAAAGCATGCAAGATCACAAATAACAAAGACATGATAGAATCAATAATCAATCTGAAATAGCATCTCAATATCCATCGGATCCCCGCAAACACAACATGTATGAATTACAAATAGATGATCTTGATAATGAACGGAGCTCACAAGATCTAAACATGAAAGCACAAAGGAGGAGAACCAGCCATCTAGCTACTACATGGATCCGTAGTCCAAGGATGAACTACTCACGCATCACACCGGAGGCTTGCATGGTGATGAAGAAGGCCTCCAAGGTGAATTCCCCTCTCCGGCAGGGTGCCGGGAAGAGCTTCAGATCCCTCCCGATCTAGGGATGGAGATGACGACGGCTACAAACTCTTTCGTGGATTTTTGATCGGGCACTTAGGGTTTCCATCCCGGGGGCATCTTATAGGCGAAAGGGGAGGCCGAGGGGGTGCCAGGGTTGGCCACACCACCCCCTGGCGCGGGCCAGGCTGGGCCGTGTGGCCAGGTGGTGTGGTGGCCCCTCTCCGTCTCGTATTCTGGCATCTGATGACTTCCGGAAAAATAGGCACTTTGGCTTTTGGCCCGTCCAATTCCGAGAATATTCATTTTCTGACTTTCCTGGAACCAAAAACGGCAGAAAACAGGCAGCTGGCACTGTAGCTCTTGTTAATAGGTTAGTCCTAGAAATCATATGAAAAGTACTCCAAAGTGTGGACAAAACACAAGAAAGTGGATAAAACCAAGCATGGAACATCAAAAATTATAGATACATTTGCAATGTATCAAAGGGCTGATTCTTTTCTGAAGTATGAAGGGGATACAAATGTTGAGGAAATATATGAAGAAAATGATGAGTCAGAAGCCCGAGGAGGTTGCTGTAGCTGAGTATTTTGAGAATATTAATCAAATCCTATCAGAGCAGGACAAACAAGAAGATCTCATCATGAGCCAGAGGCAGTTCAACTTACTATTTTGTGTCATCACCTGATGAAGAAAGAATTCCTATTGATTTGGGTGAGAGTGACGATGATGGACAAGTTTTTATTTTTTTGCCAAGTGGAAGAACATAATATTAAAGAAGACAAGCCAAGGATTTGGTATGATGAAACAAGAGAACATCTTCAAAAACAAATAGTAAGGAAATTGTGCATCAGTGATGTGTATTAGTTCACAAATGGACTTAGGACATTTCACATTTCTCAACTGAGAATTCTTTACTACCATAGGAACAAAAATGTGAGGATCATTGCAATGTGTAGTGAGGAAGGGTGCCCAATTTACATATCTGCCTCCAATATTTGTCATGAAAAAGATCTTCTACATCAAGAAACCAAGGAAGGAGAACATTTGTGTTGCACATAGAGAGAATACAAAAGTGACCATCAGTTGGTTGGCAAATGTGTCCAAGAATGTATTAAGGTCAGATCCCAATAAAAATGGTGGACACATTGCAAATGTATCTATAATTTTTGATGTTCCATGCTTGGTTTCATCTACTTTCTTGTGTTGTGTCCACACTTTGGAGTATTTCTATATGCTTTCTTGGACTAACCTATTAACAAGATGCCACAGTGCTAGTTGCCTGTTTTCTGCTGTTTTTGGTTTCAGGAAAGTCAGAAAATCAATATTCTCGGAATTGGACCGGACAAAAGCCAAAGTTGATATTTTACCGGAAGACTCACGGAGCCAGAAGACGAGACGGAGAGGGGCTAGGGGCCACCCACACCTAGGGTGGCGCGGGTCCCCCTGGCCGCGCCACCAGGTGGTGTGGGCCCCTCCGGCCTCCATCGACCTTGCCCTTTCGCCTATAAGAAGCTCCCGATGCATAAACCCTAAGTAGTCAAGCCTCCAGCCACGAAAAGTTCCGCAGCGCCGCCGCCACTGAAGGGGAGATTCGGGGGACAGAAAGTCTCTATTCCGGCACCCTGCCGGGATAGGGAAGTGCCCCTGGAGCCATCTCCATCGATCTCCACCGCCATCTCCATCACCATTGTTGATTCCCATGATGAGGAGGGAGTAGTTCTCTCTCGAGGCTAAGGGTTCTACAGGTAGCTATGTGTTCATCTCTCTCTCTATGCATGATCTTATTGAGATCATGAGCTTGTAATCTATATATCTACCTTGCTACTCAAGTGCTTTAATAGATCTCTGCTCTCCCCATGTGTGTGAAACTGACATCGTGCACACCATGGTGGCACTTAGGCTAGAGATTACAAATACTTGTTATGCGTTATATTTGGAGTTGGATGTCTTTATGAAATTGTGGTGTTTGTTGGAACCATCTAGTGCTCAAGGTGACAGTGTGGGGTTATCTAGATGGGAAAGACTTACTTTGAGGTGTGCTGTTATAGCCCTACCATCGATTAGAGTGTTCAACCGAAGAGTAGTTAAGAGTAGTATCATAAAGAGAAGATATTTATATGAGAGTGTTCACTAGTGAAATTATGATCCCTAGGCCTTGTTTCTGAGCATTGAAACTTCGTTTGCAACTAGATCTGTTACATGTTTGCTTGCTGCCATCTTTATTTCAGTTTGCCTTTAGTCTCTTCCACGCCATCAAGCTATTTTCTAGCACCGTTACCACTTATAATTATCTATACCACTTGTATTTCACTATCTCTTTGCCGAACTAGTGCACCTATACACCTGACAAGTGTATTGAGTGTGTTGGGGACACAAGAGACTTCTTGTATCTTGATTGCAGGATTGCTTGAGAGGGAATACCTTTGACCACTTCCTCCCTGATTTCGATAAACCTTGGGTGATCCACTTAAGGGAAAACTTGCTGTTGTTCTACAAACCTCTACCCTTGGAGGCCCAACAACTGTCTACAAGAATAGAAGTGCGTAGACATCAAGCTATTTTCTGGCGCCATTGCCAGGGAGGTAAGGTAAAAGGTACTCACATCCTCCGATGTGAGTGCTCGAAGTTATTTCCTTTAGATTCTACAATTTTGTCTTTTTGTTTCTTGTTTTCACTAGTTAGGCTTAATGTAAAACAACAAAAAAATTAGAGAGCTTTATAGTATTTATCTTGAGTTAGGACATGAAGTGTTTGAAGAGAAAATTAAAAAACCTATGGAACTTCATTTGCATGCTAATAGAAATGTTGTTAGTATGAATTCTTTGGACACCATTATTGCTAATGCTATGGAAAAGTCTAAGCTTGGGGAAGCTAGTTTTTATGAAAATGATCTTTTTAGTTCCCCGGCTTTGGAAGATAGCTATTCTATTGCTTATGATGATACACAACCTCCAATATATGATGATTACAATGATGAATATGATATTTTCAGTCCACCTACTTTTGAGGAGAAATTTAATGATTACAATATGCCTCCTATATTTGATGATTGTGGTGATGAGAATAATAATGATAGCTATTTTGTTGAATTTGCTCCCACCATAATTAATAGGAATGACTATGCTTATGTGGAGAGTAATAATCATTTTATGCGTGTGGCTCATGATAAGAATGTTTTATGTGATAGTTATATTGTTAATTTTATTCATGATGCTACTGAAAGTTATTATGAGAGAGGGAAACATGGTTTTATGCATCTCAATAATATTAAGTTTCCCTCTCTATGTTGAAAGTCTTGAAGTTGCACTTGTTTTGCTTTCCTATGCTTGTTGCTTTGTGTTTTCATGACTTGTTTCTTTACAAGATTCCTATGAATAGGAAGTGGGTTAGACTTAAATGTGCTTTGAATTTGCTTCTTAATGCTCTATTTTACTTCAATTCATATTTCTTATGTGAGCATCTTCTCAAACTATCATGCCTAACTTAAAGGCGTTAAAGAAAAGTACTTATTGGGAGATAACCCAAAAGTTTTAAATGAGTATTGGAAGTTATTACTTCTGTAATAACTTCTCCTTATCCTTTTTATTTGCTTTTTGTGCCAAGAGTAACCTCTAATGAGAGAGAAGTAATGATTGGGAAAGTTGCTGTCCCGAAACAGATTTTTGTGCTTCACCGTAAAAATTTGTGTAAAATCTCTATACGTCTTTTTGAGGTTTGAATATTTTTGCTTTTGCCCCAGGTTGTTATCTAACTTTCTTTAGTTTAACACTTTTCGATTTGAGCAACAGAAGGTCTTCGAAAAAATTCGTCTTTACCTGCTGGTCTATTTTGACAGATTTCTGCCTTTATTTGCATTTGCTTCTTGTTGGTTCCTTTTTGAGTTCTTTTGGGGAATTGAGCTTTTTTAGGGAAGTGCTACAGTAACTAGTGTTTTAATGGAAGTTTATTGGTGTTAGAACTGAACCTAAAGACTTATTATCTTGAGTGCACTAATGTTGCTAATGAAGATTGTGTGAAGTTTTGTATGAAGGAAAAATTTCAAGTGTATGGAAGGAACGGGTAATGAGATGAAGGATGGAATAAAGCTTAAGCTTGGGGATTCCACGCATGTCACCCCATAAAATATCCAAGGAGTACAAGCGTCAAAGCTTGGGGATGCCCAAGGCATCCCCATCTTCATCAATAAAAATCCCAGGTTTCTTCCAAACGCTTCATTTTTATTATTTCATGCACAGTTGTGTTGTTCTTGGAGCGTCTTCTTTTTTCATTTTCGTTTTGGTTTTTCATTTGCTTTTGTTTGCTTATTTTGCTGAATAAATTGGTTGTACCCCCTCTTTCATACATTGGTTTTCAAATAGTTTGGTTTGGTTTGGAAAAGAGTAGGAAAGTTCATGCTTATGTGGTAAAAAGAGCTTGTTTTTGACTGTGGCCTATGCTTTGCCATGCCATGCTTGATACTGCTTTGGCTTTATGCTTAGTATTCTTTGTTGTAGGATGACTTGTTATAAACAATTGATATTGCTTAATGTGCCTTGGATGAATCATGTGTTGTTTTAGCATATTAAAGCATAGTATAGTGGTATTCTCCTTTGATGCTTTATTTGCGTTGACTTGGCGCATGCTCACACCATGTTATGACTATCCCAAGTCACCATAGCCTTGATGATCCTTTAGTTTTCAACTTGTAGTATCACTTTATGCTTTGATCAATGATTTTTTGTCGCTCTGCATGATTATGGCCATTATTGCTCTCTTAGTTTGTCGCTCCCAGTCTTTTGCTAGCCTCCACAACCAAGTATGAGTTCCACTCATGCATCCAACTCCCTAAACCAAGTTATTCCAAAGAGTCCACCATACCTACCTACTAGAATATGCTATTCCAAGTATATTCATGTTTTTATCTACCTTCCGAATTAAACTTGTTATGTGAAAATTAGTGATTAAAGCTCTCACGAACTTGATGGCACTCTTTACTTTTCTTGCCCTTAATAAACTTGAACCATTGTGTCGTCTATGTTGTATATGCTTGAACTTATTTGTTGGGGATTAGCAGAACCATGCTTATGGGGAACGCTTTCAACATTGTACGGGTACTTTGTACCTAGTTGATATCATGCTCTTTTGTCTATGGATGTCGTCGGTGTGAAATGAAAGGGGAGCTTGTAAGTCCATGGAGTTATGTATATGTGTTAGATAAATGCCTAGGCCGCTGGTCTAATCCATGCTGACATGGTGGAAACCTGCAGCGTAACCATAATGAGCTGTCTATGAAGCATTCTTCTTATAAAACAAGAGTCCTATATTGAGAAAAAAGAGATTATGAAAAGAGGAAAGAGAGAAAAAAGCACCATATTCCCATGGTAAATAAGAAGATTGCTGAGATGATCGTTGTCTGCTTGCCTTGTCATTTTGATATGGCGATTCTTTTGTATCATCGGGCAAGGGGTATGATGGCTCTATGTATGGCGCCCAGAAAAATGCTTGATGGCGGTGTTGATGTAGAGCTCGTTGGGAACCCCAAGAGGAAGGTATGATGAGCACAGCAGCAAGTTTCTCTCAGTTATGAAACCAAGGTTTAATCAAACCAGTAGGAGCAAGGAAACACCTCAAAGGTGTTACTAGCTGTGCTTTTGCAGGGCGCACTACCGGTGCTAGTAGCAACGTGGAAACCTGCACAACACAACCACAGAACTTTGTCCCCAACTTGCGATGAGGTTGTCAATCTCACCGTGTTTTGCGGAAAACAAAGGATTAAACGTATCGAATGGAAAGAAGTAAAAGTTTGCAGAAAGTAAACACAAAACAGTAAAAGATTGTAGATTGTATGTAAAAGACAAGGACCGAGATCCATAGTTCACTAGAGGTGGCTCTCCTTAGATAGATAACATGCTAGGTGAACAAATTACAGCGGGGCAATTGACAAACACCGAGAAAGCAATACATGCATATACTAATCATCTTGACTCCTTTGAGACTTGATTGGGCATTACAACATAATACATAGACCGTCATCCAACTGCATCGATGACTAATAATCCACCTTCAGGTTATCATCCGAACCCCCTCTAGTATTAAGTTGCAAGCAACAGATTATTGCTTTACGAACTGCGTGTAAAGTAAACAATACGATTGTTCTATGAACAAAGGATTGTTGTTTTCTCCCTAGTAGCAACAGCACATCTAGTACCTTAGAGATTTCTATCACTTCCCCAGATTACCAGAGGCATGAACCCACTATCGAGCAGAAATACTAACTCTTGGAGTTGCTAGCATCTACTTGGCCAAGATAGCTACTAACAACGGAAAGCATGCAAGATCTCAAATAACAAAGACATGATAGAATCAATAATCAATCTGAAATAGCATCTCAATATCCATCGGATCCCCGCAAACACAACATGTATGAATTACAAATAGATGATCTTGATCATGAACGGAGCTCACAAGATCTAAACATGAAAGCACAAAGGAGGAGAAACCAGCCATCTAGCTACTACATGGATCCGTAGTCCAAGGATGAACTACTCACGCATCACACCGGAGGCTTGCATGGTGATGAAGAAAGCCTCCAGGGTGAATTCCCGTCTCCGGCAGGGTGCCGGGAAGAGCTTCAGATCCCTCCCGATCTAGGGATGGAGATGACGGCGGCTACAGACTCTTTCGTGGATTTTTGATTGGGTACTTAGGGTTTTCGTCCCGGGGGCATATTATAGTCGAAAGGGGAGGCCAATGGGGTGCCTAGGCTGGCCACACCACCCCCTGGCGTGGGCCAGGCCTGGCCGCGTGGCCAGGTGGTGTGGCCGCCCTCTGGCCCCTCTCCGTCTCGTATTCTGGCACTTGATCACTTTCAGAAAAATAGGCACTTTGGCTTTTGTCCCGTCCAATTCCGAGAATATTCATTTTCTGACTTTCCTGGAACCAAAAACAGCAGAAAACAGGCAGCTGGCACTGTGGCTCTTGTTAATAGGTTAGTCGAAGAAATCATATGAAAAGTACTCCAAAGTTGGAACAAAACACAAGAAAGTGGATAAAACCAAGCATGGAACATAAAAAATTATAGATATATTTGCAATGTATCAACATCCCCAAGCTTAACTCCTGCTCGTCCTCGAGTAGGTAAGTGATAAAAACAAATAATTTTTGAGGTGACATGCACCATCAAAGACTTGATCAAAGATTTTGCAAAACTCAAAGCTAGGATCTTAGTATTTGAATCATAACATGAAAGACAAAGTTCTAGCAATAAGCAAAGAAACTATGATGCAACATGAAAAGGCACAAACAAAAGATTCATGAATAACATTGCTTTGCAAGACGTTTGTTTTTTTCACATAAAGAAAACATAGCATAATAGTATTCAGCTTGTCCCTCAATAGAGTAGCAAATATAAATGCATAGGACGGCTTCAAAGTTCATAAGAGTGACTAGATACAATAGTTTCAAACAAGCAATAACAAGTTATGCATCAATCAACTAGTCTTGGCACAATGCACATAGAACTAAGAATGGCTACTATGCTCTCAAAGTAGGTGCATAAAGATAGAAGGTGGAGACTCAATATAATGGTGGAAGAAATGCCTTTTTGTAAAAGGAAGTAGGGATTCAAGTCTCATAAAGAGCTTCCAAAAATTATGGTACTTATAGCTTTCAGCTCTCATTGCCCCTATCATAAGCATCTTGAAGGTGATTAAGGTTAAAGTGACACAACTAAGAGGATACGCTTGACAAGTTATAAACCGAAATCTCATGCCCCTTACGTACAAAGACCGATCCTCATGCTACTCAACTTCAGTCACGAGTAAGCTCTTGTCATTGTAAGTATATGTGTATCATTAAGAACCGCCAACGGGGTACCCCTTGCACATGATACGGGAGCTTTCCCATAATCAAAATGACAAGGCAAGCAGACAATGAGCATCTCATCGATCTTTTTATTTGCTATTTGCATAGGTTTTTATTGAGGATGCTTCATAGAGTGCTCATTATGGTGATGCTGCAAGTTTCCACCATGATTAGGCATGGCTTAGGCTAGCGGCCCAGGCGTTTCTCTAACACACATACAAACTCCATGATCTTACAAGTTCCACTTTTATTTCACACCGCCGGGATCCGTAAGCAAAAGAACATGATATCAACGGGGTACAAAGTACAAGTGCAATGTTGAAAGCGTTCCCCATGAAACATGGTTCTGCTAATTTCAACTTATAAAGCGCAAGCATATACGCAACAAAGAAGGACCCAATGGTTCAAGTTTATTAGAGGCAATAAAGTAAAGTGTGCCATCAAGTTCGTGAGAGCTTTAATCACTAGTTTTCTCATAACAAGTGAAAGGTAAACAAAAGCATGAATATACTTGGAATAGCATAAGCTAGTAGGTAGGTATCGTGGACTCTTTGGAATAACTTGGTTTAGGGAGTTAGATGCATGAGTGGAACTCATACTTTGTTGTGGAGGCTAGCAAAAGACTGGGAGCGACAAACTAAGAGAGCAATAATGGCCATAATCATGCAGAGCGACAAAACATCATTGATCAAAGCATAAAGTGATACTACAAGTTGAAAACTAAAGGATCATAAAGGCTTTGGTGACTTGAGATAGTCATAACATGGTGTGAGCATGTGCCAAGTCAACCCAAATAAAGCATCAAAGGAGAATACCACTATACTATGTTTTAATATGCTAAAACAACGCACAATTCATCCAAGGCACATTAAGCAATCTCAATTGTTTATAACAAGCCATGATAAAACAAAGAATACTAAGCATAAAGCCAAAACAATATCAAGCATGGCATGACAAAGCAGAGCCACAGTCAGAACGAGCTCTTTTTACCACAAAAGCATGAGCTTTCCTACTCTTTTCCAAACCAAACCAAACTATTTGCAAACCAATGCATGAAAGAGGGGGTCCAACCAATTTATTCAGAAAACTAAGCAAACCAAGCAAACTAAAAACCAAAACGAAAATGGAAAAAAAAGACGCTCTAAGAAAAACACAACTGTGCATGAAACAATAAAAATGAAGCGTTTGGAAGAAACCTGGGATTTTTATTGATGAAGAAGGGGATGCCTTGGGCATCCCCAAGCGTTGACGCTTGTACTTCTTGGATATTTCTTGGGGTGACACGCATGGCATCCCCAAACTTGAGCTTTAGTCCATCCTTCATCTCCTTACTCATTCCTTCCGTACACCTGAAAATTTTCCTTCATACAAAACTTCACACAATCTCATTAGCAACATTAGTGCACTTAAGATAAATAAGTCTCAAGGTTCAGTTCTAACACAAAATAAACTTCCATTAGAACACTAGCTACTGTAGCACTTCCCTCAAAAAGCTCAATTCCCCAAATAAACTCAAGAAGGAACTAACAAGAAGCAAATGCAGAAAAATGACAGAAATCTGTCTAAACAGACTAGTAGGTAAAGACGAATTTTTTCGAAGACCTTCTGTTGCTCAAATCAAAAAGTGTTGAACTAACGAAAATTAGATAACAACCTGGGGCAGAAGCACAAAACATTACAGCTCAATCCGACTTAAAGAGCTCTCTCAGGATTTTTTACGGTGAAGCACAAAAATCTGTTTCGGGACAGCAACTTTCCCAATCATTACTTCACTCTCATTAGAGGTTACTCTTAGCACAAAAAGCAAATAAAAAGGATAAGGAGAGGTTATTACAGAGGTAATAACTTCCAAGACTCAACTAAAACTCTTGGGTTATCTCCCAACAAGTACTTTTCTTTAACGCCTTTAAGTTCGGCATAAGAAGCAAAGAAAGAATCAAGTGTTCTCAAATGAAGAAGCATTAAGATCAATACTAGAAATATTTTCAACAGGGCAAGGTATATCATCCAAGTAAGTTCTAGAGGATCCTCTCTCAATGCTCTTAGGTTCACTATTCTCATCAAAAGGGTTTGCAAGAACAATCCAATCAAGATTATTTTCTATTGCATCATGTATTGCTACTAGTTTGAAGGTATTGGTATCTTAGGTTCCTCCTCGTTAGGTTCGGTTTTGTTCATATTTTCCCATGTACCAACCACATCTACACATGAGCCTAGCATATTGAAACGTTCAAAAACTTTTCTAGCTTCTTTGGCAACATCATAGAACTCCTTAAACAAAGTTTCTAGAATAAAATCCCTTTTTTCAGGGTCTTCAATTTCTTTAAGCTTAAGAAACATTACTTGCATTAAGGGGTTGAGGTTAACAAACCTAGCTTCTAACATGTGAATTAAAGAAGCTGCATCAATCTCATAGTTTGGAGCAAGTTCTACTAGGGATCTATCCTCAGTATCTTCATGCTTACTAACATGATTAAAGAATTCTTCAATGTTATCTTTCCCAATTATAGAACCACTACCAATTGGAAGGTCTTTCAGGGTGAATGTAGGGATCAACATGCTGAGCTAAGGGAGAGGTGACAACTAAAGGAGACTTAATTTTTTTGTGTTTTTGATAAAGAAAGCAAACAAGTTAAATTATTATTTTTGTGTTTTTAAAGAACCAAAACAAGCAAACAAAGCAAAAAGAAAACTAAGCAAAACAAGAACAACAAAGTAAAGAGATTGGTTATGAGGGACTCCCCTTGTGAAGATGTCCTTGACCCCCCGGCAACGACGCCAAAAAAATTGCTTGATGGCTCTGTGTATGGCGCCCAGAAAAATGCTTGATGGCGGTGTTGATGTAGAGCTCGTTGGGAACCCCAAGAGGAAGGTATGATGAGCACAGCAGCAAGTTTCCCTCAGTTATGAAACCAAGGTTTAATCGAACCAGTAGGAGCAAGGAAACACCTCAAAGGTGTTACTAGCTGAGCTTTGGCAGGGCGCACTACCGGTGCTAGTAGCAACATGGAGACCTGCACAACACAACCACAGAACTTTGTCCCCAACTTGCGATGAGGTTGTCAATCTCACCGTGTTTTGCAGAAAACAAAGAATTAAACGTATCGAATGGAAAGAAGTAAAAGTTTGCAGAAAGTAAACACAAAACAGTAAAAGATTGTAGATTGTATGTAAAAGACAAGGACCAGGATCCATAAATCACTAGAGGTGGCTCTCCTTAGATAGATAACATGCTGGGTGAACAAATTACAGCGGGGCAATTGACAAACACCGAGAAAGCAATACATGCATATACTAATCATCTTGACTCCTCTGAGACTTGATTGGGCATTACAACATAATACATAGACCGCCATCCAACTGCATCTATGACTAATAATCCACCTTCAGGTTATCATCTGAACCCCCTCCAGTATTAAGTTGCAAGCAACAGATTATTGCTTTACGAACTGCGTGTAATGTAAACAATACGATTGTTCTATGAACAAAGGATTGTTGTTTTCTCCCTAGTAGCAACAACACATCTAGTACCTTAGAGATTTCTGTCACTTCCCCAGATTACCAGAGGCATGAACCCACTATCGAGCATAAATACTAACTCTTGGAGTTGCTAGCATCTACTTGGCCAAGATAGCTACTAACAACGGAAAGCATGCAAGATCTAAAATAACAAAGACATGATATAATCAATAATCAATCTGAAATAGCATCTCAATATCCATCGGATCCCCGCAAACACAACATGTATGAATTACAAATAGATGATCTTGATCATGAACGGAGCTCACAAGATCTAAACATGAAAGCACAAAGGAGGAGAAACCAGCCATCTAACTACTACATGGATCCGTAGTCCAAGGGTGAACTACTCACGCATCACACCGAAGGATTGCATGGTGATGAAGAAAGCCTCCAGGGTGAATTCCCCTCTGCGGCAGGGTGCCGGGAAGAGCTTCAGATCCCTCCCGATCTAGGGATGGAGATGACGATGGCTACAGACTCTTTCATGGATTTTTGATCGGGTACTTAGGGTTTTCGTCCTGAGGGCATCTTATAGTCGGAAGGGGAGGCCGAGGGGGTGCCTGGGCTGGCCACACCACCCCTGGCGCGGGCCTAGCCTGGCCGCGCGGCCAGGTGGTGTGGCCGCCCTCTGGCCCCTCTCCGTCTCGTATTCTGGCACTTGATCACTTCCGGAAAAATAGGCACTTTGGCTTTTGTCCCGTTCAATTCCGAGAATATTCATTTTCTGACTTTCCTGGAACCAAAAACAGCAGAAAACAGGCAGCTGGCACGGTGTCTCTTGTTAATAGGTTAGTCCAAGAAATCATATTGAAAGTACTCCAAAGTTGGAACAAAACACAAGAAAGTGGATAAAACCAAGCATGGAACATCAAAAATTATAGATACATTTGCAATGTATCAGGGTACCCCGTTGGCGGTTCTCTATGATACACATGTACTTACAATGACAAGAACTTACCGGTGACTAAACTTGAGTAGCATGAGGAGCGGCCCTTGTATTCAAGGGACATGAGATTTCTAACTTATACTTCGTCAAGCATGTACACCATAGTTTGTTCACTTTAACCTTAATAACCTTCAAGATGCTTATGATAGGGGCAATGAGAGCTGAAAGCTATAAGTACCATAATTTTTGGAAGCTCTTTTTGAAACTTGAATCTCTGCTTCCTTCTATGAAGGCCTTTCTTTTACTTTTATGTTGAGTCTCCACCTTCTATCTTTATGCACCTACTTTGAGAGCATAGTGGCCATTCTTAGTTCTATGTGCATTGTCCCAAGACTGTTTGATTGATGCATACCTTGATATTGCTTGTTTTAAACTATTTGTATCTAGTCACTCTTATGAACTTTGAAGGTGTCCTATGCATTTATGTTTGCTACTCTATGAGGGACAAGCTGAATACCATTATCCTATGTTTTCTTTATGTGAAACAAACAAACGTCTTGCAAAGCATTGTTATTCATGAATCTTTTGTTTGTGCCTTTTCATGTTGCAACATAGTTTCTTTGTCTATTGTTAGAACTTTGTCTTTCATGTTATAATTGAAGTACTATGATCCCAGCTTTTAATGTTTTACAAATACTTTGATCAAGTTTATGATGGTGCATGTCACCTCAAAAATTATTCTTTCTTTTTATCACTTACTTACTCGAGGACGAGCATGAGTTAAGCTTGGGGATGTTGACACATTGCAAATGTATCTATAATTTTTGATGTTCCATGCTTGGTTTTATCTACTTTCTTGTGTTTTGTCCACACTTTGGAGTATTTCTATATGCTTTCTTGGACTAACCTATTAACAAGATGCCACAGTGGCAGTTGCCTGTTTTCTGCTGTTTTTGGTTCCAAGAAAGTCAGAAAATCAATATTCTCGGAATTGGACCGGACAAAAGCCAAAGTTGATATTTTACCGGAAGACTCATGGAGCCAAAAGACGAGACGGAGAGGGGCCAGGGGCCAGCCACACCATAGGGTGGCGCGGGTCCCCCTAGCCGCGCCACCAAGTGGTGTGGGCCCCTCCGGCCTCCACCGACCTTGCCCTTTCGCCTATAAGAAGCTCTCGATGCATAAACCCTAAGTAGTCAAGCCTCCAGCCATGAAAAGTTCTGCATCGCTGCCGCCACCGAAGGGTAGATTCGGGGGACAGAAAGTCTCTGTTCCGGCACCCTGCTGAGACGAGGAAGTGCCCCCGGAGCCATCTCCATCGATCTCCAGCGCCATCTCCATCACCATTGCTGATTCCCATGATGAGGAGGGAGTAGTTCTCTCTCGAGGCTAAGGGTTCTACTGGTAGCTATGTGTTCATCTCTTTCTCTATGCATGATCTTATTGAGATCATGAGCTTGTAATCTATAGATCTACCTTGCTACTCAAGTGCTTTAATAGATCTCTGCTCTCCCCATGTGTGTGAAAGTGACAACGTGCACACCATGGTGGCACTTAGGCTAGAGATTACAAATACTTGTTATGAGTTATATTTGGAGTTGGATGTCTTTATGAAATTGTGGTGTTTGTTGGAACCATCTAGTGCTCAAGGTGACAGTGTGGGGTTATCTAGATGGGAAAGACTTACTTTGAGGTGTGCTGTTATAGCCCTACCATCGATTAGAGTGTTCAACCGGAGAGTAGTTAAGAGTAGTATCATAAAGAGAAGATATTTATATGAGAGTGTTCACTAGTGAAAGTATGATCCCTAGGCCTTGTTTCTGAGCATTGAAACTTCGTTTGCAACTATATCTGTTACATGGTTGCTTGCTGCCATCTTTATTTCAGTTTGCCTTTAGTCTCTTCCACGCCATCAAACTATTTTCTGGCACCGTTACCACTTATAATTATCTATACCACTTGTATTTCACCATCTCTTCGCCGAACTAGTGCACCTATACACCTGACAAGTGTATTGGGTGTGTTGGGGACACAAGAGACTTCTTGTATCTTGATTGCAGGATTGCTTGAGAGGGAATACCTTTGACCACTTCCTCCTTGAGTTCGACAAACCTTGGGTGATCCACTTAAGGGAAAACTTGCTGCTATTCTAGAAACCTCTGCACTTGGAGGCCCAACAATTGTCTACAAGAATAGAAGTGCGTAGACATCAACTATCATAGTATTTTATTCATTTATGTTGAAAGGGGTGGATGGTTGCTTCATCAAGCTCACCACTAGACAACAAATACTTGCAGCTATATAGGGAGAGATGGAAACAACAATATCTTCCCGTAGCATTTGGTGTTGTTTACAAAGAAGACACATCAAGTTGGTGTTGGTTTTTTACCCAGCTAATGTACTGTATTGGAGAGTCTACCAAGTTTGGCACCTACTCTATTATATTTGATAGATAGAAGGTAAGTATCATCTTTAGTACACTAAATCATGTACAAAGATCTATGAATATTTAATAATATCTAGTGCATTAAATTTAATCAAGGCATGCTCAAAGCAGTAAGCACAATATTTCCCCAATCTCCTCAGAGATATTGTCTTAGGCATATAGGCCAATTTCTAGAGTGTTGGGTTCATAGGGGAGGAGCTGAATAAATTCATGGATTCTGCTAGTCATGCCTTGACCAAAAATTCCGTTGACCTTGCAATGTCATGTATGAAAAATGAAGGTGAGGATGCTTATAATTGGGTAGCTCAAATAGCACCTAAAGCATGGTCTAGGCATGCATTTGATTACAAATATAAGACTAATTTTGTTGTGAACAACCTTAGTGAGGTGTTCAACAAGATGATCTTAGATGTGAGGGGCAAACCAATCAAGACAATGATTGATGATATAAGGTGAAAATTAATGGTCAAGTTTAGTGGAATTAGGAAGAAGACAAAAAGGACCATATGTGAGATTACCCCAAGAGAAACTAGAATTGTCAAAGAGGTACTCCAGGGATTTCACGACCAATAATGAAGACGTTGGGCTTTGGGAAGTTTCAAGTGGGTGAAGAAATCATGTCAATTTGGTTACAAGAACATGTGGGTGCAAGAACTGGAATTTGATAGGTATCCCTTGTAACCATGCTGTAGAAACAATAATGAAAATTTCACTGGCATCTAGAAGATTATATGAATGACTTATTCAAAAATCCATTGTACATATAGGCATACAAGCATGCCATTTACCTTGTTCTAGTCCCTGAAAATTGTACAAGGACAAATACCCAAGACATTGACCATCTAGTCTTTAGAGAGAAGCCTGGAAGGAAGGAAATAATGATAAGAAAGTGCCAATTTAACATACCAGCCTCTAAAGATTCAAATAGGATGGGTTCTAAAACTTGCAGCAACTTCAAGCAGGTTGTGTCGTGGTGGTGGCACGGCAGATACCATGGATAGGCTAAATATGGGGCCAATATGTGCTAGGGGAATCCAGGAAGGGAAACCGTGGTGATTCCACGCACAAATTATGTTGTATTTCCTCTATCAATGGTGTTTACAAGTGCTCTTCGAGCTAATGGTGAGAAGGAGACTATGTCTCTTACTCCCCACTACCTAGCTCTAGAGTTGTACCTTAGACAGAGAAAAATGATCGATCCCTCTCTATGGAGGCCCCGGTGCTCCTTATATAGGAGAGCCCGGGTTACAAAGTTAGGGCACACGTGGCAGCATATTCGACGAATATGCTCCTCGACTAAAGCTAGATGCTTCTTTATTCCCTTTAACGGCTCGTCTAGGCTTTGGACGTAACCCACTACGTGATCTTTGTCTTTAAGCGTCACCAGACAGGGGCTACGTCAGCCGACATTGCCCGCGTCATCCTGGTCGCCCATGACCCGCTGGTCCTCTCTGCTTTGCTTAGCTCAAGCTACAGTTTGCAAAGCCACCTTTTGACTAGCGAGAGATTCCTTCCTTCTCTTCGAAGCCATATGATAGTCCGGCTAGCACGTGGCTAACCCGGTTACGAGAGTACCTGCATAATAGACAGAAAAACTTGGCTGGCATATATTTTATGCCGGTCGGGTTAAGGCTAGGGATATTATCCACGGGCCGGGTTACTCCGTAAGTCGGCTTGCCTTGAGGTGACCCGGCCAGCACTTGCTTTGACCATGTCGTACCTCGGCTAACTTGACCTTTATCCCCCGGTGTTACCCTACTCGGGGGTATCCCCCCAACATTAGTCCTCAAAGCTGGTGCGGTCTTAGCAACTTTAGTTGTTAAGGCCACAGCAGGTTACCATATCTGGATATTTGCTTCTTTGACCGGATTACCTCGTAATCCGGACTTTTTCCTCTTGCGATCCCTTGGCTCATTCCGAGTTATTCCTCGCTGGTCGGGTCTCTTGCTCGCTCATCTAGGTTACCTTTCCTTCTCTTGTACGCTTCCCCACGTCCTACGTGGAGGGTAATCATCATTTTGCCTCATTTTAAGGGCCACGCGCATTTAATGCGCCAGTTACTGTTGCAATGTCAGGAATAACTACCGTGTGCGTCCCTTCACTGCCACGCCTCGTTAACTCTAACACCATGTCGCGTCATGGGATCTTCTGCTCCAAGTGGCCCTTGTTGTGGCCATGCCCTGATTTGCTGATTCGGCTGTGTACACGTCTGTTGCGTGTGGCGTGGCAACCACAAAGGATCCACTACACGCCCTCTCGCGCGGTTAAGTAGGGGGCCTGTGGCAATCTTTGGGGAAGTTTCCCATTCCTCTTGCGCTTCCCAGCCTCCTCTCTCTCTTACTGCAACTCCACTGCCACCGCTGCTCCTTCGCCATAGCTGCGCCGCCGCGTCCATGCTTAGTATCTCTTCACATCTGCGGCGCTGCCTCCATTCAAGATTTCCACCACGGGTCCCTGCGCCTCTAGGTTCCCCGCCTCCAGTTACTTTTACTCTAATTTTCTTCTCGAGGACCTCGACCTCACCATGACAGAGGAAGAGGCTGCCGTGGTGGTGCAGCAACAGGAGGAGGAGACCCGCGAGCACGGTGCATGGGACGGCGTGTTCGTTTGTGAAGAAGATCTTGATTGGCTCTACGACACGCGCCGCATTCGCATAGGCATCGCCTGCCGCCTCGCCTCCAACGAGATTTCTCCCTCTCCCAATCCAGGGGAGTATGTGGTTTTTCTTTCTCATTTTCAGTGTGGCTTCGGCCTTTCTACCTCTGACTTCTTTTTCGATTTCATCTCTACGTATCAATTGCAACCACATCATCTCCCTGCCAATGCCATCACTTCTTTATCCTCTTTTGCCTCTGACATAGAGGAATACCTCGGCCTCTGGCCATCTAAGGAGCTGTGGATCAAGTTCTTCGTCCTCCGGAAGGACGTTGTTCCGGATAAAGGGCTTATCCCGGCTGAGAAACATCTGACCCAATGCGGTGGAGCCTCCATATCTCCCCGCAAGAGCTCCGCATTTCCTCGGGTCACCGGGCTCGAGTCTTGCAAAGCCTGGGCCCGGACTTTTTTCTACGTCCGGAATTCAACTTCCGAGGACTTGATCTGGCTCCTCCCCTTCAAGCTCGGACCTCCATATACCTCTCTTTGGGAGAGCATCCCCAAGCGACCCACAGCCCTGGTGAACCAGGTGGAGCGCCGGATCAAGGAGCTGCTGAAGGAGAAGCTGCGGGGGAAGATATCATGATTACTTTTGTTCGCAGCCGAGTCTCCCCTGCAGAAACATGCTCACAAGATTTGTTACTTGAGTGGCTCCCTCGACCCCCACCGGACTTCCTCCATTGAGCTTGATAACTCGGCGGTTTACCGCCGGATTAAGTCCATTTTCAACATGGAGAAGGAATTCTCCAAAGATTGGGAATGGGGGCTTGATCCCTTCACCCGGGACAACCCTCCTCCAAAGGTAAACTTCCCTCTTATTGTTTTCTGGATCTTTCTTTATGTCGGATTATTTTCTTAACTTTAGCTATTACTATCTTGTTCTCAGTGATTCCTCCAGCAGCCAATTGAGGATGGCGAGGTGCTGGCGAGCAAGTGGGTATCGGACCACGCCGAGGGAGACAAGGTGGAGCCTGATCTGGAGACCTTCCTGCCCACTCCGGACGTCGTCAAACGTAGCTCTGGTAAGGCCTCTTCTTTAAGGGAGTTGCCGGATGACGATGACTCGGATATTGAGGTTCTAGGGGTACTTGACCCGGTTCCCATCTCTTACGCATATTTGGTTATGTTCGAATCTTCAGCTAACCCGACCGGTCAGGTCCATGAGGTTCCCCCCTCGCCATGGGTGGTCCGGTTCCTGCTCCTTCCCAGAAGCGCGCGGCAACTTCGGAGGCACCGCCGCCCAAGAAGAGGCAGAAGAAGTCCGGGGGTGAAAGCCTCGACTAAGCCGGCCACCAAGAGCATGGTCCGGAGGGCGCCCAAACCTCGGGTACCCCCAACCTCAAACGAGTAAGTCTTTTCACATTTGCACTTGGGGTTTTTTCCTTTCTGTTTCCACCCTTGCTTCTTATCTGTCTTATCTTTCTTTTCTTGACTTGGTGCTTTTATTCTCTAGAGATCCTAGGGTTATTCCCTAGAGTGGCTCTGGCATTGCCTCTCCAATCCGGAGCAGTCCTTCCCCCCTCCCCCGCAATTACGACACTCTCCCGCTCAGCCCTATTCAAGAGGGCTCCACGGTTATGCCTGACCAGAGCCCACCTCATCATGAGGAGGGCAATGTCGGCGCGGGGGGTAGTGGGGCGTCTCAGGATACGGCCATGCCGGATCTTCCTAGTTCCTCTTCGGCCTAGCGCCAAGTGTTGAGGTGCCAGTTTCATCGGCACCACCCCAAACAAGTTCTCCTTCAGCTCCATCAGCAGCACCAGCACCAGCATCAGCGGCACCAACACCACCAGCATCAGAAACAGCACCACCAGCACTAGCATCAGCACCAGCACCAGCACCTGCATCAGCAATAGCACCACCAGCACCGACACCAGCAGCAGCAGCCTCAGCAGCTTCCACTAGGCCTCCCAAGAGGAAAGCCCCATCAACTCCCTCCAGATCAACTGTGTCGATCGCAGATATCTTCTAGCCAGTTCCTCATGCTTCATCCGGATCAGCGACCTTTGATCTTCCGCCGTGTCCTCCTTCATCCGGCAAGCTTAAGAAGGCTATCAGGCTAACCGAGGGTACTCCTTCCAGGTCTTCCACCGTCGGATCAGGGGGTAACAGGCAGCTGGTCCTGCATACTAGCCCTGCCACAGCTCAATCCGCAAGGCGAGAAGCCCATGTCAAAGGCTTGGTGGCGAGCTACTCTCCTAGCAGCGAAAGTTATAGTCCACTGCTTCTGGAGTATGTGCGTAATTGGAACAACGCCGAGTTCATCGACCCCAAGGATGACCTGTAAGAGAAGTTCGGCCCAGCCGAGTTCAGTGCGTAGATGAATTCCGCCACCAAGGCCATCTCTTTGGCTGGCCGGATGATGGAGGTAACTCTTTTCCTCTTCTATGGTACTTTGTATGCATGAGCACTTGTCGATATATTCCCTAGTCCCCGAGCCTCCAAGGGAGTAACTTGTTATTCGGTTGGATGCTCCTAGAGAATTTAGTTTTTGTCCTTAGCAATTTCAAATATTGACAAACTTAGAGCCGAGTTAAATTCCACTTGGCCCAGATCTTGTAGACTTCGAATATCCACACACCTAGAGCTGGGTTAAGTTCCACTTGGCCCGGATCTTGTAGACTTCGAATATCCACACCTAGAGCTGGGTTAAGTTCCACTTGACCCGGATTTTGTAGACTTCGAATATCCATACACCTAGAGCCAGGTTAAGTTCCACTTGGCCCAGATCTTGTAGACTTCGAATATCCACACACCTAGAGCCGGGTTAAGTTCCACTTGTCCCGGATCTTGTAGACTTTGAATATCCACACACCTAGAGCCAGGTTAAGTTCCACTTGGCCCGGATTTTGTAGACTTCAAATATCCACACACCTAGAGCCGGGTTAAGTTCCACTTGGCCCGGATCTTGTAGACTTCGAACATCCACACACCTAGAGCCGGGTTAAGTTCCACTTGGCCCGGATCTTGTAGACTTCGAATATCCACACACCTAGACCCGGGTTAAGTTCCACTTGGCCCGGATTTTGTAGACTTCAAATATCCACACACCTAGAGCCGGGTTAAGTTCCACTTGGCCCGGGTCTTGTAGACTTCGAATTACTTTTTACTTTGCCTTTGAACTTGACATTGCCTTGCTTATTTCAGATTACCACTAACCGCCGATCCACTGAGTTTCAGCGCCTGCTGGACTCCTATAAAGACGTTCGCGCGCATTATGGCAAACTCCTAGAGGAGCACCAGAAGAAGGGTAATGTTTCTTACTTAGACTTTTCCTTCTTCCATTTTCGTTCATTCGAGTTATCCGTATTAATTTTTCTATCCGTACCACACAACCGAGGTTGAAGCTGAGAATATCATCTTGTGGAAGAATATGGCTGAGATCAAAGGTATCTTATCTCGCTCACCCCATCATTGTGCATTCTTTTCTTCACCCGGTGGATATTTATACTCTGGCTCTGCCGGATTAATCCACTGTTGCAGTTTCTCTTGAAGACAGTGTTCCTATGCCTGATATGATGACCCATTTCCTCGAACAAACAGGGAAACATGAGGCTGAACTGAAGAAAAAGAACGATGCGATAGCTCGGCTGCGGCTCCAGGACTCAGAAATTACTCGGTTGAATGCTGAAATTCAGAGGCTTAAGGACCTCCATAAGTCCGAACTGGAGACAGCTGACCAGGAGTTTGCTAAGGAAAAAGAGCGTTTAACCACACAAATTGCTAACAGATAACTCCTCAAAGTCCAGCCAGTAATTGATACTCCTTGGCGGCAAGTTGTTTAGCCAAACTCTCGCTGGTCCTTCCAACATTTGAGGTACATATCTCACTGCACATCTCAAATTTCCAGTTGCAATTTTGACTGCTGTTGCATAATCAATGATCCAATCCTCAGGTCTGGTGCTCCCATCGTAGGTCCTTGTTCCTCTGGCCAACTGAAAGTTCAGTACTGGTGGCTCCTTCATGATCCAGGGCCCAAAGCATGCCGGACTAGGAGGACCTTGTACTTCGATTAGCTCCAACCTATAAATTCTATCGAGCTTCAGCCTCACGTCATCTGGCTGCAAGTTTCTACTTGCCAGCCTGGACCCAATTATGTGGTGATCCGGTCTAGGGTATCCATCGTTGATCATCGCCGAATAACAATCATTGTATCTCTCCTGATCCGGATAAGCATTCTGATGTTGCGCTGCTTGACCTGCACTGTCCTGCTGAGGTGCATGTTGCCCCACTCTCGCCAGACCATGCTGTCCGTCATTGCAGTTGGTAGCGTTCTGTTGACCGGCATTGCCTTGGTCGCGGTTACCTCAGTCAGCCTCACCTCGGCTGGTACTATGACGATCTTCGTCCACTTGCACTGGTTTGCCTTTTCCAGCTCTTACCGGGTCATAAGGAACCATCTGTTTGTCTCTTCTCCCGGAGTTTACCACCTCTTCTCTCCTGGGATTGTGACCCGGAGATGATGCAGCTCACCGGACTTGGACGGGTTATTTCTAGCCGAATGAACTTCATGCGATGCTCTTGGTGGTACCGGGTTTTCCTTGTTCATTTCCTTGTTTTACTGGCAAGCTACCCTCAACAAGTGGTTTACCCTCTCCTATTGACTTTGCTGGGCCTCTCCGGTTAGACCCTCTAACTCGGACGCGACCGCGTTTGCTGCTCTGAGGTTCTTTGCCAGGGTACTATACCTCTCTAGCACTCATGTTACTATTGTGGCTGTCTGACCCGGTCTAGGCTCCTATTCCTTGTCAATCTCAGTGATCAGGTTTCTACCTTGAATTCTTGCTCCATCTAAGTGGTTTGCCTTTACATATTCCCTTAGAGTAATGTTCAAGGACTGCTGCAACTCAGCTACTTTCTTCGCGCCAGCTAACATTTTCTGCGTAGTTTCCTCTAGCTCAGCCTGTGCCTGAGCCGGGTCTGCCATAGGAGCTATTGGCGTTGCTAGGCTATCTATCACTTGCTGGAGCACATTCTCTCGCCTCTCTAGTGGGGGAAACCTAGACCTTGCCTACTTTGTCGTGACCTCCGGCTCTGGCGCCGGATCCTTGCTTGCTCCCACGTCTCGCGCGGCCATCATGACCTCAACACTGCTAGCGGGGCGAGTGATACGCACGCCGTGAGCTGTCCTGAGGAGTAGTTCGCCCCCTTCGACGATGTGCCGTGATGAACATAGGACTCGTCCATGCCGACATAGATCTTATGCGTACCAAGCTTGATGAATACGCCGTTGCACAGAGGGGGACGCCTGCCGAAGCTCCCTGCGTTGTTGCTGACGTAGTCCAGCGCTCTGAAGCGCTGAACCAGGCCGGAGACAACGCGCTCGCCGGTGTTGGAGATGCTTCCCGTTCGGATTTTCACCCCTTCTAGTGATACATTGCAAATGTATCTATAATTTTTGATGTTCCATGCTTGGTTTTATCCAATTTCTTGTGTTTTGTCCACACTTTGGAGTACTTTTCATATGATTTCTTGGACTAACCTATTAACAAGAGCCACAGTGCTAGCTACCTGTTTTCTGCTGTTTTTGGTTCCAGGAAAGTCAGAAAATGAATATTCTCGGAATTGGATGGGACAAAAGCCAAAGTGCCTTTTTTTCGGAAGTCATCAGATGCCAGAATACGAGACGGAGAAGGGCTAGGGGCTGGCCACACCACCAGGCCACGCGGCCAGGCCTGGCCCGTGCCAGGGGGTGGTCTGGCCGACCCTAGCACCCCCTCGGCCTCTCCTTCTGCCTATAAGATGCCCTCGAGACGAAAACCCTAAGTACCCGATCAAAAATCCACGAAAGAGTCTGTAGTCGCCGTCATCTCCATCCCTAGGTTGGGAGGGATCTGAAGCTCTTCCCGGCACCCTACCGGAGAGGGGAATTCACCCTGGAGGCCTTCTTCATCACCATGCAAGCCTCCGGTGTGATGCGTGAGTAGTTCATCCTTGGACTACGGATCCATGTAGTAGCTAGATGGCTGGTTCTCCTCCTTTGTGCTTTCATGTCTAGATCTTGTGAGCTCCGTTCATGATCAAGATCATCTATTTGTAATTCTGCATGTTGTGTTTGCGGGGATCCGATGGATATTGAGATGCTATTTCAGATTGATTATTGATTCTATCATGTCTTTGTTATTTGTGATCTTGCATGCTTTCCGTTGTTAGTAGCTATCTTGGCCAAGTAGATGCTAGCAACTCCAAGAGTTAGTATTTATGCTCAATAGTGGGTTCATGCCTCTGGTAATCTGGGGAAGTGACAGAAATCTATAAGGTACTAGATGTGCCGTTGCTACTAGGGAGAAAACAACAATCCTTTGTTCATAGAACAATCGTATTGTTTACATTACACGCAATTCGTAAAGCAATAATCTGTTGCTTGCAACTTAATACTAGAGGGGGTTCGGATGATAACCTGATGGTGGATTATTAGTCATAGATGCAGTTGGATGGCGGTCTATGTATAATGTTGTAATGCCGAATCAAGTTCCAAAGGAGTCAAGATGATTAGTATATGCATGTATTGCTTTCTCGATGTTTGTCAATTGCCCCGCTTTAATTTGTTCACCTAGCATGTTATCTATCTTAAGGAGAGCCACCTCTAGTGAACTATGGATCCCGGTCCTTTTTCTTTACATACAATCTACAAACTGTTTACTTCTTTGTGTTTACTTTCTGCAAACTATTACTTCCTTCCATTCGATACGTCTAATCCTTTGTTTTCAGCAAAACACGGTGATATTGACAACCTCATCGCAAGTTGGGGACAAAGTTCTGTGGTTGTGTTGTGCAGGTCTCCACGTTGCTACTAGTACCGGTAGTGCGCCCTGCCAAGGCTCAGCTAGCAACACCTTTGAGGTGTTTCCTTGATCCTACTTGTTCGATTAAACCTTGGTTTCATAACTGAGGGAAACTTGCTGCTGTGCTCATCATACCTTCCTCTTGGGGTTCCCCAACAAGCTTGTTAATACACGAGCCTGAAGGGAATATGCCCGAGAGGCAATAATAAAGTGGTTATTATCTTATTCCATGTATATGATAAATGTTTTTTTGCATGCTATAATTGTATTAATTGGAAACGTTAATACATGTGTGTTCAATAAACAAAATACAAAGTTCCTAGTAATGCCTCTCATATAAACTAGCTCGTTGATTAACAAGATGATCAAGGTTTCCTGATCATGGACATTGGATGTTGTTAATAACGAGGTCACAACATTTGTGAAATGATGTGATGAACATTCATCCAAAGTATAGCATTACGATCAAAGTTATTATGTTTATATTGCTATAACATTATACGAAGTAATCTTAGTCCTTAGACCATGAGATCATGTTAATTGCTAACACCAGAAGAGTATCTTGATAACATCAAACGTCACACCGTAACAGGGTGACTATAAAGGTGGGTTCAATGCTACGAAGGTGTTATGTTGAGGCTCATGGATCAAGAGTGGTATTTTTCCATCTCGATGACAGATAGATATACTCTGGCCCCTCTCGGTAATATCACATTGAAATAGCTTGCAAGCAAGTGATGTGATCACTAGAATGTTATATCACGGGAACGAGAAAAGAGTGCATGTCGGTAACGAGATCAAACTAGTTATTTGGATGCCAATGATCGAATCTCGGACATGTAATATATCGCAAGACAAAGGGATTTAGTTACGACATTAAAGGTTCACACGATCACAAGAGTCATCGTTGAATATGTGGGAATCAGTACGGATCTCCAGGTCCCATTGCTGATTATTGATCGGAGAGGGGTCTCGATCATGTCTGCATTATTCGCGAACCGTAGGGTGACACACTTAAGGGATACCGACACCATCTGGAGCAAATATGTTTCAGATAAAGATTTAAGAAAGCGTTGGAATTATTTCAATAGACACCGAAACTGTTTTGGGTGAAATTGCTGAAATTGGTTCTGCATGTAATATTGAAATGTTGCAGGGGGTTTTATGTGAATGTTTGTTAATGAAAGTAATTAACAAAATTCTGAATCAAATCAAGAAAAGAGTTTTATTAAATGAGAGAGCATTAAATTTGGAGAAATTTAATGCATTTAAAGTGGAGACTTTAAAAGAGAATGTGAAGGGGCATTTTATGTGGAGGGGGTTACCACCACATGAATGGTGGAGGTGAAGGGATACCCTCCCCTCCTCCTATAAAAGGCCCCCTCTCACACCTTCATACACACACCTCCTCGTGAAGGATCTTTCTCCCCCTCTAGTTATTCCCCATGGTCTCGAATTAGCGAGATAGATGTTCCCGGTGGCTTTATCTGGAAAGGAGTTGCTGCCTCCGCTGCTTTGCTAGAGCGAGGGATGGAGGTTGTCGGGGTACCGGACGTGTGTGCGATCACGGATGCACCGCTGCTTTGCGGTGCTGGACTTGGTGGTGCTAGACTTGCTGGAGCTAGATCTGATGGACGTGCTGGAGCCGGACCTGCTGGACTTCATCATGATCTTGAGATCGGCAAGTGTATGACTACATCATCCACGAGTTCCAACTCGTTAACAAAGCTTTGTTGTCTTCGAGGGTAAGTTCTCTATGGATGTATATCCACCCGTTGCTTGTATCTAGTATATAGATCTTGGCGTATAGTTCCCACCGTAGGAATTTTTTTGTTTTCTATGCTGCGAACCCAACAAAGCCATCAAGCACTTTTCTGGCACTGTTGTCGGGGAGTCAAGGACATCTTCACAAGGGGAGTCCCTCATAACCAATCTCTTTACTTTGTTATTTTTTTTTGCTTAGTTCATTTTTGTTTTGTTTGCTTGTTTCTTTATTCAAAAACACAAAACAATTAGTTTTACAAGTTTGCTTTCTTTATCAAAAACACAAAAAAATAACTACTCTTGAAACCACTAAGTTGTGTGACTTCACTAGCACTACCAACAATGATTTTATGAGCACACCTACTACTCCACCTGTGCCTGAAGATACTTTCTTTGAGATAAAACCTGCGTTACTCAATCTTGTTATGAGAGCACAATTTTCTGGTATTGGTAATGAAGATGCCGCTGCCCATCTAAATAACTTTGTTGAACTTTGTGAGATGCAAAAGCATAGGGATATAGATGGTGATATTATTAAGCTAAAATTGTTTCCTTTCTCTTTGAGAGGAAAAGTTAAAGAATGGTTGAATTCCTTAACTAGGAATAGTATTAATTCTTGGACTAAATGCAAAGATGCTTTCATTGGAAAATACTATCCACCTGCTAAGATTATATCTATGAGAAGTGAAATAATGAAGTTTAAACAATCTGATAATGAACATGTTGCTCAAGCTTGGGAAAGAATGAAATCTTTGGTTAAGAATTGCCCCACTCACGGACTGACTGCTTGGATGATCATCCAAACTTTTTATGCAGGATTGAACTATTCTTCAAGGAACCTATTGGATTCTGCTGCTGGAGGTACCTTTATGACCATCACTTTGGGTGCTGCAACAAAACTTCTGGACAATATGATGGTTAATTATTCTGAATGGCATACTAAGAGAGCTCCACAAGGCAGGAAGGTAAATTCTGTTGAGGAAACCTCCTCCTTGAGTGGTAAGTTTGATATTATTATGTCTATGCTTGTTAATGGGAAAGCCCATATTGATCCAAATAATGTTCCTTTAGCAAGTTGATGTGAACTTCATAAGAAATAATAATTTTGGCAATAATGCTTATAGGAGTAATTTTGGTAACAACAATTATAAGCCATATCCTCCCAACAATGGTAATGCTTACGAAAATTCTTACAACAATAATAGGAGTGCACCCTCTGAACTTGAAGTTATGCTTAAAGACTTTATTAGTAAACAAACTGCTTTCAATAAAACTATTGAGGAAAACCTCTCTAATGCTAAAAGAAATATAGCATCTTTGGCTGAAGCTCGATCTTCTTTGAATAAAATGGCTGCTAAACCTGAAACTAATGATAATCCCTTTGCAGCTACTAATGCCATACAAGTAAGAATTGATGAAAATGTTAGACTATTAGCTGAATTACATGCTAAGTGGGAAAGAGAAGATGAAATTGCTAGAAACATTAGTGTTTCTACTATTACCACCACTAGTGTTGAGGATAGTAATAGTTCTACTACTTTAAATGATAATTATGATTTTGATCTTGATGGTTGTAACATCTCTGAAGTTATTAAGTTCCTACAAAAGCTTGCTAAAAGTCCTAATGCTAGTGCTACGAACATGGCCTTTACAAAACACATTACTAATGCTCTCATAAAGATTAAAGAAGAAAAGATGAAACATAAAGCTTCTATTCCTATAAAAAATAAGATGGTTGGGAACCCATCATTAATATGAGAGTGAATGACTTTGATTTCAAAGCTTTATGTGATCTTGATAGTAGTGTTTCTATTATGTCTAGAAGGATTTATGATATGCTTGATTTGCCTCCTCCTGAAGATTGTCATTTGAATGTCCCACTTGATGATAATGCTAAAAAGAAAATCGTGGGGAGTCTTAATGATGTTCTTATTATGGTTAACAATGCCTATGTCCCCGTTGATTTCTATGTTTTGGATGTTGAATGCAATGCTTCTTGTCCTATTACTTTGGGAAGACCTTTTCTTAGAACTGTTGGTGCCATTATTGATATGAAAGAAGGCACCATTAAATATCAACTCCCACTCAAGAAAGGTATAGAACACTTCCCTAAGAAGACAGAGAATATTTCTTTTCTTCTCCTATGAAAACAAAATTTGGTCTTAATGCTTCTTCATTTGAGAACACTTGATTCTTTCTTGCTTCTTATGCCTAACTTAAAGGCGTTAAAGAAAAAATACTTATTGGGAGATAACCCAAAAGTTTTAGATGAGTCTTGGAAGTTATTACCTCTGTAATAACCGCTCCTTATCCTTTTTATTTGCTTTTTGTGCCAAGAGTAAGCTCTAATGAGAGAGAAGTAATGATTGGGAAAGTTGTTGTCCCGAAACAGATTTCTATGCTTCACCGTAAAAATTCGTGTAAAATCTATGAACGTCTTTTTGAGGCACAAATTTTTATGCTTCTGCCCGAGGTTGTTATCTAACTTTCGTTAGTTCAACACTTTTCGATTTCAGCAACAGAAGGTCTTCGAAAAAATTCATCTTTACTTGCTGGTCTGTTTTGACAGATTTCTGCCTTTATTTGCATTTCCTTCTTGTTGGTTCCTTTTTGAGTTCTTTTGGGGAATTGAGCTTTTTGAGGGAAGTGCTACAGTAACTAGTTTTTTAATGGAAGTTTATTGGTGTTAGAACTGAACCTAAAGACTTATTATCTTGAGTGCACTAATGTTGCTAATAAAGATTGTGTGAAGTTTTGTATGAAGGAAAAATTTCAGGTGTATGGAAGGAATGAGTAATGAGATGAAGAATGGACTAAAGCTCAAGCTTGGGGATGCCACGCGTGTCACCCCAAGAAATATCGAATAAGTACAAGCGTCAAATCTTGGGGATGCCCAAGGCATCCCCTTCTTCATCAATAAAAATCCCAGGTTTCTTCCAAATGCTTCATTTTTATTGTTTCATGCACAGTTGTGTTGTTCTTGGAGCGTCTTCTTTTTCGTTTTTGTTTTGGTTTTTTGTTTGCTTAGTTTTCTGAATAAATTGGTTGGACCCCCTCTTTCATACATTGGTTTGCAAATAGTTTGGTTTGGTTTGGAAAAGAGTAGGAAAGTTCATACTTAAGTGATAAAGAGAGCTTGTTTTTGACTGTGGCCTATGCTTTGTCATGCCATGCTTGATATTGTTTTGGATTTATGCTTAGTATTCTTTGCTGTAGCATTACTTGTTATAAACAATTGAGATTTCTTAATGTGCCTTGGATGAATCATGCATTGTTTTAGCATATTAAAGCATAGTATAGTGGTATTCTCCTTTGATGCTTTATTTGGGTTGACTTGGCGCATGCTCACACCATGTTATGACTATACCAAGTCACCATAGCCTTTATGATCCTTTAGTTTTCAACTTGTAGTATCACTTTATGCTTTGATCAATGATGTTTTGTCGCTCTGCATGATTATGGCCATTATTGCTCTCTTAGTTTGTCGCTCCCAGTCTTTTGCTAGCCTCCACAACCAAGTATGAGTTCCACTCATGCATCCAACTCCCTAAACCAAGTTATTCCAAAGAGTCCACCAAACCTACCTACTAGCTTATGCTATTCCAAGTATATTCATGCTTTGGTTTACCTTCCAAATTAAACTTGTTATGATAAAACTAGTGATTAAAGCTGTCACGAACTTGATGACACACTTTACTTTTTTGCATCTAATAAACTTGATCCATTGGGTCCTTCTTTGTTGCGTATATGCTTGCGCTTTATAAGTTGAAATTAGCAGAACCATGTATCATGGGGAACGCTTTCAACATTGCACTTGTACTTTGTACCCCATTGATATCATGTTCTTTTGCTTATGGATCCCGGCGGTGTGAAATAAAAGTGGAACTTGTAAGATCATGGAGTTTGTATGTGTGTTAGAGAAACGCCTGGGCCGCTAGCCTAAGCCATGCCTAATCATGGTGGAAACTTACAGTATCACCATAATGAGCACTCTATGAAGCATCCTCAATAAAAACCGATGCAAATAGCAAATAAAAAGATCACCGAGATGCTCATTGTCTGCTTGCCTTGTCATTTTAGTTATGGGACAGCTCCTGTATCATGTGCAAGGGGTACCCCGCTGGCGGTTCTTTATGATACACATGTACTTACAATGACAAGAGCTTACTCGTGACTAAAGTTGAGTAGCATGAGGTTCGATCTTCATAAGTAAGGGGCATGAGATTTCGGTTTATAACTTGCAAGCATATCCTCTTAGGCTCTGTTTGTTAGCGTTGTGGCTGCAGCTTCGTGTTTTGGAATCGCCGGAGAAAACAAACAGCCAAATTTTGGGCCACGCGGAAGAGAAGCGGCAAGGAAAATTGCACTACGGATTGCGGTCGATCCAAAGCGGCGCTGGAGCCGATTCCCGAGCTTTTCAGCGCTTCTCGCATAGCAGCGGACAAAACTGCCCTCCACACTTCGTGAAAATTACACCCATCTGCCACCGCACCCAGGCTGCCTCCTGCCCCAAACGCGGACATGGAAATCGCCCCCGACCCGACCTTCTATCGCCCCCATGGAAGGTAAGGGTTAGGGTTTCCGCAGCCCCTTCCTGCCGCGTCCCATCCCCGCCGCCGGTCGCCGTCCCTGCCATCCACGCCCCCCTCCACCACTCCTTCGTCCTCGCTCAGTTCTGGACCGCCATGGACAGGTTCCCAGCCGCCTCCCTTCCCCACCGCCTCCCTCCCCCGACACCGGTCATCGTCTCTCTTCCCCACCACCTCCCTCCCCCGATGCCGGTCGCCTTCCCCCTTCCCCGCTGCCGGTCGCCGTTCAGGACCTGCCCGACCCTAGTCACCACTGCCTCGCATGGGGAGGGGTTGCACACCACCAGCGAGCTCGCCAGCATGGGGATACGGCGCCGGGTACGAGCTCGCCAGCATGAGGAGAAGGCACCGGGGCACGAGCTCCACCAGCGACCTTGCCGGACTGCTCCGTCAAGATTGGCCAATTTCAGAAAATAGAAATAGATAAGAAATAAAAAAGATAGAATAGAAGAGAAAGCCTAAAAATAGCACCAAAATTATTTTGATAAAAACATGTTTGCAGTTATTTTAGCAAAAAAAGTAGGTTAATTGAGATAATTTACCTCTTAAGCAAATCAGTAATGTTAAAAGAGTCAAAATTAAGACCTTGAACATGTTTTTAAGAGAAAAACTGTTAGAAACAACTTAATTTATTTCAAATTAACATTTATACAATATATTCTTCCATCAAGGACATTTTAGACATTTCAATCCGATAACCAGCAATAGCAGTCGTCAAAAGCACTCCTGCCAAACACCAAATCTCTACTTCCGACAGCTGCTTCCTACAACTGATTTTCTACAGCTGATTTTCCACAGCTGATTTTCAACAGCTACAGCCCAAACAAACACAACCTTAGTTGTGTCACTTTAACCTTAATCACCTTCAAGATGCTTATGATAGGGGCAATGAGAGCTGAAAGCTATAAGTACCGTAATTTTTGGAAGCTCTTTATGAGACTTGAATCCCTACTTCCTTTTACAAAGGCCTTTCTTCCACCATTACATTGAGTCTCCACCTTCTATCTTTATGCACCTACTTTGAGAGCATAGTGGCCATTCTTAGTTCTACGTGCATTGTCCCAAGATTAGTTGATTGATGCATAACTTGTTATTTCTTGTTTTAAACTATTGTATCTAGTCACTCTTATGAACTTTGAAGGTGTCCTATGCATTTATATTTGCTACTCTATTGAGGGACAAGCTGAATACTATTATGCTATGTTTTCTTTATGTGAAATAAACAAACGTCTTGCAAAGCATTGTTGTTCATGAATCTTTTGTTTGTGCCTTTTCATGTTGCATCATAGTTTCTTTGTCTTATTGTTAGAACTTTCTCTTTCATGTTATGATTGAAGTACTATGATCCTAGCTTTGAATGTTTTACAAATACTTTGATCAAGTCTTTGATGGTGCATGTCACCTCAAAAAAATTTCATTCTTTTTATCACTTACCTACTCGAGTACGAGCAGGAGTTAAGCTTGGGGATGTTGATACATTGCAAATGTATCTATAATTTTTGATGTTCCATGCTTGGTTTTATCCACTTTCTTGTGTTTTGTTCCAACTTTGGAGTACTTTTCATATGCTTTCTTGGACTAACCTATTAACAAGAGCCACAGTGCCAGCTGCCTGTTTTCTGTTGTTTTTGGTTCCAGGAAAGTCAGAAAATGAATATTCTCGGAATTGGATGGGACAAAAGCCAATGTGCCTATTTTCCTGGATGTCATCAAGTGCCAAAATACGAGACGGAGAGGGGCCAGGGGGCCACCACACCACCTGGCCACGCAGCCAGGCCTAGCCCGCACCAGGGGGTGGTGTGGCAACTCCCGGCACCCCCTCGGCCTCTCCTTCCGCCTATATATTGCCCTCGGGACGAAAACCCTAAGTACCCGATCAAAAATCCACGAAAGAGTCTGTAGCCGCCGTCATCTCCATCCCTAGATCGGGAGGGGTCTGAAGCTCTTCCCGGCACCCTACCGGAGAGGGGAATTCACCCTGGAGGCCTTCTTCATCACCATGCAAGCCGCTGTTCAATGTACTTGATAAGCTTAACGATATAACTTTTACACATCATCATACCCACTTGCGTTCAGAAAGAAGCATACATTTTGAGTTCAACACACTTGAGGTTAACAAACACATAAATCCTACATAACACATTGTTCACTAAACATTTCTCCATGCCAACTAAAATTACACAATATTACAACTCATTCGTCAAATACTGCCTTGATGCTCTTAAACTTTACTTTGTGAGCTTCATTAACTTTTAGAAGATCAAAAAACATGTACTATAATTTTTCTTCTCCTCCTTTAACTTTTCTGTTTCAACATCCCATTTATTCCACCTTAGCTTCATCATCTCCTCATCTGACTTTTGCACCTGCTTGAGCAGGTACAATTCATTCTTCAACAAGTCCATCTCAATCTGCATCTCAACCAATTCCTTCTCAGATTTTTTCTTCAGAAACTCAGTTAGAGATGAATTTGGATCCTCACTTATTTGTCTCAACTTGGTCATCTTTTCACGAAACACATGTTTATCTGTGCAGTCAATGAATTTGTGCACATCTTATAATAGTGTTGTGTACTTCTTATCTGCCTTGTCCTTCAATTTAGATAACTCACAGACCAACTTGCCATTCTCAATTCTTTCATCTATTCTAGATCTCTTCTTGTCTTCATACATTCCCTAGAGAGTTCCTAATGCTTGTTTCAGTGATTCATGACACGCTTTATCATCTAACACTACAAGAAAAGTTGCATTTTACAATGTATCATTTTCATGGTTGAAGGCCCATTTTTCGTGGTTAAAAAGTCTTCTATGACAGATGGGTACCTATGGTAAAATCCCCGTCACCAAAGATTCTATCACATATTTTTTGTGACGGTGGTGGATTACACCTTTCAACCACGAAATTTGTCGTTGTAGATGTGTTTTGCCAACCCCGTTGACTATTGACGTCATGCAAATAGCCATGTAGAAACCACCATTAATGGCCAGTTGCCACCGTTAACTCTCACAAAAACCATGGTAGAAGCTAGGCCCAGCCAAGGCATGATAATTATTAAGTGGGCCGACCTATGAGAGAAGCCCAATAACAAGATGTATCGTTACTGTTTTGGCCTGCTGGAGGCCTGCACTATTTGAAGGGGGCCATCACTTTGCAGCCCAGCTACGACCTGTTAACATTCGAGTCCATTACTGTTTCGGCCTACATAAGGCCCAATTAGTCCAATACCGTGCAGCCCATTAGCAACTTGTGCCACGCCGGTTCAATACTATTAAGGCCCGTGGTAGGCCTGTCACTATTCTTAATCCTATAGTGGGCTATCCATTAACGGACCTTCTATGAGAAGGTCTATTACTATTCTATCCTTTTACTGTTCAGGCCTGCCCATCATGGGACGCCCATTAACAACCCTTTTGTGAGAAGGTTCGTTAACTGTTCTGGCCTTCTACCATTCTAGCCATTTACTATTCGAGCCTGTTACTGTTCAAGCCTTTAACTGTTCATTCCCATAAGTTTTTTGGCCTTTTGTCGTTTCGTGCTCTGCTATGATTCATGCACGTTACTATTCTAGCCTTTTACTATTCATGGAACCTGTCTGTGGTGGCCCTTTCGGCCTTTGCACGTGCGACCCATTACTGTTACAGCCAACGACCAAAAAAGGTGTATATGGACCATCATTGAGTATCTTTTACTGTTCATCTTTGGTCCAATACTAAAGCCAAATATTGTTCCCTATTAGACCTACCTGGCCTAGTTATGGTACGACCTATCGCCAGGTGGTGACAGCATCAACTAAATTCCTTCATGTCCTATGCGATTTATACAGATATTACATCAGCTACAAACTTCTTAAAGTTATAACATATTATCAACAAACTCAAAGGTAAGAAAATTCAGCATTTCATTTGCCAATCGAGATTGAGCCCACGGATAACATAGTGCTCAATTTGCTTTCTCAATCTATCAACTTCATCTTCCTTTGAGTATGAAACCTACATTGGAAATCCACCTTAAGACATGATCTTGCAGCCCCCCTCTTTGGTGGCGATAACAATAATTGCAGTCTTAAACTAATTAATAACAAGTTAATATAGCAAAAGGGCAAATAAACAACCATCTTAATTATCAAAGAATTTGAAACTACTCATTTGACTGATATTCCAGGAGCTCTAAACTAGAGTTTACTACAGCTCCATGGTTTAATTATTGACCAACACGTCAAACAAAACAACACAATAAAGCATTAAACAAATGTGTCTACTGTGAAATGGACAATCAAACAATGTGTGAGTGCCTTAGAATTTCAGCAAATATAACTAGTCGGGTCATTTCAACAAATATGGAAGTTGTTGTATAGCCTGGAATGCATGAGATGTTAGGTGACTAGGAATTTGCGGTGAACTACACAATAGGATGCACTTACTGTTATATCTAAGAATGAACAGATAGAAATTATAATGGCATCATACTTGAACTTATAGAGCAGGGAATGCAAACCACCCATGAACAACATATTAGAGGATAGTGATATCGTTTCTTAGGATGAACCAGAACCAGATACCGAATATAATGGCATCGCTTGTGAACCTGTAGAACAAGCTTTGCACACCAACATGTTCAGTGTTCCATGTTTGAGCTGTATGCAAAGGAAGAGAAAATAGTTAGTGATGTAGATTTTGAAGATCTAGATGGCAATAACAAAATTTTAATCAAATTAGTACAAAGAGTTTAAACAGATACTACATGATAGCGGAAGGATGCTAGGGAGGAAATAATAGCATGGACTTAGCTTAGGACAAACTAGAAAGAAGTCAGTGACTATAGAGCAGGGAATGTAAACTAGTATTTTCTAGCGACTTAGATTTTGTAAAAACCACACAATAATAGTCAATTACTGTTGTACGGAGTAGCTAAGAACACGTGTATGAAAAATATCAAAACATGTGCATGACTTAAAAAAATTAGAGTAGGAAATGCAAACCAACATGTCTTAACCCTGCTATACTGCTGAACAAGCGTGCCTATAACTTGGTATGTATAGGCTTGACCCTGCTATACTGCTGAAAAAACAAAAACAATTTGGTGATTTGGTTACCTTGGTCGGAGAGGCTTCTAAGCATCATTTATATCCATGCGGGTGATGTCCAGGTCACTGAGGGTGCTGCGGTTGCGGTGGTTGTTGGCGTCGGGGAAGGAGATCTTGGGTGGTTGTTGCTGGCTTGAGCATGGTGGACAAGATCATTGTTGAGGAAGAATTGGTGCAGTGCACGACAACAATGAAGCTGGTCTAGAGCGGTGGACATGGAACTCGTTGAATTAGATCCCGTGTAGTGGACATCGGTGAAGTGGCTCCGGTACAATGGGGAAGAAAAGCTTGGGCGGTTGATGACGCCTTTAGCACGGTGAACGAGACTACGGCTCCGATGCAATGGCAGAGAGACTCAGTGAACTATATTCGGTGCGATTGGTGTTGGTGAAGCGGCTCCGGTGTGGTGCACTAGACCGTAGTTCAAGCGACTCCAACTGCCATGGTCTTTGATGGCAACAAACATGGCCACTTTTCATTGGTACACCAAGTGCAAAGTGTTGTAGCAAGCTTGTTTTCCCCACAAGGGTGACTCGAGGGTTTATATCGAACTCTCGGGGAATTGGTTATGGAAGGATGTTTGCCTTCTCCTCTTCAAGCAACCTGTAAAGCAAAATAATTTGTCTTGTGTCCCCAACTCCACCAAGTGGTTGTCAAGCACAAGGTTTTGTATTAGTAATATAAATAAAATAAAATGTAAACTGAAATAAAAGCAGTAAATAAAGTAAAGTAATGCAAACTAGATGATATGGAAGGTAGTAGAGTTGTTTTTGGATTTTTATAAGTGATATGGAAGATAGTAGAGTATTTTTGTATTTTTGAAATAATAAATTGCATAACTTATAAAGGATAGTAGATGCAATGGAAAGGTGTTTCTTATGATAAAAATCGGACCGGGGTTCATGGGTTCACTTGTTACTCTATTTTTAGGTTGTAGTGATCACAAAACAATTCATCAACGATGAAGATTCATGGAAATTCTATAAATGATTGATTAAAGGAATTAATATGGGCATCACATTCTAATATTGAGATGGAATACATCTCTCTCTTATACTCCTCAAGAAAGGGAAATCTCCATGAAATCTTGATTTAAGAACAAAGTAGAGTTTAGCTTTAAGCAATATTATGTGATGTTTGAAATACAAATATGCTACCTTGATTTAACAAGGTCATCACACTGTCATGTGATAACTATAACACATGATTTCACTTTACCCCTAGTGAGGCAGCAAAATAAAGGTAAAAACCAAAGTAGATCTTTTGTGTCACAATTCAATCTCCACCCCCATGCTACTCCATCTAACACACTCTTCTCCCCATACAAGTTCTTGCATACAAGTTGGATCAAAACAAGCAATGAAGAATGGGGTGCATGATATGCATCTATTAAAACATCTTACACAAAATAGATTCTAATCTCCAATATCAAATCACAGAACAAAGATCCACCACATAGGAATTACAAATATGACCATAATCATGTTGGGCATCTCATATGGTACTAGATCTATGAAGAACAAGAGATAAATAGATCAAGATACTTCCACAAACCCATAGACCGGAGGTGGACTACTCCCTCTTCATCATGGTCATGCAGCTGGAGATGTTGGAGAGGGTGTAGATCTCCCGGATGTGGCTGCGGCAGAGTTTGTCCCTCCAATCTTCACTGGATCTGGTGGTGTATTTGTCTCTGGTGTCTCTCGTTGCTTCCCGCCGCCTCTGTTTTGAGGACATCTTGGGGGTCCTGATACAGGGATTTCTAGGTCAAGGGAACTCCATGGGCAAAAGAATCAAGGTGATCGGATGGTCGAGGAGGGAAAGAGCATGGGTGGCACGCCCACCAGGCCTATGCGTGCCACCTGGGCTCTTTTGGCCCTCCTAGTGAGATTCTAGTGCTCCATATGCTTCTCGTGGATAAATATTGGCATTCCCGAAAGTGCAGGTCCTTTTGACTTTGTATAGGTCCTAAAACATCAAAAACATTGAAAACATGGTTTTTCTGCCCTACAGGGTTATAACCAAAATAAAAGGGATCATTGGTAAATCCTCAAAATCAATATAAAATAGGGATATAACATTATATATGATGCAAATATGTAGGAAAACATGTTAACAAACTAAAAGTTTCATGTATGCATTTTACATGCATCAGTATTGCCGCAGGCCGGTGCGTGTGGTGATCCTGGAGGTGAGAGCATGAGATAGGAGTTTGTGTTTTATGGGAGGGCCAGCGGGAAATACTGCGTGAATCGAGACTATAGAGGTGAACAGAAAAATAATTACGAGTGTACCCCAAATCTATCTGCCCATTTGTCGTCTGAACAATGGGTAGAGTGGGAATTTTAAAGTGCTTGAAAAAGAAGGGTTTAAAATGTTTCAGGGTTGGTGGGAGATTTTTCTGCTCGATTGAGATTTTGAATTTGGCTATCGGTCAAGTAAAAATAGAAAAATATAGTACTATAGAGCGTACAAGTACATCTGTTCAAGAATTCAAGGACGAGAGTCACATCAACTCGTCATCTATGACCATATATTTGCCCTAAAAATTGGATACCTCTAATTCAAATGGGATAGGCGGCAAAATTTGCGGCTCGATTTTGAATTTGGTTAGCATCCATCTACTAATATAAAATTGTACTCCCCTGTGGGAGATTTTGCCTCAAAGTTTTTGAAACAGTGGGGCATGAAATGCTTCAAGGTCGGTGGTTGATTTTGCCGTTGGGTTGAGATTTTGAATTTTTTTAGCGTTCAAGTAATACTAGAAAAATGCTACTCCCCACTGGGAGATTTTGCCTCAAAGTTTCTGAAATGAAGGGCCACAAAATGCTTCAAGATCGGTGGGTAATTTTGCCACTCGATTGAGATTTTTGAATATTGCTAGCCTCCATCTATCTACTAATAGAAAAATGGTACTCCTCGATGGGAGCGGTGGGGAAGGAAATTCTTCAAGGTTGGTGGGTGATTTTGTTGCTCGATTGATATTTTGAATTTGGCTAGTGTCCATGTAATAATAGAAAAATTCTAATCCTCAGTTGGAGATTTTGCCTATATTTTTTTTGAAATGGAGGGCTGCAAAATGCTTCAATGTTGGTGGATAATTTTGCAACTTGATTGAGATTTTGAATTTGGCTAGCGTCCATCTATCTACTAATAGAAAAATGGTACTCCTCGGTGGCAGATTTTGCCTCAATTTTTGAAAGAGTGGGGCGGGAAATTCTTTAAGGTTGGTGGATGATTTTTCCGCTCGATTGAGATTTTGAATTTGGCTAGCGTCCAAGTAATAATAGAAAAATGCTACTCCCTCGTTGGGAGATTTTCTTGAAAGTTTTTGAAACAGAGGGGCGCGAAATGCTTCAAGGTCAGTTGGTGATTTTGCCGCTCGATTGAGATTTTGAATTTGGCTAGGGTCCATTTACTAATATAAAAATGGTACTCCGTTAGTGGGAGATTTTGCCTCGAAGTTTATGAAACAGAGGGGCGTGAAATGCTTCAAAGCCAGTGGGTGATTTGTCTCTCAATTGAGACTTTAAATTTGGGTACCAGCCAAATAATAATAGAAAACGGTAGTAGCCCATATGCTATCTGTCTAGGAATTCAAGGTCGAGTGTCACATCCATGAGCATAAATGCGTAGAAAATTGGATACGTCCAATTCAAATAGAGTAGGCACGCGGTAAATTTTGCAGCCCGACTGAGATTTTGAATTTGGCTAGCGTCCCTGGAATATCCTAAAACTATTCGTTCTTGTTATTGTTTTGGCCCATATATGGCTGATAGCCCGCAAAGGCACATGTTCGTCAGTGCATGTTTTCGTGGAAGTATTAATTCTATTTTTTATATTGATCCCAATAAGAAGCTTAGGAAAGTGTTTATTTGAGGTGTTTCTGTCACACTCAAGGTGTCACTTTGTCTTGAGTGAATTGACTATAAGTGTTGAGAGTGGAAATGGGTCAGTTAAAAGGAGATAGATTTAAGTATTGAATGGTACTGGAAGTAAATAATATAAAAGTAAAAGTAAAGCAATTCTTAGAGATTCCTGCAGATTAGAAGTTAGGCACGGAGAGAAACGGTTCATGGTGATAGTTGATGACTTTGAAATATAGTCATCCACGTCCACATTTAAACTAGATATTATTCATAATTTTGATGAAAAATCTCTCTAAATCCTGCCACTAATGCCTAATATTCAAAGGGGCATGCGATCCTTTCTTTTATATTTTTCATATGTAGATAATGTCGTTTGAGGATGGGAATCACTACATTAAAGTTAAAGATACGGGATTTCCAACAACCAGAAGAAACTAGGAGCCGTGAAGTGGAGGCAGACGCTTTAACGACCAACTATATGAACGGAGCAAAATTCCGGCCGTATAGCTCCGGTCGTATAGTTGGCACCACCACCGTTAGGTCAAGCAAAACAACTTTTGTGTAGAGACCCCTATATAAAGAGGCCTCGGGCGACGAGAGAACAAGCCAGACCCTCGCCAAAAGTCTCTACCATAGATCACCAGCCGCCTCTAGATCTCAAAACCCTTCTCCATCTCCATAGCCATATTCCACCACTTGTAATAGTAGATCTCTTCTCCGATTGGCAACATTGTAAGACTATTGCTATCAATCTTATGATTTTCATTATAATGTTTGTGATTGTTAATCTCCTCTGTGTGTGTGAGTAATTCTCCTTGGGCTAAGGGCTTTGGCCTAGCCAGGTAGCGTTTGTGCATCTTATTTATCATAGATGGGATCGTGTAAAAACTATTGGTCTGGTAAAAACACAAAAATAATTCTAAAATTCTCGAAGTTCCGTTAAAGTGCACTATGCATTCGCTTCCCGAGGATTCGATAACCTAGGTCTACTAGGGAAAAGAAGCTATACTACATTCGTAATCCGGATCGAAGGTATCAACCCTTTTTCTGGCGCCGTTGCCGGGGAAGCAATAGCTACCCTCGTGAGGTTATTAGGAACCTTGCTAGTTTTAATTCTTGTTTTTAATTTTGTTAGTTTGCTTTCAGTCTTTATTTGATAAACCAAAAAAATTAGGTAGCCTTTAAATTCTTGCTTTTAGAATTATAATTCTCTGTTTAAGAAAACCCAAAAACATAGGAAATATGGCAGCAAAGAAGCTTGGGGAGTTTGCTACTCCCAACAATGATTATTTGCATACTCCTATTACTCAGCCAGCAATTGCTATTGATGACTATGAAATTAAGCCCCATTACTTAAGTTTGGTTCAACAGAATCAATTGGGAGGCTCTGCTGTTGAAGACACATGTATGCACTTGAATACTTTCACTAAAATATGTGATATGATTCGTATAAAAGACGTTGACCCTGATGCGGTCAAATTGCGTCTATTTCCTTTCTCTCTTAGAGGAAGAGCAAAACAACGGTTGCTATCTTTGCCTAGAAATACTATTACATCATGGGTGGAATACACTTCTTTATTTATGACTAAAATTTTCCCACCTGCATAGACTATGCAACTCAGATCTAATATTATTGGTTTTAGACAAGAAGAGCGTGAGCCACTAGCGCTTGCATGGGAGAGGATGAAAGAATGCATGAGAAATTGTCCTAGTCATAGGATGGAAGACTGGTTAATTCCCCATCTATTTTATAATGATCTTAACCCTGTGTCTAAGTCTATGCTTGATACTGTAGCTGGAGGAACATTTATGGGTAAACATATTACCGAAGCAAAGTAGATGCTGTACATTATGCAAGACAACCATGCCCAATGGCATGTGGATAGATCAAACACGAAGAAGGTGAACTCCATATTACCAGAAGAAAATGAAGAACTCAATGCCAAGTTGGATGAGCTCATACTAGCCGTAAAAGGTAAGGAAACCTAGGTAAGAGATATCCCTGAAACAAATATTGAAGAAATAGACTTCGTAGCTCCTAATGATTATAACCCTGCTTGAAAGAAGAATTACAATCCTAACTTTCAGAAACATTATTCTAGTCCTGCAGGTAACTCCAATAATAATATGGGAACTAGTAATGGTAGTCTCCAAGAAATACTAAAGTCTTTTATAGACTCACAAAATGAACAAAACAATATTCTTGTTAAAATAACGGAGAACCATGATTCTATGCTTGGTAAATTATCTAACCAAGCTGTTAGTTTGAGAAATGATTTGCAGGCCCTCTAAGAAAGAACGAGGATCATCGAGGCACATCTAGGTAAGATAACCGAGAGTCAAACTCTCATTCTAGCTAAATTTGCAGGTAAAGCAGAGCCCAATCCTATTGAAGACCTCAATATGATGAGAGTACAAAGAGAGGAGCCTGAAGAACTTGATTATAGTAATGCTCCTTCACCAAGTTGCACTGTTGAAGATCTCATAAAAAGGATCAACGTCAAGATTCTAGTAAGTGAAGGTAGTGAGGAAGCTATGTACCAACACTTTTTTAATCAGGTAGCAATTAAGGTACGTGAGCTAGACGAAGAATATAAGCAAATCGTTGAAAAATTACCTATGAAGTTAGATGACATATTTGAGACTACTATTAAGATTAAAATTGGAACCAATGAGATAGCTGCACTTTGTGATCTAGGTGCAAGCATCTCAACAATTCCAAAGAGTCTCTTTAACAAGTTAAATCTTGGCTCTTTTGAGATCACCGAGTTAAAATTACATCTAGCAGATTCTACCTACAAACAAGCTGTAGGAATTAAGGAGAATACTTTAGTATACATTAAAGACTGTCCCTCTCTTATTGAGTTTGTTATTGTTGACATGCCTGAAGATGCTACTGATCCTATTATATTAGGCCGTCCTTTCTTAAGAACTATTAAAGCTTTGATTAATCCACATGAAGGGAACATGAAGCTTCAATTGCCTTCGCGGGATCCTTTTGTTATTAATTTCCCCAGGAAGAAGAAAGCCAAGCATGATGAAAAGGAGGCCATCACTTTGAAGGCCAACTACTTTGGAGTGGGTGTTTGATACGTTGCAAACGTATCTATAATTTTTGATGTTCCATGCTTGGTTTTTATCTACTTTCTTATGTTTTGTCCACACTTTGGAGTACTTTTTATACACTTTCTTGGACTAAACCTATTAACAAGATGCCACAATTCCAGCTGCCTGTTTTCTGCTGTTTTTGGTTCTAGGAAAGTGAGAAAAAGAATATTCTTGGAATTGGACGGGACAATAGCCAAAGTCAATATTTCACCGAGGGGGACACGGAGCCAGAATACAAGACGGAGAGGGGCCAGGGGCCGCCCACAAAACCTGGCCGCGCGGCCAGGCTTGGCCCGCGCCAGGGGGTAGTGTGGCCGCCTAAGGCACCCACTCGGCCTCCCCTCGGCCTCCCCTCGGCCTCCCCTTTTGCCTATATATTGCCTCCAATACAGAAACCCTAAGTACCCGATCAAAAATCCACAAAAGAGTCTGTAGCCGCCGTCATCTCCATCCCTAGACCGGGAGGGGATCTGAAGCTCTTCCCGGCACCCTTCCAGAGGGGAGAATTCACCCAGGAGGCCTTCTTCATCACCATGCAAGCCTCCGGTGTGATGCGTGAGTAGTTCATCCTTGGACTACGGGTCCATGTAGTAGCTAGATGGTTGGTTCTTCTCCTTTGTGCTATCATGATTAGATCTTGTGAGCTCCGTTCATGATCAAGATCATCTATTTGTAATCATACATGTCGTGTTTGCGGGGATCTGATGGATATTGAGATGCTATTTCAGATTGATTATTGATTCTATCACGTCTTTGTTATTTGTGATGTTGCATGTTTTCCGTTGTTAGTAGCTATCTTGGCCGAGTAGATGTTAGCAACTCCAAGAGGGAGTATTTATGCTCGATAATGGGTTCATGCCTCTAGTAATCTGGGGAAGTGACAAAAATCTCTAAGGTACTAGATGTGCTGTTGCTACTAGGGAGAAAATAGAAATCCTTTGTTCATAGAACAATCGTATTGTTTACTTTACACGCAATGCTTAATGAAATTATCTATTGCTTGTAACTTAATACTGGAGGGGGTTCGGATGATAACCTGAAGGTGGATTATTAGTCATAGATGCAGTTGGATTACGGTCTATGTATAATGTTGTAATGCCTAATCAAATCTCATAGGAGTCAAGATGATTAGTATATGCATGTATGCTTTCTCGATGTGTGTCAATTGCCCCGCTCTAATTTGTTCACCCAACATGTCATCTATCTTAAGGAGAATCACCACTAGTGAACTATGGACCCGGTCCATTCTTTTACCATCAATCTACAAATCTATTTACTGTTTTCTGTTTACTTTCTGCAAGCTATTACTATCTTCCACACATTATGTTTAATCCTTTGTTTTCAGCAAAACAGGTGAGATTGACAACCTCACTGTAAGTTGGTGCAAAGTTCTGTGGTTGTGTTGTGCAGGATTCCAAGTTGGAAACAACACCTTGGAGGTGTTTCCTTGCTCCTACTGGTTCGATAACCTTGGTTTCGTAACTGAGGGAAACTTGCTGCTGTGCTCATCATACCTTCCTCTTGGGGTTCCCCAACGAGCTCGAGATATCTTGAGCCATCAAGTATTTTTCTGGCGCCGTTGCCGGGGAGTCAAGGACATCTTCACAAGGGGAGTCCCTCATAACCAATCTCTTTACTTTGTTGTTTTTGTTTTGCTTAGTTTATTTCTGCTTTGTTTGCTTGTTTATTTATCAAAAACACAAAAAAATTAGTTATACTAGTTTGCTTTCTTTATCAAAAACACAATTTTTTTAGTTCCCACTTCAAGTTGTTTTTATGTCTAGTTCTGCTCCAATCACTATTTCATTATGGATAGCCCACTCAGTTTCCTATTTGGGAAAACTACTATCACTGCTAAGGTAGTAGATGAACCACCGCCTGCTAGAACCTCCATGGAAGATTTTATAAGGTGTAGATAATCTTATAAGGGTAAAGTCATGAGAGCCGTGTTAAAAAGGTTGGATCTAATTGCTAAATTTTTTCTTAAACGCCATGATATAAATTGTTGCTCTAAATAGGATACTAAACATCTTAAATTCCAATGTGGCTTTAGTAAGAAATTGTAATTATGAACTATCATTGGAATAACTATATTCATCTTGGATTTGAAGAAGTACAACAATTCATTTTGTTTATGTGAGCTTCTGAAATAGAATCCTTCATGTCTAAAAACTATGAAACCTGTGTTGCTTTTAAAGACCTTAAAGATATAGTCTCTTCTATCCTTGATCATTGCATATAAAATTTCAGGAATAATTGTTATATCATTGATCATAAAGAGAGACTCAGTCATGCATAAGAATGTGTCCACAATTTGCAGGAGCCTATGGAAGAAGAAATTGCTGAACCTAAAAGCTCATTAGATGAAAAAGAGGAGGAGAGTGATGGACAAAAGGAGGAAGAATGGATTAGGTACCCATGCCTACCTTCTAATGAGCGCAACTCTTTATCCCTTACATTATTTGATTGTCCCCCATGCTTACCAAAGGAGGATGAATGTTATGTTCCTGTGGATTCTCTTGAAAAATCTACTATGGGTAAAACTTGTGATAATAATTATGCTCCTATTACCTATGATAATCCTTTATGAGTGCCTAACTTCGAAATGCATGGTACTAAAGAGCATTGCTTAGAAAATGTTTATGATAAAGCTCTAGATGATGGTCCTATATTGGTTGATAATATTAACTATACTACTATTAAAAATGAGATTGGAGGGGTCTTGGCCTTATCTTGGAACCCCATACCTCTTGAGAATGATAAGTCACCTTGTTATAAAATTGTTAAAAGTGGGTTTGAAGGTTTTAATCCCATTATTTTTGAGCTTGATAAAAATTATGTGTTTGTATATCATGAAAAGCATGCTTTATGTGATAGTTATATTGTTGAGTTTATTCATGAGGCTACTTAAAATTATTATGAGAGAGGAAAATATGGTTGTAAAAGTTTTCATGGTACTGAAACACCTCTCTATTTGCTGAAAGTTTTGAAGTTACTCTCGTTTTATCTTCCTATGCCTGTCACTTTGTTCTTTGTGAATTTATTTGCATACAAGATTCCTATGCATTGGAAGTGGGTTAGACTTAAATGTGTTTTGAATTTGCTTCTTGATGCTCTCTTTTACTTCAATTCATATTTTTTATGTGAGCATCTTCTCAAACTATTATGCCTAACTTAAAGGCGTTAAAGAAAAGTACTTATTGGGAGATAACCCAAAAGTTTTAGTTGAGTCTTGGAAGTTATTGCTTTAGTAATAACCTTTCCTTATTTTTTTTTGCTTTTTGTGCCAAGAGTAAAAGTTGCTGTCCCGAAACAGATTTTTATGCTTCGCTGTAAAAATTCTTGTAAAATTTCTATACGTCGGTTTGAGCTGAGATTTTTTGTGCTTCTGCCCCAGGTTGTTATCTAACTTTCATTAGTTCAACACTTTTCGATTTGAGCAACAGAAGATCTTCGAAAAAATTTGTTTCTACCTGCTAGTCTGTTTTGACAGATTTCCGCCATTATTTGCATTTGCTTCTTGTTGATTCCTTTTTGAGTTATCTTTGGAGAATTGAGCTTTTTGAGGAAAGTGCTACAGTAGCTTGTGTTTTAATGGAAGTTTTATTGGTGTTGAAACTGAACCCAAAGACTTATTATCTTGAGTGCACTAATGTTGCTAATAAAGATTGTGTGAAGTTTTGTATGAAGGAAAATTTTCAGGTGTAAGGAAAGAATGATGTAATGAGATGAAGAATGGACTAAAGCTCAAGATTGGAGATGCCACGTATGTCACCGCAAGAAATATCCAAGAATTACAAGCGTCAAAGCTTGGGGATGCCCACGACATCTCCTTCTTCATCAATAAAAATCTCAAGTTTCCTCCAAACACTTCATTTTTATTGTTTCATGCACAGTTGTGTTGTTCTTGGAGCGTGTTCGTTTTTTGTTTTTAGTTTTCGTTTGGTTGGTTTGCTTAGTTTGCTTGAATAAATTGGTTGGACCCCCTCTTCCATACATTAGTTTCCAAATAAGTTTGGTTTGATTTGGAAAAGAGTAGGAAAAGTTCATGCTTAAGTGGTAAAAGGAGCTTGTTTTTGATTGTGGCCTATGCTTTGTCATGTCATGCTTGATATTGTTTTGGCTTTATGCTTAGTGATTTTTGCTGTAGCATGACATGTTATAAACAATTGAGATTGCTTAATGTGCTTTGAAAGAATCATGCGTTGTTTTAGCATATTAAAGCATAGTATTGTGGTATTCTCCTTTGATGCTTTATTTGGGTTGACTTGGCACATGCTCACACCATGTTACGACTATCCCAAGTCACCATAGCCTTTATGATCCTTTAGTTTTCGACTTGTAATATCACTTTATGCTTTAATTAATGATGTTTTGTCGCTTTGCATGATTATGGCCATTATTGCTTGATGGCTGAATGCACGGCGCCCAGAAAAATGCTTGATGGCGGTGTTGATGTAGAGCTCGTTGGGAACCCCAAGAGGAAGGTATGATGAGCACATCAGCAAGTTTCCCTCAGTTATGAAACCAAGGTTTAATCGAACCAGTAGGAGCAAGGAAACACCTCAAAGGTGTTGCTAGCTGAGCCTTGGCAGGGCGCACTACTGGTGCTAGTAGCAACGTGGAGACCTGCACAACACAACCACAGAACTTTGTCCCCAACTTGCAATGAGGTTGTCAATCTCACCGTGTTTTGCGGTAAACAAAGGATTAAACATATCGAATGGAAAGAAGTAATAGTTTGCAAAAAGTAAACACAAAGAAGTAAACAGTTGTAGATTGTATGTAAAGAAAAAGGACGGGATCCATAGTTCACTAGAGGTGGCTCTCCTTAAGATAGATAACATGCTGGGTGAACAAATTACAGCGGGCCAATTGACAAACACCGAGAAAGCAATACATGCATGTACTAATCATCTTGACTCCTTTGAGACTTGATTGGGCATTACAATATTATACATAGACCGCCATCCAAATGCATCTATGACTAATAATCCACCATCAGGTTATCATCCGAACCCCCTCTAGTATTAAGTTGCAAGCAACAGATTATTGCTTTACGAACTGCGTGTAAAGTAAACAATACGATTGTTCTATGAACAAAGGATTGTTGTTTTCTCCCTAGTAGCAACAACACATCTAGTACCTTAGAGATTTCTGTCACTTCCCCAGATTACCAGAGGCATGAACCCACTACTGAGCATAAATACTAACTCTTGGAGTTGCTAGCATCTACTTGGCCAAGATAGCTACTAACAACGGAAAGCATGCAAGATCACAAATAACAGAGACATGATAGAATCAATAATCAATCTGAAATAGCATCTCAATATCCATCGGATCCCCGCAAACACAACATGCAGAATTTCAAATAGATGATCTTGATCATGAACGGAGCTCACAAGATCTAGACATGAAAGCACAAAGGAGGAGAACCAGCCATCTAGCTACTACATGGATCCGTAGTCCAAGGGTGAACTACTCACGCATCACACCGGAGGCTTGCATGGTGATGAAGAAGGCATCCAGGGTGAATTCCCCTCTCCGGTAGGGTGCCGGGAAGAGCTTCAGACCCCTCCCGATCTAGGGATGGAGATGACGGCGGCTACAGTCTCTTTCGTGGATTTTTGATCGGGTACTTAGGGTTTCGTCCCAAGGGCAATATATAGGCGGAAGGAGAGGCCGAGGGGGTGCCAGGAGCAGCCACACCACCCCCTGGTGCGGGCCAGGCCTGGCTGCGTGGCCAGGTGGTGTGGTGGCCCCCTGGCCCCTCTCCGTCTCGTATTCTGGCACTTGATGGCATCCAGGAAAATAGGCACATTAGCTTTTGTCCCGTCCAATTCCGAGAATATTCATTTTCTGACTTTCCTGGAACCAAAAACAACAGAAAACAGGCAGCTGGCACTGTGGCTCTTGTTAATAGGTTAGTCCAAGAAAGCATATGAAAAGTACTCCAAAGTTGGAATAAAACACAAGAAAGTGGATAAAACCAAGCATGGAACATCAAAAATTATAGATACATTTGCAATGTATCAACATCCCCAAGCTTAACTCCTGCTCGTACTCGAGTAGGTAAGTGATAAAAAGAATGAATTTTTTTTGAGGTGACATGCACCATCAAAGACTTGATCAAAGTATTTACAAAACATTCAAAGCTGGGATCATAATACTTCAATCATAGCATGAAAGACAAAGTTCTAGCAATAAGCAAAGAAACTATGATGCAACATGAAAAGGCACAAACAAAAGATTCATGAATAACAATGCTTTGCAAGATGTTTGTTTGTTTCACATAAAGAAAACATAGCATAATAGTATTCAGCTTGTCCCTCAATAGAGTAGCAAATATAAATGCATAGGACACATTCAAAGTTCATAAGTGTGACTAGATACAATAGTTTAAAACAAGCAATATTAAGTTATGCATCAATCAACAAGTCTTGGGACAATGCACATAGAACTAAGAATGACCACTATGCTCTCAAAGTAGGTGCATAAAGATAGAAGGTGGAGACTCAATGTAATGGTGGAAGAAAAGCCTTCATAGAAGGAAGTAGGGATTCAAGTCTCATAAAGAGCTTCCAAAAAATATGGTACTTATAGCTTTCAGCTCTCATTGCCCCTATCATAAGCATCTTGAAGTGGTTAAGGTTAAAGTGACACAACTAAGAGGATATGCTTGACAATTTATAAACCGAAATCTCATGCCCCTTACTTACAAAGACCGATCCTCATGCTACTCAACTTTAGTCACGAGTAAGCTCTTGTCATTGTAAGTACATGTGTATCATTAAGAACCACCAACGGGGTACCCCTTGCACATGATACGGGAGCTTTCCCATAATCAAAATGACAAGGCAAGCAGACAATGAGCATCTCAACGATCTTTTTATTTGCTATTTGCATAGGTTTTTATTGAGGATGCTTCATAGAGTGCTCATTATGGTGATGCTGCAAGTTTCCACCATGATTAGGCATGGCTTAGGCTAGCGGCCCAGGCGTTTCTCTAACACACATACAAACTCCATGATCTTACAAGTTCCACTTTTATTTCACACTGCCGGGATCCGTAAGCAAAAGAACATGATATCAACGGGGTACAAAGTACAAGTGCAATGTTGAAAGCGTTCCCCATGGTACATGGTTCTGCTAATTTCAACTTATAAAGCGCAAGCATATACGCAACAAAGAAGGGCCCAATGGTTCAAGTTTATTAGAGGCAAGTCAACTAAAGTGTGCCATCAAGTTCGTGAGAGCTTTAATCACTAGTTTTCTCATAACAAGTTTAATTTGGAAGGTAAACAAAAGCATGAATATACTTGGAATAGCATAAGCTAGTAGGTAGGTATGGTGGACTCTTTGGAATAACTTGGTTTAGGGAGTTGGATGCATGAGTAGAACTCATACTTGGTTGTGGAGGCTAGCAAAAGACTGGGAGCGACAAACTAAGAGAGCAATAATGGCCATAATCATGCAGAGCGACAAAACATCATTGATTAAAGCATAAAGTGATACTACAAGTTGAAAACTAAAGGATCATAAAGGCTACGGTGACTTGGGATAGTCATAACATGGTGTGAGCATGTGCCAAGTTAACCCAAATAAAGCATCAAAGGAGAATACCACTATACTATGCTTTAATATGCTAAAACAACGCATGACTCATCCAAGGCACATTAAGCAATCTCAATTGTTTATAACAAGTCATGCTACAACAAAGAATACAAAGCATAAAGCCAAAACAATATCAAGCATGGCATGACAAAGCATAGGCCACAGTCAAAAATGAGCTCTTTTCAGCACATAAGCATGAACTTTCCTACTCTTTTCCAAACCAAACCAAACTATTTGCAAACCAATGCATGAAAGAGGGGGTCCAACCAATTTATTCAAAAAACTAATAAAACCAAGAAAACTAAAAACCAAAACGAAAATGAAAAAAGAAGACGCTCCAAGAAAAACACAACTGTGCATGAAACAATAAAAATGAAGCGTTTGGAAGAAACCTGGGATTTTTATTGATGAAGAAGGGGATGCCTTGGGCATCCCCAAGATTTGACGCTTATACTTATTAGATATTTCTTGGGGTGACATGCGTGGCATCCCCAAGCTTGAGCTTTAGTCCATTCTTCATCTCATTACTCATTCCTTCCATACACCTGAAATTTGTCCTTCATACAAAACTGCACACAATCTTTATTAGCAACATTAGTGCACTCAAGATAAACAAGTCTTAAGGTTCAGTTATAACACCAAATAAAATTACATTAGAAAACTAGCTAATGTATCACTTCCCTTTAACATCTCAATTCCCCAAAAGAACTCAAGAAGGAACCAACAAGAAGCAAATGCAGAAAATGGCAGAAATCTGTCAAAACAGACTACCAGGTAAATACGATTTTTTTCGAAGTCCTTGTGTTGCTCAAATCAAAAATTGTTGAACTAACAAAAGTTATATAACAACCTGGGGCAGAAGAACACAAAATTACAGCTAAATCCTACATATTTATCTCTCTCACGAATTTTTACGGTGAAGCACATAAATCTGTTTCGGGACAGTAACTTTTCCAATCATTACTTCTCTCTCATTAGAGGTTACTCTTGGCACAAAAAGCAAATAAAAAGGATAAGGAGAGGTTATTACATAGGTAATATCTTCCAAGACTCATCTAAAACTTTTGGGTTATCTCCCAATAAGTACTTTTCTTTAACGCCTTTAAGTTAGGCATAAGAAGCAAAGAAAGAATCAAGTGTTCTCAAATGAAGAAGCATTAAGACCAAATTTTGTTTTCATAGGAGAAGCAAAAGAAATCTTTACTCTGTTTTTAAGGAAGTGTTCTATACCTTTCTTGAGTGGGAGTTGATATTTGATGGCGCCTTCTTTCATATCAATGATGGCACCAACAGTTCTAAGAAAAGGTCTTCCCAAAGTAATAGGACAAGAAGCATTGTATTCAACATCCAAAACATAGAAATCAACGGGGACATAGGAATTGTTAACCATAATAAGAACATCATTAAGACTCCCCATGAGTTTCTTTTTAACATTATCATCAAGTGGGACATTCAAATAGCAATCTTCAAGTGGAGGAAAATCAAGCATATCATAAATCCTTCTAGGCATAATAGAAACACTACTATCAAGATCACACAAAGCTTTGAAATTAAAGTCATTCACTTTCATATTAATGATTGGTTCCCAACCATCCTCTTGTTTTATAGGAATAGAAGCTTTATGTTTCATCTTTTCTTCTTTAATCTTTATGAGAGCATCAGTAATGTGTTTTGTAAAGACCATGTTCATAGCACTAGCATTAGGACTTCTAGCAAGCTTTTGTAGGAACTTAATAACTTCAGAGATATTGCAACCATCAAGATCAAAATCAAATTTATCATCTAAAGTAGTAGAACTATTACTAGCCTCAACACTAGTGGTGGTAATAGTAGAAAAACTAATGTTTCTAGCAATTTCATCTTCTCTTTCCCACTTAGCATGTAATTCAACTAATAGTCTAACATTTTCATCAATTCTTACTTGTATAGCATTAGTAGCTGCAAAGGGATTATCATTAGTTTCAGGTTTAGCAGCCATTTTACTCAAAGTAGATTGAGCTTCAGCTAAAGATGCTATATTTCTTTCAACATTAGAGAGTTTTTCCTCAATAGTTTTATTGAAAGCAGTTTGTTTACTAATAAAATCTTTGAGCATAACTTCAAGTTCAGAGGGAGCACTCCTATTATTGTTGTAAGAATTTCCATAAGCATTACCATTGTTGGGAGGATATGGCTTATAATTGTTGTTACCAAAATTACTCCTATAAGCATTATTGCCAAAGTTGTTATTTCTTATGAAGTTCACATCAACTTGCTCTTCTTGAGCAACCAAAGAGGCTAAAGGAACATTATTTGGATCAATATGGGCTTTCCCATTAACAAGCATAGACATAATAATATCAATCTTATCACTCAAGGAGGAAGTTTCCTCAACAGAATTTACCTTCTTACCTTGTGGAGCTCTCTCAGTACGCCCTTCAGAATAATTAACCATCATATTGTCCAGAAGTTTTGTTGCAGCACCCAAAGTGATGGTCATAAAGGTACCTCCAGCAGCAGAATCCAATAGGTTCCTTGAAGAATAGTTCAATCCTGCATAAAAGTTTGGATGATCATCCAAGCAGTCAGTCCATGAGTGGGATAATTCTTAACCAAAGATTTCATTCTTTCCCAAGCTTGAGCAACATGCTCATTATCAAGTTGTTTAAACTTCATTATTTCACTTCTCATGGATATAATCTTAGCAGGAGGATAGTATTTTCCAATGAAAGCATCTTTGCACTTAGTCCAAGAATCAATACTATTCCTAGTTAAGAAATTCAACCATTCTTTAGCTTTTTCTCTCGAAGAGAAAGGAAACAATTTCGGCTTAATAATATCACCATCTATATCCATATGCTTTTGCATCTCACAAAGTTCAACAAAGTTATTTAGATGGGAAGCAACATCTTCATTACCAATACCAGAAAAATGTTCTCTCATAACAAGATTGAGTAAAGCAGGTTTTATCTCAAAGAAAGTAGCTTCAGGAACATGTGGAGCAATAGGTGTGCTCATAAAATCATTGTTGTTGGTGCTAGTGAAATCACACAACTTAGTGTTTTCAAGAGTAATCATTTTTTGGGTTTTCAAATAATAAAGCAAACTTGTAAAACTAATTATTTTGTGTTTTTGAAAAGAAAGCAAACTAATAAAACTATTTTTTGTGTGTTTTTGAAGAACAAAACAAGCAAACAAAGCAAAACAAAAACAACAAAGTAAAGAGATTGGTTATGAGGGACTCCCTTGTGAAGATGTCCTTGACTCCCCGGCAACGGCGCCAGAAAATCGCTTGATGGCTCAATGCACGGCGCCCAAAAAATGCTTGATGGCGGTGTTGATGTAGAGCTCGTTGGGAACCCCAAGAGGAAGGTATGATGAGGACAGCAGGAAGTTTCCCTCAGTTATGAAACCAAGGTTTAATCGAACCAGTAGGAGAAAGGAAACACCCCAAAGGTGTTACTAGCTGAGCTTTGGCAGGGCGCACTACCGGTGCTAGTAGCAACGTGGAGACCTGCACAACACAACCACCGAACTTTGTCCCCAACTTGCGATGAGGTTGTCAATCTCACTGTGTTTTAAGGTAAACAAAGGATTAAACGTATCGAATGGAAAAAGTAATAGTTTGCAGAAAGTAAACACAAAGAAGTAAATAGTTGTAGATTGTATGTAAAGAAAAAGGACCGGGATCCATAGTTCACTAGAGGTGGCTCTCCTTAGATAGATAACATGCTAGGTGAACAAATTACAGCGGGGCAATGTACAAACTCTGAGAAAGCAATACATGCATATACTAATCATCTTGACTCCTTTGAGACTTGATTGGGCATTACAACATTACACATAGACCGCCATCCAACTACATCTATGATTAATAATCCACCTTCAGGTTATCATCCGAACCCCCTCCAGTATTAAGTTGCAAGCAACAGATTATTGCTTTATGAACTGCGTGTAAAGTAAACAATACGATTGTTCTATGAACAAAGGATTGGTGTTTTCTCCCTAGTAGCAACAACACATCTAGTACCTTAGAGATTTCTGTCACTTCCCTAGATTACCAGAGGCATGAACCCACTATCGAGTATAAATACTAACTCTTGGAGTTGCTAGCATCTACTTGGCCAAGATAGCTACTAACAATGGAAAGCATGCAAGATCACAAATAACAAAGACATGATAGAATCAATAATCAATCTGAAATAGCATCTCAATATCCATCGGATCCCCGCAAACACAACATGCAGAATTACAATAGATGATCTTGATCATGAACGGAGCTCACAAGATCTAGACATGAAAGCACAAAGGAGGAGAACCAGTCATCTAGCTACTACATGGATCCGTAGTCCAAGGATGAACTACTCACGCATCACACCGGAGGCTTGTATGGTGATGAAGAAGGCCTCTAGATTGAATTCCCCTCTCCGGGAGGGTGCCAGGAAGATCTTCAGATCCCTCCCGATCTAGGGATGGAGATGACGGCGGCTACATACTATTTTGTGGATTTTTGATCGGGTACTTAGGGTTTTCGTCCCGAGGGAAATATATAGGCGGAAGGATAGGCCGAGGGGGTGCCGGGAGCGGCCACACCACCCCCTGGCGCGGGCCAGGCCTGGCCGCGCGGCCAGGTGGTGTGGTGGCCCCTGGCCCCTCTCCGTCTCGTATTCTAGCACTTGATGACATCCGGAAAAATTGGCACTTTGGCTTTTGTCCCGTTCAATTCCGAGAATATTCATTTTTTGACTTTCCTGGAACCAAAAACAGCAGAAAACAGGCAGCTGGCACTGTGGCTCTTGTTAATAGGTTAGTCCAAGAAATCATATGAAAAGTACTCCAAAGTTGGAACAAAACACAAGAAAGTGGATAAAACCAAGCATGGAACATCAAAAATTATAGATACATTTGCAATGTATCATTGCTCTCTTAGTTGATCGCTCTTGGTCTTTTGCTAGCCTCCATAACCAAGTATGAGTTCCACTCATGCATCCAACTCCAAATAAAACCAAGTTATTCCAAAGAGTCCACCATACCTACCTATTAGCATTTGCTATTCCAAGTATATTCATGTTTTTATCTACCTTCCGAATTAAACTTGTTATGTGAAAATTAGTGATTAAAGCTCTCATGAACTTGATGGTACACTTTAATTTTCTTGCCCTTAATAAACTTGAACCATTGTGTCATATATGTTGTATATGCTTGCACTTATATGTTGGGGATTAGCAGAACCATGCTGTCATGGGGAACACTTTCAACATTGCACTTGTACATTGTACCTAGTTGATATCATGCTCTTTTGTCTACGGATGTCGTCGGTGTGAAATGAAAGGGGGGCTTGTAAGTCCATGGAGTTATGTATGTGTGTTAGAGAAACACCTCGGCCGCTGGTCTAATCCATGCCTAATCATGGTGGAAACCTGCAGGGTAACCATAATGAGCAATCTATGAAACATTCTTCTTATAAAAAAAGAGATAGAGATTGAGAAAAAGAGAAAAAGAAAAAAAAGATGAGAAAATAGGAAAGAGGGAAAAAGCACCATTTTCCCATGGTAAGTAAGAAGATTGCTGAGATGCTCATTGTCTGCTTACCTTGTCATTTTGATATGGGGATTTTTCCGTATCATCGGGCAAGGGGTACCCCGTTGGCGGTTCTCTATGATACACATGTACTTACTATGACAAGAACTTACCGGTAACTAAACTTGAGTAGCATGAGGAGCGGCCCTCGTATTCAAGGGACATGAGATTTCCAACTTATACTTTGTCAAGCATATACTCCATAGTTTGTTCACTTTAACCTTAATCACTTCAAGATGCTTATTATAGGGGCAATGAGAGGTAAAAGCTAATAAGTACCATAATTTTTGGAAGCTCTTTATGAGGCTTGAAGCCCTGCTTCTTTCTATGAAGGCCTTTATTTTACTTTTATGTTGAGTCTCCATCTTCTATCTTTATGCACCTATTGAGAGAGCATAGTGGCCATTCTTAGTTTAATGTGCATTGTCCCAAGACTTGTTGATTCATGCATAACTTTGATATTGATTGTTCTTAAACTATTTGTATCTAGTCACCCTTATAAACTTTGAAGGTGTCCTATGCATTTATGTTTTGCTACTCTATGTGGGACAAGCTGAATGCCACTATGCTATGTTTTCTTTATGTGAAACAAACAAACGTCTTGCAAAGCATTGTTATTCATGAATCTTTTGTTTGTGCCTTTTCATGTTACAACATAGTTGCTTTGTCTTATTGTTAGAACTTTATCTTTCATGCTATGTTGAAGTACTATGATCCCAACTATCAATGTTTTACAAATACTTTGATCAACTTTATGATGGTGCATGTCACCTAAAAAATTATTCTTTCTTTTTATCACTTACCTACTCGAGGACGAGCAGGAGTTAAGCTTGGGGATGTTGATACGTTGTGTAACATCCCAATTTCTGCAACCCTGATTAGTTGTACAGAATGCAAAAATTAGGGGGAACAAAAACTTTTTCCTGTTCATTGGTGTTGTGTTGCTTGTTGTTTGTTTGTGCTTGTGCATGTGTTTGTATACCATATGATACTCCTTACCTCAACACCAGTTGGCAAAAGCTACTTCCAAAAAATTTCTTGGCTTAATTTCCATATTCTCAAATGTTTTGGCATTTCAAAACATGAGCCAAGAATCCTTTGCAAACCAACTATTTTAGTAACTTCTATTAATCAAACTATGGAGAGCTATATAACATAATCTCCTTATGTTTTCAAGACAAAACCTTCTACTAGTCTTATCTCTAGATTTAACAAAACCTTTTCATGAAGCATTTAATTTCTACCCTTGGTAGAGATACCAAGAGACCCTCATCTTATTCCAAACTACAACCTATTCAAAATAGCCTTCCTTACCTCAAGCTAAGCTTGATGGTAACCCTAGTAGTAGTTGATTTGTTTGTAAGATGAGTTGCCTTGATCTGCTGTTTGATTTGATTTCTTAGAAGTAGTATGAGATACCCTAGGAGCTCATCCACTAGGATCAAGATACTTCAAGATCACCAAATCCCAAGAAAATAATACAAGATGGATCTAATCCCTAGCCACTAGATGATCATCTAAAACCCTTAACCATATCAATTCTGAAGATATCCCTTCTAGAAGCTTCCAAGTCAATGAAGACCAATATAAAGCATGGATACCTTCTACTCAATATAATCTTCATTATCATCCACTTGATGATGCTTGGACAACTTGCAACCCATCAAAACCATCCCCACCCCCATTCTAGTCAAAAACCCTAAATCTGCCAAATTTGGCTAAGTATGGAAATCTGTTTCCAACATCACCTTTTTGAATGTCTTCCTTTATCAACCCTTGTACATTATTGGCAATGAACTTGAACCATATTTTTAACCATCCTAAGGACTACCAAGGCTCACTCTTTCCCTTGGTTAAATCGTCCTCCAACCCACTTGTTCTTGATGGTTTTGCAGGCAAGAAAATAACTTTTCCTGCAAATCTAGTCAACATGCCTACTTTAATAGAAGCTCACACCACCATCCAACCTTCTATGGACCAACTCTTTGCATGGTTGTGTTCTACTCATATAGTTCTATAAATATCTACTTCACTTGTTCCAAGTGGATCCTTGTGCCTCTTAAACCCACAAGGTTTTGAAGGCTAGTTGATAATCTGCTTTGGCAGGCTTATTTTATTCAAAGTTTGAAAGCCTGTCTTGGTGAGCTCCAGCGGGATCAAGCCCAAAGCCCTACACCACTGCAATCTACATCACTTGGTATATCCATCTATATATCCCATGCCCCAAGGGGAGCTCCGAGCTCCAAGATCTAACATGGTTTTGATAGTATGAAATTAACCTCACCCTAGATCCTTAATCTAGGGTATTCCACCAAAATCAACTTGGATTCTCCAATCCCAAGGTTGCAAATGCTTGCTACACCTCGTATACATCATCTACCTTGATCATCGAGATTTATCAAATATTACCCATAATTATTTTGGCTCCAGATCAATTTAATTCTTTAATAGACAAATACTTCAAAACCTCTTCCATAAGGGAAACTTTGGATTTTTCCAAAACACTTCCTCAACTTTTGTCAAAATTGAGACACATATATCATACCCTAACTTCCATATTTTTGAAGAGCTTTATTATTTCTCTTTGCCCATTTTCTTAAATGGCTGTATTGGAATAATAAATGTTTTAAATACTTCTAAGCCACAATAAATCTTGGGAAAATTCCCCTAAGTGTGTATTCACATTTGGGACCATCTCACATCAAAATCCAATGTAAAATATCAAATGAGCTCCAATATTTCATTTCTGCAGTTCTTGAGTAAATATATTTAAGTGGACTTAAAGTCCTCTGAAAAACCCCAAATAATTCCTAGAGTTATGCCTTGGCCTCATCTACCCACCAGTACCATTTCCCCATCTTGTCCAATGCAAGTTTTTAGACTTTCCTCATAGCCATCTACTTGATCAAAATTGCCAAGGAGACAAATTCCTCGAATCAAAAACCCACAACACCTTACCAGCCTGGTCAAGTAAGCTTCCCCAGCACAACTCACACTCTTCTGGTCGTATGCACTATAACTAAGCTACTGTAGCTGCCCCTCTCCCCTGTCCCATGTGCTTGGATGTGAGAAGGAGAGAGATAAAGACAAGCATGAGAGCCAATCAGCTTGCAGCAGCCCTCCCACCTCCCCTCTGCCCCTAGCACAGACCAGATACCACCCTCCAAGCCCACAGTAACGAGCCCCTGGTTTCCTCTCCTCTCCTCCATGCCTGATGGACCAAGTCCATCAAGAACCTCTCCCTCTCGGTATATATTGCTAGAGGCCACTGCAGCTCTCCCCTCCCCCTCATTTGCCTCCTCCCCCTCTACCTCACCTCCCCAGAGCCCCCTCTCCTCCTCCCTTGCTCTGCCCTGCTCGAGAGAGGCAGAAAAATGAGCTCCTCGGCCATAGCCAAGATCTGCTCGGGTGCCTCCTTCCATCTCCCTCCGTTCTGCATGTCCCCTTTTCTGAGATCCCCTTGCCCCTCTAGGTCTAACCCCACCCCTTTTCCGGGCTCCTAACCGCCATAGGTACCAACTCCGGCGACCGCCGACGCTACCTCTGGGAGCGTGCTTGCGCACGGGGCGTCCATGCGTCAGACCAGGCTCTGTTGCCCGTCGCGAGAACCACCTCCGACCCCTGCGTCGCCCAGCACCCTCGCCATCGACATTTATGCCTCCCCGAGGCCTCTCCGGCGAGCTCCGGCGAGCCTCGTTCGAGCGTCCCCACACGAGCCCCGCATCGACGGCGAACCACCGCTGCCACCCCTCCCAAGGTTCACCGTCGAGCGCCGCTTCATCCCCGCCGTCTTCTCGCGGCCGGCGATGCTCCGGTGAGCCTTCCCCGCGTCTCCCCGACGCCGGGCTAGTGTTCCCACCGCCGCGCCTATCGCAAGGAAGGATATGGGAGCGCGGCCATTGATTCATTTGATCGGACGGCCCGTAGCTCCCCATACCGCTTCGCCGCCTCTCTCCCATCGACAAGCGGGCCCTGCCCGGGTTCGAATTTTTCCCGCCTCCCGCCCACTGATCTGGCGCCAGCAGGCCGGCTGCTGTAGCGGCCCACATCTCCTCTGGAACAGGCCCAGTAAGCCCCGAACTTCTTCACTTTTTTCTTTATTTCTACTTTTACAAATCTGCTTATTACCCTGTTTGGTTTAAATCTAAATAAAAATGAAAAATACCGCTTTTCGCCCAGATTCAAATTTTGACAGGTTCCTGTATGTTTTGCCCAACCTGCAGAACCAAAGTCATAGCCTAATATTATTTCCAATTTGTGTGGAAATTAAAATGCTAGCCCCTATCCATTTCACTAAATAAAACCCTCCGTGATGTTCACATATCCAATTGGAGCGAAACCAACTGCCCTTGGTAGCTTTTGAACATACCTATCTTTGCACCTTAGTCCCATGCCAAGGTGAACAGTAGTTTGTCTTAGTAAAAATAACAAAAATAGCTCTAATGTGATTTTAGGAATTTCTCTAGGTCAAACCAACAGAGGTATTGAGCCAATTCCAACTCCCAGTAAAAGTCCATATCAATACCTATCAAAACCCAGGAGACCATAATTTCCCAAACCCCTGTGGATTGATCATGAATTAATCTGTTCTGGGCTTAGTTATTTCACTAATAAAATCACCTTAGTAGTTCTGCCACTCCAAAAAGATTTATTCAACTTTCTAAAGAAAGGTATTCTAGATGCCTACCCTGTGCCATTGGAATCAAACCTAAAGCTTCTGTAGATTTAATCTGGTGAAAAAGACAAAGTGTCTACAGAACTGCCTTTGGAAATTTTCTGAAGGCATTCTGGTAATTATCTTGGAGTGATTCCATGCCTCAGTGTACAAGTACATCAATCCCTACCTAACCACCCAAGGAAATGATTTTTGGAGCTCCAGAACTATTTTGGTGAATTATTCCCTAAAACTAGAAGTTATTTCACTAGAAAAATCATAACTAAATAAAGAAAGGTGATAAAATAGTGAAACCACTTTTGTTGGTTTTATATTATCAAATCCTATCTGATGGTATCATTTTTACCCAATGCTATCATACGAAATATGTACTTGATCCAAAACCCCCTCTTAGGTAGTTCCTCGACAATAAACCCTAAGGGGTGTTCCTCCCCTTCTCCAAGGCCATCTCAATCTCCTAATTCCAATCCTCTCAAAACCATCTGAATCTTAATATGGTATTATTTATTTGTTTTCTGTATTGTATTGGTGCTTGTATGCCTTGTTTTGATTGTGGTCTTGTTGGTTTGCATGTATACTCGATGACGACGATAGTTGCGCTTGTATTGACGCCGAGGAGAAGAGATCTTACTATTATTGGTATTGGTATTCTTGGTGTTCTAAGAAGAAGTCCAGGGACATATTTCCATATTACTAATCATCAGGCGAGCCACCTTCTTGCTCATAAGCCTGGTCCTACTGTTTTACTTATGCATGTTTTATCTACTGTTTATTAAAACTGCATTATTTTACTATATGATGATGTATTTATGGTAGTGGTTTGGCTCCTCCGAACCATTACACTTTTGTGCTATTAAGTACAACCCCCTTGGTGACACCTACTTGTCCCTAGTAGAATAGATGGTGTATATCACCATAACCCTTTGGAGACCCCCGATTTAGCCGGAGCAAAGCTAGAGGACGGGAAGACCCCGGAAAAAGTTTTACCAAATGTTTTATGATAAAACCTTGGGGAGGTGGGACCTCCCAAGAGTTGTTGAGAAAGAAAAAGGTTTTGTTTTATAACAATGCCGGAGGAAAACCGGAGGAAAAAGGTTTACGAAAGCGCACCTGGTTCTTTGCAGTTTAGCTATAACAACTTAACCCCGTGCAACCACATTACTCTGGTATGTGACAGGGCTGGATTTGATGGTTGTCTCTTCTGGTATAAGCTGCCTCGTAACTACTACATGGGATTGCGATCCCTGGAGGGTGGGCCTTCTCTAGACAAACGGTCCATGTGGGACATCGACCGGGAGAAGGAACGAAGGGTCTGTTGGCCTCCACGTGTTACTATGAGCCCCTCATTGAAAGCTCACACTCGAGAAGTGGAAAAAGCGCTCCGGTTGGTCCTCGGTACCCGACGTCCTGGTTTTGAGGGGATTACCACTCATAGGGTAGGCACTTACATTGGAGTGGGCATCCGGAGAGTCTTGATCGGTTACTTGACCCACGATCGGTGAAGATCAGGGTAGTGTACCCGGATGGTGTGGGTAAAGTGTACATCTCTGTAGAGTGTAAATCTATTCGAATAGCCGTGTCCGCGGTTCAGGACGGGTTGGACAAACTTCTGTAGAGCGGTGCTGGTTTTGTTTTCAAAAAGGATTTCTGGAAAGAAATGGTTTTGGAAATGTTTTGACCATGGGATGGTCGAAAAAGATACCTGTTCTGACCATGGGATGGTCAGGAAGGTATGGAAGGAGTTTGGTCGTGGGATGACCCGAAGACAGGAACAAATGGGTGACCCAGTCCAGATGTTTTCTAAAACTTTTCAAAAAGGGTTCCAAAAAGTTTTACAAAATTTTTCAACAAAGATATGTAGATGCTATATCTACAAGAGAAACTAATTGAGAAAAGAACCCCTCTTGGAGCCCTCCTACTACCACAGCCATATTGCATATCCTCTTGTTATTATTATTCTCTTAAGGTGGTTTGTGAGTACATTCAATGTACTCACTGGCATTGTCCCTGGCTATTAACGTGGTTAGATATCAAGACGAAGGTGAAGTGGACGACTACGCGAGCTAGGACGTTCTCCTAGTCAGTTGCCTATAGGTTAAGGCATGGCTCGGGCTCTACGCTTGATGAAGTTCCGCTGATGATTATTGATGTAGCCATAACGACATTTATGTAAGTCTTGTAAATTCGGTATATTCTCGGATGTTGTAATGATACTTGTCGGTTATGTGCCACGACTAACTGATCATGGGATCGTGCTTGTATGCATAACATGGATTCTCGGAGGATTAATCCGGGGGTCTCACAGACTTGGTATCAGAGCCAGCCTGACTGTAGGAGAACCTTACTTAGCATGGTCGCTAGACAGGAACCTTATTTTGAAAACCCCGGCTTTCGAAAACTAGTTTCCCAATGAGTTTCAAAAGGTTCTACTTCTTCTCTTACTCTAAGTGAATGCTTTCGAAAATGGTTTCCTCTAACTCTCGTCCAAACTTCAAACCTACGGATTTTAAATAACTAGGACCTAGAACCTAATGAAGACAATGAGAACAAGCTGAAGACAAGAAACTAATAGCAAACACCAAGAGACTACAATATCGCTCTACCAGCAGAATTTCCCATAATTAGAAGACATCAAGTGTTGCACTACAAAGAAGCGTCCAATATACAACGATGGCTTCTTCTACAAGATAGTGACTCCGACCTGAAGAAAGACGATATCTAGGATCAATAGTCCTAAGAATAGGATTCCCCTACCTCGCGAGTAGTTAACTCCTTGGTCCCTAGTGTTGACCGTGTTTGCTTGCCTAAGTGCCTCCCGTGTTGCTTGATTTGTGTTGTTTGCCAAGGACATTGCGATCTCCTCACTCTGTTCACCTTGTTTGTATGTTCTGGTTTGCTTTGACCTCTTTAAAATGTGACTCGAGGAGCGATAACCCACCTAGTAAACCAGGAAACCCCTGTGTTAGCTGTCGGTAATGAGACCCAGACTAACCTCGAGAGTACATGAGAAGAAAGGCATCACAAGAACCAGGAGTTCGACATTGTCAAGTCAGGATCAACTCGAAGAATTCACCTTAGTAGGACGGCATACCTCGTCAAACTCACCTCGCCAGACTCTTCAATAGCGCCACACTCCCTTGTTCCTCAGTCTACTACAGTGCGAATCCCGTTGAAGCCGGAAGTCAACCACCGAAGGATCCTCAATATCCACAGAAAACCAGCCGATAAGTCAACCAAGACAAGAAGTGACAACCTGAATCCGCTAACCCTTGGTATATTAGAACCTTCCACAACCCCGAGAGGCTAACTAGTAACAGATCCCTCTGCCCAACCAATGGGAAGTTCCTCACCAAAAAGGCCAGACTACTTCAGTTCCCTGAAGACAAGGACCTCAGCTCAAGACTCCGGGAAGATACAGCCTTCCGCTAACATCAGTTCAACCCTCCAAGACAGAAGATCCGCATCTGTCCTGAAGCACCTTAGTGAAGCTCTATGGTGGAAAGACTGCGTCTTTCCACTCAATCCTCAGAAGACTGTCTACCGGAGGATACTTCAGAAGAGATCTTCGGATACATCGTCTTTCCACCAAGCAACAACCCGTGAGTTATCCGAAGAGAAATAAACCGAAGATTCTACAAAGTCCCTCCGCTTCTTCATCTGACGACCCGCCTGAAGGACCGCCAAACCACCCACCCCTAGGTCCTTAATGCTTAGAGGACGTGAGACTCCAATGACTCCACCAGGCTAAGCCTAGATAATGGTAGTATATAAGCCCCGTAGGCCATAGCTTCGTGGACGCCTTCTGAAGACCTCGACTACAGGGAAAATATGGACGACAATCTTCAGAACCACCATCAATGAAGTCAAGAAGGAAGGAATGCGTTATCTCCGAACTAACCCAGTCAAATCCTAAGGAGGAAAGACTACGTCTTTCCCACAAAAATAGGGTAACCCTTCACTGAAGCAAACCTAGGAGTCCCGACCCTGAAATCGTTAATTTAGGATACGCTACGACTCTAAGGAAGAGCTGTGAATCCTTAGAGAGAGATACTCCCAGCTGCAGATTCTCCGACGAGTACTCCGTGAAGTTAAGAATCGAGGTAGTCTGCCTAGCCTAAGCCCTCGAGATATAGAGTTCGGAAGGAAAAGAAGGTCATCCCTCGCAATAAGGACCTGGACTCTGCTCAACTCTCCATGCATCCCGGAAGACTGAAGCTCAACTTCATAGAAAGAGTAGTCACTTTCGAAGAAGGAGTCCGTGAGATAGTACACGTAAGACACCTAGTATCAACCCGACTCAAAATCCCCTAACCTTGCTTCTCCAGAATCTCGGGATGAGATTCTTTTAAGGGGGAAAGATTTGTAACATCCCAATTTCTGCAACCTTGATTAGTTGTCCGGAATGCAAAAATCAGGGGGAACAAAACCTTTTTCCTGTTCATTGGTGTTGTGTTGCTTGTTGTTTGTTTGTGCTTGTGCATGTGTTTGTATACCATATGATACTCCTTACCTCAACACCAGTTGACAAAAGCTACTTCCCAAAAATATCTTGGCTTAATTTCCATATTCTCAAATGTTCTGGCATTTCAAAACCTAAGCCAAGAAGCCTTTGCAAACCAACTATTTTAGTAGCTTCTATTAATCAAACTATGGAGACCTATATAACATAATCTCCTTATGTTTTCAAGACAGAACCTTCTACTAGTCTTATCTCTAGATTTAACAAAACCTTTTTATGAAGCATTTGATTTCTACCCTTGGTAGGGATACCAAGAGACCCTCATCTTATTCCAAACTACAACCTATTCAAAATACCCTTCCTTACCTCAAGCTAAGCTTGATGGTAACCCTAGTAGTAGTTGATTTGTTTGTAAGATGAGTTGCCTTGATCTGCTGTTTGATTTGATTGCTTAGAAGTAGTATGAGATACCCTAGGAGCTCATCCACTAGGATCAAGATACTTCAAGATCACCAAATCCAAAGAAAAGAATACAATATGGATCTAATCCCTAGCCACCAGATGATCATCTAAAACCCTTAACCATATCAATTCTAAAGATATCCCTTCTAGAAGCTTCCAAGTCAATGAAGACCAATATAAACCCTTAACCATCCTAAGGACTACCAAGGCCCACTCTTGCCCTTGGTTAAATCATCCTCCAACCCACTTGTTCTTGATGGTTTTGCAGGCAAGAAAATAACTTTTCCTACAAATCTAGTCAACATGCCTACTTTAATAGAAGCTCACACCACCATCCAACCTTCTATGGACCAACTCTTTGCATGGTTGTGTTCTACTCATATAGTTCTATAAATATCTACTTCACTTGTTCCAAGTGGATCCTTGTGCCTCTTAAACCCACAAGGTTTTGAAGGCTAGTTGATAATCTGCTTTGGCAGGCTTATTTTATTCAAAGTTTGAAAGCCTGTCTTGGTGAGCTCCAGCGGGATCAAGCTCAAAACCCTACACCACTGCAATCTACATCACTTGGTATATCCATCTATATATCCCATGCCCCAAGGGGAGCTCCGAGCTCCAAGATCTAACATGGTTTTGATAGTATGAAATTAACCTCACCCTAGATCCTTAATCTAGGGTATTCCACCAAAATCAACTTGGATTCTCCAATCCCAAGGTTGAAAATGCATGCTACACCTTGTCTACATCATCTACCTTGATCATCGAGATTTATCAAATATTACCCATAATTATTTTGGCTCCAGATCAATTTAATTCTTTAATAGACAAATACTTCAAAACCTCTTCCATAAGGGAAAGTTTGGATTTTTCTAAAAAACTTCCTCAACTTTTGGCTCAATTGAGACCCATACATCATACCCTAACTTCCATATTTCTAAAGAGCTTTATTATTTCTCTTTGCCCATTTTCTTAAATGGCTGAATTGGAATAATAAATGTTTTAAATACTTCTAAGCCACAATAAATCTTGGGAAAATTCCCCTAAGTGTGTATTCACATTTGGGACCATCTCACATCAAAATGCAACAAAGTCCAATGTAAAAATATCAAATGAGCTCCAAACTTCATTTCTGCAGTTCTTGAGTAAATAGATTTAAGTGGACTTAAAGTCCTCTAAAAACCCCAAATAATTCGTAGAGTTATGCCTTGGCCTCATCTACCCACCAGTACCATTTCCCCATCTTGTCCAATGCCAGTTTTTAGACTTTCCTGATAGCCATCTACTTGATCAAAATTGCCAAGGAGACAAATTCCTCGAATCAAAAACCCACAACACCTTACCAGCCTGGTCAAGTAAGCTTCCCCAGCACAACTCACACTCTTCTGGTCATATGCACTATAACTAAGCTACTGTAGCTGCCCCTCTCCCTTCTACCATGTGCTTGGATGTGAGAAGGAGAGAGATAAAGATAAGCATGGGAGCCAATCAGCTTGCAGCAGCCCTCCCACCTCTCCTCTGCCCCCAGCACAGACCAGATACCACCCTCCAAGCCCACAGTAACGAGCCCCTGGTTTCCTCTCCTCTCCTCCATGCCTGATGGACCAAGTCCATCAAGAACCTCTCCCTCTCGGTATATATTGCTAGAGGCCACTGCAGCTCTCCCTCCCCCTCATTTGCCTCCTCCCCCTCTAACTCACCTCCCTAGAGCCCCTCTCCTCATCCCTTGCTCTGCCCTGCTCGAGAGAGGCAGAAAAATGAGCTCCTCGGCCATAGCCAAGATCTGCTCGGGTGCCCTCCTTCCAGCTCCCTCCGCTCTGCATGTCCCCTTTTCTGAGATCCCCTTGCCCCTCTGGGTCTAACCCCACCCCTTTTCCGGGCTCCTAACCGCCGCAGGTACCAACTCCAGCGACTGCCGAGGCTACCTCCGGGAGCGTGCTTGCGCACGGGGCGTCCATGCGTCAGACCAGGCTCTGTTGCCCGTTGCCAGAAGCACCTCCGACCCCTGCGTCGCCCAGCACCCTCGCCATCGACAAGCATGCCTCCCCGAGGCCTCTCCGGCGAGCCTCGTTCAAGCGTCCCCGTGCGAGCCCCGCACCGACGGCGAACCACCATGTGCCGCCCCTCCCCAGGTTCGCCGTCGAGCGCTGCTTCATCCCGTCGTCTTCCCGCCACCGGCGATGCTCCGGTGAGCCTCCCCCGCGTCTCCCCGACGCCAGGCTAGTGTTCCCACTGCCGCGCCCGTCGCAAGGAAGGATACGGGAGCGTGGTCGTCGATCCATTTGATCGGACGGCCCGCAGCTTCCCATACCGCTTTGCTGCCTCTCTCCCATCGACGAGCGGACCCCGTGCCGGGTTCGAATTTTTCCCGCCTCCCGCCTACTAATCCGGCGCCAGCGGGCCGGCTGCTATAGCGACCCACATCTCCTCTGGAACCAGCCCAGTAAGCCCCGAACTTCTTCACTTTTTTCTTTATTTCTACTTTTACAAATCTGCTTATTACCATGTTTGGTTTAAATCTAAATAAAAATGAAAAATACCTCTTTTCGCCCAGGTTCAAATTTTGACAGGTTCCTGTATGTTTTGCCCAACCTGCAGAACCAAAGTCATAGACTAATATTATTTCCAATTCGTGTGGAAATTAAAATGCTAGCCCCTATCCATTTCACTAAATAAAACCCTCTGTGATCTTCACTTATCCAATTGGAGTGAAACCAACTGCCCTTAGTAGCTTTTGAACATACCTATCTTTGCACCTTAGTCCCATGCCAAGGTGAACAATAGTTTGTCTTTAGTAAAAATAACAAAAATAGCTCTGATCTGAATTTAGGAATTTCTCTAGGTCAAACCAACAGAGGTACTGACCCAATTCCAACTCCCTGTAAAACTCCATATCAATACCTATCAAAACCCAGGAGACCATAATTTCCCAAACCCCTGTGGATTTATCATGAATTAATCTGTTCTGGGCTTAGTTATTTCACTAATAAAATCACCTTAGTAGTTCTGCCACTCCAAAAAGATTTATTCAACTTTCTAAAGGACCTGGACTCCGCTAACCCTTGGTATATTAGAACCTTCCACAACCCCGAGAGGCTAACTAGTAGTAGATCCCTCTGCCCAACCAACGGGAAGTTCCTCACCAAAAAGGCCAGAATACTTTAGTTCCCTGAAGACAAGGACCTCAGCTCAAGACTCCGGGAGGATACAGCCTTCCGCTAACATCAGTTCAACCCTCCAAGACAGAAGATCCGCATCCCTCCCGAAGCACCTTAGTGAAGCTCTATGGTGGAAAGACTGCGTCTTTCCACTCAATCCTCAGAAGACTGTCTACCGGAGGATACTTCAGAAGAGATCTTCGGATACATCGTCTTTCCACCAAGCAACAACCCGTGAGTTATCCGAAGAGAAATGAACCGAAGATTCTACAAAGTCCCTCCGCTTCTTCATCTGACGACCTGCCTGAAGGACCGCCAAACCACCCACCCCTAGGTCCTTAATGCTTCGAGGACGTGAGACTCCAATGACTCCACCAGGCTAAGCCTGGATAATGGTAGTATATAAGCCCCATAGGCCATAGCTTCGTGGACGCCTTCTGAAGACCTCGACTACAGGGAAAAGATGGACGACAATCTTCAGAACCACCATCAATGAAGTCAAGAAGGAAGGAATGCGTTATCTCCGAACTAACCCAGTCAAATCCTAAGGAGGAAAGACTACGTCTTTCCCACAAAAATAGGGTAACCCTTCACTGAAGCAAACCTAGGAGTCCCGACCCTGAAATCGTTAATTTAGGATACGCTACGACTCTAAGGAAGAGCTGTGAATCCTTAGAGAGAGATACTCCCAGCTGCAGATTCTCCGACGAGTACTCCGTGAAGTTAAGAATCGAGGTAGTCTGCCTAGCCTAAGCCCTCGAGATATAGAGTTCGGAAGGAAAAGAAGGTCATCCCTCGCAATAAGGACCTGGACTCTGCTCAACTCTCCATGCATCCCGGAAGACTGAAGCTCAACTTCATAGAAAGAGTAGTCACTTTCGAAGAAGGAGTCCGTGAGATAGTACACGTAAGACACCTAGTATCAACCCGACTCAAAATCCCCTAACCTTGCTTCTCCAGAATCTCGGGATGAGATTCTTTTAAGGGGGAAAGATTTGTAACATCCCAATTTCTGCAACCTTGATTAGTTGTCCGGAATGCAAAAATCAGGGGGAACAAAACCTTTTTCCTGTTCATTGGTGTTGTGTTGCTTGTTGTTTGTTTGTGCTTGTGCATGTGTTTGTATACCATATGATACTCCTTACCTCAACACCAGTTGACAAAAGCTACTTCCCAAAAATATCTTGGCTTAATTTCCATATTCTCAAATGTTCTGGCATTTCAAAACCTAAGCCAAGAAGCCTTTGCAAACCAACTATTTTAGTAGCTTCTATTAATCAAACTATGGAGACCTATATAACATAATCTCCTTATGTTTTCAAGACAGAACCTTCTACTAGTCTTATCTCTAGATTTAACAAAACCTTTTTATGAAGCATTTGATTTCTACCCTTGGTAGGGATACCAAGAGACCCTCATCTTATTCCAAACTACAACCTATTCAAAATACCCTTCCTTACCTCAAGCTAAGCTTGATGGTAACCCTAGTAGTAGTTGATTTGTTTGTAAGATGAGTTGCCTTGATCTGCTGTTTGATTTGATTGCTTAGAAGTAGTATGAGATACCCTAGGAGCTCATCCACTAGGATCAAGATACTTCAAGATCACCAAATCCAAAGAAAAGAATACAATATGGATCTAATCCCTAGCCACCAGATGATCATCTAAAACCCTTAACCATATCAATTCTAAAGATATCCCTTCTAGAAGCTTCCAAGTCAATGAAGACCAATATAAACCCTTAACCATCCTAAGGACTACCAAGGCCCACTCTTGCCCTTGGTTAAATCATCCTCCAACCCACTTGTTCTTGATGGTTTTGCAGGCAAGAAAATAACTTTTCCTACAAATCTAGTCAACATGCCTACTTTAATAGAAGCTCACACCACCATCCAACCTTCTATGGACCAACTCTTTGCATGGTTGTGTTCTACTCATATAGTTCTATAAATATCTACTTCACTTGTTCCAAGTGGATCCTTGTGCCTCTTAAACCCACAAGGTTTTGAAGGCTAGTTGATAATCTGCTTTGGCAGGCTTATTTTATTCAAAGTTTGAAAGCCTGTCTTGGTGAGCTCCAGCGGGATCAAGCTCAAAACCCTACACCACTGCAATCTACATCACTTGGTATATCCATCTATATATCCCATGCCCCAAGGGGAGCTCCGAGCTCCAAGATCTAACATGGTTTTGATAGTATGAAATTAACCTCACCCTAGATCCTTAATCTAGGGTATTCCACCAAAATCAACTTGGATTCTCCAATCCCAAGGTTGAAAATGCATGCTACACCTTGTCTACATCATCTACCTTGATCATCGAGATTTATCAAATATTACCCATAATTATTTTGGCTCCAGATCAATTTAATTCTTTAATAGACAAATACTTCAAAACCTCTTCCATAAGGGAAAGTTTGGATTTTTCTAAAAAACTTCCTCAACTTTTGGCTCAATTGAGACCCATACATCATACCCTAACTTCCATATTTCTAAAGAGCTTTATTATTTCTCTTTGCCCATTTTCTTAAATGGCTGAATTGGAATAATAAATGTTTTAAATACTTCTAAGCCACAATAAATCTTGGGAAAATTCCCCTAAGTGTGTATTCACATTTGGGACCATCTCACATCAAAATGCAACAAAGTCCAATGTAAAAATATCAAATGAGCTCCAAACTTCATTTCTGCAGTTCTTGAGTAAATAGATTTAAGTGGACTTAAAGTCCTCTAAAAACCCCAAATAATTCGTAGAGTTATGCCTTGGCCTCATCTACCCACCAGTACCATTTCCCCATCTTGTCCAATGCCAGTTTTTAGACTTTCCTGATAGCCATCTACTTGATCAAAATTGCCAAGGAGACAAATTCCTCGAATCAAAAACCCACAACACCTTACCAGCCTGGTCAAGTAAGCTTCCCCAGCACAACTCACACTCTTCTGGTCATATGCACTATAACTAAGCTACTGTAGCTGCCCCTCTCCCTTCTACCATGTGCTTGGATGTGAGAAGGAGAGAGATAAAGATAAGCATGGGAGCCAATCAGCTTGCAGCAGCCCTCCCACCTCTCCTCTGCCCCCAGCACAGACCAGATACCACCCTCCAAGCCCACAGTAACGAGCCCCTGGTTTCCTCTCCTCTCCTCCATGCCTGATGGACCAAGTCCATCAAGAACCTCTCCCTCTCGGTATATATTGCTAGAGGCCACTGCAGCTCTCCCTCCCCCTCATTTGCCTCCTCCCCCTCTAACTCACCTCCCTAGAGCCCCTCTCCTCATCCCTTGCTCTGCCCTGCTCGAGAGAGGCAGAAAAATGAGCTCCTCGGCCATAGCCAAGATCTGCTCGGGTGCCCTCCTTCCAGCTCCCTCCGCTCTGCATGTCCCCTTTTCTGAGATCCCCTTGCCCCTCTGGGTCTAACCCCAGCCCTTTTCCGGGCTCCTAACCGCCGCAGGTACCAACTCCAGCGACCGCCGAGGCTACCTCCGGGAGCGTGCTTGCGCACGGGGCGTCCATGCGTCAGACCAGGCTCTGTTGCCCGTTGCCAGAAGCACCTCCGACCCCTGCGTCGCCCAGCACCCTCGCCATCGACAAGCATGCCTCCCCGAGGCCTCTCCGGCGAGCCTCGTTCAAGCGTCCCCGTGCGAGCCCCGCACCGACGGCGAACCACCATGTGCCGCCCCTCCCCAGGTTCGCCGTCGAGCGCTGCTTCATCCCCGTCGTCTTCCCGCCACCGGCGATGCTCCGGTGAGCCTCCCCCGCGTCTCCCCGACGCCAGGCTAGTGTTCCCACTGCCGCGCCCGTCGCAAGGAAGGATACGGGAGCGTGGTCGTCGATCCATTTGATCGGACGGCCCGCAGCTTCCCATACCGCTTTGCTGCCTCTCTCCCATCGACGAGCGGACCCCGCGCCGGGTTCGAATTTTTCCCGCCTCCCGCCTACTAATCCGGCGCCAGCGGGCCGGCTGCTATAGCGACCCACATCTCCTCTGGAACCAGCCCAGCAAGCCCCGAACTTCTTCACTTTTTTCTTTATTTCTACTTTTACAAATCTGCTTATTACCATGTTTGGTTTAAATCTAAATAAAAATGAAAAATACCTCTTTTCGCCCAGGTTCAAATTTTGACAGGTTCCTGTATGTTTTGCCCAACCTGCAGAACCAAAGTCATAGACTAATATTATTTCCAATTCGTGTGGAAATTAAAATGCTAGCCCCTATCCATTTCACTAAATAAAACCCTCTGTGATCTTCACTTATCCAATTGGAGTGAAACCAACTGCCCTTAGTAGCTTTTGAACATACCTATCTTTGCACCTTAGTCCCATGCCAAGGTGAACAATAGTTTGTCTTTAGTAAAAATAACAAAAATAGCTCTGATCTGAATTTAGGAATTTCTCTAGGTCAAACCAACAGAGGTACTGACCCAATTCCAACTCCCTGTAAAACTCCATATCAATACCTATCAAAACCCAGGAGACCATAATTTCCCAAACCCCTGTGGATTTATCATGAATTAATCTGTTCTGGGCTTAGTTATTTCACTAATAAAATCACCTTAGTAGTTCTGCCACTCCAAAAAGATTTATTCAACTTTCTAAAGGACCTGGACTCCGCTAACCCTTGGTATATTAGAACCTTCCACAACCCCGAGAGGCTAACTAGTAATAGATCCCTCTGCCCAACCAACGGGAAGTTCCTCACCAAAAAGGCCAGAATACTTTAGTTCCCTGAAGACAAGGACCTCAGCTCAAGACTCCGGGAGGATACAGCCTTCCGCTAACATCAGTTCAACCCTCCAAGACAGAAGATCCGCATCCCTCCCGAAGCACCTTAGTGAAGCTCTATGGTGGAAAGACTGCGTCTTTCCACTCAATCCTCAGAAGACTGTCTACCGGAGGATACTTCAGAAGAGATCTTCGGATACATCGTCTTTCCACCAAGCAACAACCCGTGAGTTATCCGAAGAGAAATGAACTGAAGATTCTACAAAGTCCCTCCGCTTCTTCATCTGACGACCTGCCTGAAGGACCGCCAAACCACCCACCCCTAGGTCCTTAATGCTTAGAGGACGTGAGACTCCAATGACTCCACCAGGCTAAGCCTGGATAATGGTAGTATATAAGCCCCATAGGCCATAGCTTCGTGGACGCCTTCTGAAGACCTCGACTACAGGGAAAAGATGGACGACAATCTTCAGAACCACCATCAATGAAGTCAAGAAGGAAGGAATGCGTTATCTCCGAACTAACCCAGTCAAATCCTAAGGAGGAAAGACTACGTCTTTCCCACAAAAATAGGGTAACCCTTCACTGAAGCAAACCTAGGAGTCCCGACCCTGAAATCGTTAATTTAGGATACGCTACGACTCTAAGGAAGAGCTGTGAATCCTTAGAGAGAGATACTCCCAGCTGCAGATTCTCCGACGAGTACTCCGTGAAGTTAAGAATCGAGGTAGTCTGCCTAGCCTAAGCCCTCGAGATATAGAGTTCGGAAGGAAAAGAAGGTCATCCCTCGCAATAAGGACCTGGACTCTGCTCAACTCTCCATGCATCCCAGAAGACTGAAGCTCAACTTCATAGAAAGAGTAGTCACTTTCGAAGAAGGAGTCCGTGAGATAGTACACGTAAGACACCTAGTATCAACCCGACTCAAAATCCCCTAACCTTGCTTCTCCAGAATCTCGGGATGAGATTCTTTTAAGGGGGAAAGATTTGTAACATCCCAATTTCTGCAACCTTGATTAGTTGTCCGGAATGCAAAAATCAGGGGAACAAAACCTTTTTCCTGTTCATTGGTGTTGTGTTGCTTGTTGTTTGTTTGTGCTTGTGCATCTGTTTGTATACCATATGATACTCCTTACCTCAACACAAGTTGGCAAAAGCTACTTCCCAAAAATGTCTTGGCTTAATTTCCATATTCTCAAATGTTCTGGCATTTCAAAACCTGAGCCAAGAAGCCTTTGCAAACCAACTATTTTAGTAGCTTCTATTAATCAAACTATGGAGAGCTATATAACATAATCTCCTTATGTTTTCAAGACAGAACCTTCTACTAGTCTTATCTCTAGATTTAACAAAACCTTTTTATGAAGCATTTGATTTCTACCCTTGGTAGGGATACCAAGATACCCTCATCTTATTCCAAACTACAACCTATTCAAAATACCCTTCCTTACCTCAAGCTAAGCTTGATGGTAACCCTAGTAGTAGTTGATTTGTTTGTAAGATGAGTTGCCTTGATCTGCTGTTTGATTTGATTGCTTAGAAGTAGTATGAGATACCCTAGGAGCTCATCCACTAGGATCAAGATACTTCAAGATCACCAAATCCAAAGAAAAGAATACAAGATGGATCTAATCCCTAGCCACCAGATGATCATCTAAAACCCTTAACCATATCAATTCTAAAGATATCCCTTCTAGAAGCTTCCAAGTCAATGAAGACCAATATAAACCCTTAACCATCCTAAGGACTACCAAGGCCCACTCTTGCCCTTGGTTAAATCATCCTCCAACCCACTTGTTCTTGATGGTTTTGCAGGCAAGAAAATAACTTTTCCTGCAAATCTAGTCAACATGCCTACTTTAATAGAAGCTCACACCACCATCCAACCTTCTATGGACCAACTATTTGCATGGTTGTGTTCTACTCATATAGTTCTATAAATATCTACTTCACTTGTTCCAAGTGGATCCTTGTGCCTCTTAAACCCACAAGGTTTTCAAGGCTAGTTGATAATCTGCTTTGGCAGGCTTATTTTATTCAAAGTTTGAAAGCCTGTCTTGGTGAGCTCCAGCGGGATCAAGCTCAAAACCCTACACCACTGCAATCTACATCACTTGGTATATCCATCTATATATCCCATGCCCCAAGGGGAGCTCCGAGCTCCAAGATCTAACATGGTTTTGATAGTATGCAATTAATCTCACCCTAGATCCTTAATCTAGGGTATTCCACCAAAATCAACTTGGATTCTCCAATCCCAAGGTTGCAAATGCTTGCTACACCTAGTCTACATCATCTACCTTGATCATCGAGATTTATCAAATATTACCCATAATTATTTTGGCTCCAGATCAATTTAATTCTTTAATAGACAAATACTTCAAAACCTCTTCCATAAGGGAAAGTTTGGATTTTTCCAAAACACTTCCTCAACTTTTGGCTCAATTGAGACACATATATCATACCCTAACTTCCATATTTTTGAAGAGCTCTATTATTTCTCTTTGCCCATTTTCTTAAATGGCTGTATTGGAATAATAAATGTTTTAAATACTTCTAAGCCACAATAAATCTTGAGAAAATTCCCCTAAGTGTGTATTCACATTTGGGACCATCTCACATCAAAATCCAATGTAAAATATCAAATGAGCTCCAATACTTCATTTCTGCAGTTCTTGAGTAAATAGATTTAAGTGGACTTAAAGTCCTCTGAAAAACCCTAAATAATTCTTAGAGTTATGCCTTGGCCTCATCTACCCACCAGTACCATTTCCCCATCTTGTCCAATGCAAGTTTTTAGACTTTCCTCATAGCCATCTACTTGATCAAAATTGCCAAGGAGACAAATTCCTCGAATCAAAAACCCACAACACCTTACCAGCCTGGTCAAGTAAGCTTCCCCAGCACAACTCACACTCTTCTGGTCATATGCACTATAACTAAGCTACTGTAGCTGCCCCTCTCCCTTGTCCCATGTGCTTGGATGTTAGAAGGAGAGAGAGATAAAGACAAGCATGAGAGCCAATCAGCTTGCAGCAGCCCTCCCACCTCCCCTCTGCCCCCAGCACAGACCAGATACCACCCTCCAAGACCACAGTAACGAGCCCCTGGTTTCCTCTCCTCTCCTCCATGCCTGATGGACCAAGTCCATCAAGAACCTCTCCCTCTCGGTATATATAGCTAGAGGCCACTGCAGCTCTCCCCTCCCCCTCATTTGCCTCCTCCCCCTCTACCTCACCTCCCTAGAGCCCCCTCTCCTCCTCCCTTGCTCTGCCCTCCTCGAGAGAGGCAGAAAAATGAGCTCCTCGGCCATAGCCCAGATCTGCTCGGGTGCCTCCTTCCATCTCCCTCCGTTCTGCATGTCCCCTTTTCTGAGATCCCCTTGCCCCTCTAGGTCTAACCCCACCCCTTTTCCGGGCTCCTAACCGCCATAGGTACCAACTCCGGCGACCGCCGAGGCTACCTCCGGGAGCGTGGTTGCGCACGGGGCATCCATGCGTCAGACCAGGCTCTGTTGCCCGTCGCCAGAACCACCTCCGACCCCTGCGTCGCCCAGCACCCTCGCCATCAACATTTATGCCTCCCCGAGGCCTCTCCGGCGAGCTCCGGCGAGCCTCGTTCGAGCGTCCCCACACGAGCCCCGCATCGATGTCGAACCACCACGTGCCGCCCCTCCCAAGGTTCGCCGTCGAGCGCCGCTTCATCCCCGCCTTCTTCTGGCCGTCGGCGATGCTCTGGTGAGCCTCCCCCGCGTCTCCCGGACGCCGGGCTAGTGTTCCCACCGCCGCGCCTATCGCAAGGAAGGATACGGGAGCACGGCCGTTGATTCATTTGATCGGACGGCCCGCAGCTCCCCATACCGCTTCGCCGCCTCTCTCCCATCGACAAGCAGGCCCTGCCCTGGGTTCGAATTTTTCCCGCCTCCCGCCCACTGATCCGGCGCCAGCGGGCCGGCTGCTGTAGCGGCCCACATCTCCTCTGGAACGGGCCCAGTAAGCCCCGAACTTCTTCTCTTTTTTCTGTATTTCTACTTTTACAAATCTGCTTATTACCCTGTTTGGTTTAAATCTAAATAAAAATGAAAAATACCGCTTTTCGCCCAGATTCAAATTTTGACAGGTTCCTGTATGTTTTTCCCAACCTGCAGAACCAAAGTCATAGCCTAATATTATTTCCAATTTGTGTGGAAATTAAAATGCTAGCCCCTATCCATTTCACTAAATAAAACCCTCTGTGATGTTCACATATCCAATTGGAGCGAAACCAACTGCCCTTGGTAGCTTTTGAACATACCTATCTTTGCACCTTAGTCCCATGTCAAGGTGAACAGTAGTTTGTCTTTAGTAAAAATAACAAAAATAGCTCTAATGTGATTTTAGGAATTTCTCTAGGTCAAACCAACAGAGGTATTGACCCAATTCCAACTCCTAGTAAGACTCCATATCAATACGTATCAAAACTTAGGAGACCATAATTTCCCAAACCCCTGTGGATTTATCATGAATTAATCTGTTCTAGGCTGAGTTATTTCACTAATAAAATCAACTTAGTAGTTCTGCCACTCCAAAAAGATGTATTCAACTTTCTAAAGAAAGGTATTCTAGATGCTTACCCTATGCCATTGGAATCAAACCTAAAGCTTCTGTAGATTTAATCTGGTGAAAAAGACAAAGTGTCTATAGAACTGCCTTTGGAAATTTTCTGAAGGCATTCTGGTAATTATCTTGGAGTGATTCCAACTCTCAGTGAACAAGTACATCAAGCCCTACCTAACCACCCAAGGAAATGATTTTTGGAGCTAGAGAACTTTTTTGGTGAATTATTCCCTAAAACCAGAAGTTATTTCACTAGAAAAATCATAACTAAATAAATAAAGGTGATAAAATAGTGAAACCACTTTTATTGGTTTCATATTATCAAATCCTATCTGTTGGTATCATTTTTATGCAATGCTATCATACAGAATATTTCCTTGATCCAAAACCCCCTCTTAGGTAGTTCCTCGACAATAAACCCTAAGGGGTGTTCCTCCCCTTCTCCAAGGCCATCTCAATCTCCTAATTCCAACCCTCTCAAAACCATATGAATCTTAGTCTGGTATTATTCATTTGTTTGCTGTATTGTATTAGTGCTTGTATGCCTTGTTTTGATTGTGGTCTTGCTGGTTTGCATGTATACTTGATGATGACAATAGTTGCGCTTGTATTGACGCCGAGGACAAGAGATCTTACTATTATTGGTATTGGTATTCTTGGTATTCTAAGAAGAAGTCCAGGGACATATTGCCATATTACTAATCATCAGGCAAGCTACCTTCTTGCTCATAAGCATGGTCCTACTGTTTTACTTATGCATGTTTTATCTACTGTTTATTAAAACTGCATTATTTTACTATATGATGATGTATTTATGGTAGTGGTTTGGCTCCTCCGAACCATTACACTTTTGTGCTATTAAGTACACCCCCCTTGGTGACACCTACTTGTCCCTAGTAGAATAGATGGTGTATATCACCATAACCCTTTGGAGACCCCCGATTTAGCCGGAGCAAAGCTAGAGGACGGGAAGACCCCGGAAAAAGTTTTACCAAATGTTTTATGATAAAACCTTGGGGAGGTGGGACCTCCCAAGAGTTGTTGAGAAAGAAAAAGGTTTTGTTTTATAACAATGCCGGAGGAAAACCGGAGGAAAAAGGTTTACGAAAGCGCACCTGGTTCTTTGCAGTTTAGCTATAACAACTTAACCCCGTGCAACCACATTACTCTGGTATGTGACAGGGCTGGATTTGATGGTTGTCTCTTCTGGTATAAGCTGCCTCGTAACTACTACATGGGATTGCGATCCTTGGAGGGTGTGCCTTCTCTGGACAAACAGTCTATGTGGGACATCAATCGGGAGAAGGAACGAAGGGTCTGTTGGCCTCCACGCGTTACTATGAGCCCCTCATTGAAAGCTCACACTCGAGAAGTGGAAAAAGCACTCTGGTTGGTCCTCGGTACCCGATGTCCCGGTTTTGAGGGGATTAACACTCATAGGGTAGGCACTTACATTGGAGTGGGCATCCGAAGAGTCTTGATCGGTTACTCGACCCACGATCGGTGAAGATCAGGGTAGTGTACCCGGATGGTGTGGGTAAAGTGTACAACCTCTGCAGAGTGTAAATCTATTCGAATAGCCATGTCCGCGGTTAAGGACGGGTTGGACAAACTTCTGTAGAGCGGTGCTGGTTTTGTTTTCAAAAAGGATTTCTGGAAAGAAGCGGTTTTGGAATTGTTTTGACCATGGGATGGTCTGAAAGGATACCTATTCTGACCATGGGATGGTCTGAAAGGATACCTGTTCTGACCATGGGATGGTCAGGAAGGTATGGAAGGAGTTTGGTCGTGGGACGACCCGAAGACGGGAACAAATGGGTGACCTAGTCTAGATGTTTTCTAAAACTTTTCAAAAAGGTTTCCAAAATGTTTTACAAAAGTTTTCAACAAAGATATGTAGATGCTATATCTACAAGAGAAACTAATTGAGAAAAGAACCCCTCTTGGAGCCCTCCTACTACCATAGCCATATTGCATATCCTCTTGTTATTATTATTCTCTTAAGGTGGTTTGCGAGTACATTCAATGTACTCACTGGCATTGTCCCTGGCTATTAACATGGTCAGATATCAAGACAAAGTTGAAGTGGACGACTATACGAGCTAGGATGTTCTCCCTGTCAGTTGCCTGTAGGTTAAGGCATGGCTCGGGCTCTACGCTTGATGAAGTTCCGCTGATGATTATTGATGTAGCCATAACGGCATTTATGTAAGTCTTGTAAATTCGGTATATTCTCGGATGTTGTAATGATACTTGTCGGTTATGTGCCACGACTAACTCATCATGGGATCATTGTTGTATCCATAACACGGATTCTCGGAGGATTAATCTGGGGGTCTCACACGTTGCAAACGTATCTATAATTTTTGATGTTCCATGCTTGGTTTTTATCTAATTTCTTATGTTTTGTCCACACTTTGGAGTACTTTTTATACACTTTCTTGGACTAACCTATTAACATGATGCCATAGTGCCGACTGCCTATTTTCTGCTGTTTTTGGATCCAGGAAAGTCGGAAAATGAATATTCTTGGAATTGGACGCGACAAAAGCCAAAATCAATATTTCACCAAGGGGGACACGGAGCCAGAATACAAGACAGAGAGGGGCCATGGGCCACCCACACCACCTGGCCAGGCCTGGCCCATGCCAGGGGGTGGTGTGGCCGCCTAGGGCACCCCCTCGGCCTCCCCTTTCACCTATATATAGCCTCCGATACAAAAACCCTAAGTACTCAATCAAAAATCCACGAAAGAGTTTGTAGCCGCCGTCATCTCCATCCCTAGATCAGGAGGGATCTGAAGCTCTTCTCGGCACCCTGCTGGAGGGGAGAATTCACCCAGGAGGCCTTGTTCCTCACCATGCAGGCCTCTGGTATGATGCGTGAGTAGTTCATCCTTAGACTACGAGTCCATGTAGTAGCTAGATGGTTGGTTCTTCTCCTTTGTGCTATCATGTTTTTATCTTGTGAGCTCCATTCATGATCAAGATCATCTATTTGTAATCATATATGTTGTGTTTGCAGGGATCTGATGGATATTGAGATGCTATTTCAGATTGATTATTGATTCTATCATGTCTTTGTTATTTGTGATATTGCATGCTCTCCGTTGTTAGTAGCTATCTTGGCCGAGTAGATGCTAGCAACTCCAAGAGGGAGTATTTATGCTCGATAGTGGGTTCATGCTTCTAGTAATCTAGGGAAGTGACAGAAATCTCTAAGGTACTAGATGTGCTGTTGCTACTAGGGAGAAAACAACAATCTTTTGTTCGTAGAACAATCGTATTGTTTACTTTACACGCAATGCTTAATGCAATTATCTGTTGCTTGCAACTTAATACTGGAGGGGGTTCAGATGATAACCTGAAGTTGGATTATTAGTAATAGATGCAGTTGGATTACGGTCTATGTATAATGTTGTAATGCCCAATCAAATCTCATAGGAGTCAAGATGATTAGTATATGCATGTATGCTTTCTCGATGTTTGTCAATTGCTCCACTGTAATTTGTTCACCCAACATGTCATCTATCTTAAGGAGAATCATCACTAGTGAACTATGGACCCCGGTCTATTCTTTTACCATCAATCTACAAAGCTATTTACTATTTTCTGTTTACTTTCTGCAAGCTATTACTATCTTCCACACAATACGTTTAATCCTCTGTTTTCAGCAAAACCGGTGAGATTGACAATCTCACTATAAGTTGGGGGCAAAGTTTTGTGGTTGTGTTGTGCAGGATTCCAAGTTGGAAACAACACCTTGGAGGTGTTTCCTTGCTCCTACTGGTTCGATATCCTTGGTTTCATAACTGAGGGAAACTTGCTGCTGTGCTCATCATACCTTCCTCTTGGGGCTCCCCAACAAGCTCGAGATATCTTGAGCTATTAGTGTTCCACTCATCTGGCCTAAGTAAACAACATTGAGGTCAAGCTACTGACCATAAAAGAGTGCTTCATGGGAGGCAGCCCATGTGAAATATAGGTTTGAGTAAAGTTTTTAAGTTTTAGTTTTAGTTTTTGTTCAATAAAGAGTGCTAGAAAACTCCAATTGAGGAGAAGAAGTTCCGTAGTACTAAAAATCCTTCTTTATTCATGCTGTTATTGGTCGACAATATTTACTATAAATTTTCTATCAAAAACAAGATATATCACTAAGTTACAGGAAAAGAAATAATTTCCGAAGAAACAAATTTTTTTTGATGCACACAGAGAGTTTAACGACCAACTATACAACAGGAATAAAAATTCCTGTCGTATAGATATCTTGGCCATCGACAATTTGTCTTTCATATGTACCAAGAGTTTAACGACCAACTATACGGCGGGAATAAAAATTCCGGTTGTATAGCTCTGGTCGTATAGATATCGGTGCCTCCGTACAAATTCTTTTCTAATGTACTGAGAGTTTAATGACCAACTATACGACGGGAATAAAAATTCCGGCTGTATAGTTCCGGTCTTATAGATATCGATGCCTTTGTATATTTTCTTTCCCAGGGACAGACAGTTTGACGACCAACTATACGGCTGGAACATTTTGTTCCGGCCGTATAGTTGCGCCAGTATAGCTGCGCCGCTAGGAGGAAACCCTAATATTTGGACAGAAGGCAAACTATATGGCGGTAACACATTGTTCCGGCCTATAGTTGCGCCCGTATAGTCGTGTCCGACCACAAAAACGCACGGGAAGGTACCTCCCAACTCCAAAACTTCAATCTCTTGTACCTCCAAACTCTCTCAAAACCTTAAGAGATCTCCATCTCTACTCAATTTTGTTTGATTTCCTCGCACACAAGTGATGTACGGTATGTTTCTCCTCCGATCTTCCAATTACTTTTTGCAAATTCATCTTTGATCTATTGTCATTATCAATCTAGGGTGAGACCTACTATGAACCAATTGTCATGATTTTCCTGCCTAGATTATTATTTTGAGGATATTCTTTAGCGTGCTATGATGAGGAATATGATGCACTTACTGTTGCTGGATCAAAAAGTTTTATTTTTGCCTTTTGTTAATGATTTAGATGATGAACACAAGGAGCCAAACTCGTGCTCGTGCCACCGCTAGCGCTTCTTGGGCTGTCGCTCTAGAACACATGGGGATATGGTTCAGGGATGAGCCCCAACGTGATCGCTTCAACAAGGCCAAGAACCACGAAGTGAAGGCCACCAAGTGGGCTTGCCCCATTATATTGAACCAACTCGGTATTTCTGATGACTTCAAGTTACTTTGCACTAGAGTTGGCCTGCAAAACTTTGTGTACAATGATGTGCCTACTTATCGCCGCTTAACTATTGAATTCCTAAGTTCGTTCCAAAGCACCGTTAGACAATAGTAAGGAGAGGACACGATTTCTTTCTGACTTATGAACAACAACTACACTTTAACATTAGATGAATGATGCACATGCTTTATTTGCCAAACAATGATGTTAATGCCTTACGCGCATCCTTTACTGGCTTAGAACCTACCCCTGAACAATACTATAATGGAATGAGTTTCACCACTAGAGTGAACAAGGGGAAGAATATTCAACATCCCATAATTTGCTATTTGTTCTATGTTATTGCTAACACCTTGTAGGAACGTAATGAGTTCACGAGACTCAACGAGGAGGACATCCTAGTACTCGCAAATGCTGCTTACATCAACTACAACTTGGCACTCAACTTGGGTGCCATCCTTGTGCGTTACTTGGAGCACCAAACTTCCCAAAGCCAAGGACCAATCATAGGTGGGGGTGTCATCACCGTGCTTGCCACTACCATAGGCATCGACCTAGGTGAGTTGCAACCCGTGCTAGGTGAGACACGTGTTGGTTTCTCCATTTTGAAAGCTTGTGGAATGCTCACTAGGAGATGTGGTGTTTATATCTGCATACTGCTGGAGATGGGCGTCTCTACCCCGCTCCTATGCCTAATGTTCTTTTCTCTATCGAGGAAGGATGTTTGCTATATGACTTGCATGTTGAGCAACACCAACCCGAGGAGGAGATTCCGGAGGAGGATGAGGACTAAGAGGAGGAACACGAAGTTCCTTATCAAGAGGAGCAACCACAAACCCGGTTCGGTACATACTAAGACTCCCAAGGATTTGGAGGGACTATGGAGAGGATGCATAGCCTCTCTTTGAACCTCCGAGAATCAACTAGTAACCTCTCAACTCAATTTGCGAACTAGAGTAACGACTTTTCCCGCCACCACAATGATTTGAAGGGCTTGCAAAAGCCTAAGTTTGGGGGAGTTTCCTCATGTATCTTTATTTGGTGTTCATTTGCTTTTATTTATTTTGAGGTTATGTTTTTATTTAAGTTTATAAGCACGCATGTTGGTTTCCCCAACACCTTATTTTTAGTTCTTTCTATTTGCTTTCGAGATTTTCTAGCCGAGCTTTGCCGCTAATTTTCTATTCTTTAAACTCCCTCTCTTAAAAACCACAAAAATATTTCTCCATTTTTCCTTATTTCCCCTCTTTCTTTTCTTTCTGCCTCAAGGTTTCCATGTATTTGCAGGAGAGTGATCGACTTCGAGTTTCCAAGAAGCAAATAAAAAAAGGAAGAGAGAAGTGGAACCAAACATGAGAGGTATGCCTTATGACTCCCCACTTTTGAAGTTTGAAAAACCTATGCTAGTTAGTAGTAAATGTTGAGATATTATATTGGTGGAGTGAGTCTTTGTATTGTAGTAAGATTTTCGTTTGCATGTGTATTTAATTGGGTACATTTTGTTCCAGCTCTCGTAATTAACCAAGTCTTGCCTAAAAATTGCTAAACAATTGTAATAAGAAAAAGGCTCACAATTGAAGGCTTGGGTGTTGTAGTGCTTAGTCTTGAAGGCTTATTTCTAGAGACACTCAACACCACTGAAAATGTTGATTGACTTGATAGCTCTCTTTAAAAGGATTTGTTCGATTGAATTAATGTTTAGTTGTTTTTGTGAGCATGCCAAAGTTTGACTTGTTAATCATAAGAATGATACAACTTTATGCATGTCAAACTTCATGGGATGCCAAAAACTCCGCTGGCCTACAAACGATCTTCATGGAGGAAACTCCTAGATTTCGGCTATGAGTTGATTAAACACTTGTAGCAGCAATGCTATAGTGGGTAAGATTCTTGGCACTCCCGGGTAGCTGTAATCATGATGGAATCACTTCTCTGGATGTTATGTGTAATCATTATGCAAAAGAAACAAAAACCTTAGTGATGCGTCGAGTGTCCATCATAGCTCGATAAACTAATAAAAATCTTTGGCATGCTCTCGATTACTCAAAAAGTTAAATTCTTGAAGGACAATGAATAGAAAAGTAGTGCTTGAAAAGTCTTGATTTATTGATATGGGAGAATTGAGATACTCTAGTGTATATGCTTTACATGACAACTCTCACACTCTCAATTTACATGATTATATTTTATCGTTCAAAGGCAAGCCTATGAGTTGATTACATGACATGGAATAAAGCTTACTCATTTGAATCATCCATGTTGACAATAATTTTGTTACACTATAAGGATGCATAAAACCCGTATGATATGCTTGCCATTACTCTATCTATGCTGAAGTTTTTCAGATTTATGAAGTGGAGGAAACATGAGACTACCAATCATGAGTAAGATCAACATCTCGTTATTTCAGTTTAAATGCTGAGTTCCTTTTTGATTTTTGTTTTCTTAATCGGGGACGATCAAGTTTAAGCTTGGGGAGGTTGGTGGCTCTGAAATATAGCCATCCACGTCCACATTTAAACTGGATATTACTTATATGTTTGATGAAATATCTCTCTAAACCCTGCCACTAATGCCTAATATTGAGAGGAGTATGCAATCCTTTCTTTTATATTTTTCCTACGCAGATAATGTCGTTCAAAAGGAGGGCATCACTACATTAAAGTCAAAGATATGAGATTTCCAACAACTAGAAGAAACTAGGAGCCGTCAAGCGGAGGAAGATGCTTTAACGACCAACTATACGACTAGAGCAAAATTCCTACCGTATAGCTCCGATCATATAGTTGGTGCCGCCACCGTTAGGTCAAACAGAACAACTTTCGTGAAGGGACCCCTATATAAAGAAGCCTCGGGCGACAAGAAAACAAGCTAGACCTCACCAAAAAGAATCATAAATAGCCTTATCTGGTTCATAGTGAACTCGGTTAGGGTAAGAAATTTTCTTTTGGTAGGTATTACCTTTTCTTTTACCTTTGTCAACACTCTTTTTATTTTTCCTTGCAGTTTTTTTTGCTTATTGGCATGTTCTTCATGCGGGACATCAACTTGCTCTTCTTGATCCTTTCTGAGATCGGATTCTTCCCTTGAATCGATAGTCTGAGCATCTGAATCATATGATTTGTGCTTATCCCCCACTTCCTCTTCTTCTGGAGTGTCGGAAGCTTTATTTTCCCTTTTCTGGGCTTCATAGTCAATATCATCCTAGGGGTCTATGAGATCATCTTCTCATTGACTCATCTCCTGAGTCTCTCTTGCTTTTCAAGCTTGCTCTTCTTGATACTAAGGTGGCCCTTGTGGTTCCTGAGTTTCTGTAACACGCCTAGCAACAATGTTAGTAGAAACAGTGTTGAAATTTCCTTGGTTCAAAATCAAAGTTTGTGTTTCATTTATCTACTCACACTGGGTTTTAACCATACTTAGATATCTATCTAAATGCTTCGTGGCTTGATCCAGGTTATTAAAAACTTCTGCTAGGTCTTTTATATTCTTTTCTTGTGTCATAAGGCGTTTATAATTTTTCTCATGGAATTGATTTTGTTGATATTTAAGCTTTTGCATTACAAGATTTAAATCATATTCTATTACATAAGTTTGAAGAATGTCAACTTTGTTTTCTCTTACAAGATGTGATGCTATATGTTTTTCTTCAACGGACTTTTTAACTTTGGATATAAGATCTTGTGGTATGTGAATCATACCTTTTTGTGGTACAATATCCTCAACTAGATTATATTGTTCGTCATTAATCTTACCATAAAAAGCTTAACATATTCCGAAAGTGTTAAGTTGCATATTTCTCCTCCTGTAGATAGATCAATCATATCTTTTGTTTCGTCATTAAACCCATTATAAAAATATTGGATAACTAGACTCTCGTGAAAACCATGATCTGTGACTTTCATAATCATTGCATAATATCTATTCCATGCTTGATAAAAGGTTTCTCCAATTGTTTGCAAAAAAATTGTTATGCTTCGTTTGATTTGCATGATTTTAGTAATGAACAATATTTATGCATGAATTCTCGGATGCAATCCGCCTAGCTTTATATAGTATGATTAGGTAGTGATTGTAACCAAGCTAAATCATTATCTTTCAAAGACCAACGAAAGAGTTTAAGAAGTACAAACTCTATTGGCAGACTTGCTGGTTTAAGAGTGACACAAAGGTCATATACCTTTGTCAAGTGGTCACTAGGGTCTTCCTTTTCTTTCCCTATGAAAGCAATTTCTTTCATCATATAAATTAGCTCAGGATATATTTCAAATTCCTGGCCCTGTAGTTCAGGATAAAGAATAGGCATTTTCCTCAAGTACCTAGATGGATTCCCATACTCTCCCAAAGGTAGCTTAAGTTTGGCTCCTCGGGTGATGGTCAAATCAGCCATCAACAGAATTAAGATGTTCACGTCTACAGTACGGGAATTAGTAAATCTTTCAATAAATTGTAATCATCTCTCGATCAGAATACGATCAATATATGAAGGTAAATAGATTTTTCCTGATCGAGTGGTACCTCTGTCTTCAACAAATATCATGAATGGTATCAACAGTTGCTGTTGTCAAGAACCAACACTTAGCGCTTAGCTCCCTGGTAACGGTGCCATAAAATATCTTGATGGCCTGCAAGTGCACAGGTTCGTTAGAGAATGTTTTTGCGGAATTATTAATTCTAGTTTTTATATCGATCCCAACGAGGAGCCTAGGAAAGTGTTTTTATGCGGAGTTTCTGTCGCACCCAAGGTGTCACAAGTCTTGAGTGAATTGACTGCAAATGTTGACGGTGGAAGTGGTTAAAGAAAAGATAGAGGAACTTTCTTAGGAAATAAGTAAATTGCATAAAAGTAAAGATGCGGAAAATGTGTAAAGTCCATGCAGATGAGAAGTTAGGCGCGGAGAGATTCAATTCATGATGATTGTTAAGGTACCAAATGGAATAAGCGGAATAAGTGATAATGATAATTCTTATTTGTAAGTGAGTAGGCAAGCAACCCATATACCGACTAGGAGTCCTCATGGCCAATTCTTCCTAATCTCAATGATCCATCTGCCTGTTACCACAGCCATGGTCAGCACATTAATTAAGGTCTTTCAACCGGATCAAGGCTTGAATCTTGGTGGTTCCTTGTTGTCCTTGAGTAATGCTAGCTCTTCTTTGATATCGGCCGTGTCACTCGGGGGGTCACCGAATTACTAGCATACAACCTATGAGGTCTTTGGATCATGTTACCTAGGCCCTTCAATTAGATAACAAGCATTAGGCAAACATAGATATTCATTCTCACGGTTTAAATAAACATTGCAACAATCACAAATGGATGGAAATAAAATAGGCGCATCACATCTCACCAATCCCCTACATCTCCAACGCCTATGGGGATTTACTCAGACATGAGAGGTAGACAGATCAAAGGCATAATTATATTGCAATTAGAAATCATCTCAAAGTTATTGTAGCAAACCACAAGAGCGATTTAGATCCGATCAAATACAAACCAAAGGTAGATAAAAGTATCAAACCTTAATCTTACAAGTGCCAATATATCTCTCTCTCTCAGTAATGATGGGATGATGGTGGAGTGTATGGTTTTGAGGTTGAAGGTCATTGGAGAACGAGGGGAAGTTCGTCTTCTCTTTCAGATCTGATCTCTCCCTCCAGATGGCTTGTGGCAGCTGTAACTTCTATTCTGTGGTTCTTCTCGTCTCTCCCCTTTTACGAAAGTTGCTTGTATTGATATAGGGAAGGCGCTAGTAAGTAGTAAGGGCGGGCAGTATGGGTGCGTCCCGACCGTACTGTTGGTCGTTATGCGTGCTGATGCCTCCAATGAAAATGGGTTCAATTGGGGATTTGCTTATTCTGGTGTAATTAGCCCATAAATGCTATTAGATCTTCAATAAATGTTCATTGCCTGAAAACCATCACAAGAAAACAAAGATTCGCTAATTGCGACATTAACGTTAGTGAAAAGGGCAATCTTCAGGGAAATCCGGCAATAAACAAGAGGAAAACCAATGGTAAAAAGTGATGAAATTTGCAGCTATCACACATCAATTGAGGTCTTCCGACCAGATTAAGGCTTGAAACTTGATGGTTCCTTGTTATCCTCGAGTTATACTAGCTCCTCTTTAATATCAGCCGTGTCACTCGAGGGTCGCCGATTTGCTAGTATACAAGTTCATATCTATGAGATCTCAAGATCATGTTACCCGGGCCCTTAAATTGGATAACAAGCATTAGTAAAACATAGATAGTCATTCTTACAATATAATAATCACAACACTAATCACAAATGGATGGAAATAAAGTAGGCACAACACGTCTCACCAATTCGCTACAACTCTCATGCCTATGGGGATTTACTCAGGCATGAGAGGAGAATAGATCAAAGATAAAATCATGTTGCAAATGTAAATCATCTCAACTCTACCGTAGCAAACCACAATACCATTGGAGATCAAATCAAGTACAATCCAAAGTAGGAATAGAGGTTCAAGCCCTAATCTTACAAGTGTGAATATCTCTCTCTCTCTCTCAATTTGAATGGAGAATTATGGTGGAGTTGATGATCAAGAGGCTCAGGATCTTCGAAGGATGAGGTGGTATTCTTCTCCTTCTTCAGATCCGATCTCCTCTATTCTGGGACTATTTACGGTGGCTATGTTCATATTTTTCCCCTCCCCTTCACGAAAGTTGCTGGTATTGATATAATACAGGCGACGAGAGGTAGTACGGGACCGTGTCACTCGGGGGTCGCCGATTTGCTAGTAGACAAGTTCATATCTATGAGATCTCAGGATCATGTTACCTGGGCCCTTAAATTGGATAACAAGCATTAGGAAAACATAGATAGTCATTCTTACAATATAATAATCACGACAATAATCACAAATGGATGGAAATAAAGTAGGCACAACACATCTCACCAATTTGCTACATCTCTCACGCCTATGGGGATTTACTTAGACATGAGAGGAGAATAGATCAAAGATAAAATCATGTTGCAAATGTAAATCATCTCAACTCTACCATAGCAAACCACATTACCATTGGAGATCAAATCAAGTACAATCCAAAGTAGGAATAGAGGTTCAAGCCCTAATCTTACAAGTGTGAATCTCTCTCTCTCAATTTGAATGGAGAATTATGGTGGAGTTGATGTCAAGAGGCTCGGGATCTTCGAAGGATGAGGTGGTATTCTTCTCCTTCTTCAGATCTGATCTCCTCTGTTCTGGGACTATTTGCGGTGGCTATGTTCATATTTTTCCCCTCCCCAATAAAAGTGTCAATATTTGGAGCTATGAACTTCCCGAAGCTTAGCTATTATAGGCCCTCGAGTGAAAAAGCTATAAAGAATAATAGCAAGAAATAACTTCAAGCACAGAAACTCACAATTTCAAAGTGGTATCATATTCCATCGTCACAAATCCTGCAACCTCGAACATGAGCAAAATATATCTGAATAGCTGCAGTTAAGTTCGCTTCCTAACCGCATAAAACTTGCTAGCTAATAAATTTTAAAATCAAAAGAGATTGTCAAAAATTTGGTTAGGCTTGCAAATCAATTCATTTCAGTGCCTCTCTTTTTATGAGAGTAAAAATATTTTAAGCAAGAATGCTTTAGTAAAATTAAGGGTGAACTAGTAAATGTCAAAAAGAAGGATAATCTTAGAGCTTTTCATTAATACCCACTTCGAAAATCATGGCTCTTTAACACCCTATCTCTTTTCTTGTCTTTCACTTTTTTAATATTTTAAGCGGTGAGGTGATGCCAGGACTTCATATAAATCAAATAATTTCAGCTCAGATCTTGATAGTAGTTTATTTTTGCTCTAGTACCTAGGCTCATGGAATTAAAAATTTGCACATTGCAGCAATGCTACAAATGTCTAGCAAACTCATAGCCGAAATCTGAGATGAACTCAAGATAGTTCGTAGGCTATAGGAGTTATTAGTTCCATGAAGTTTTGGTACTCTTGTAATTCACTTCAATAACATGTTTCTTTTCAACTCAGCCAGAAAAATTTGGCATCTCTCTCAACCACCGCAAAATGTCCATTTCTTTAAACAATTCTTTTTCAAAAAGTGTTATCAAGTCAAACGTTACAATGTGGGTTGAGTGCTACTAAGATTAAGCCCTTAAGAAAAAATATGGCACCAAAGTTGTCAAGAAGATACTTTCTTGTGTTCTAAAAAGATTGGAATTTAATCCAATGTAGTTGTTTTTCAAGCTTAGAATAATTATCATAAGTCGAAACCAAAGTAGTGGCGTTAGATTTTGAAAAATAAGTCTTAAATGATAACAAGCTAAGCGTGGGGTTGAACTCAAGTGCAACCGAACAAACATAATATGTTCATGAATAAACTTACAAGAAGAGGCAAAATAAGAATGTGGTGCCTCCTCTCGCTTGCTTGTTTCACACTTGAATCGACTCCTCATGTTCTTCTCCATAGCTGAGTCATTTGAAGTGAATATGATGCAACCAAACATATGGCAATCACCATTGGTCCACATCATGATACACCAACTACTCCTACAATGGTGAACTCCTTCCATCTCTTACCATTCGTTGGCTATCGTGTGAATGGGATCCTACTCGAGCCAAGTACCTATTGTGTTATTAGACCTATGATCATGATGCCAAGAGGAGGTGACATTGATGAACCTGGAGCCAAGACACCCAAGCAGAAGCATGGAAAAGAAGATGCAAGAAGCTGCTAGAGCAAGCCCATAGTCTCTGCCCATGGACCCTAGAGTCTCTGGCCTATGACCCCGGAGTCTCCGGTCTGGACTCCATACAAGACTCCGGACTCGTGCCAGATGCGTTCAATACATCTCCTCGGAGACTGGCCCAGAGACCGCCGATGACTCCGGAGTCTTTGGCCACCCCGGAGTCTCTTGCCCCTAGACTCTAGAGTCTCCGGTGTAAGTGAAATGGGCCTACGCGCCTTGAGTTGGGCTTGGCCCATGTAACGCCCCCAAACTTCCCTTTATGCCTATTTTGCCCCTAGCTCGTGTATGGCCTATATATATGCCCTCACTCCCTCTTTGAAACCCTAGAGATGATGATGAATTAAGGCATGTGCCTAACCCTAAATGGGAACACCCTCTCAATAGATTATCTATGAGTTGTACAAGGCCTTGGAGTCGGTGCCCTTCTCCAAGTCGTCAAGACCCTCCTCAAGTGTTTGGTCTCTCCTTGTCAAGGATTCTAGTAGTGCTTGGTCTCTCCCCTTTGGGATTCTACTCAGTTGATACTCTATCCTTGATTTGGATTCTATCATCCTCTTGCCGATCTCTCCTTTGGTGATTCTACCACAAGGTCTCTCGCCGAGGATTCTATTGAATTGGTTGTTCGAACCAACGGGAGAAAATCGAATCAGGTGTGTTTTGGCGTGTGTTTGTATCTTTACCTTGCATTAGAGTTGCGTTCATCATGTTCATCGCGTGTCCCCTCACTCCTCGCCTCAAATCCGTGACGATCGGGCCAACTCAAGGGTAAATCCACAAGGAGACCCATATCAAATGGTATCAACAGCTTTTGGTTGCCATGGATTTGACTTCATTCTTCGATTTCCACCATAAATTGAAAAATACCAAAAATATTGCCCCAAATTTATTTTGGACGTATCTCTCGTTTTGGTGAGTTTATTGTGGTTTTGGTCCATAAGAAACTTGTCTTTGGAGTTGGTCTACCATTTTCCTGCATTTCCCAGCCCAATTAGGTCAAAAATTTCTGGATTTGAGGATCGAAGGCCCGGATTTCTGCTCAAGAACACGAGTTGTTCGTGGTGCTGGACCCGACATCGGAGTCTCCGGTCGCCAGCACCGGAGTCTTCGCCCCCCCGGAGTCTCTGGCTACCAGACCCCAAAGTCTCTGGCCGTGACAAAAAAATTCCTCCTTTCCTTTTCGACTGGTTTCCTTTTGACGTTTGTGTTTCATGTGCGTGTCTATCACTCTAACAAAGCTTCTGCACCAACAACACCTCGCGCTCGAAATTAACACCACGTAACTCGAACCATCCCTCAACCAACGGTTTCAAGTTCGTCGTCACCACAAGGTATAATTTGCACCACCATTGTTAACCCCTTTCTTCCTTTGTGTGTTACATAACCTATCGAGAGTAGCTCATCTTGTGTTTGCCGAAGCATTATGTGCTTGCTCTTGCAAAGTCATAGTGTAGAGGCAATAACAAAAGTTGAATCAGTAGCTTAGAAAGAAAAAGATACATCGAAAAAAGAGAAAATAAAGAAAAGCTTCTAAGAAAAATAGAAAGATACCAGTAGCAAAAGAGAGTCCAAAGATTCTAAGCAAGAGTGTGAGCAAGAGCAAGGAAAGCATGCAAATCCGTTGCTTCTCAATCTTTTGGAAAACGGGCTATGGTCACTCCTAGCGTTGGCACCACACCAAGCATTAGTCTTCATGAGCACCAATTTTGTTCATTTCTCATTTTCATAGTCGTGTTAGACACATTAATCTCCACCATGTGTGTACAGTCGTAGGTTCTCATCACCCTTTTTGACCTTTTCCTTTGACTTTGTTTTTATTGGATCTTACCCACTTTTGACAATAACCTTTGCATTTGGTTGTTCCATTTGCTATCCACCTTCCCAACCTCCCTCCATAGGCCTTTGTGTGTGTGTCTTGTGTATTCGCTTTCCTCTTGCCAAGAACAACCTTTCCAATTTTTGACTTGGTGAGGCAAGGTAACACATACCATACCACCATTACCACCCTTCCTTTAAATTGTGGTCATACAACATGTCTAGGGGAAGCGGAGATAGCGGAGACGACAACTTCAACAACCAAGATGGTTTCGCCACGTGCCACAACTTATGGGCGCATCACCAAGAATTCAATGCCCAATTTGAGAGGTTTGAGAACCGTCTTGATTTAAACTTTTCGAGAGTTCGACTACCGTGACCGGCTACGCCAAGTGGAGCATCATACCTTTGATCCAGATTACAGATGTAGTATAGCTTATTTTTCCCTAGTAGACCTAGGTTATCGAATCCTCGAGAAGTGAATGAGTAGTGAAGTTACTTTAATGGACCTTCGGGAGTTTTATAATTCCTTTTGTGTTTTTACCGGACCAATAGTTTGCGTCTTTTTGTTGTTGTCGATGATGGAGATATAGGGCCTAGGGCGTTCGGTTTCACCTATAGCCGTGCAAAACATCTGATGGTAATAAAAGATAGAAATAAAGTATGCATGTACTTGTTAGAGCAAGATAAATTATATGTGGGCAATGCATCCATAATTGTTATTGCCTCCGCAACCGCTTATAGTAATAACCTACTAGTCTCATCCATAGAAGAAATAGAACTAATGATATGCATAGTGATGTCACCGTTAATCCCAAGTAAATCCTTCACATACAGCCATACTACCCCTTCTGTCACTAGGGTTCCCAACCTACAGATTAGTCATTACTCATACTCCCTATACTTGGCTCAACCCTCGGGGTCTTGGGTACCCGACAAGTCCTTGGATTGAGGCAAGAGAGGATACAATAATCATCATGTCATACAAACTAATACATGATCCCATCTATGATAAATAACGTGCACAGACTCTACATGGCTAGGCCGAAGCACTTAGCCCTAGGAGAATTACTCACACATAGAGATTATAGGGGTTCCGCGTATGAAAACAATAAATTTTACCCTATGCCCCTGAACCCCTAAAGCTGCCAGGACATATCTATTAGCAATACAGTAATGGGAGGGGCTTTTCGCGAACTTACCCTTGAATACCGAAAAGCGTTGTCAATGCTCAGGAGCACGTGGTTGATGTAGACGAGCCGAAGCCGACCTCAAGGTCGTGATGAAGTCCTTGCGCTCCTTGGCTCCAACGACTTGAGTGCCTCAAGTGCGACACCTCGCGGGGATATACACACATCCGGTGCCTGACGATGACTCCCGCTTCCCCAATCCAACAACAGTTGCGGAAGTAGAGCTCCCGGATCCGAATCCCGCAGCACGACGGCGCTGTGCGGTGAAGGTGCCTCCCGTTCGCGTAGTCCAGACTTGGGACCACGGTCATGTGAGATAGAGGGGGAGAGAGAAAATATCAACTGGAGGTCCTCCCAAAAGTGAGAAGACCTTTATTGATTATTGGTGTATTTAATTTGGCCAAATACCCCCACTATATATAGGGGGAGGGGAGGTACTACCTCCCTCAAAGTCCCGGGGTGGGACTAAAGGAGAGGAGGGGGAGGGCAGGCCACCGGCCAGCCCCTAGTGGGCCCCGCGGGGGCCTAGGCCCAGCCGGTCAGCCCCCTTGCCCCTTCTCCCTCTCTCCTTTCCCCTAATAGGCCCTCTCCCTCCGGAAATTAGCCCATTAAGCCTTTGACCATTTAAATTGATTTTATCTTTATTAAATAATTATGAATAAATGATTAAATCAACATTTAACATTCATTCATACATTATTCAATCTCCGTGGCTATGTTACACCTTCCACCTCCACTCCAGACAACCTCCGGACTTACCGAAACCTTTCCGGTTTTCTCCTTACAAATCTTCAGCGATTCCACCAATCCTAGAAACACTCTCTAAGCATCATCAAGCCCTTAAGCGTGATAGCCCACGGTCCGGAACACTCTAGACATGGTCGGGACACTCCGCACCAATGATCAACAAAGGGACCTGGATGGCCATGTGACCACTGTGCGTCCATGAAGATCTTTCGTCGTTTGAACCGGGTCAGTGATGTCTTATTCCCTTTGTCTCTCGATTCTTGCATTGCCCGAGATCTGATCAATGACATCACCATGTCGTGTTCAATGTCGTTACTGAACATAGCTACTTGACTCGTTCCGACAAGTGATATCCCCGTGATCAAATCACACGCTGTGCATCTATTGGATATAACCTCTCCGAGTGGGCCCTTTGAGTATCTTCCCGTCACATGGATGGACAAATCCCGCTCTTGACATATACTGCCTCTACGGTTTCCTCCGAGTACCTGAACACACATTTATAACCACTGTATTACCAAGTGGCGCTTGATGCTATCTAAGCACTCTCGGGAAACAGTGATTGATATAGCCTCACGGTCTAAGGAATAGTCTACGAGGATCCATTTCTAATCATCGTAACTTGAATTTCATGACATGATCGGGTCACGATGTTTAGTTTGGGTATTGGTTCATCATATCATTCTCGGAATGAGATGACTTCATTTCCAACTGGTATAAATGCCACATGATCACGAAACATGATCATTTGTTGACCAATGAACCAGTGACTAGAGTTTCACTAGGAACCCCTTGTTGTTTGTATATCACACGTGCATTGATGTTTCCACTCAATACAGTTATAGCATGATATAAAACTTAATCATAAACTATATGAAATATGATAATAGTCCTTACTACTATTTGTCTCTAGGGCATATTTCCAACAGTCTCCCACTTGCACTAGAGTACAAATACACTAGCTGCATTTGTTCTAATCATTGGCACCATATATCCGGTACCCTGAACATGCTTGCTCATGGAAGAGGTTGAGTCTTGGGTCTGTACTTTACAATCCCAAATCCTTTGCAACTTACTAATGTCACCTTGATTAACATTAATACTTTATCATAACATGATAGCATCTGTGTGCATGCATCGTCGTTATGGCAGCAGAACGAGGCCTGATTCCAGGAGCCTACAGTGACTTTAGATCAACCTCGAGGGCTTTCTCATGGGCACTGTGCCCTAGGACACATCATTCAACGTTAAAAGCGAACTAGCCCCGCCATAATATTATACAACACTTTAGATGGTACCCTTATCTATTATTATAAATGTATTCATCGAAACACTAGTGCACTCTGTGCAACTTTCGATGTTTTGTTCACCTCGCTTCCTACTTGACTTTAATCGGTATTTATAGGAGTTTCCAACATATTCCCTTATAACATAACTCTTTATGTTTTAAGATATATTATCCTTTATGGATTTGGAAAACATGTCCATAGTTCTCTATTGGACACTGCGGACAAACTTAGCTCAATGTTTTGTGATTCGAACTTAATCACTTTCAGACGTTCCTTATTGGATTACATATTATGTTAAGTTATCTTCATGGTTTTATAAGATAGAACCTATGTTTCAACATAGTGGATGATGATCATCCTTTTCTTTCTTTCAACCATCGATGTTAAACTTAATACTATTCCTAATTTAAGTTTTTAAGGACCAGTTCCTTAATTAACTTCTATTCCGAAACCCTTTTCAGAACCCCTTAAGGAATACTACATAATATCATAATACACCTATTATCAACTTCTACATCTTATAAATCATTATTTATAAGTATTGCGCTTTCATTCTTAACATACTTAAGAATTACTCCTATAAGCTCCCACTCAAAATATGTTCCTACATATTTGAATTGAGACTTATATTGCTCCCACTCAAAAATATGTCAATCACATATTGTTTTAGGAAGACTTTCATAGCACCCACTCAATTATATGCAAATTGCATATCCACTCATTATTTTGAACAACTTCAAAATACTTTGATCAAATATCAAACTTGGAGATTCAATATGAGATACTAGTACTGTTACTAGTTTTAAATCCACTAGACATTAAGCACTTTTGAATCAAATTCATTTGAATTCGTCCAATATTTGACAAATTGTGCTTTTGTCATTCACCCCATTTCCACTATGGCTTTGCAGTCATTTGGGAAAATTCAAGTAACCCCTTTTACTTGTGAGATTCAGCAACGAGTTTGACATGGGTATACCCTACGGGTACTCGAGCTTGGTATATACGGTCTAAATACGTAAAGGCCCACGGTGTCGCCAAGGCCCAAATGAAGGACTCGAGCTTGAAGAACAAGAAGAAACTACAGATAGAAAGTTTGAAGGGGAAAACCCTAACTTGTAACTGACTCGGCCTGCTACCCGAGATCTAGCCTACCTATATAAAGGCTAGGAGGGGGCGGCGAGGAGGACACACGCAACCCTAGTTTCCACAACCCTCGCCATATTACATCTGCGCACCATTGTAATCTTCGATTCCTTCGATAATCCCACGAGAAGACAAGCAGGAGTAGGGACCTCTACAAGGCCTGAACCTGGGTAAATCTTTGTCCCCTGTGTGCTTGTTTGCTAGCCGATAGATGTCTCTAGCGCTCCCTCCTTCTCCAAAACCCAAGTCCATAACAATGGGCATTGATGAGTTAAACCCTCGTCAATTGGCGCCGTTTGTGGGAATTGGGAGTGCTGATGTTGCGGCTTCTTCGGCCCCATCAACCGCGATCTACAACTCCGCAACAGCAGAGATTCGCCAGCTCTTCGGCGCATTCGACTTCACCTCCACACGCCGACTACTCGCCCGGCCTTCGAGTCCATGGGCGATGGGATCAGCCTAGCAATTGGGAGCTTCCGCTTCCAAGTTGGTCAAATGGGCACGCTTCGCATGCCTGACCAGCCGACAGCGCCGGGAATTGCTCTAGCATCATGGTTCCCTCCATCGATTGGCACCCTCAGTGAGCTCAACGCCCCGACAACAGTCGAGAACACGATCAGCGACAATAGTCGCGACTCCGATCTGAGCGATCTGGCCACTGAAGACGGAACCTACGGTTCCGGATCTGAGAGTTGCGGAAGCAGCAGCTTCCCCAATCACTTCATGTGCGCCGTCATCAACACAGGCGATACCTCTACCAACCGCGACAACACGGGCAATGGCGGTAATGGAACCGACCCGCCTAACGGTGTCAACGGTGGTAATGGCGGCAACGGTGGCAATCGCACCCCCGTCGACAATGGAGGAGTAGTCGAACCTCCAACCATATTAAACAAGCAAACCGGCGAACGCGTTGTGATCAGGCTCAACGAGCAAGAATGGGCTCGCTGCCGCGAGGCCCTACGAGGCGCCCCTCTACCCTTCGGATCCCCACAAGAACTGCTGATGGGCTATCACTGGCTCCTGAAGGAAGAATTCAAACGCCAAGTACAAACAATCGCGCAACTTGAGGCGCGCAAAAAGGCAGCAGATGAGTCAAGCCTTCGTCGTGCTGGGCTCTCCTCCCACGGAGGATCCTCCTCAAAGGGCAACGAGTACCTCGCCAAGAAGAGGCAATCTCGGATGGCCCATCTCACTGAGCAAGAACGCAAAGAAGCTGCAAAAGTCCTCGACTTCAGCTCTATGACAGTCGACACACGGGGCAACGTGGTCCCCAAGACGCTGCAGGCTGCGGTGACAGCGGCCACCATGTACCTCCTTAACAACCAGCCGCCAGCTGGAGATCCCCGAGCCGCCATGCACCGATCTACGATCGCGGGCTTGGGATTAATCGAGGCCGCCCTCGACAAGGAGCCAACACCAGAGCCGAAAAAGGGCAAAGCGCTAGCAAAGCTCTACTCCTCGCCCTCGTCCAGCGATGACAGTCACGACCTGTCTCGACGCCGCCGCTCACGGCGACACGACCGTGACTATGATGCGCGCGATGACCTCACGCAGCGCAAGGTTGACAAATCCAGGGCGCGACGTGCTCGGTCGACTGACTCGTAAGAGGAAGATGTAGAGCTCTGCGGGACCAGATGCTTCAGCAGATCCATTAGGCAGAAGCGAATGCCTAAGGGGTTTAAACTCCCATCGGAGAACCCTAAGTTTGACGGCCTATAGGACCCGAAGATCTGGCTGGAGGACAACATCTCCTCCGTCTGGCTTCACGGTGGCAGTCGAAGCACGACCATGCAATTCTTACAGCTATAGCTGCAAGGCGCCACTCGAGCATGGCTCAACAACCTCCCACGCGGATCCATTCGCAGCTGGGATGTGCTGGTTTATAGCTTCGTGCACAATTTCAAGGGCACGTACAAGCGTCCTGCATCAATCGAAGAGCTAAGATGCTGCCAGCAACGATCGGGCGAATCGCTACGCTCCTACATCCAAAGGTGGTCCATCATCAAGAACTCCACAGAGAACATCTCGGAGGATCGTGCGATTAACACATTCAACAGCGGCGTCCGCCGCCTAGAACTTAGGGAGGAGCTGGGCCGCTCAAAGCCCAAGATCATCGACCACCTGATGGAGATCGCGAATCGGTGGGCCGATGGAGAAGATTCGGTGAAGAATCGCGTTCACTCCGACGAGGAGGCAAAACTCGAGCGCAGACGCGATCGCCGAGGCAAGCGTCGCATGTGCATCTATAATGACTGCGACAACATCAACATGGTCGCGGCTGGCTACGTCGACAGACGCGACGATAACCGCAACAGCGGATACCGTAGCGGTGGATACCGCGACTCCGGGAAAACCACGCAAGTGTGGCAACGCCGCAATCGCGATGAGGCACCCGAAACATCCATTGAGGACAAACTGTCCAAGCCATGTACGGTACACTTCTACATCGACAAGCATGATGGAAAGAAGAAGTCTAGCCACCTCCTCAAGGATTGCCGCGAGTTCCTCAAGCTACACGAGGGATTGGTTCAGATGAACCGCAACACAGTCAAAAGAGGCTACAGAGCCGCTCCAGGCGCCGTGGCACATGGCGCTCCTCCACCACCACCTAGGCCGCCCCCGAATCCAGCTGTGTCGGACCAGCACCACGGAGGCGAACCTCACCCACGAGCCATGGGCACCATGATGATCCAAAAGGGACGCCCCTCGAATCGGGTGCAGAAGGCCATCACTCACCAAGTCAACCTGGCCACACACTCGCCACCATCTACTACTCAGTACCTCAGCGGAAGCGACTCCTGCATCACCTTCAACAAACATGATCATCCGCCTCAAGTACCTCGTCCAGGCCATTGCCCCCTCGTACTCGAGGCACAAATCGGAGGTTTCGACATGAGCCGCATCTTCATGGATGGCGGGAGCGGCATCAACCTTATATTCGCGAGTACCTTGCGAGCAATGAGGATCCCTCTAACCTGCCAGGAGGCCTCAGACACAACATTCCACGGCATCGTCCCAGGGAAAGGCGTATACCCCTGGGCAAAATCAACCTTGACGTCATCTTCGGCACGCCGAAGAACTTCTGGCGCGAGCGCATCGACTTTGAGGTCCTCGACTGGCCCTCACAGTACCACTGCATCCTCGGGCACGTCGCGTTCGCTAGGTTCATGGCAGTGCCCCACTACGCCTACCTGCAGATGAAAATGCCAGGTCCCAATGGCGTCATCACGATCAACGGAAGCTTCGAGAGATCTGACAGTTGCGACAGGGAGTTCAACAGAATTTCCCAGTCCTTCGGCATACAGGAGGAACTCAAGAGACTAAAAGAGTCGACAGACAACAGTCTGCCCCCCCCGAGCCGGCCAAGTTCACCTGAACTCTCCTTCGACTCATCGATGCACACAAAGAAAGTGCAGGTCCACCCATCGGATCCCGCCAAGACGGCCCTCATCGCCAACAACTTGAGTCCCGCATAACTCGTGCTCGTCGAATTCCTCCATGAGCACTGGGACATTTTCGCCTGGTGTCCTGCGGACATGCCAGGAGTTCCTAGGGAATTCGCCGAGCACGCACTCAACATCAACCCCGACGCAAGGCCAGTCAAGCAAACAATTTGGCGATTGTCTGAGCCACGAGCGCAGGCAGTTGGAATGGAGATCAATAGACTCCTCGACGTCAAGTTCATACGCGAGATCAAGGAAAGCACTTGGCTCGCCAACACGGTGCTGGTACCAAAAAAGGACACGGATATCCTGCGGATGTGTCTGGACTTCACCTCTCTGAATAAGCACTGCCCAAAGGATTACTTCCCATTGCCGCGCATCGACCAGATCATCGACTCCACCGCGGGTTGCGAGCAGCTCTGCTTCCTCAATGCCTACTCAGGCTATAATCAGATTTGAATGAAGGAGGAAGACCAAGAGAAAATAGCGTTTACAACGCCCTTTGGTGTGTTCTGCTACAATACAATGCCCTTCGAGCTAAAAAACGCAGGAGCCACCTATCAGTGGTGCATGCAGGCTTGTCTCAAAGAGCAACTTGGTCACAACATTCAAGTCTATGTCGACGACATAGTAATCAAGACCAAGGAGGAAGCCTCCCTAATCGACGATTTGCGCGAAACCTTCGCCAACCTCGATCGCTACCGGATCAAGCTCAATCCGGACAAATGCGCCTTCGGCGTACCATCTGGGCAACTACTCGGGTATCTCATCTCCGCGAGGGGAATCGAGGCAAACCCGAAGAAAATAAAAGCCATACTGGCCATGGAGAAGCCGAAAAACATAAGGGGCGTCCAACAGCTGGCTGGACAAATCGTGGCCCTCAGTCAATTCATCAGCCAGATGGGAGAAATGGCACTGTCCTTCTACCAGCTTCTCCGCAAAGCTGAAAAATTCGAGTGGACCAATGAAGCGCAAGAAGCATTCGAAGACCTCAAGCGCCTGCTATCCACTTTGCCAGTACTGGTGAGCCCACGAGAAAGGGAACCACTGTTGCTGTATATCTCCGCCACCAACCAAGTGGTCAGCACAGTACTCGTGGTCGAACGAGCCGAGGAAAACAAGGTCCACGGAGTACAGCGCCCAGTTTACTACCTCAGCGAGGTCTTCACGCCAACAAAACAGCAGTACCCGCACTACCAGAAGCTGGCATACAGCGTCTTCATGACCGCTCGACGACTGTGCCATTACTTCTAGGAGCACCCAATCGTGGTGGTCAACGACGCCCCGTTGGGGCATATCCTCAATAACCCCGACGCCACGGGACGAGTAGCGCTATGGGGAATAGAATTGTCTCCACGAGACATTACATACGAAAAGCGCGACGCAATCAAGTCGCAAGTTCTCCCTGATTTCCTCGTGCACTGGATGGAGAACCAGCTCCCTGATAAACCAGATATGTCCTACCTCTGGACAATGCACTTTGATGGATCTAAGCGGAAGGACGGAGCAGGTGCCAGTGTCATACTGACATCGCCTCAAGGGGACAAGTTGAAATACATCCTGCGAATGCAGTTCACCGCCTCCAACAACGAAGCTGAGTACGAAGCCCTTCTCCACGGGATGAGGATGGCAAAAGCCTGCGGCGCCAAGAGGCTCATCATATACGGCGACTGCAAGTTGGTTATCAACCAAACGATGCATGAGGGCGACGCACTGAATGACAACATGATCGCGTACCGCGACATCTACGACACACTCGAAGGAGACTTCGATGGTTGCGAGCTGCGGCACGTAGGTCGCGAAAGCAACGAAGAGGCGAACACACTTGCCAACATAGGCTCTACCTGCGCCCCCATACCACCTGGGGTATTTCTCGAGCGCATATGCGAACGCTCCATCAATCCAAATGCCGTAGAGAAGAAAACAAGCGCAGCAACGGACTCGGGGGCTACGCCACCCAATGAGTCAATAGCACTCGACGACTTGGAAATGGACACATGACTCAAGGGACCAATGCGCGTCATGATGATTGAACAATCCTGGACGCAACCGTACATCACGTACCTCCTCAACAAAAGGCTACCAGACGATTCGACTGATGCACGGCACATCGCACGGCGGTCCAAGGCATTCGCTGATATCAACGGTGAACTGTATAAACGCATCATCACATGAGTACTCCAACGGTGAGTCTCCACGGCCGGTGGAAGAGCCGTTCTCCTCGATATCCATGAGGGGACCTGCGGGCACCACGCCGGCAGTCGTGCCCTCGTTGCCAAAGCTCTACGGGCTGGATTCTATTGGCCTACGGCCATGCGCGATGCCAAGGACATCGTCCAAAAATGCAATGCTTTCCAACGATTCGCGGACAAGCCGCACACACCTGGCGCAGAGCTCCGGCCAATTCCATTGGCCTGGCCCTTCGCGCAATGGGGACTCGACATGGTTGGCAAACTCCCAAGGTCCTCCTGAGGAGGCTACGTCTACCTCTTTGTCGCAGTCGACAAATTCACCAAGTGGATTGAGGCCATGCCAGTGATTAACTAATCAGGACATAGCGCAGTTAAGTTCTTCGAATCCATCATCTACCGCTTCGGCATACCGCACAGCATCATCACCGACAACGGGACGAACTTCATATCCAAGGAGTTCCCAGAATTCTGCGAGAATCTGGGGATCAACATCAGCTATGCCTCGGTAGCACATCCACAGACCAACTGTCAGGTGGAAAAAGAAAACGGGCTCGTCTACGGCAGCATCAAGAAGCAACTCCTCCGGCCACTCGAACAAGCCGCGGGTTGCTGGCCAGACGAACTACAGTCCGTCCTCTGGAGCCTACACACAACTCCAAACAGTGCCATGGGCTACACGCCATTCTTTATGGTGCACGGAGCCGAGGCAGTGCTGCCCGCTGAGGTATGGTACAAGGCGCCGTGCGTGGTCGCTTACAGCGAACAACAGTCATCCCTCGCAGTCGAAGACTCCGTCGACCTCCTTGACGAGGCAAGAGAAATCGCCGCGGAAAGATCAACGATCTACTAGCAGAACATGCGCAACTACCACAGTAGGAGGCTACGCCCCAGATCCTTCGTCGAAGGCGACCTGGTCCTGCGACTGAAGTAGCAGGGGCATCTCAAGCTCGAGTCCCCCTGGGAAGGACCATAAGTGATTACAGAAGTAATCCCAGGTGGCGCCTATCGCCTTCAAGATTTAGAGACAGGAGTCGCATACTCCAACCCCTGGAACGTCGCCCAGCTGCGACGCTTCTACCCCTAGTCACTTTTTTACTTTTTACATTGCAAATAAGGCTACTCAGCCAAGGCTACTTAGCCACACATTGTACCTTGCACTGTTCTTCGAATAAATAAAGCTAAGTGCCCCAAAACTCTATGTTCTCTTTTATTTTTCCCAATTTATCTACTCGAGGGCTGCGCCACCCTATATACATCTGTTCTACGAACCAAAACGCGATATCCTGAGTAGCTAGCACATCAATCGAAACCCTTGACACCACATCAACCCAGCTGCAATGCACCTGACAGGTTGACAAGGGACTGAGATAAGAGCATGACCAGGCTAACGAAAAGGACTCGCATAGTGCAATGCACTGCATACTAACAAAGCTCTCTATACATATTCGACAATAAATTATATACAACATTTATACGAACTTTTACAACACGAGTACACTTATGTGCAGGATACAAGCTAAGCTATTACTGCAGCAAGAGAACGTTGGTTTGTTCCTCAAAAAAGTCGACGATCTCTTCTGCTGGGCGATCCACAGCCTGGTAGTGTGGCACCATATTTCAGGCAGAACCTGCTGGTGGTGCAGGCGGCCTAGCCGCAATTGCCGCAACATCTACGTCAGGCCTGTGCAGTCGCACCAATGATAGAGCGGCCTTGGCACCAGCCACCAACTGTTGCCTCACGCACTCACGAACCGCGGTCAGGTCTTGAAACTTGGCAAGGAGGGCCAGCAGGCTTGATGGAGTAACATCCAACGGTAACATAGTCCGATAAATGTTCTTCAAACATGACTGCGACTTCTTCAGAAAGTGCAGCACTCGCGACACGCGATCCTGCAGGGTCGCCAGCGCAATCGCATGATCATGATCTACCCAGAAGTATCCACTCTCTTGAAGTTGCTCCTGGGTGAGATCATGCATACGAATGGCAATTCTATCCTTCTCATACCGCGGATGACGCGCGCTGACAACTACACGAAGCAGCAAACAGCAACATAAGTATAGCGCACCATCGCAAGTGATTACAAGGAAAAGATAAGAGCAAGCAAACTAACACTTGAATTGGTCGCCCAGCTGCGTCACCTCGCCAAGAAGATACTGCTCTCGGGCGGTGGCTTTCTCCGCCTTTGACTTCCATACATCCACGTTCCCACGGAGCATGGGCAACTCACGCTCTAGCTGCTTCACATGGTCACGCAGTCACGAAAGCAGCGACAGTTCATCTACCCTGGAGCGCGGTGGTGCCAAAGTATCACAAGAGGCGGCGAGTCTTGAGTTTCCCTCAAAGGATCACTTGATGTACCCTACCACAAGCCAAGATAGAAACAAATAAGACAACCAAATCAGCACAAAGACAAAAGATTCAAGTGCATTCAAGACTAGCAAAAGTATCACTAGATACACTCGCCAGCAGGCATGTTCTTAACAAATGACATAAACTAGTTAACTATTAAAAAGCTACTAAGGAGCGATTGGCTTCTTCGACTTCGACGGCTTCGGGGGCTTCATCGAGTCCGTGGCAGTGTCAGATGCCACTGACTTTCCGCCAGCCCCTGATGCCGCAGCTTTCACCACCTTCTTGGCGCGTTGCAGCTCCTCAGAATACTTCGCAACTGTGTTTATCAGCTGATGCCCATATTTGCCACAGGTAGTCGCGAAAGGAGCAAAGACTACCTGTTGGCCGCCCGCGCTAACAGGCATCGCCTTCGACACCGCGGCAGGATCAATCTCGACTCCGTGGGCCTGCACCATGGCAAGCGTCATGGACGCGCCAGCCGCGCGGAGTGAGTTCTTGAAGCTGGAAGGCACACCCCCGGCGGGTGACTCCACCAGCTCGTCTATGTTCTCGACTAGCTCTGCCTTAGGCATCAGCTCCTCCCGAAGGCGACTGAGTACGCCTTTGTCCTTGGAGAGCGTATCCTGAACGGCGGTGCTGCGGTCTTCGACTGCTAACAGTGCACCCACCAGAGCATCATCGCGAAGAAGGGCCTGCGGGTCGAAGCTCAAATCGCCAGCATCTGTACACAAATCCACACATGGACAAAGCATCAGTGCCACCGGCAAGAAAACCGAGCAGCGAAGGATAAGGATACCCACAACAAAGTACCTGAGAGGGCCTTGGCAATTGAGAAAAGCTGATCTTCGAACAACTTCTCCCTGGCTCCAAAGGAGGCACACAGATCCTCTTCGCGCCTTTGCGCCTCGTCACGCGCCGCGATTGCTTCATCGCGACCCTTCACAGCCACGTCGAGTGTCTTCTCTAGGGTGGCGGTGTCACGCAAGAGGGCATTATGTTCAGCTACACAACAAACAAGAATTGACTATCAGTCGACTATATCAAAGGAGAAGAAGAAGACGAAGAAGTGTAGGACACTCACTGTCAACCACGCGATGACGCGTCTCCAGCATCGCATGCTGGCGACCCATCGCAAGCACTTGCTCCGCCAAGTGAGAGGCCTCCTTCTCAAGGAGCTATCGCATATAAAAAAAGAAGAGGATCATCAGAAGCCATTGACTGACATCAAAAAGAAGAAAATACTACACTTACGTGATCCTCCAATGACTTCGAAGTTGTTTGGTGTGCCGTCATCCGAGCAACCGTTCGATGTTCCCCTGCATGAGGAGAACTGGAAGAGTTGTGCCCGGAGTGGGTCGCCAATGGAGGAGAAGGAGCACGCTCAACCTCTTTCTTGGCACCGGAGGTTGCGACTCTAGATTCCTTCAGAAATTGGACATCGCCAGAAGATGACGAGGCCTGCTGACTGCAAGATAAAATCAACATCAAGAAAAGGCAACAACAAAGAAGAACCAAAAAAGGAAGATTTGAATACTTACCAATCAAAATTATCAAAGTCAAAGGTTGGTTCCCCCGACTCCGACGAGGACACCTTTGGCAGTCGCATCTTCTTGCAAGAAGAAGGCACCATGGCACTCACGGGGATGGCAGGGATTGGCGACTCCACACCAACGCCTGCACCTTCCGGAGTCGAAGGAGACGACGCATCGGAATCCTCGCAATGCGAACGTTTGCGAGTATCCGGACTACCGGACTCAGGGGATTCCTCCTCCAGATCAGATGGGACGGTCGACTCTGACTCGTCCTCTTCCAAGGCTTCACGAGGGATAATCCCCTCAGGAAGAGGGGGCATACAGGGTGACACCGCCCAATCCTTCATACAGAGAACAATTTAGCGCAAGAGATAAGAAACAACAAAGAAGCAATCGACAAATTAAGCTACTTCGTAGCACAACTATACCTCAGGAGGAGGGTTAGCAGCATCAAATGGAGGAACAACTGGCTCACTGGGGAGCACATCCTTGACGATGTACTTGGTGACCAGTCGAACCCTTTTATCCACTTCACTCGTGGACATGCCATCGACAGACACGCGAGTGACATCGTGAGCTCCAGCCCACTGAAACATGGGGTGGACTCTGGCCTGCAGGGGCTAGACGCGACAACGCAGCCACGTGCGAATGAGGGCGCAGCCTCCCTCCTCTTTACCTATGCGACTCTCGAGGTCGCGGACGCGCTCGTACATCACATCTGTCTCCTCGGACTCGCCAGGCATGACTACGTTCTTCCAGGAGCGCCTCCTCTTGCACGGCGTCGCGGGATCAAAGGGTGCGAGTCCGAAGTGCTCCCCGTTAGCCTTCTCGTTGCGGATGTAGAACCATTTGTCCCTCCATCCTTGGACGGACGCCGTGAGCTTGATGTAGAAATAGGTGGCGGATGGGTCGACATGGATTCCGCAGCCACGTACATCATAGACTAAAGTGCCAGACGCAGATTGGCGCTTCAACTTGAAGAGGCGCTTGAAGAGGCCAAAGTGCGGCTCGGTTCCGAGCCAGCACTCGCAGAGGGTGATGAAGAAAGGGATATGGAGGATAGAGTTCGGGGACAGCTGATGGAGCTGAAGCCCGTAGAAACAAAGGAGGCCCCTAAAATAGGGGTGAAGGGGCAAGGAGAGACCGTGAATGATGAATGCTAAAAACATCACTCGAAAACCAGCGGGAGGAGAAGGAATTGTCTCACCGCCAGGGATGCACGCGTCGGCGACTGCGGCGGACAGCACTCCGTCTTGGCGAAGAAGACGGAGATCAGATGACTTGATGATGGAGGGGCGCCACGCACCATTCGTGACGCAGGTGCCCGCGCCTTTCTTCTTCCCACCAGCGGCGGTGCTGGTGCCCGCAGCGGTGGAGCCTCCTTTCTTCTTTGCCGCAGCAGCGGTAGCCGCGGAATCGGCCGCACCACCTCCCTTCTTCTTCCCCATTGCGCGGCGGCGATGCGACCAAAGGAAGTAGCTTGGAAACGAGCGGAGCTGGTCCAGCGTCGTGGACGAAGCGAGCGCAGAGAAAGAAGAGGAGTAGCGGCAATGGCGATGGAAGCAAAGGATGAATGAGAGCAGATGAGAAATTACCATCGCAGCACCGCTACTTAACCCCTGGAAGATGCAATCCAATGGCTCAGAAAAACTCTACTGGACGCGTGGCAAACATCGCGTTGGACACGTGGAGGAGTGGAAACGCGAACCGTCCCTCCACTGCTCCCATTACGCAAGGAAATCGAGGAGGCACAGTTAAAAATAAAAGATTACGCACGCCCAGTCAAATCAAAGTTAGAGAGTGGGACCCACTGCTCGTCACATCTCGTCAAACTCGCTCACGCGGGCAACTGAGGTCATGAAATCGTCAGCACTGATGTCATCAAAGCTACGCAGCAGAAGACTTCTACTACTTTAGTCCTTGCTCGAGTCTTCGACTCCACCAAGCACTCGGGGGCTACTCCCATACGGAGCGCTGGTTGCGCACCCTATGATTTTTCTCTTCTTTTTGCAGGAACATGAACAATCAAAGCCAAACCCAACCACTCGAAATACGGTTCGACTGTAACAAGCATGCAAAAGACAACAACAGTCGCAAAAGTTCTTTAGTCCCCGCCTGAGTCTTCGACTCAACCAGGCACTCGGGGGCTACTCCCATAGGGAGCGCTGGTCGCACACCCTATGATTATTTATACTAAGTACTGTGTGTTGATAACATCCACACTCGAAGTTTATGGCGACACCGCCTCATAATTTTTCCCTACAAATATATTGCGTCTCCTGGGTCACCCGAATCATCTCCGCGATGATAAAATTCGGATGCTGCGCTTACTGCGTGAAGGTAAGACCTGAATAAGGCCTGGCAACGCATTAGCTGCGCACTACTAGAGTATATATCCGTGCCTATAGGTACGATGAACATGCCTTGATGGACGCGTCGAGTGCTCACACCCATATAACTGGAATTCGACTCCTGTAAGACCTCCGCGTCTCGAGTCGAATTACACCAGCACTTTTCCAGATTCGAGTCCGGGACTCGAGTTCGAGTAGATTGCGGTGTTTCACCCTAAGGTGGTTAACTGATACCGATACATCGGATAAATCAGGCATGCACATCAACAATCCCTATGACACAAACAAAGCAGTCGAAAATATACTCATTCATACACTCGAAAGACTTCAAAAAGTCCCCAGTCGAATCTACGATTCCACTGGACACTCGGGGGCTACTGATATGGGTATACCCTAAGGGTACTCGAGCTTGGTAGATACGGTCTAAATACGTAAAGTCCCATGGTGTCACCAAGGCCCAAATGAAGGACTCGAGTAACCTACGGACTCTCGATTGCTTGAAGAACAAGAAGAAACTAAAGATAGAAAGTTCGAAGGGGAAAACCCTAACTTGTAACCGACTCGGCTTGCTACCCAAGACCTAGCCTACCTATATAAAGGCTAGGAGGGGGTGGCGAGGAGGACACATGCAACCCTAGTTTCCACAACCCTCGCCAGATTGCATCTGCGCACCATTGTAATCTTCGATTCCTTCGATAATCCCACGAGCAGACAAGCAGGAGTAGGGACCTCTACGAGGCCTGAACCTGGGTAAATCTTTGTCCCATGTGTGCTTGTTTTCTAGCCGATAGATGTCTCCAGCGCTCCCTCCTTCTCCAAAACCCAAGTCCATAACAATGGGCATTGATGAGTTAAACCCTCGTCAGAGTTGCTTTCTAATCTCAAGGGAATTTTGCTTTTAGGATTTCTCATAATTCTAGTTTACCATTATTTCCTTAGTAGTTCGTAGGTACGTCATATTCCAATAATCATGACAAATGATTCACAAATGTCTCCATACAAGATATGGATTACATTTTGAATCCTACTTCATGTAGTGAAAAACACCAGTAGGGAAAACATAATGATTATTATCATTGATTCTTTTCCTTCGTGAAGAGAATCATTCAGAAACATTTTCCGTTGCGCTTCTCAACACTCTAATGCAGGGATTTGAATCCTCATCGTGTTTTACACTATTTTCCATATGCCCCATAATTGAGAAACATCACTAGAAGTGAGCTTTCTCAAGAATACACCAAAATCCAAGCAGTACGAATCTTGCTTTCCTTTTGGTTTCAGCTATGGATTTCGTATTTGAAGTTTCCAATGAATACTCTACAAGGACTTATTCGCTATTGTTTTGGTTATATCGAATAACCCCAAAACTTTCACGAATTCAAATGGTTCACTACATTCTAATTGAATGCTAACTATTTCTAACTAATGGTCTCTACATCTACACTACAATGATTTATTTGGTGCCTTTTATTCACCCACTTTGATATCTAATATCACATTGTGATGCTTTGCATTTTGACGTTTCAAAACGCTTTGCATTCCACAATTTCCTTTTTTTTGCCATTCTTATAAAGTTGAACTTCATAACTATTGATCAAATCATAGTAATTAGATTCTCTTTTATCTTTATACGCTTCGTTGATGAAACATTTTGATCATATCAAATAATTTCATATTCATGTTTCCTTTGGTAAACTACTTTACACATTTAAACAATCATTTAATGATAATTACCATTTTCGTTAAAACACAATACATCGAATATGTATTAACTTTCAACAATTCATTAAACACTTTGTATTCAAGTAATACACGGTGTTCAAGTTATTTTGCCGAACTTAGGCATGATTTATATGTGATAAGAAATCGAATGACTTTCACATATTATCACATAACTTTGAATTTAAACAATGGTTTTCATTCATTAATGAAATATCATTTAAGTTGGGTATTTAAAGGTATTTCAATATTTTACAAATGTTCATGCATTATCAATTAGTTTCAAACAACAAGGATAATTCAGACATAATCAAACAAGATATGAACACGAATAGAAATCATTCATAAAAGTGGAACAACCATTTTTACAAACTCGTATGAATAACCGTCTCACAAAATGTGAGACACACTAAAGAAGTTCACAATCTCATGATTACAATAATCATCCTAATCACGAACTAAATGATAAATGTTGAGGGAGAGTGTCATCGGCCATCATCATCATGCTCGTCATCAACACGCAACGTCACCTCCTCTCCAGCAAGCACCTCTCATGCAGAAGGACCTGTTTTCAGCAAAACAGAACAAGTATCAAATATATTTAACACTGCAAATGTGTTTGCAAGATTATAACATTTATAAAACTATATATCAAATATATACCCTTGTCATTGATGACCTCTAGCGACATCGGGTTCATCCACCACATTTCTGAAATGTGATATGAACTTGAGGAAATCCAGTGTTTCCGTGTCGCCTCTCATAATGCAGATCCTGACCTGTGCTTGGAAGCTTGGTGGAAGCGACCAAAACACAACTCCCATCGCAAAAGAGCTTGAGAACCAGTTGTCCAGGTAGTATGCCAGACTCATGTATGCATCGTATAAGCTCAACAAGTCCTCCTCTAGTGAGGAGCCCTCCTCCATCTTTATGGAGAGGAAGTCCCCCATCAGCTCATACTCCCACATGCACACTTGTTCCACGAAATGCGATCTTAGATGTGGCATGACCACTCGGGGTTTATGACTTCCCACCATTGGCCATAACCCATCCTCCATTCCGAGGCGCATCGTTACTGATATGAATGTGGCCATCACACGATGACGGCAGCGCAGATCCCGCTGCTCCTAGGTCTAATGAGAATAGGGTGGCTCCAAATACATCTCCCAGGTCATGTAGTCAGCTACATTGTTCTCACCAAGGAGATCAAACAAGAGTATGACCCATGCAGAAAAGTTGGATCCATCTAACTTGAGGTTTTCTCCTTTTAAACAATTGTCAATAGGGAAGGTAATCTCGGGGAGATCCATTTTCTACATTTATAATTGCAAAAGGAATTTAGACTAAGTTTATAATTAAATGAGTTAATAATAACTCCACTCAGAAACACCTATCCCTAGTGATAACATGACCCCTATCAGCCATAGCTCCCCCGATCGTCACGACCATCAATGTGGGTTCAACGGTGGACGCTAAACGTCGGACACATCATTCATGCGACTCGTGCTCGATCTTTCGACCATCCGTGTTCCGAGGCCATGTCTGCACATGCTAGGCTCGCCAACTCAACCTTAGTGTATTCGCTATGCAACATGGCTTACACCCACTGTATGTGAACGTAGATATGTCTGACACCCAGGCATGTACCCTAGATCACCTCATACCGAAGAACTTTCTTGGTGGTGCACACTAAGGGGGAACACAATCGTTGGTAATTTTAACAGGGATCATCTTATTAGGCTACCTTCGAGTATCTAATACTAGCACACAATAAGATATACAAATAATAACATTGAATGTAAATGCTATGTGATATGGTCCTTCACGTCGTGACCTCCATCAGTCGTCACCGGATTTCGGCGCCAGGGTTCCGGCGCCGTAGACACCAGGGTACCGGTGTCATTCCAGCGTGGTAGTCTGTCACCTCTGTGACTATCTACTACTATGTAACAAAAGGTAATCACTTTACCTTTGCCACAACCATATCACAAAGCAACGCCCCCCCTGCAAAACAAAGTTAGACGCCTCTACTTTATCTTTGCATGTTTTACGTGGCTGAATGGGCTTTCGCACAAGAACCGTTCTTACCTACGAACTTTCAGCATAATGCTGATCAAGTAGTTGTCTCTACTACACCCCTTTCAGGGCCCTCCGTTGCAAATGGTATACCAACTAATGTGAGAGAGACAGACACCCCCTAAGCCACTTTATATGGTACAAGCCGTATGTCAAGCGTGGAGCAATCTCGCGAATGAACGCGTAAAGTCGGTTGGGGGCCACTTCATCAAGCATTACTGCGGTATACACAAGTAGACGTGTGAGGGTAACAACTAAAAGATCAATGCCCACACGCTACATCTCGTGTGTTCTACCCATACTAGCATTACTATGCATAGATCTAGCTCTGATACCACTGTAGGTGTTCCGCGTATGAAAACAATAAATTTTACCCTACGCCCTTGAACCCCTGAAGCTGCCAGGACCTATCTATTAGCAATACAGTAATGGGAGGGGCTTTTCGCGAACTTACCCTTGAAGAACGAAAAGCGTTGTCAATGCTCAGGAGAACGTGGTTGATGTAGACGAGCCGAAGCCGACCTCAAGGTCGTGATGAATTCCTTGCGCTCCTTGGCTCCAACGACTTGAGTGCCTCAAGTGCGACACCTCACGGGGAGTTACACATGTCTGGTGCCAGACGATGACTCACGCCTCCCCGATCCAGCAGCAGTTGCGGAAGTAGAGCTCCCGGATCCGAATCCCACAGGGCGACGGCGCTGCGCAGTGAAGATGTCTCCCATTCGCGCAGTCCGGACTTGGGACCACGGTCACATGAGAGAGAGGGGGAGAGAGAAAATATCAACTGGAGGTCCTCCCAAAAGTGAGAACCCCTTTATTGATTATTGGTGTATTTAATTTGGCCAAATACCCCCACTATATATAGGGGAAGGGGAGGTACTACCTCCCTCAAAGTACCGGGGTGGGACTAAAGGAGAGGAGGGGGGAGGGGAGGCCGCCGGCCAGCCCCTAGTGGGCCCCACGAGGAGTTAGGCCCAGCCGGCCAACCCCCTTGCCCCTTCTCCCTCTCTCCTTTCCCCTAATGGGCCCTCTCCCTCCGGAAATTGGCCCATTAAGCCTTTGAACATTTAAATTGATTTTCTCTTTATTAAATAATTATGAATAAATGATTAAATCAACATTTAACATTCATTCATACATTATTCAATCTCCGTGGGTATGGAACACCTTCCACCTCCACTCCGGACAACCTCCAGACTTACCGAAACCCTTCCGTTTTTCTCCTTACAAATATTTGGAGATTCCACCGATCCTATAAACACTCTCTAAGCATCATCAAGCCCTTAAGCGTGATACCCCACGGTTCGGGAACAGTCCAGACATGGTCGGGACACTCCCACACCAATGATTGACAGAGGGACCTGGATGGCTATGTGACCCCTGTGCGTTCCACGAAGATCTTTCGTCGTTTGAACCGGGACAGTCGTGTCTTATTCCCTTTGTCTCTCGATACTTTCATTTCCCAATATCTGATCAATGACATCACCATGTCGTGTTAAATCTCGTTACTGAACAACGCTACTTGACTCATTTTGATAAGTGATATCCCCGTGATCAAATCACACGCTGCGTAGCTATTGGATATAACCTCTCCGAGTGGGCCCTTTGAGTATCTTCCCGTCGCATGGACGAACAAATCCCGCTCTTGACATATATTGCCTCTATGGTTTCCTCCGAGTACCTAAACACACCTTTATAACCATTGTATTACCAAGTGGCGCTTGATGCTATCTAAGCACTCTCGGGAGACAATGATTGATATAGCCTAACTGTCTAAGGAATAGTCTACGAGGATCCATTTCTAATCATCGTAACTTGAACTTCATGACATGATCAGGTCACGATGCTTAGGTTGGGTATTGGTTCATCATCTCATTCTTGGAATGAGATGACTTCATTTCCAACTGGCATAAATGCCACATGATCAGGAAACATGATCATCTATTGACCAATGAAACAGTGACTAGAGTTTCACTGGGAACCCTTGGTTGTTTGTATATCACACGTGCATTTATAAGCCTTAACAACTGAGTTGTCGATTCAGCTGCACCTAGAAACAATCTTGCTCACAACCGTTTATCAGTAGCAACAATTTTGTAGTAGGAATAGCAAAGTAGCAACATTAGTAAAGTAAAGACAGTAGTAACAATAACAGTGAACAGTGGGATTCGAGTGCGGTAGGCATAGGGATGGATGGATGGGCGTTGCATGGACAAGACAATTCACGTAGCAATCAGAACATAGGGCAATTGCAGATAAAGCATCCAAGTACTAGACAATCCTAGGCATGTTTTCCATATATAGTCATACGTGCTCGCAATGAGAACTTGCACAACATCTTTTGTCCTGCCAGCCCGTTTGCAGCGGGGCCTCTAGGGAACTACTAGCAATTAAGGCGCTCCTTTTAATAGAGCACCGGAGCAAAGCATTAACACTTTGTGAACACATGTGATCCTCACATCAAAGCCATTCCCTCCTGTTATCCCGATTTCTGTCACTTCGGGGCCATTGGTTCCGGACAACAACGTGTGTATACAACTTGTAGATAAGACCATAAACAATACTATCATAATTAATCAATAACATGTTCAGATCTGAAATCATGGCACTCGGGCCCTAGTGACAAGCATTAATCACAACAAGTCGCAACAAAGTCATAAAGCACTAATAAAGATACTAGGCACCATGCCCTAACAATCTGATGCCATTACATGAACAATCTCATCCAATCCCTACCATCCCCATGGCCTACAGCGGGGGATTACTCACTCATGGATGGGAGAAACATAGATGGTCGATGGAGAAGCGATGGTGATGATGATGGCGATGATCTCCTCCAATTCCCCATCCTGGCAGGGTGCCAGAACGGAGTTTCTGGTGCTATTTCGTGGAATCTGATGGTGGTGGCGGAGCGGAACTCCTTCTGGAAAAACGTCAAACCCTCCGAAGTTTTTAGGTCAGAAGGCATCTTATAGGCGAAGAGGGAGACCGAGGGGGTGCCCGGGGGGCCCACACCATGCCCTGGCGCGGCCTGGGGGTGGTGTGGCCAGCCCCTGGCCCTCCTCCGTCTCGTATTTTGGCTCCGTGAGTCTTCCGAAAAATAGGCACTTTGGCTTTTGTCCCGTCCAATTCCGAGAATATTCATTTTCTGACTTTCCTGGAACCAAAAATAGTAGAAAACAGGCAGCTAGCACTGTGGCTCTTGTTAATAGGTTAGTCCAAGAAATCATATGAAAAGTACTCCAAAGTGCGGACAAAACACAAGAAAGTGGATAAAACCAAGCATGGAACATCAAAAATTATAGGTACATTTGCAATGTATCAACATCCCCAAGCTTAACTCCTACTCATCCTTGAGTAGGTAAGTGATAAAAAGAAAGAATAATTTTTGAGGTTACATGCACCATCAAAGACTTGATCAAAGTATTTGTAAAACATTCAAAGCTGGGATCATAATACTTCAATCATAACATGAAAGACAAAGTTCTAGCAATAAGACAAAGAAACTATGATGCAACATGAAAAGGCACAAATAAAATATTCATGAATAACAATGCTTTGCAAGACGTTTGTTTGTTTCACATAAAGAAAAGATAGCATAGTGGCATTCAGCTTGTCCCTCAAAGAGTAGAAAACATAAATGCATTGGACACCTTCAAAGTTCACAAGAGTGACTAGATACAAATAGTTTAAAACAAGCAATATCAAGGTATGCATCAATCAACAAGTCTTGGGACAATCCACATAGAACTAAGAATGGCCACTATGCTCTCAAGAAAGTGCTCATAGAATGTGTGGAGACTCAATGAGGAAATGAAAAGGTTTTGAATAGTTTGAAAGGCTTCCAAATGCTGAAATTATGGTACTCATTAGCTTTGAGATCACATTGCCCCTATCATAAGCATCTTTAATGTGGTTAAGGTGAAAGTGAGGTCCAATCTGAGTTATATGCTTGACAGACTATAAACTGAAAATCCCAAGTCCCTTGAGTACGAGGGCCGCTCCTCATGCTACTCAACTTTAGTTACCGGTAAGTTCTTGTCATCGTAAGTATGTGCGTATCATTGAGAACCGCCAACATGGTACCCTTACCCGATGATACGGAAGAATCCCCATATCAAAATGACAAGGCAAGCAGACAATGAGTATCTCAGCAATCTTGTTATTTACCATGGGAAAATGGTGCTTTTCTCTCTCTTTCCTCTTTTCATAAAACTCTTTTTTTTCTTTTTCTCAATAGCTATCTCTCTCTCTTTGATTATAAGAAGAATGCTTCATAGGTATCATTATGGTTACACTGCAGGTTTCCACCATGTCAGCATGGATTAGACCGGTGGCCCAGGCGTTTCTCTAACACACATACATAACTCCATGGACTTACAAGCTCCCCTTTTATTTCACACCGACGACATCCGCAAACAAAAGATCAAGGTATCAACTGGGTATATATTTACAAGTGTTGAAAGCGTTCCCTGTGACATCACGGTTCTGCTCATCCCCAACCTATAATTTGCAAGCATATAACTTTCAGGGAGAGTTCACAATGGTTCATGTTTATTAAGTGTAGGAAATAGAGTGTGCCATCAAGTTCGTGAGAGCTTTACTAACTAACTTTCTCATAACAAGCAAACATTTTATTCGGAAGAAAACAAGGCATAATTAATATGCACGGAATAGAAAATGATGCTAATAGGTAGGTATGGTGGACACTTTTGGCAATATTTGGTTTTAGGGAGTTGGAAACATGAGTAAAACATACTCAGTGAAAGTGAAGGCTAGCAATAGTAAGGGAGCGACAAATGAGAGAGCAATAATGGCCATAACCATGCAGAGCGACAAAACATCATTAATCAAAGCATAAAGTGATACAACAAGTTGAAAACTAAAGGATCATAAAGGCTATGGTGACTTGGGATAGTCATAACATGGTGTGAACATGTTCCAAGTCAACCCAAATAAAGCATCAAAGGAGAATACCACTATACTATGCTTTAATATGCTAAAACAACACATGATTCATCCAAGGCACATTAAGCAATATCAATTGTTTATAACAAGTCATGCTACAGCAAAGAATACTAAGCATAAATCCAAAACAATATCAAGCATGACATGACAAAGCAAAGGCCACAGTCAAAAACAAGCTCTCTTTACCACTTAAGCATGAGTTTTCCTACTCTTTTCCAAACAAAACCAAACTATTTGAACACCAATGTATGAAAGAGGAGGTCCAACCAATTTATTCATCAAACTGAGCAAACCAAGCAAACGAAAACCAAAACAAAAAAACTAAAAAGAAGACGCTCGAAGAACAACACAACTGTGCATGAAACAATAAAAATGAAGTGGTTGGAAGAAACCTGAGATTTTTATTGATGCAGAAGGAGATGCCTTGGGAATCCCCAAGCTTTGACACTTGTACTTATTGGTGACACGCGTGGCATCCCCAAGCTTGAGCTTTAGTCCATCCTTCAACTCATTACTCATTCCTTCCATACATCTGAAATTTTTCCTTCATACAAAACTTCACACAATCTTTATTAGCAACATTAGTGCACTCAAGATAAATAAGTCTTAAGGTTCAGTTCTAACACCAAAAAAACTTCCATTAGAACACTAGATACTGTAGCACTTCCCTCAAAAATCTCAATTTCCCAAAAGAGCTCAAAAAGGAACCAACAAGAAGCAAATGCAGAAAATGGCAGAAATCTATCAAAACAGACCAGCAGGTAAATACGAATTTTTTCAAAGACCTTCTGTTGCTCAAATCAAAAAGTGTTGCACTAACGCAAGTTAGATAACAACCTGGGGCAGAAGCACAAAAAATCATGCCTCAAAAAGACGTACAGAGATTTTACACGAATTTTTACGGTGAAGCACAGAAATCTGTTTCGGGACAGCAACTTTCCCAATCATTAGTTCTCTCTCATTTAAGGTTACTCTTAGCACAAAAAGAAAATAAAAGGATAAGGAGTGGTTATTACTGAAGTAATAACTTCCAAGACTCATCTAAAACTTTTGGGTTATCTCCCAATAAGTACTTTTCTTTAACGCCTTTAAGTTAGGCATAAGCAAAAACTAAAATGGATAGAGTAGAAGTAAGCGGAGATAATCATGGTGGAAACATTGTTTTGTTTAATGAAATCCTTTTGTTAACAAGGTTGATCAGGTCTTGCTACCAAAACAATTCCATATGAGACAAAACTTTGTATTCCACTTATGATTATGTTACCTCAACGTTGATAGCAATGGTCCCAATCATAATAGTTTCAATTTTTCCTCTTGGTATGGGACAATATATTTATCCAACTTGAATGCCCTCAACATGTTCAATTAAATTCAAAACCATAAGTCCTATCAATCTTCTTGGGGAAATAGATAGTATGTTCCTTGTCATTTAACATTGAAGGTCACGTTCCCTTGATTACAATTAATAATAGCTCCTGCAGTATTAAGAAAAGGTCTCCCAAGAATAATAGACATATTATCATCTTCAGGCATAAAAGTTTGAGAGGATGCTCACATCAGAAATATGAATTGAAGTAAAAGAGAGCATCAAGAAGCAAATCCAAAACACATTTAAGTCTAACCCACTTCCTATGCATAGGAATCGTGTATGCAAATAAATTCGCAAAGAACAAAGGGACAGGCATAAGAAGATAAACCAAGAGTAACTTCAAAACTTTCAGCACATAGAGAGGTGTTTCAATACCATGAAAACTTCTACAACCATATTTTCCTCTCTCATAATAATTTTCAGTAGCCTCATGAATAAACTCAACAATATAACTATCACATAAGGCATGCTTTTCATGATCTACAAGCACTAGAGCTTTATTATAAACATCTTCAAAAGAATCCTCAGGAACATAACATTCATCCTCCTTTAGTAAGCATGGAGGACAATCAAATAATGTAAGGGATAAAGAGTTACTCTCATTAGAAGGTAGGCATGGGTAGCTAATCCATTCTTCCTCCTTTTGTTCATCACTCTCCTCCTCTTTTTCATCTAAAGAGATTTCAGGTTCATCAATTTCTTCTTCCATAGTATCCTGCAAGGCATTAGTCTCTTCCATTTGTGGAAAGCATCTATTAAAATATTCAAGAATATAGGCATTTTCGTCCTTGTAATTATCAAAGCAAAATTTAGGTATACCATAAACCTCATATTTGTAAGGTGAATCATCAATATTTTCAAGCAAACTAGCAAGTTCAAAAGCACCCTTCCAAGCAATAAATTCTTCAATTTGTTCTGCATCATAAAAGTCATAAATTCCTTTAGCATAAGAAGATATGGTATCATTATCATTATACTCACAATTAAAAGGGAGGTGTTTGTACCTCTTTCTATAACGAGATTCATCACAACAATAAGTAACATTACAAGTAGAGCACACGTTTCTAGCAATGGTATACAACCTATCAATTTGTTCCCATAAGTGTTTCCCTTTTTGTGACAAGCGGTGTTCCTTATAATAATATTTTTGATCTTCCATGAACCCACCTTGCCAATAAGCTTTAGTTTCAAAGAAACCAACCATTGACAACAAGCATGATAAGGCAAGACAATAGCAGACCAAAGAAAATAACAACTAGAGTAGGAACTACTTTTTTTTGTACTTTTGATAAAGAAACAAGAAAACAAGGCGAAAATAAACTTAGCTTGAATAATAGTGAATCCAAGTGAACTTGATAAATAAAACTATGCTCCCCGGCAACGGCGCCAGAAAATAGTCTTGATGACCCACCAGTATAGGGGGTGTATCGCAGTATTTTCGAGGGAAGTGAAACCCAATTTATTGATTCGACACAAGGGGAGCCAAAGAATATTTATAAGCCTTAACAACTGAGTTGTCAATTCAGCTGCACCTGGAAACAATCTTGCTCACAACAGTTTATCAGTAGCAACAGTTTTATAGTAGGAATAGCAAAGTAGCAACAACAGTAAAGTAAAGACAATAGTAACAATAACAGTGAACAGCGGGATTCGAGTGCGGTAGGCATAGGGATGGATGGACGGGCGTTGCATGGACAAGGCAATTCACATAGCAATCAGAACATAGGGAAATTGCAGATAAATAAGATAAAGCATCCAAGTACTAGACAATCCTAGGCATGTGTTCCATATATAGTCATACGTGCTCGCAATGAGAACTTGCACAACATCTTTTGTCCTGCCAGCCCGTTTGCAGCGGGGCCTCTAGGGAACTACTGGCAATTAAGGTGCTCCTTTTAATAGAGCACCGGAGCAAAGCATTAACACTCCATGAACACATGTGATCCTCACATCAAAGCCATTCCCTCCGGTTATCCTGATTTATGTCACTTCGGGGCCATTGGTTCTGGACAACATGTGTATACAACTTGTAGATAAGACCATAAACAATACTATCGTAATGAATCAATAACATGTTCAGATCTGAAATCATTGCACTCGGGCCCTAGTGACAAGAATTAAGCACAACAAGTCGCAACAAAGTCATAAAGCACTAATAAAAGATACTAGGCACCATGCCCTAACAATCTGATGCCATTACATGAACAATCTCATCCAATCCCTACCATCCCCATGGCCTATAGCGGGGGATTACTCACTCATGGATGGGAGAAACATAGATGGTCGATGGAGAAGCGATGGTGATGATGATGGCGATGATCTCCTCCATTTCCCCGTCTCGGCAGGGTGCCAGACCGGAGTTTCTGGTGCTGTTTCGTGGAATCTGGTGGTGGCGGCGGAGCGGAACTCCTTCTAGAAAAACATCGAACCCCCCGAAGTTTTTAGGTTAGAAGGCTTCTTATAGGCGAAGAGGGAGACTGAGGGGGTGCCTGGGGGGCCCACACCATGCCCTGGCGCGGCCTGGGGGGACCCGCGCCTGGGGGTGGTGTGGCCAGCCCCTGGCCCTCGTCCGTCTCATATTCTGGCTCCGTGAGTCTTTCGAAAAAATAGGCACTTTGGCTTTTGTCCCGTCCAATTCCGAGAATATTCATTTTCTGACTTTCCTAGAACTAAAAACAGCAGAAAATAGGCAGCTGGCAGCATGGCTCTTGTTAATAGGTTAGTCCAAGAAATCATATGAAAAGTACTCCAAAGTGTGGACAAAACACAAGAAATTGGATAAAACAAAGCATGGAACATCAAAAATTATAGATACATTTGCAATGTATCAAGATCAAAAATCATAAACATTGTAATGAAAATCATAAGATTGATAGCAATAGTCTTACAATGTTGCCAATCAAAGAACATATCTACTCTTACAAGTGGTGGAATATGGCTATGGAGACGGAGAAGGGTTTTGAGATCTAGAGGCGGCTGGTGATCTAGGGCAGAGACTTTTGGGCGAGGTTGGAGAGGTTTTTCTCATTGCTAGAGGCTTCTTTATATAGGGGTCCCTTCACGAAAGTTGTTCTGTTTGACCTAACGGTGGCGGTGCCAACTATACGACCGGAGCTATACAGCCGGAATTTTTCTCTAGTCATATAGTTGGTCGTTAAAGCGTCTGCCTCCGCTTCACGGCTCTTGGTTTCTTATGGTTGTTGGAAATCTCGTATCTAAACGACATTATCTACGCAGAAAAAATATAAAAAGAAAGGATTGCATAACCCTCTGAATATTAGGCATTAGTGGTAGGGTTTAGAGAGATATTTCATCAAAATTATGAATAATATCCAGTTTAAATATGGACGTATATGGCTATATTTTAGAGTCATCAACCTCCCCAAGCTTAAACTTGATCGTCCCCGAGCAACAAAACCAAAATCAAAAAGGAACTTATAATTTAAACTAAAATAATGAGATGGTGATCTTACTCATGGTTGGTAGTCTCATGTTTCCTCCACTTCATAAATCTGAAAAACTTCAGCATAGATAGAGTAATGGCAAGCATATCATATAGGTTTTATGCATCCCTATAGTGAAACAAAATTATTGTTAACATGGATGATTCAAATGAATAAACTTTATCACATGTCATGTAATCAACTCATAGGCTTGCCTTTGAACAATAAAGTATAATCATGTAAATTGAGAGTGTGAGAGTTGTCATGAAAAGCATATACACTAGAGTATCTCAATTCTCCCACATCAAAAAATCAAGAATTTTCAAGCACTACTTTTCTATTCATTGTCCTTCAAGAATTTCAGTTCTTGAGTAATTGAGAGCATGACAAAGATTTTTATTAGTTTATCGGGTCGTGATGGACACTCGTGGAATCAGTAAGGTTTCTGTTACTTTTGCATAATGATTTCTAATAACAGCCAGAGGAGTGATTTTATCATGATTACAGCTACCCGGGAGTGCTAAGAATCTAACCCACTATAGTATTGCTGCTACAAGTGTTTAATCAACTCATAGACGAAATCTAGGTGTTTCCTCCATGAAGATCATTCATAGGCCAGCGGAGTTGTTGGGATCCCATGAAGTTTGACACGCATAAAGCTATATCATTCTTATGATTAACAAGTCAAACTTTGCCATGCTAACAAAAACTGCTAAACATTAATTCAATCGAACAAATCCTTTTAAAGAGAGCTATCAAGTTAATCAACATTTTCAGTGGCGTTGAGTGTCTCTAGAAATTAGCCTTCAAGACTAAGCACTACATCAACCAAGCCTTCAATTGTGAGACTTTCCTTATTACAATTGTTTAGCAATTTTTAGGCAAGACTTGGTTAATTATGAGAGCTGGAACAAAACGTACCCAACTAAATACCCATGCAAACGAAAATCTTACTATAATACAAAGACTCACTCCACCAATATAATATCTCAACACTTATTACTAACTAGCATGGGTTTCTCAAACTTCAAAAGTGGGGAGTCATAAGGCATACCTCTCATGTTTGGTTCCACTTCTCTCTTCATTTTTTATTTGCTTCTTGGAAACTCGAAGTCGATCACTCTCCTGCAAACATATGAACCTCGAGGCAGAAAGAAAAGAAAGAGGGAAAAATGGAGAAATGGAGAAATCTTTTTCTGGTTTTTAAGAGAGGGAGTTTAAATAATAGAAAATTGGCGGCAAAGCTCGGCTAGAAAATCTCGAAAGTAAATAGAAAGAACTAAAAATAAAGTGTTGGGAAACCAACACGAGTGCTTATAAACTCAAATTTAAAACACAACCTCGAAATAAATAAAAGCTAATGAATGCCAAATAAAGATACATGAGGAAACTTCCCCAAGCTTAGGCTTTTGCAAGCCCTTCCAAAAAAAATCATTGTGGCGGTGAGAAAAAGTCGTTACTCCAGTTCGCAAATTGAGTTGAGAGGTTACTAGTTGTTCCTTGGAGGTTCAAAGAGAGGCTATGCATCCTCTCCACAGCCCCTCCAAGTTCTTGGAAGTCTTGGTATGCAGCGAACCGGGTTTGTGGCTGCTCCTCTTGATAAGGAACTTCTTGCTCCTCCTCTTGGTGCTCATCCTCCTCCGGAATCTCCTCCTCGGGTTGGTGTTGCTCAACCTGCAAGTTATATAGCAAACGTCCTTCCTCGATATAGAAAAGACCATTAGGCATAGGAGCGGGGTAGAGACGCCCAGCTCTAGCAATATGCAGGTAATAAGCACCACCTCTCCTAGTGAGCATTCCACAAGTTTTCAAAGTGGAGAAACCAACATGTCGCTCACCTAGCATGGGTTGCAACTCACCTAGGTCGATGCCTAGGGAAGTGGAAAGCACGGTGATGAAGCCTCCACCTGTGATTGGTCCTTGGCTTTGGGAGGCTTGGTGCTCCAAGTAACACACAAGGATGGCACCCAAGTTGAGTGACAAGCTGCAGTTGATGTAAGAAGCCTTTGTGAGGACTAGGATGTCCTCCTCATTGAGTCTCGTGAACTCATTACGTACATGCAAGGTGTTAGCAATAACATATAACAAATAGCGAATTGCGGGATGTTGAATGTTCTTCCCCTTGTTCACTCTAGTGGTGAAACTCATTCCATTATAGTATTGTTCAGGGATAGGTTCTAAGCCAGTAAAGGATGCACGTAAGGCATTAACATCATTGTTTGGAAAATTAAAGCATGCGCACCATTCATCTAATGTTAAAGTGCAGTTGTTGTTCATAAGTCGGAAAGAAACCGTGTCCTCTCCTTGCCATTGTCTAACGGTGCTTTGCAACGAACTTAGGAATTCAATAATTAAGTATCGATAAGTAGGCATATCATTGTACACAAAGTTTTGCAAGCCAGCTCTAGGGCAAAGTAAATTGAATTCATCAGAAATACCGAGTTGGTTCAATATAATGGGGGCAAGCCCACTTGGTGGCCTTCACTTCGCGGTTCTTGATCCTGTTGAAGCGATCATGTTGGGGTTCATCCCTACACCGTATCCCCATGCGTTCTTGAGTGACAGCCCGAGAAGTGCTAGCGGTGGCACGAGCACGAGTTTGGCTCCTTGTGTTCATCATCTAAAACATTGAAGAAAGACAAAAATAAAACTTTTTGATCCAAGAACAGTAAGTACAACATATTCCTCATCATAGCACACTAAAAAAATCTTCGCAAAATAATAATATAGGAAAGAGAATCATGGCAATTATTTCATAGTAGGTCTCACCCTAGATTGACAATGACAACAAATCGAAGATGAATTTGCAAAAAGTAATTGGAGGATCAGAGGAGAAACATACCGTAGATCATTTGTGTGCGAGGAAATCGAACGAAATTGAGTAGATATGAAGATCTTGAGGTTTTGACTGAGTTTGGAGGTAGAAGAGAGAAAAAGGATTGAAGTTTTGGAGTTGGAGGTACTTTCCCATGCGTTTTTGAGGTCGGACGCAATTATACGGGCGCAACTATACGGCCGGAACAATGCATTCCCACCGTATAGTTGGCCTTCTGTCAAAATTTTAGGGTTTCCTCCTTGTGGCGCAGCTATACATCCGGAACAGTATGTTCCCACTGTATAGTTGGTCGTTAAACTGTTTGTCCCTGGGAAAGAAAATATACAAAGGCATCGACCGGAATCTTTTATTCCCGCAGTATAGTTGGTCATTAAACTCTCACTACACTAGAAAAGAATTTGTATGGAGGCACCGATATCTATACTACCAGAGCTATACGGCCAGAATTTTTATTCCCACCGTATAGTTGGTCGTTAAACTCTTAGTACATATGAAAGAAAAATTGTCGATGACAAAGATATCTATACGGCTGGAATTTTTATTCCCACCGTATAGTTGGTCGTTAAACTCTCTGTACGCATAAAAAAAAAATGTTTCTTCGAAAATTATTTATTTTCCTGTAACTTAGTGATATACCTTGTTTTTGGCCGAAAATTGACAGAAAATATTGTTGACCAACAACAACATGAATAAAGTAGGATTTTTAGTACTACCAAACTTATTCTCCTCAATTGGAGTTTTCTAGCACTCTTTATTGAACATAAACTAAAACTAAAACTTAAAAGCTTTACTCAAATCTTTATTCCACATGGGTTACCGCCCATGAAGCGCTCTTTTATGGTCAATAGCTTTACCTCAATGTCACTCACTTAGGCCAGATGAGTGGAACACCCACTCCGAAGTAATTGGCCTTCAAAGTGATGTCCTCCTTTTCATCATGCTTGGCTTTCTTCTTCCTGGCGAAATGAATAACAAAAGGATCCTGTGAAGGCAATTGAAGCTTCACGTTCCCTTCATGTATATTAATCAAAGCCTTAATAGTTCTTAAGAAAGGACGGCCTAATATAATAGGAGAAGTAGCATCTTCAGGCATGTCAACAATAACAAAATCAATAAGAGCAGGACAACCTTTAATATATACTAAAGTATTCTCCTTATTTCCTACAGCTTGTTTGTAGGTAGAATCTGCTAGATGCAATTTTAACTTAGTGATTTCAAAGGAGCCCAGACTTAACTTGTTAAAAAGACTCTTCGGAATTGTTGAGATGTTTGCACCTAGATCACAAAGAGCACCTATCTCATTGGTTCCAATTTTAATCTTAATAGTAGGCTCAAATATGTCATCTAGCTTTACAAGTAATATTTCAGCAATTTGCTTATATTCTTCCTCAATCCCACGTACCTTAATTTCTACCTGATTAACAAAGTGTTGGTACATAGCTTCCTCACTACCTTTACTTACCGGAATCTTGACGTTGATCCTTTTTACGAGATCTTCAATGGTGTATCTTGGTGAAGGAGCATTACTATAATCAAGTTCTTCAGGTTCGTCCCTTTGGATTCTCATCATCTTGAGGTCTTCAACAGGATTTGGCTCATCTTTACCTACAAATTTAGATAGAATGAGAGTTTGACTCTTGGTTATCTTACCTAGTTGTGCCTCAACATTCCTCATTCTTTCTTGGAGGGCCTGCAAATCATTTCTTAATCTAACATCTTGGTTAGATAATTTACCAAGCATAGCATCATGGTTCTTTGTTATTTTAACAAGAATATTGTTTTGTTCATTTTGTGAGTCTATAAAAGGCTTAAGTGTTTCTTGGAGACTACCATTACTAGTTCCCATAATATTATTAGAGTTACCTGTAGGACTAGAATAATGTTTCTGAAAATTAGGATTATAATTCTTCTTCCAAGAAGGGTTATAATCATTATGAGCTACCAAGTCTATTCCTTCAATATTTGTTTCAGGGGTATCCCTTACCTGGGTTTCCTTACCTTTTACAGCTAGTATGAGCTCATCCAACTTAGCATTGAGTTCTTCATTTTCTTGTGGTGAGATGGAGTTCACCTTCTTCGTGTTAGATCTATCCACATGCCATTGGGCATGGTTGTATTGCATATTGAGTACGATGGTTAGCATCCTACCTCCTTCGAAACCCCGGTTTTGAGAAAATAAACTGTTTTGGGATTTTCCCACTACAAATGTTTCAAAACGGCTTTTGTAAAACCCTGGGAAGAGGCATCGTTCCCAGTGGAGGTTTTTTAACGAAAGAAAGGGTGAAGATGAGACAGGAGATTGTGATGGGATGTTCTACGCCTTTACTGGAACAATTTTTATCCGCGCAACCACATTACCCCAAGTGCTGGGCCTTAACTCGTAGTTTGTCCGCATTAGCCGAGGCAACTTCTACCATGCTTATAGGGAGAGATCCCTGGAATCCCGGGCGGGTGCCACCAGATCAAGGATCTGAAGCCTGTCCCTTGCTTCGGCAAGAGTGAGCCTGAACTGACAGGAGTCCGGTCCAACAATTGGGTCTCCCGCGGACAGTATGACTAGGAGTACGGAACGAAGTGGAGTCACCAAATTTAAGGTATACGCCAAGTTGCGGCTTGGGTATGCGCCTGTACGGAAGGCAGGACTATGGCTGGGAGCCACATACTCATTGCCAGGGAGAACAAACCCAAGAGGAAAAGCATGCCTTTGCTAGGGTTGACAAGCGAAAGGTTAGGTTTGATTATCCGGACCCCCATCTACAGTGGTAGTGGGCCGTGGTTGTACCCCAGCAGATGTATTGATTCTTGTGGGGAAAGTGCGCAAACTCTGGAGAGTATAACCTATTCGAATAGCCATGTCCATGGTCAAGGACGGTTGTAAAGGTGTTGGCTAGAAGTACCCAAACTGTGCTTGTTTGGGAAACAAGTAAGAAAAGGATGAAGGTTCCGGGGGAACCCAAGTTCGAAGGCTTTGTTTTGACCCGAGGGGTCTAAGATGTTTACAACGGGTTATTACTACAAAACTGTTTTCAAAAACTCTTTTTCAACAAAGATATGGAGATGTTTTGATTGATAAAACAGAAGCATGTTTTCAAAACTCCTTTTTCAACAAAGATATGGAGATGCCATACTTCAAAAGTTAGTTAAGCTTTTCAAAAGCAACCCTAGATAGAGCTATCTCGCCATAGCCAGAATTGCATTTCCTTGTTTCACTTATCTTGGTGGTTTGCGAGTACATTCAATGTACTCACGGCTTTGTCCCTGGCTATTTACTTGGCCAGACTTTCAGAGGTTCCACTTCGGAAGATCCAGGTGACGTCCAGCGAGCTAGGCCGTCTTCCCAGTCAGCTGCCTGTAGGTTGAGGCACGATTGGGCTCTGCGCTTGGCGATTTTCTGCTGCTAATGATGGTGTAGCCATAATGGAATTTAGGTAAGTCTTGTAACTCATTATGTTTTGGATGTTGTAATGGTACCTGTCGGTTATGTTCCACGGCTCACTGATCATGGGAACGTGGATGTATGCATAACAGGGATTCCTCGGATGAATAATCCGGGGAGCCCATAGACTTGGTATCAGAGCCAGGCTAACTGTAGGAGACCTTAGTTAGCATGGACGTTAGACAGGAAACGACAAACCTATTTTCCAAAAGACAAGGGAGAAAAGATGACTATTTGCAAAAGTGCTTATGTCTTCTCCCCCTCTATTTCGAAAAACTACTTAAATTAATATGATTTCATAAGCTTAAAATCCTGCACACTGTCACTAACCTAACCCCATCTCACAAATCTGCTGTAGATGGCCTCCTTCTGCTCAGAGCGAATCATCGTTGGAGACAGTTTCTGGCCCTTTGAAGGGCAGCTTCACAACCTACTGAAGATAGTCAAGAGGCCCCCGCCAACTATTGAGGGAACCGAACTTCCTCGCAGTAACACTAATGTGATGCAATGGGTCATCAAGGCTGTGATTCCTTCCCCCGATGAGGACACCGCGCCCACAATCTTCACCTTCCTTGACAGCAACTGGGTAGATGGCGTGGTGCGAGCCATACATGAGATCATGGCGCGCCTCTGCGAGATCCACGAAGATTAGTTGAAAGATACTCCCTACCACTTGTTTGGAAAGCGAGATGAAGATGGACTACCTACGAAGTCTTTCCTCACCTGCTGCATCGGGAATCAGCTGGAGAATATGGAATACCTACTCCAACGCTCCCAGGAAGATCTTGACAAGGCCCGACGCAAAAATCTGCTCCTAAAGATGGATATCAACCTACTCCGTAAGGGCGAAAGGAGTCTTCAAGCCACCAATGCCCGTTTGGCAAGGAAGCAGATCATTGAAGTACCCCCAACCCCTGAAGACGAGAACCCCGAGACTGACGGTGAACTCTCCTTCCTCAATGAGTACCACCCTATCGTCCAGTCACCCGCGCCGACCGAGTCAACACCTAAGCCTACACCATGGGAAGGTACCACTCTAACCTTCACCGAAGACGAGCTGAACATCCCGCAAACTCCAAAGGATCTGCAGTAGTAGAAACCCCGGAGTCAGCCACGAATCCCCAGATGCACTCCCGAGTAATCATCCCACGTGGCGGTACTCGCCCCGCTAGCAATAGGGTAGAGTCATGTATCGTCCCTGAATGCACTTTCTAATGCTTAAGCACTTTTGACACCTTCGGGTGTAGACTGGTTGGTTTGTAATGATTTCCTTGAATTGCTATGCTTGCTTGAACTGTTTTTCCTTCTTGCATGTTTTAGCCAAGTCGTTGCATCAGACCCCAACCCAAAACGCGTACCACCAATAGGACCCCACCCAGAATGGCCATGGAGTCAGGAAGCTCGAACAAGGCATGTAGCCGCTGCGGAGACGAAGGGCACCAAGCCAACCGATGTCCCGACCACTACCTAAACTGCGGAGAACCCCATTCACCCAAAGTTTGCCCAACTCAGCTTATCACTTGTTTTCTCTGCGAAGGCCTAGAACATGTCCCCATCAAATGCCCAATATATCCCCTCATTGGCAAGGCCCGTCAACCTCCCGACATCAGCATGGAAACGTCATCAACTCAGCCACGAAGGAAGAAGAGCCCCTGCTTCACGTGTGGACTACCCGGTCACTTCAACAGAGAATGCCTCGAGAGAAAATCCTCCAAGACTTCCCTGGAAGAGAAGCTCGAAGACATCCAGGGTCCCCTCCCTCATAAAAGATGGTCACCCTACCGCTCGCTGCCCCTCAGCTCAAGACTGAAGATTTCCCACGTTTCGATAGGCGACAACACCCCATGGAAGTAAAAATCAAGAGAGAAGCCCCCTAACTCACTCTAGGAATCCCCGAAAGTCGACGAGTGTCACCTGTAATAAACTAGCCCATGTCCCCCTGGAACGCCACCTATGATGCTACCCTCTCTTAAGTCGATGTGCGCTACCTTAAGAACCCTCTCTTGTCACCCTGATAATAAAGTCTCCCTATTTGTAACTCTCCGACCTACCCAAGTCCAACCCTAAGGGGGAAAGACTGCATCTTTCCCGCAAAATAGATAACCTCTCTACCCGACCGTGGGACCCAAAGACTCAAATCTCAGAGCACAGACTTGCCACAGACTTGGTTACAATAACCCACTTAAGAGAAGCACCGTAGATCCTTACTGAAGGAAGGTCCCTTCCCGCAACTATGGTTGAAGCCAGCTCGACCCCCGAGTCCCAAGAAGATTGAAGGTCAATCTCCCCATCAAGGTCTTTCTATTCAAAGACCAAGTAGGCTAGATAGTCCGCAAGAAACCCCTAGTACTAGCTCCGAGAAAAATCCCCTAACCTTACTCTCCCGAATCTCGGGACGAGATTCTTTTAGGGGGGAAAGGTCTATAACATCCCAATTTTAGCAAACCTGATTTGTTGTCCAGAATGCAAAAATCAGGGGGAACAAAAACTTTTTCTTGTGTTTTAGTGCAGTTCTTGCTTGTTGTTTGTTTGCACTTGTGCTTATGAGAGTGTATCCTAGGATACTCCTTACCTCACCCTCAGTTGACAAAAGCTATTTACCATAACTATCCTGGCTCCTTTTACATATTCTCAAACGTTCTGGCATTTCAATATATGAGCCAAGATGCTTATGAAACCAAAACCAATTTTAGTAGCTTCTATTGACAAAACTATGGAGAGATATATAATACAATCTCCTTATGCTTTCAAGATAGATCACTCAACTAATCTTATCTCTAGTTTCCCCAAAACCTCTTTACAAAGCTTTTAGATTCTACTCTTGGTAGAGGTACCAAGGACTCTCCTCTTACTCAAAACCTAACCTCTTCAAAATGACCCAACCCTACCTCAAGCTAAGCTTGATGGTAACCCTAGAGTAGTTGTTTTGTTTATATGATGAGTTGCCTTGATCTGCTGTCTGATGAGTTGTTTTGATATGCTGCTTGACTTGTTTGCTTAGGAAGTAGTATGAGCCACCATAGGAGCTCATCCCTAGGATCAATATTTTTCCAAAGCATCAACCCCTAAGCAAGAACGCCAACCTAGATGTGATCCCTAACCACTAGGTGACTATCTAAAACCCTCAACCAGATCTATCCCGAGGATTTCCATTCTAGGCGTTTCCAAGTCTTTGAAGACCAATATACAGCTTGGAACCCTTCCACTAAATCTACAAATCAATATAACCCCCTTAGTAAAGCTCTGATACCTTGCAACTCCTCCAAGAACATTCCCCCTCATACTCTAGTCAAATTCCTCAAAACTGCCAAATTTGACAAAGTCTGGAAATAGTTCCAACATCACCTTTTGGAATATCTCCTTTTCTCAAACCATGTGCATTTTTCGAAATGCACTTGAACCATATTGTTAACCATCCTAAGGACTACCAAGGCCCACATTGTCCCCTGGTTAGATCCTCCTCCAACCCACTTGTCCAAGATGGTTTTGCAGACAAGAAAATAACATTCCTACAAAACTAGTCATCATGCCAACTTTGCTAGAAGCTCACACCACCATCCAAACCCCTATGGACCAACTCTCTACATGGTTGTGTTCTACTCATTGATGTCTATCAGAACCTACTTCACTTGCTCCAAATGGATCTCTGTGTTGCTTAAACCCACATGGTTTATAAGGCATCATGACTCCTATTGCTTGGCAGTCTTATTTTCAACAAAGTTTGCCATCATTTCTAGATCACCTCAAGTGCAATTATTTCAAACTCCTCCTTCCATGATCATCTATATAAGCTGGCCTACCTATCCATCTATCCCTTGAACCAAGGTGAGATCTGAGCTCCCAGATGCAAGAATGCTTTGGTGGTATAAAAATAACACCACCTTAGATCACCAACTCTTTGCCTTCCATCCTTTTCAAGTTGGAATTTCATTCCACGAGGTTGCAATTGACTGCTACACCTTGTCTATCTCATCTATATTGGTCCTCAAGATTTATCAGTAATTATTATGGCCCCAAAACTATTTATTTTCTTTAAATAGTCAAAATCTCCAAAACTCCCTCCATAAAGGAAAGTTTGGTTTTTGCCAAATCACTTCTCCAAATTTTGGCTTATGTGAATTCCACATGTCATACCCTATCTATCCCTCTCAAAAATAAATATTCTTGAGAAGCACTATTATTTATTTTTGCCCATTTTCTTAAATGGCTGAATTGGAATAATAATTGTTTTAAATACTTTTATGCCTTAATAAATCTTGGAAAAAATCCCCTAAGTGTGTATTCACCCCTGGGACCCTCCCACATCAAGAACCATCCTTGTCCAATGTAAATTTATCAAAAGATCTTCTAAAATCCATTTCTGTCCTTTTTGTGTAATTGGATTTAGGAGGACTAATGCTCCTCTGAAAAATCTCAAATAAATCCTAGGAGTCTACCTTTACCTCCTCTACTCACTAGTACCATTTCCTCCTCTGGTCCAATGCAAAACTTTGGACTTCCTCAAAACCATCAATTGGATCAAAATTGTCAATTAAGCCAACCACTTCCAATTCTCATTCAACCTTGCTCAATGCTTCTCCTTAGCACCATGACACATCCTTGGTCGACCACCACTGTAGCTCCACCTCAGCCTGGACCATTTTTCCCTTGTACTAGTAGTAAGAGAGAGAGATGCAACAAAAATCTTACAAAGATCTTGCCCATTTAATCACCACAGCTCCCCACTCTGCCCCTGCACGACCAAATACCCACACTACCCCTCTCCACCTCCCTCTGGACCAATCCCTGGCCATCATTGCCCTCCCCCTTGTCCAAAGTGGTAATTTACTCCATCCACTCCTCCCGCTTGGTATATATGGCCAGAGGCCTTCCCCAGCTCGCCCCTGCCTCCATTTGCCCCCTCACACATCCCACTCACCTCCCCCAACTCCACTCTCCCTCCACAGCTCTGTGCTGCACGAGAGAAGAAGAGGAGGAAGCTTAGTGATATTTATTCCCACCGTATAGTTGGTCGTTAAACTCTCTGTACGCATCAAAAAAAATGTTTCTTCGAAAATTATTTATTTTCCTGTAACTTAGTGATATACCTTGTTTTTGGCAGAAAATTGACAGAAAATATTGTTGACCAACAACAACATGAATAAAGTAGGATTTTTAGTACTACCAAACTTATTCTCCTCAATTGGAGTTTTCTAGCACTCTTTATTGAACATAAACTAAAACTAAAACTTAAAAGCTTTACTCAAATCTTTATTCCACATGGGTTACCGCCCATGAAGCGCTCTTTTATGGTCAATAGCTTTACCTCAATGTCACTCACTTAGGCCAGATGAGTGGAACACCCACTCCGAAGTAATTGGCCTTCAAAGTGATGTCCTCCTTTTCATCATGCTTGGCTTTCTTCTTCCTGGCGAAATGAATAACAAAAGGATCCTGTGAAGGCAATTGAAGCTTCACGTTCAATGCTTCTCCTTAGCACCATGACACATCCTTGGTCGACCACCACTGTAGCTCCACCTCAGCCTGGACCATTTTGCCCTTGTACTAGTAGTAAGAGAGAGAGATGCAACAAAAATCTTACAAAGATCTTGCCCATTTAATCACCACAGCTCCCCACTCTGCCCCTGCACGACCAAATACCCACACTACCCCTCTCCACCTCCCTCTGGACCAATCCCTGGCCATCATTGCCCTCCCCCTTGTCCAAAGTGGTAATTTACTCCATCCACTCCTCTCGCTTGGTATATATGGCCAGAGGCCTTCCCCAGCTCGCCCCTGCCTCCATTTGCCCCCTCACACATCCCACTCACCTCCCCCAACTCCACTCTCCCTCCACAGCTCTGTGCTGCACGAGAGAAGAAGAGGAGGAAGCTTCGGCCTCCTCAAGAAAATCGAGCAAGGCACCTCCCCTTCTGTTTTTGTCTAGGACCAACTCATCCGCCGTCACTGTCGAGCTCGGACGAGGTCGCTTTCGGTCGCCATCGCACGAGCTTCTTCCCGGCGTCAAACCACGTCATGCCGCCCACCGATCTTCTTGCCGTCGTTGACCGCGTCGCCCTGCACCCTCCACGATGCCTCCCGAGCCCTCTGGTGAGCTCGCACCTCCCTCTCCGCCGCTTCCTAGGGTTCTATCGCCGGCCGCCCTGTTTCACGTAGACGACGACCCCGAGCCGTCCGTCGCGACTAGATCCGACGGCCACCGTCGCTCGGTACCGCTTCGGCGCCCCTCGCTCGCTGGTAGACGGGCCCCGCCCGTCAGGTTCAAAACCACCTCCTCCCGTGCTGAGAAGAGCCGGGTGGGCCGGCTTCGTTGCTGGGCAGCCCACGGTCGCCAGATCCAGCCCACTGCGCGCCTTTATCCCTTTTCTTTTTGATAGATCCATTTCTTCCAGAAAAGCTTCTGCTAGGATTAAATCCAAATAAAATTGTAAACCAAGTACAAATGCCTAGATCTAAATTTATGATAGTACTCTGATGTTTTCTCAAACATGCAGAGGCAACCCCAAGTCCAAATTAAATTCCAATATTTACTAATAATTAATCTACTACCAAGTGTACTTTACACTAATTAATTTCCTCAGAGAGTTTTTCACATCCATTTGAGATAAACCAAAGACCTACTGGAAGGTATTTGAAATACCTATCCTCCAACACAAGTCTTAGGTCAAGTTGAATAGTATGTGGCCTTTAAGATAAATAACAAAACTAGCAACTTTCTATCTTAGATAAATTCCCCAGGTCTAACCAAATGTGGTATGGACCTGATTCCACATCCCAGTACCTCATATTACTAATATGTACAAAACCCCAGCCGTTCATAATTTACCGAGCTCTGGTTGAATTTTAGTGATTTAAATACTTCTGTGATGGGTATTTTCACTAAATAAATCACTCCGGGAGTTTGACAACTCCAAAAAGGGTGAATCCAATTCCTACAGAAAGGTATTGGACATTCCTAGCACATTCCCTTAGAACCAACTCATTATCTTCTGTAGAATTTATCTGGTGAAAAAGAGAAAAACTAGACAGAACTGCCTTTGGGAATTTCCTGAGGGCATTTTGGTAATTCTTTTGAATTGATTCCAACTCTAGGTGTTTCAGTACATCTAATACTACCTAACCATCCAAGTAAATAATTTTTGGATCCCCAAAACCCCTCTGCTGAATTATTTCCTCAAACTAGAGTTTACTCCACTATAAAAAGCATAACTAAATCTAGGAAATTGATAATCAAGTGAAACCACTTGTGTGGGTTTTGTTTTGACAAGACCTATCTGAGGATATCACTTTTGCACATTGTTATCCTACTGACCTCAGAACCCTAATCCCAATGCATTGTATCTAGCCTTGACAAATATCTTCCAAGAGAAAACACCACTGTGGCAATCTAGTAAATTCCACCACCAATACCCAACTTCTCCAAAAACCTCCCTAGTCTAGTAGTACTCTTTATGATTGTTTGCTATATGGTTTGATGCTTGTATGTCTAGTATTGATTGTGGACTTGTCTGCTTGCGTGTGTACCTGATGACGACGATAGTGTGAGTGTCTGACGACAAGAAGGAAGGGATTTCTTATTATTCTTTTATTGGGTATTGTTGGTCATCTGAAGAAGTCCAGGGACTTATTTGCTGATCACACGAAAGCCACCATTCCTGAACTCTGACTAGGAGTACGGTAGGAAGTGGAGTCACCTAATTTAAGGTATACGCCAAGTTGCGGCTTGGGTATGCGCGTGTACTATGGCTGGGAGCCACATACTCGTTGCCGGGGAGAACAAACCCAAGAGGAAAAGCATGCCTTTGCTATGGTTGACAAGCGAAAGGTTAGGTTTGATTATCCGGACCCCCATCTACAGTGGTAGTGGGCCATGGTTGTATCCCAGCGGATGTATTGATTCTTGTGGGGAAAGTGCGCAAACTCTGCAGAGTATAACCTATTCGAATAGCCGTGTCCATGGTCAAGGACGGTTGTAAAGGTGTTGGCTAGAAGTACCCAAACTGTGCTTGTTTGGGAAACAAGTAAGAAAAGGACGAAGGTTCTGGGAGAACCCAAGTTCGAAGGCTTTGTTTTGACCCGAGGGGTCTAAGATGTTTACAATGGGTTTTTACTAAAAAACTATTTTCAAAAACTATTTTTCAACAAATATATGGAGATGTTTTGATTTATAAAACATAAGCATGTTTTCAAAACTCCTTTTTCAACAAAGATATGGAGATGCCATACTTCAAAAGTTAGTTAAGCTTTTCAAAGCAACCCTAGATAGAGCTATCTCGCCACAACCAGAATTGCATTTCCTTGTTTCACTTATCTTGGTGGTTTGCGAGTACATTCAATGTACTCACGGCTTTGTCCCTAGCTATTTACTTGGCCAGACTTTCAGAGGTTCGACTTCGGAAGATCCAGGTGACGTCCAGCGAGCTAGGCCGTCTTCCCAGTCAGCTGCCTGTAGGTTGAGACACGATTGGGCTATGCGCTTGGTGATGTTCCGCTGCTAATGATGATGTAGCCATAATGACATTTAGGTAAGTCTTGTAACTCGTTATGTTTCGGATGTTGTAATGGTACATGTCGGTTATGTTCCACGGCTCACTAATCATGGGAACGTGGGCATAACAGGGATTCCTCAGATGAATAATCCGGGGAGCCCACAAGGTTCCTAATAACCGCACCAGGGTAGCTATTGCTTCCCCGGCAACAGCGCTAGAAAAAAGGTTGATACCTTCGATCCAGATTACGGATGTAGTATAGCTTCTTTTTCCCTAGTAGACCTAGGTTATTGAATCCTCAGGAAGCGAATGCATAGTGAAGTTACTTTAATGAACCTTCAGGAGTTTTAGAATTCCTTTTGTGTTTTTACCAGACCAATAGTTTGCATCTTTTTGTTGTTGTCGATGATGGAGAGAGAGGGCCTAGGGCGTTCGGTTTCACCTATAGCTGTGCAAAACATCTGATGGGAATAAAAGATAGAAATAAAGTATGCATGTACTTGTTAGATCAAGATAAATTATATGTGGTTAGTGTATCCATAATTGCTATTGCCTCTGCAACCGCTTATACTAATAACCTACTAGTCTCATCCATAGAAGAAACAGAACTAATGATATGCATAGTGATGTCACCGTTAATCCCAAGTAAATACCTCACATATAGCCATACTACCCCTTCTACCACTAGGGTTCCCAACCTACAGATCATTCATTACTCATACTCCCTATACCTGGCTCAACCCTCGGGGTCTTTGATACGTTGCTAACGTATCTATAATTTTTGATGTTCCATGCTTGGTTTATATCCACTTTCTTATGTTTTTTCCACACTTTGGAGTACTTTTTATACACTTTCTTGGACTAACCTATTAAAAAGATGCCACAGTGCTAGCTGCCTGTTTTATGCTATTTTTGGTTCTAGGAAAGTCAAAAAATGAATATTCTCGGAATTGGATGGGACAAAAGCCAAAGTCAATATTTCACCGAGGGGGACACGGAGCCAGAATACGAGACGGAGAGGGGCCAGGGTCTGCCCACACCACCTGGCCCCGCGGCCAGGCCTGGCCCACGCCATGGGGTGGTGTGGCCGCCTAGGGCACCCCCTTGGCCTCCCCTTTTGCCTATAAGATGCCTCCGATACAGAAACCCTAAGTGCCCGATCAAAAATCCACGAAAGAGTCTGTAGCCGCCGTCATCTCCATCCCTAGATCGAGAGGGATCTAAAGCTCTTGTCGGCACCCTGCCGAAGGGGAGAATTCACCCTGGAGGCCTTCTTCATCACCATGCAAGCCTGCAGTGTGATGCGTGAGTAGTTCATCCTTGGACTACGGGTCCATGTAGTAGCTAGATGGTTGGTTCTTCTCCTTTGTGCTATCATGTTTAGATCTTGTGAGCTCCGTTCATGATCAAGACCATCTATTCGTAATCCTACATGTTGTGTTTGTGGGGATCCGATGGATATTGAGATGCTATTTCAGATTGATTATTGATTCTATCATGTCTTTGTTATTTGTGATCTTGCATGCTCTCTGTTGTTAGTAGATATCTTGGCCGAGTAGATGCTAGCAACTCCAAGAGGGAGTATTTATGTTCGATAGTGGGTTCATGCCTCTAGTAATCTGGGGAAGTGACAAAAATCTCGAAGGTACTAGATGTGCTGTTTCTACTAGGGAGAAAAACAACAATCCTTTGTTCATAGAACAATCGTGTTGTTTACTTTACACACAATGCTTAATGCAATTATCTGTTGCTTGCAACTTAATACTGGAGGGGGTTCGGATGATAACCTGAAGGTGGATTCTTAGTCATAGATGAAGTTGGATTACGGTCAATGTATAATGTTGTAATTCCCAATCAAATCTCATAGGAGTCAAGATGATTAGTATATGCATGTATGCTTTCTCGATGTTTGTCAATTGCCTCACTGTAATTTGTTCACCCAACATGTCATCTATCTTAAGGAGAACCACCACTAGTGAACTATGGACCCCGGTCCTTTCTTTTACCATCAATCTACAACTGTTTACTGTTTTTTGTTTACTTTCTGCAAGCTATTACTTTCTTCCACACAATACATTTAATCCTTTGTTTTCAGCAAAACGGGTGAGATTGACAACCTCACTGTAAGTTGGGGGCAAAGTTTTGTGGTTGTGTTGTGCAGGAATTCCAAGTTGGAAACAACACGTTGGAGGTGTTTCCTTGCTCCTACTGGTTCGATAACCTTGGTTTCATAACTGAGGGAAACTTGCTGCTGTGCTCATCATACCTTCCTCTTGGGGTTCCCCAACTAGCTCGAGCCATCTTGAGCCATCAAGCACTTTTCTGGCGCTATTGCCGGGGAGTCAAGGACATCTTCACAAGGTGAGTCCCTCATAACCAATCTCTTTACTTTGTTGTTTTTGTTTTTCTTAGTTTATTTTTGCTTGGTTGCTTGTTTCTTTATCAAAAACACACAAAAAATTAGTTGTACTAAGTTTGCTTTCGTTATTGAAAACACACAAAAAAAATTTAGTTCCTATCTTAAGTTGCCATTATGTGTAGCATTGCTCCAATCACTATGTCACCTGAGGAAATGATTTTCACTTTCAAACAAGGAATTGAAGAGAGTTTCAAAGAAGCTTGGTCTAGGATCTCTGATTTACATGAAAAAACTAAACCTAAAATGACTCAAAGCTTGTCTCTTAGCAGTTTTTACCTTGGAATTGCTCTTTGCTATAGATATGCTTTGGATGCTGTAGTGGGAGGAGATTTCCTCCAATGCAATGAGGATGATGCTTTTAATTCCATAAAGAAGTTGGTCTTTACTTACAACTTGCCTAGCAAATCTGATTCTTCCTTGATAAATATTTTTGCTAGATTGAACACTCTTGAGACCCACACTGCTAGTTTAAAAGATTGCTATAATACGCTTAGAGATCATCATGATTATGTTCCGATAAATTCTGAACCCTCAAAATGGCTTCCCATAGTAAAGATTGTTATAAATAATGAAACTTTTCATGCTCGCTGTGATACCATGTCTGAATTATGTCTTTTGCCTAAAGATATCTACGATCTTTGAATCTTTGGGGACTTCCTGAAGGAGGAGAAGAAATATTTCTTGCTAATAATGCCACAATATTACCAATTGGAATAGCTGAAGGAGTGTTTACAAAGATCCTAGGGAAAATGGTTTCTACTAATTATCTTGTTATTGAATGTGTAGGAAAAGGACAAATTACACTTGGAAGATCCCTATTAAAACTCCTTGGAGCAATAATAGATGTGGAAAATTGCACCATGCGTTTTGCTTCTCCACCAAACAATCATATATTCCCCAAGGTTAAGAATAAAAGTAAGAGAGGTAAGGGCAAGAAATTTGGTTTTAATGCTTCTTCATTTGAGAATACTTGATTCTTTTCTTGCTTCTTATGCATAACTTAAAGGCGTTCAAGAAAAGTACTTATTGGGAGATAACCCAAAAGTTTTAGATGAGTCTTGGAAGTTATTACCTCTGTAATAACCGCTCCTTATCCTTTTTATTTGCTTTTTGTGCCAAGAGTAACCTCTAATGAGAGAGAAGTAATGCTTGGGAAAGTTGTTGTCCCGAAACAGATTTTTGTGCTTCACTGTAAAAATTCGTGTAACATATCTGTACGTTATTTTGAGGCACGAATTTTTTTTATTCTTCCCCAGGTTGTTATCTAACTTTAATTAGTTCAACACTTTTCGATTTGAGCAACATAAGGTCTTCGAAAAAATTGGTTTCTACCTGCTGGGCTGTTTTGACAGATTTCTGCATTACTTGCATTTGCTTCTTGTTGATTCCTTTTTGAGTTCTCTTTGGGGAATTGAACTTTTTGAGGGAAATTCTACAGTAGCTTGTATTTTAATGGAAGTTTTATTGGTGTTGAAACTGAACCCAAAGACTTATTATCTTGAGTGCACTAATGTTGCTAATAAAGTTTGTGTGAAGTTTTGTATGAAGGAAAATTTTCAGGTGTATGGAAAGAGTGATGTAATGAGATGAAGAATTGACTAACTCTCAAGCTTGGGGATGCCACGCGTGTTACCCCAAGAAATATCCAAGAAGTACAAGTGTCAAATCTTGGGGATGCCCAAGGCATTCCTTTCTTCATCAATAAAAATCTCAGGTTCCTTCTAAACACTTCATTTTTATTGTTTCATGCACAGTTGTGTTGTTCTTGGAGCGTCTTCGTTTTTGTTTTTGGCTTTTTCGTTTGCTTGGTTTCTTAGTTTGCTTGATTAAATTGGTTGGACCCCCTCTTCCATACATTAGTTTTCAAAAAAGTTTGGTTTGATTTGGAAAACAGTAGGAAAAGTTCATGCTTAAGTGGTAAAAAGGAGCTTGTTTTTCACTGTGGCCTATGCTTTGTCATGTCATGCTTGATATTTTTTTGGATTTATGCTTAGTGATTATTGCTTAAGCATGACATGTTATAAACAATTGAGATTTCTTAATGTGCCTTGAAAGATTCATGCGTTGTTTTAGCATATTAAAGCATAGTATTGTGGTATTCTCCTTTGGTGCTTTATTTGGGTTGATTTGGCGCATGCTCACACCATGTTATGACTATCCCAACTCACCATAGCCTTTATGATCCTTTAGTTTTCAACTTGTAATAGCACTTTATGCTTTAATTAATGATGTATTATCGCTTTGCATGATTATGGCCATTATTGCTCTCTTAGTTGGTCGCTCCCAGTCTTTTGCTAGCCTCCATAACCAAGTATGAGTTCCACTCATGCATCCAACTCCAAATAAAACCAATTTATTCCAAAGAGTCCACCATACCTACCTATTAGCATTTGCTATTCCAAGTATATTCATGTTTTTATCTACCTTCCGAATTAAACTTGTTATGAGAAAACTAGTGATTAAAGCTCTCATGAACTTGATGTCACACTTTACTTTTCTTGCCCTTAATAAACTTGAACCATTGTGTCGTCTATGTTGTATATGCTTGCACTTATATGTCGGGGATTAGCAGAACCAAGTTGTCATGGGGAACGCTTTCAACATTGCACTTGTACTTTGTACCTAGTTGATATCATGCTCTTTTGTCTATGGATGTCGTTGGTGTGAAATGAAAGGGGAGCTTGTAAGTCCATGGAGTTATGTATGTGTGTTAGAGAAACACCTGGGCCGCCAGTCTAATCCATGCCTAATCATGATGGAAACCTGCAACGTAAGCATAATGATCAATCTATGAAGCTTTCTTCTTATAAAAAAGATATAGAGATTGAGAAAAAGAGAAAGAGAAAAAAAGAGGAAAGAGAGAAAAAGCACCATTTTCCCAAGGTAAATAAGAAGATTGCTGAGATGCTCGTTGTCTGCTTTCCTTTTCATTTGATATGGGGATTCTTCCGTATCATCGGGCAAGGGGTACCCCGTTGGCGGTTCTCTATGATACACATGTACTTACTATGATAAGAACTTACCGGTAACTAAACTCGAGTAGCATGAGGAGCGGCCCTCGTATTCAAGGGACATGAGATTTCCAACTTATACTTTGTCAAGCATATACTCCACAGTTTGTTCACTTTAACCTTAATCACTTCAAGATGCTTATGATAGGGGCAATGAGAGCTGAAAGATAATAAGTACCATAATTTTTGGAAGCTCTTTATGAAACTTGAATCCCTGCTTCCTTCTATGAAGGCCTTTCTTCCACTTTTATATTGTGTCTCCACCTTCTATCTTTATGCACCTATTGAGAGAGCATAGTGGCCATTCTTAGTTTAATGTGCATTGTCCCAAGACTTGTTGATTGATGCATAACTTTGATATTGCTTGTTCTTAAACTATTTGTATCTAGTCGCCCTTATGAACTTTCAAGGTGTTCTATGCATTTATGTTTTGCTACTATATGAGGGACAAGCTGAATACCATTCTTATTATGCTTTCTTTATGTGAAACAAACAAACGTCTTGCAAAGCATTGTTATTCATGAATCTTTTGTTTGTGCCTTTTCATGTTACAACATAGTTGCTATGTCTTATTGTTAGAACTATATCTTACATGCTATGTTAGAGTTTATGATCCCAGCTATCAATGTTTTACAAATACTTTGATCAAGTTTATGATGGTGCATGTCACCTAAAAATGATTCTTTCTTTTTATCACTTACCTACTCGAGGACGAGTAGGAGTTAAGCTTGGGGATGTTGATACGTTGCTAACGTATCTATAATTTTTGATGTTCCATGCTTGGTTTATATCCACTTTATTATGTTTTGTCCACACTTTGGAGTACTTTTTATACACTTTCATGGACTACCTATTAACAAGATGCCATAGTGCCAGCTGCCTGTTTTCTGCTGTTTTTCGTTCTAGGAAAGTCAGAAAATGAATATACTCGGAATTGGACGGGACAAAAGCCAAAGTCAATATTTCACCGAGGGGGACACGGAGCCATAATACGAGACGGAGAGGGGCCAGGGGCTGCCCACACCACCTGGCCGCATGGCTAGGCCTGGCCCGCACCAGGGGGTGGTGTGGCTGCCTAGGGCACCCCCACGGCCTTCCCTTTCGCCTATAATATGCCTCAGATACAGAAACCCTAAGTACCCGATCAAAAATACATGAAAGAGTCTGTAGCCGCTGTCATCTCCATCCCTAGATCGGGAGGGATCTGAAGCTCTTCCCGGCACGCTGCTAGATGGGAGAATTCACCCTAGAGGCCTTCTTCATCACCATGCAAGCCTCCGGTGTGATGCGTGAGTAGTTCATCCTTAGACTACGTGTCCATGTAGTAGCTACATGGTTGGTTCTTCTCCTTTGTGCTATCATGTTTAGATCTTGTAAGCCCCGTTCATGATCAAGATCATCTATTTGTAATCCTACATGTTGTGTTTGCGGTGATCCGATGAATATTGAGATGCTATTTTAGATTGATTATTGATTCTATCATGTCTTTGTTATTTGTGATCTTGCATGCTCTCCGTTGTTAGTAGATATTTGGCCGAGTAGATGCTAGCAACTCCAAGAAGGAGTATTTATGCTAGATAGTGGGTTCATGCCTCTAGTAATCTGGGGAAGTGACAAAAATCTCTAAGGTACTAGATGTGTTGTTGCTACTAGGGAGAAAACAACAATCCTTTGTTCATAGAACAATCATATTGTTTACTTTACACGCAATGCTTAATGCAATTATCTGTTGCTTGCAACTTAATACTGGAGGGGGTTCGGATGATAACCTGAAGGTGGATTATTAGTCATAGATGCAGTTGGATTACGGTCTATGTAAAATGTTGTAATTCCTAATCAAATCTCATAGGAGTCAAGATGATTAGTATATGCATGTATGCTTTCTCGATGTTTGTCAATTGCCCCGCTGTAATTTGCTCACCCAAGATGTCATCTATCTTAAGGAGAACCACCACTAGTGAACTATGGACCCCGGTCCATTCTTTTACCATCAATCTACAACTATTTATTGTTTTCTGTTTACTTTCTACAAGCATTTACTTTCTTCCACACAATACGTTTAATCCTTTGTTTTCAACAAAACGGGTGAGATTGACAACCTCACTGTAAGTTGGGGGCAAATTTTTATGGTTGTGTTGTGCAGGAATTCCAAGTTGGAAACAACACCTTGGAGGTGTTTCCTTGCTCCTACTGGTTCGATAACCTTGGTTTCATAACTGAGGGGAACTTGCTGCTGTGCTCATCATACCTTCCTCTTGGGGTTCCCTAACGAGCTCGAGCCATCTTGAGCCATTAGTCTTGGGTGCCTGACAAGTCCTTGGATTGAGGCAAGAGAGGATACAATAATTATCATGTCATACAAACTAATACATGATCCCATCTATGATAAATAACATGCACAAATGCTACATGGCTAGGCCGAAGCCCTTAATCCAAAGAGAATTACTCAGACATAGAGATGAAATCAACAATCATAAACATTTTACTAAAAATCATAAGATTGATAGCAATAGTCTTACAATGTCACCAATCGAAGAAGAGATATACTATTACAAGTGGTGGAATATGGCTATGGAGATGGAGAAGGGTTTTGAGATCTACAGGCGGCTGGTGATCTGGGGCAGAGACTGTTGGGCGAGGCTACAGAGGTTTTTCTCATCGCCCGAGGCTTCTTTATATAGGGGTACCTTCACGAAAGTTGTTCTGTTTGACCTAACGGTGGTGGCGCCAACTATACGACCGGAGCTACACGGCCAGAATTTTGCTCCGGTCGTATAGTTGGTTGTTAAAGCGTCTGCCTCCGCTTCATGGCTCTTGGTTTATTCCGGTTGTTGGAAATCTCGTATCTTTGAATTTAATGTAGTGATTCCCATCTTCAAATGACATTATCTGTGCAGGAAAAATATAAAAAGAAAGGATTGCATACCCCTCTGAATATTAGGCATTAGTGGCAGGGGTTAGAGAGATATTTCATCAAAAATATGAATAATATCTAGTTTAAATGCGGACGTAGATGGCTATATTTCAGAGCCATCAGAGCACAATTCTCAATTCCAAGATCTTCACCAAGCTATTGCTAATCTTGGCAACCATCATGGACATCATTCAAGCTCGTCAAGTTCTTCTTGCATGCGCTCCTCAAGTCGACATGGCGATGATTCGTGCTCTCACTCTCATCATGGAGAACCCCACCACCACAATGGGTAACAACAATCTCGTCATTGCCATGAACAAGCGGTTAATCCAGAAGCTCAACCACCACACCATGCAAGGCATCATCGGCACCATGATCATCATGCACATCCGCAACATCAAGAAGAACATGGTCGCCCACCACAACAAGGAATGGTACAAGAACACCCCACAAGAACAAGAACGTCATGGTGAATACCACCACAATGATAGGCGCCAACACCAACACCATGACCATCGCCAGCCACAACAATTCAATCGAGCACCACAATGGGATACAAGTGATGATGATGAGGATGCACGCCGCACAACATGTAATAACCATTATGCTCAACCTCACCATCGTCATCAACAACCAATGAATGCAAATGATCCCAAGAAATGGCATCGAAGAGACTTTGTGCATCCAGCTCCTCCTCCACTGCCTCCTCAAGACAATCAAGCTCCTCCGCCTCCACCACGCACACCAAGTGAAGCGAGCATAAGGCAAGAATGCTGCAACCACCACCATGAACATGAAGAGAACAAGTTTGGGAAGCTCAAGTTCATTATGCCCAAGTTCAAGATAGAAGAAGATGCTGATGCATACATTGATTGGGAGCTCAAAGTTGACAAAATCTTCCGAGTCCACAACTACTCCGAAGAGAAGAAAGTTGCAGTGGCATCCCTTGAGTTTGAGGACTATGCAAATGTTTGGTGGGAAGACTACCAAAAGCACCACGAGAAGCAAGATGAGCCTCCAATTGAAACTTGGACGGAGATGAAGGAAGTGATGTACAAGAGATTCGTCCCCGAGCATTATAGACAAGATCTCTTCGACAAGCTACACAACTTGAAGCAAGGTACCAAGTCAATTGAAGAGTGCTACAAGGAAATGGAGAAAACTATGATGCGAGCCGATGTGAGATAACTCGAAGAGAAAACTATAGCAAGGTTCCTTAATGGTTGGAGCCGCCCATAAGGAAAATTGTTGACTTCCAACCATACACAAGCCTCACCGAGCTCCTCCATCAAGCTACCAAAGCGAGCATCACTTGCAAAAAGAGAATTCTTATGAGAAGACATAGGCATACTTTGTGTCCATCAATGCAAATGCCTCTACAAAGCCAACAAACCAAGCAACGAACTCATCCAAGCAAGCAAAGACAATGATAGCATCCTCCTCCAACACAACATAGGATAGTCAAGTCACTTGCTTCAAGTGTGGAGTGAAGGGTCACAAGTCATATGAGTGCACCAACACAAGGGTTATGCTTACGAATGAGAATGGCGCAACCTAATCCATGAGTGAAGAGGAATATGAAGCATTGACTCAATGAGCAATTGCAAGGGAAGCTGTAATGGAAGTGGATGACACCCTCATATGCGAGCATGATCCAAGCCCTTCTCTAGTCATTGCTCAAGTCTTGACAACAAAATCCATACCAAGAGAGGACCAATGCCCCAATATCTTCCAAACTCATGCCAGATTTATGGCAAGTCCATGAAGGTGATCATCAATGGAGGTAGTTGCCACAACCTCGCAAGTACGGAGCTTTGTGAGAAACTCAAGTTGCCATGCATAGAGCACCCTCATCCCTATCACTTCAAATGGCTTGATCACAATGGAGCACTCAAGATAACATCAAAGGTCAATGTCTCCAAGATTGTCCCATATGAAGACACCATCGAGTGTGATGTCATGCTAATGTCCATGTGCCACATGCTACTTGGGAGACCATGGAAATACCATAGAAGAGCCATACATCATGGTAGCACTAACCAATACTCCTCTTCAAGTGGAACGACAAGACATTCATGCTCCAACCGATGACATCAAGCAAAGTTATTGCATCAAACATGACATCCGTGCACAAGATAAAGCAAGCTAAGGACCCTTGTGAGATGAGTGGTGAGAGAGTGAACCACAATCACAAGAGTGAGTGCCACAAGCCCCAAATGAGTGAAAAAACATCAGTGCCACGGTGCAAGCCACCAAATGTGAGAAGAGAGATTTGAGTGTGACCCATACTAATAATCCATCATATAATTCTCTCTCTTTGTTGTCAGTTTTGCAAGGTACCCAAGATAGACCACCACCTACAAGGATCATGCTACAAGATCTCCAACCATGGCAAGAAGTTCTACAAGCTCTTCAACATGTTTGAGAATGGCTGTGACACCGGTGATCCGTCCATGTCCAAGAACAAGGCCAAGGGCACACCTCCTTCCTTGCATGATGAAAGAACATCGTTGAGGTAGACTCGTTTTCAAGTGGGGGGAGATGATGCAACCCAACACATGGTAATCACCATTGGTCCACATCATGCTACACCAACCACTCCTACAAAGGTGAATTCCTTCCATCTCTTACCGTCCATTGGCTATCATGTGAACGGGATCCTACTTGATCCAAGTACCTATTGTGTGACTAGGCCTATGATCATGATGCCAAGAGGAGGTGAAAAGGATGAACATGGAGCCAAGACACCCAAGCAAGAAGCCTGGAAAAGAAGACACAAGAAGCTGATGGAGAAATCCTAGAGTCTCCACCCCTAGACCCTAGAGTCTCAGGTCTATGACCCCGGAGTCTCCGGTCCGAACTCCAGACAAGACTCTAGACCCATGCCAAATGCGTTCAGTACACATCCCTGAAGACTGGCCCGGAGACCTTCGATGACTGTGGAGTCTCCGGCCCCAAGACCCCGGAGTCCCCGGTGTAAGTGAAATGGGCCTCCGCGCCTTGAGTTGGTCCTATCCCATGTAACGCCCCCAAACTTCCCTTTATGCTTATTTGACCCCTAGCTCGTGGCTGGCCTATATATATGCCCCCACTCCCTCTTTGAAACCCTAGAGATGATGATGAATTAAGGCAAGTGCCTAACCCTAGATGGGAACCCCATCTCAATAGATTATGTATGAGTTGTACAAGGCCTTGGAGTCATTGCTCTTCATGTAAATCGAATCAGGTGTGTTTTGGCATGTGTTTGTATCTTTACCTTGCATTAGAGTTGCATTCATCGTCTTCATCACGTGTCCCCTCTCTCCCCGCCTCAAATTCATGAAGATCGGGCCACCTCAAGGGTAAATCCAAAAGGAGACCCATATCAGAATAACTTGTAATAAATCAAAAATAATTCCGAGAGAATTTCACACAAAACAAGATAAAAGCTATTCTAATTTTGTGTGTGTTTTCTTTTATCAATGCAAACTAAAAGTAAACATGCAACTAGAGAAAAATAAATAAATAAAAATAAGAAAAAAAGTATGAATGCAAGAGGTGGGAAGGAGTTCAACCTCCCAATCTTAGACTCTTAGTCTATCTTGAATCAAATATCACTACCATCGTTGGGCGGCGGCTGCTGGTGTTGCTGGTACGAGTAGTAGTTTGGAAAATCAGACATAAAATGGGTGAAGTCCTGGGTGAGGGTGGTCATGTTGGTGTTCACGCCATGTAGTGTGTTCTCCATAGCACTGGCGCAAAACATGAACTGATCAAACTCACCTCCCGGGACATAGTTGTATCCTAGCTGAGGTGGTGCCATTTTTTGCTGCTGGTGGTACTAGGGAAAGTATTATTAATGTTGGTGTTGCTGGCCATAGTCATCCCATCCCGTCGTGTTCTAGTTTTTCTCCTCCTCCGGTTGGTTTTGCTCTTGGCCACCTCCGACATTCTCCGAAGCGGGATTTCCTCCTAGGGGCACAATCCTCCCCGAGGTGATCATTGCTTGATGGAATTCCTCCTCATCAAGGACCCAATTATATTTTCCTAGCAAACCAAAAGTTTGGAAAACTGGAAGAAAAGTTTTGTGAACATCACCGTTAGGTTCAAAAAAATTGATAAGCACGAAGAGAGCGTTGAGGCCTATAGACCCCCATGAATTTGGTGCTTGCCATGTGAGAATCATCCAAGAACTTACTACCACCCACTGGTCTCTCACGAGGCCTGACAAACTCACTTGTGTAGGCGATCTGAGTGATCAAGCCACCACAACGGATGTCTCCTGAATGAGCCGACCTTTGGTGGAGAAAGTGTCGGATCAGTAAAGCACCCAAGTTTACATAATGCTCCATCTCATAATGGAGAGCCATGTAGATCACGTTTACCTTAGGGCCTTCCCTTGCCCAGTGTCTCCCTTCGCAAAGATAGAATTTTCTAAGAAGGTGGTGAAGTAACGGATGGTGGAATTCTGGATGGTGGCGGTTTTCTTCCGCAAGTAATCAACATCCCTGAAACTCCCAAGGAAAACATTGCCTCTACGAGGACTTCTTCAGTGATATCGAGTTCTCCCTCATGGTGGAACCCAAAGAAGTCACAAAATTGATAAAATGTAAGGCTCCTTAGCTTCCCATTGAGCACAAAACTTACAGTGCAATGGCATTGTTGGAGTGCGAGGTCGTCATGGAAACTTGAAAGAAACTCCCACGTGGCATGCTCGAAATTGTCGGGGAGAGGATGGTGAAGGCGACCATACCAGCATGCTCAGCCATCATGTCGAAGTCCTCCTTTAGACTATGGCGAGAGTGGAAGTCATGGCATGCCCACTTGGTGGGCAACACCTTGCGTTCACTCACTCTCTTGTAGTCCTTGTTCAGGGTGGCCTTCAGAGCATCCCCCTCCCGACGTCTCTTCTTTGCACCCCGTGTTGTGGACCTGACAGAGGGTCCTGAGCTTCCCGAGCCCTTCTCGGTGCGAAAAATCTTCCCAATATTATGCATTGGACTAAAAAATTTGGAAGCAAAAATATAGGCATAATGTTCATATAAACAAAAGATTACAAGTAGAAACTATAAATTCTAACGTGAGGAATCAATAATAAACTCAAAATATGAGGAACTCATCTAGATAGCCAATGTGAGAGTTTCAAACATGGATTTCAAAAAATAAAGCATGGATCTGGTGGGAAACTTAACGATGTGAAGATTCCCCGACTCAAATGAATGAAATCAGTGAAGAACCAAGGATTCTAGGAGGTTAGGGTTTGAGGTTGAGAGAGAAAGGGAGAGAAAATGAGAGGAAGAAGATGGTTGGCTGGGTTGGCAGCCAGCCACCATCGTTTTCACGAGGTAACACGGTTGGTACGGGTAGACCGTATGGGTGCATCCCACCCATACTGACAGTCGTCACCATTGGATACGTGGTTATGGTTTCAAGATAAAACCCGAGTCTCAGTATAGGAATATGGTGCAGTGGGATCCGGTCGTACAAGGTCATTATTCACCTAGTACCTTAGGAGAAAAATCAACTACCTTCGTTGATGCTCAGTACAGGCGGATGGTATGAGGAGCCCCAGTCGTACCGCTTCTCGTTAAGTGCTCTATACCAAAGAACATTTTTTTAGTTTTCTTAGCTCATCAGTACGGGTGCACAGTTAGGTCTTCTCCGGACGTACCACAACTCGTGAAAGGATTTGAAACCTTTCTTCATCTTTGCTTTTCAACAGTTTTCTTCTAACTTAAACCTTAGCTTCATAATGGCCTTTTTCCTCTGCACAGTTTGGCTACAAGAATTTTATTAGCTTAACTAAACTAGTTGCAATGAAAATAACTACGCTATTTTATTAAGAGAATGGGTTGACTACCATTAAGCATTTATTTTAAGAAGGTTGATCCTATGAATTTTTGGCACATACCTTGGGCTACCCCTCATCAAGGGTACTTACCACTTGAACGCGTTTAGGTGGTGGTAAATATTTTCCACCTTATTCTTGTTTCTTAGGAAAATAATGAACAATCTGATCCTCGTATATGTTGAAAACAATTTTCCTGCTAGAGCAGTCCACATTTGCTCCTACGGTGCTAAGAAAAGGTCTTCCATGGATGATTAAAAGTTTGTCATCTTTGGGAACATCAAGTATAATAAAATCAGTGGGTATGATGTGTTGATCAATTCTAATTGAAACATATTCGATCATACCGTCATGTTGCTTAGTGGTTTTGGTAGCCATTTTCAAGGTAACTGAAGTAGGAGAGTAATCTCCAAGATTTAGTTTCTTGAAAAGGGAATAAGGAATGACACTAACACCTGCACCTAAATCACAAAGAGCATTGATGATGTCAGTTTTTCCGATAGCATAAGAGATAGTTGGTATACCAGGATCCCCAAGCTTAGTAGGTAGCTTGTCTCCAAAGATCTTCATCACTGCTATAGTCTTAGTTACCTTTTTTCTTTCTGTTAAGAATATCTTGCATGAATTTTTTATAAGTAGGAACTTGATTGCATCATCTATAGGAAGTTCTAAACAAATATTACTTAGGGCCTCGGCAAATGAGTCATAAACACTCTTGTCCGGTTCATATTAAACACAGTTAGGATAAGGATTTTCTTTTTACTTGGTTTTACCGCTTCCTTTACCCTGGCTCAACATCATTTTTATTCTTCTTCTTTGTTGTAGGCTTTTGCTACTCAATTTGTTTCTCATTTGATGTGATAACTTGATATTCGTGTTCCTGTCTAAGTTCAGTTTCTTCTCTTGGATCATTAGTTTTAGCGTTAGAGTCGTATCATTTATCCTTGTCGCTTACCTCTTCCTCTTCTTCAATTTCATTTTCATTTTAGGATTCAAGATCAATATCGTCTTGTGGGTACACAAGGTCCTATTCTTCTTGACTCATTTATTGAGTCTCCCTTTCTTTATAGGCATGTTCTTCTTGGTACCAAGGTGGCCCTTGAGGTTCCTATGTTTTTGTACCACATCTAGTAATAATATTAGTAGAAACAGAATTGCGATCATAATTACTTTGACTTAAAATCAAAGCTTAAATTTAATCTATCTAATCATATTGCGAGTGATTATATCGAGACTAAGAAATAGCTAGCAGTATCGATATGACCGTAATAAGATAGTGAGTGAAGATAGTGCATGTGTCGCAAGAGAATATCCACATGTGTACTTTACTATAACCACGGGCTTTGTGGATTTTAATAATACTAATATATTTATCAAGGTGTCCTGTGGCATGTCCAAGATCATCGAAAACTGTGGTTAATTCTTCTATAGTTTTATTTTGGGCTCTTAAACGCTTGTAATATTTATCACATAAGTGACAGTGTTTATGTCTAAACTTTTGCATTATTACATTCATTTCATCCTTTAGAACAAAAGTTTGGAGAACATCCACTTTATCTTCTTTAACAAGTTTTGCTGCTATTCCTTTTTCTTACATGGATCTTTTTTACTTCAGGCATTAGTTATGTAGGTATATGAAACATACCTTTCCGTGGGTTAGTATCCTCAACAGGGTTATATTGTTCATCATTGAAGGATCTTACCTCGAAAAGATTTATGTTCCTCCTATTGTTCATCCGTGGGTTAAATTGCTTTAGTATCCTCGGATAGCATTAGATTATTAATAGCTCCTCCTATTGTTAAATCAATCATATGTTTCAAATCATTAGTGTGCCCATTATAAAAGTATTGAATGATCAAATTCTCTTTAAAACCATGATATGGGACTTTCATGACCATCCCATAAAATCTTTTCCATGCTAGAGAAAAAATTTCTCCCACTCTCTAAAAGAAATTTGTTATGCGTGCTTGATCTACATAATTTTAGTGAAAGAACAATATTTTTGCATAAACTCTCGGATGCAATCCTCCCAGCTTTTTATAGTGTGATTAGGCAAATATTGTAACCAAGTAAAAGCTTTAACTTTTAAGGTCCAGTGAAATTTTTAAGAAGCACAAACTCTTTTGGTAGCCCTACTGGTTTTAGAGTATTGCAAAGGTCATAAACCTTCGTCAAATGATCACTTGGATCTTCATATTCTCTTCCTACAAAAGCAATTTCTTTTATCATATAGATTAGATCAGGATCTATTTCAAATTCCAGGCTTTCAATTTTAGGATAGAGAATAGGCATTTTCTATGGTGCCTAGATGGATTCCCATAGTCTCCTAATTATTTTTCAGGCTCTTCCTCCTCTGGGGTGATGGTCAAATCTTCCATCAAGGGAATCAAACAATTTACATCTACAAAACATTAGTTAGAAAATCTTTAAATAAATTCTAGGCGTCTTTCAGTTGGTATATGTTTCAATATAAGGAGGTAAATAAGTTTTTTCGGAGCGTGTAGTACTGATGGCTCTCAAGTGCAGGAGACCAATTGTAATACTTTTTAGTAAAAAAGGTTGTCGAACCCACGAGAAGCTGAAGGTATTGGTTAGTAAATTTGACAAGTAAAACAATAAAAGGGTGATGTGGTTTTGGTGTTTTGGGTTTGTAGGTTGCAGTAAAATAAAGTACTAAAAGTAAATAGCAACAAGTGAATGCTCTCAATGAGAGAAATACCAATCCTCTATGCAGCAAGAGGACAAGCTCAAGTGTGTGAGAACTTATATGTGACAAGCGTTCCCGAGGGAGACATGTATTTACATAGCATTTAGATTTCTACACAACATGGTGAATATCTTGTCAATTCATTCCCTTAGGGCGGATCCTAAATTAGGTGTAGCCATAGATATGAGCAAATAGACCCCTTATTATGGGTCCTAGAGCCATTTTCATGAGAAAGTATAGGAATCATCAAGACATAAATGTCCTACCATAGCAGTTAGTTCATTGGTCCCCGACATAAATCCCTCTAATGCAACTCAAAGTATTGGAAAACAGTTTTTGTCATTCTGTCCCTTCCAACCCTCATCATTACATAAAGTATAGACCTATGATCCCGTAAAAGATAAAAACTTAACCAAATACTCATACCATATTATATGGAAATCATAGCCAATTCATCCTATGTCCTCAAGATCACGGGGAGCTACTCACAAGTGACAAACATGATATGGATCAGTGGCATGTGAATTACAACACAATCTAAAAATATAATATCTCCACCAAATAAAGACAAGTTGCCAATCACAAACATGCAAATAACACTCAAACAATATCCGGGGTTCAATCAATCACAAACTATGAGGGGGGGTGAAGTGGATCTTGGATATGGAGATGGAGATGGTGATGATTATGGTGCTGATGGAGAGGCCTCCCCCTACACCAAGGAGGAGTGGTGATGATGATGGCGTCGATTTCCCACTCACCGAAGGCTCCAGTGCTACAGTATCTGCCCATTATCGGAGTAGGAGAGGACTTTTGCCTCCGCCACCGCCTGTGTAAATCGTGGGAAAAATATGGCATAGGTTTTTTGGCGAGACGGAGGCATCTGTGAAAAGGAGGAGCTGAGGTGACACTCGTGGGCCAAACGAGCATGGATGGCACACCCAATAAGGCAGGGCGTGCCACCTAGGCTCTTTTGGGCCCAGTAGCTCCTCTCACTTGATTCTTTTGCTCATGGTCCTTCTCCAGGTGAAAAACTGATCAGGTATTTCTCCTTCTATTTTTAGGTGTCCAGAAGGTCCTTGAAACAAGAAAATACGAAAAAGGAGGTTTTCTGCCTCCCAGAAATTAAATACCAATGAAAGGGACTTTGTAGGAAAGTCCCATAAATCAACTAAAAAGGCATCAATAATGATAGAGCATGGCAAATATCATTCAAAACATATCATATAAGTCACTATATTGATGATGTAAAATGCACGTATCTACTCCCCCAAGCTTAAACCTTTGCTCGTCCTCGAGCAAATAAGCAAATACTCCCTTCGTCCCAAAATGTAAGGCGCCTAAGCTCTAGTCAAAAGTCAACATATTTTAAGTTTGACCAAATTTATACATAAAAATATAAACATTCACAATACCAAATCAATATCAATAGATTCACTAGAAACTATAGTTTCTCAAAATGTCCATTTGATATTTTACGTATTCATATTTTTTCGTATAAACTTGGTCAAACTTAGAACATGTTGATTTTTGGGTAAAGCTTAGGCACCTTACATTTTGGGACGGAGGGGGTAGATCATATCATGTAGCAATGAGCTTATGGTTGATAATAAAATACGAGCATGGCATCATCAACTTATGCATATTCACTTGTCTTAAAATATCTATAGACTAACAATCACATAAATGTGGCTACATAGATAGGAGCTATAGCAACTACCCCTTTATTTTGAACACAACTAACCATTGTATGTTGGACAATTGAACAAGTTTCAATTTTTTCTTTCTCTCTGCCAATATTAGCTTGCATGTTTTTTTAGCTTTCTATCTTTGATTCACTTTGTCCTTTGCAATGAAGATAAAACTCACATAGGACAACTAGTTAAAAGAAGAGAGTTAAACAACAAGATAGACATGAAGTTTGAATTCATCAAACACTTTCACCATTTTTCAAATGGCATCAGTTAATAGTCTTGCCTCCTAGTAACCAGTATAAACCTTATTCATGGATCTTTCAATCATGTCATATGATCTACTCAACCTTTTCCTTTAAGTTTCCATGGCTAACCAAATCCTCGGGTCCCTGCCTTTCATACACTTTCCATAGAGCATATGTATTGAAATATCCATGACCCTTTGTTTACTCGTTGACTACTAAATAGAACAAGAGTATCTCATGCCCCCTTGTCATCAAATCTTCCTAACTATTTGTTCTACAAAACCATATCTCTACTACAAATGCAAGGTATTCTTCTTATATATATTTGTAAACATCACTCGCATGGATCTTTCCTTTGTTGCAAGTTTTTGTTTGTTTGAGAAGTTCTATACCTGTATAACACATCCAAGTTAATCTAATTCAAGATAAGATGTAAATGAAACTTCTAGATATGAGTCACACATCTACATGAGTGTTACCTATAAATTTCCAAACAAGAGAATCATGGATAACACCATACTTCATATTTCATTAAAAACCTCTCGACCAAGGATACAAGATAATGCTCTAAGTGCCCTCTAAGTAATGAGAAAATCGATACCTAATAGGTAAAAGAAAAACCCAACATAAAGATCCTGACTAGAAGCAATACAATAAACTAAAAGGCATAAAATACTAGATGAAACTCCCCGAAGCTTGAGTGTTGATGTAGATCTTTAAGCAATGGCTCTCATGAACTCATCATCAGTAGTATTCCTGATCCTCACCAAGGCTGCATGCAACTTATTGTTGACTTCAAGTTGCTCCTCCCACTTTGCCTTGTAACTCTTGAGCTCTTCCTCAAGCCTTTCAATAGTATCCATGCAAACTACGGAGTTTGTGTGCATGCCCATAATATACTTTGTGTTCACTGCCTCTTCGTAGTCCTGCAATAATTTAATATGACGATGAGATCCAGACGAGTGCTTCTCTTTGTTAGCAATTTGTTGGCAAAGAAGGTCAATCCGTGCTTGAAGAGCCAGGTCAGCCAAGCCCCTAAATTGAGGTTCTTCAACCTCCCTTAGCCTCCTTGCTTCATATTCCAGTTGAGTCCTCCAAAGGCCATTGTCCCTAGGGTCTTCTTCCCTTTCCAGCCAACTCCTTGGTGGGGAGCTCCATGACAAGGTCTTAGTGGGTGCACACGGGAATCCTCCCATTAGGGTGCTCCACCAAGAAGACATGACTAGTTGTAGAGATGAGATCTAGAAAACAAGGACAGAAAACAATGTTCGCTCGAAAAGACTCGATGCGAGATTAGATCAGCAGAGATGGGTATATATTGACAAGTTTTAGGGTAAGACAGAGTGTTTGAGACGACCGGGGCTAAACAAACATCGGAGGGGAAAATAGTATGGGTGGCACGCCCAGCAAGGTAGGGAGTGCAACCTATCCTCTTTCCCTCTTCAGGACTCTGTTTTGTCCAATTCCTTCGCCGCATGCTTTAATTTCCAAAATAATGACTTAACTAAAATATGGATATATTCCGAGATATTTACGCACCCAAAAACCTCTGTTTATTGATTTTTGGTATCTGGTAGGGGATATTTCTTTGCAATTATGGTATCGGGGCTCTAGAGATTTAACTCTTCCACCTTTCCAGCGAATTTTTTCCTTGGAATATAATGTTTTAAGACGTTGTCCATTAACAACATGAGGTTTACCTTTGTAGTCTCTATGAAGACGGATGGCTCTAGATCGATACACCTCCTGCACAGGTAATGGACCTTGCCACTTTGATGTTAACTTCCCTACAGAGAAGTTGAAACAAGAGTTGAACAATAATACTTGATCTCCTACTTTAAATTCCTTTCTCTTTATTTTTCTATCATGCCAAATCTTCACTTCTCTTTAAATAACCTAGCACTTTCATGATCTTTATTCCTGCATTCATCTAACAAGTTTAAGTCTACAATTCTTTTCTCTCCATTTCGGGTATGCCCATTTCCGATGATCGTTAATCTCGGAGTTCATCTCGCGAGAATATCATAAGTTCAAAATCCAGTAACTACTGGGCCATTGTATCTTGCCCTGAGACGGCACAACCCATGAGCCCATTCTCTCAAACACCTAGTCCACTGCCTCCCCTTCAAACTCTATGATCTAGCAGCCCATCTGGACCATCACCTGGTCTTCCAATGTTTCAACCCACCTACGCTCGATGTCTTGCCCCATGCCACATTAGGAGAAATTGCACGAATCAAGTTTGGCGCAGAATCTGCAAGAATTATGGGCATATATCTTATGGTTACCTAGTTAAACAGAGAAAAATCTTTTTACCGGCCAATAGGGTGTATTTACAACGATTCACATGAAGGGATTCCAAATGATGCCCTTGTTCTTCTGCAATCCCCTAGTCTAGCTACAGTACTAATCTCATCGACACATCCAGTGCCAAAGTTGAGGATGATGACATGGCCAATTACCCATGTGGTTAGATACCTCACCTCCCTGCTGGCGCCACCCTCGTCCCCTTCAACCTGGTGAGGCCTTAGCTTGGCCATGTATGCATTGGTGGGAGCATGCATATCAACTGTGACGACTGGGAGATCATCAACATCGAGCCAGAGTCACACTAGGAGATGTTCCAAGGTATTGCTAATCTCATCAGAGGCCAGCTTAATCAGAGGGTTTTTGGTATTAAGCAGATTATAGTCATTGTGACATGGGAACTGCCTTAGTCAGATTTCAGGATGTTATGGATCGTGATAATGTTGTTAACAACAGTCCTTATTTTATTGGTGACACGATCATGCGCATTGTTGAACAAGATAAGGGCCAGAATCATAGATCTACCACTTTTAGTCATGATATTTGGTGCATGTTATTAAACTATCCACCTAGCTGTTGGGACCAAGATAATATTGTTAGTACCCTGGCACCATATGTAGGTTTCTAGTATGGAATAAGGATGACAACAACAAAGCTAGAGTTTTGGATAAAATCAGAGCATATGACATCAATAAAATCCCAGGCAGTATTGTTGTTATTCAGAATTTAAGTGAGGAAGGTCATGGTGCAACCTGGTCTTGCTTGTGTCTTGATGAATATTGAATCTCTTGGGTGTTTACCTTGGTGATGAAGATCCACTACCCCAATGGTGGTAACCCTCATCCCATCTCTATCATTGTGGATGACTTTGCCATGTGGCATATAGATAATGAAGGCTTTGTGACTGTTGCAACCCCAATTTGCTGCACTTGATGTTGTTGCACAAGTTGATCCTATGGTCCTCACACCACATCATAGTCCTATTCATGCAATAGAAGGTAGTCTTGTCTTAGAACCTGCTGTATCTGCAACTAATATTGATGCACATGAGGAGGATCTGACAGATACTGAGGAAGTTGTTGAAGAAATAGACACTGCAGGAATAGAGAAAGCTGCTATAGAGACCAACGCCAATATAGTTGTTGATGACTCTAGTGTGGTTCTGCATGATAATTATCCACTCTCTGAAGTTAAGAATATGATTGGTAATTTAGCTTCCTCTGCTCAGACACTCCTCCATGTTCTGCTTAGTGGATAGGTTGTCAGTACGTCTTGCAAAGTAGTTGACGTGGAATCTTCTTCTGGTATCAAGAGGAAATGCTACCTTGTGGTTAACACTATCAATGAGGATGTGCCTGTCAACACAAAAATCATCAGTCAAGATTGTAGACTTGGATGAGCTTATAACATAGAGAGCAGAAAAAATAAAGAGAGGTAAGGCACCTGCCAATGTTGGAAAAGTCAGGAGAAGTAGAAGGCTTGTCGATATCAGTAAAGGCTATAAATATCACAAAGCAGCTAAGGAACCTGACACCAGCTCTGGTTCTGGTGTGAACCTTGGTCTTATATTTGAAGCAAATGTCAGAGATGAAGAAGCCTCCATCCTCCAGTCTTGCCAATTAATATGCTCGCTCTAGGTATTGGGCCATGCCATATGCATCCTAGGGATGTATTTGATGATAGCTTGAACTATGACAGTACCAATGATAGTTTTGAATAATTGCATTGGCTGGAATACAATAAAGAGAGCTTCTTCCATACAACCTACCAATATTTTTATTCCTTGTTTGAACTACTTAGTGTTTGGTTTTATTAATCTGGCTTGTTTAATGTCTGTGCTAAACTATAAGTATCTCAGTATTCTAGCTGTATATTGCCATTTATGGTCTGTCATAATTATACTCTGCACTTATTTACTTCCCTATGATGTGCTTGTGATGGTTCGGCTAGGCTTTTTAACTCTACCTAGTTACTTGCTCTCTATCTATAGTTGTTTTAATGAGTAGATAATGGAATATTATGGACTGGAATATGAGGGGTATTAACTCACAACTTAGATGGGACGACATTAGAGAAAAAGTTGACTCTGCTGATTGCCATATTCTATGCCTTCAAGAGACAAAATAGAATCATTTGAGCACACATACCTCAAATTTTTGTCCTAGAAGGCTAAATCAATTTGCTTTCTCCCCATTAGATGGAAATTCTGGTGGTATTATCACTATTTGGAATGGCAACTTGTTCTCAGGTCAATTAATCAACACCTCTAAATTTGTAGTAACTGTGGAGCTGACCTGCAAATTATCTTGGACAATCTGGTATTTGACTAACGTCTGTGGCCCCACGAATGCAAAAGACAGAGTTGTATTTATCATTTGGTTATTAAATATTGAAACCTTCGTAGTGGATCTTTGGCTGCTCTTGGGTGATTTTAATTTCCTAAGAAATCCTGATAATAGAAACAAAGTAGGAGGAGATATCAACAACATGCTCTTATTCAATAGAATCATTAATCACCTTGATCTGGTGGAACTACCACTAAAAGGGAGAGCATATACTTGGAACAATATGCAATAGTACCCTCTCTTAGAGAAGCTAGATTGGATCTTCACTTCATCTAGTTTGACAACCAGTTTTCCAAACACTTCAGCTATCCCTTTGGCAAGATTGTCTTTTGACCACATTCCCATTAAAATTCAAATTGGTACTGATATGCCTAGATCCCAAATATTTAGATTAGAAGATTATTTGATGGAATTTGATGGGTTCAATGACACTATCCAAACACACTGGCAACATAGATGTCATTATGTAAATTCTGCTCCAAATGTCACTGCTAGATTGAAATCTCATAGAGCTGGTTTGAAAAAATGGAGCAGGAATCTCTCTCAACTCAACAAAATCATTGAATCTTGTAGTTTTACCTTGGCTTTTCTTGATGGTTTAGAGGATTAGATAACTTCATCCCTCTAGGAAACTAACTCCAGGAAAGCTCTCAAATCACACCTTGCCAAGCTTCTAGATGCCAAGAGAATATATTGGAGAAATAGAGCTATAATTAGATGGGCCAAACTTGTTGGTGAGATCACAAAACAAATCCATATTGTTGCCACCAAAAGCTTCATATGCAACTATATTACCTTCTTAAAAACTGATGATGATAGGATCCTATTGGATCATGATGAGAAGGCCACAGAAATTTGGACTGTGTTCAAAGACATGTTTGGTGGTTGGATAATCCTGTTATGCTCTTTGATCTTCCTAATCTGGTTCAACTAAATCCTGACCATGACTTTGCTAGCCTTGAAGTACCTTGCACTAGAGAGGAAAACAATGAAATTGTCAAAAACATGCCATTTGATAAATCCCCTAGACCTGATGGATTTAATGGTGCATTCCTCAAGCATTGTTGGGAGCATATTAAAGAACAATTCTATCAACTATGTAATGATTTCTCTCAAGGAAAGCTGGATTTATGGAGCATCAACACTGCATACATTACACTCATTCCCAAAAATGGCAGTCCTGAAGTGGTAAATAATTATAGGCCTATCTCCATGGTTAGTCTACCACTAAAATTTCTTACAAAGATGTTGGCCAATAGAATGCAAAAAGCTATTTTTCTTGATATTCACAAGAATCGGTATGGGTTTATCAAGTCAAGAACCATCCATGATTTCCTTGCACGGTCTTTAGAATATATTCATCTCTACCATAAATCAAAAAAGGATATCTTTATTTTGAAACTTTATTTTGAGAAGGCATTTGACAGAGTTGAATATAATGCAATTATTCAAATGCTTAAATTCATGGGCTTTGGGGATAAGTGGGTTCAATGGATTAAGAATATTGTGCCCTCTGCCTCCATTGCTATTATCCTTAATGGTGTACCTGGTAAAAAATATTATGTAAAACGGTTGTTAGACAAGGTGATCCTCTATCTCCCGTCCTTTTTCTGTCAGCTAATGAATTACTTCAATACATTATCAATGATGCCTGGAAGAATGGTTCTATAGACCTGCCAATTGATTCATCCTTTGGCCTAAAATATCGTATTATTCAATATGCGGATGACACTCTAATTATCATGCCTGCATGCCAAATCCAACAACATAGACTGAAGGAGTTACTACAAAAAAATTGACTTACAACTCGGCTAAAGGTTAACTATTCCAAATCATCTAGGGTGCCAATTAATGTTTCTTACAACATAATACTTGTTCTTGCATGTGCTTTTGGTTGCAAAGTGGAATGTTGTTTGTCCTACTACTATTACTCGCCCATTCTTGCCCTCCCCTTCACATATCTTAGACTACCCATGGGTACCACCAAGCCTAAGTTAGAGCACCTTATTAGAGTTTTGTAAAGAATAGATAGAAGACTAGTGGGAATTGCTGATACATTATCTTATGATGGCAGGCTTATTGTTGTGAAATCAGCTATCAATGCTATACCCAATTATGCCATGTGTACACTTAACTTGCCACTTGGATTTCATGATCATGTTGAGGGATCTACTAGGGGTTTTCTATGGAGAGGCAAAGAAATTGAGCAGAGAGGTAAATGCCTAGTTAAATGGGAAAAGGTCTACAAATCAAAAAAGGATGGAGGACTTGGTGTGCTTAACTTAAGAATACAAAACAAAGATTTATTGATAAAATATATATAAATTCATGAATAAGTTGGATATACCCTGAGTGAATTTTCTCTGGCAAGCTCATTATGATAATGGGAAAATTCCACAAAACTCTAATGCTTGTGGTTCGTTCTGGTGGAAGGACTGTCTAAAATTGTTGAACATCTTCTTGGATCTCTTCCAATGCGCTGCTGGTGATGGCTCAACTATTATGATGTGGTATGACCCCTGGATAGAAGGTGTCTGCCTCAAAGATAGTCTCCCACACCTTTTCTCATTTGCTAAGGAACAAACATCCAACTTAGTAAGGCCCTCCTGGTTTTCACTTTAGGTGGTATCCTTGATCTATTCCATCTGCATCTCTTGATGATTGCATCATAACAATGTGATTAGCTGGAATCGTTACTGCAAGGAAGAAACCAATCATGTACATATGATATTTGGCAACCATTAGGACATAAAAAGAACTTCTCCAGCAAAAGAATTTACTTGGCCATCACCCCAAGTGAGAGTGCACCTATTCCATTTAAGTGTATTTGGAAATCATGTGTAATGCCTAAACATAAATTATTCTTTTGGTTACTTCTGCAAGACAAGCTGAACACCAGGGATCTTTTGGCCAGGAAAAACTTCATAGTGGAATCTTATAATTGTGTACTATGTCCCGAGAACACTAATGAAGACCCGATGCATCTCTTTTTCTCCTGTGACTTCAGTCAGAATTTGTGGAGGAAGCTTAGTAATATGGAATGGGGTACTGAATTGGATATCATTCAAATGATGTTTGATGCAAGGAATAGATACAAGATGATATGCTTCAAAGAATCTGCCATACTTGGTTGTTGGAGTATTTGGAATCATAGAAATAATTTTTTTGATAGTCATCCCATCCATCTAGAGAGTTGTTTTGACTTATTTTTAGAATCTTTCCAGTTGGTAAGACATAGAGATAGGCTAGTATGAAGGAATGCATGTCCCAATGGTTGGACACTTTGTAACTTTTCCCTCAAACTTACCTTGTATATTCCTTTTATTATGAAAAAAATGAAAATGACATAGTAGGGGTCTTCCCGACTGTTTTTGACTCAAAAAAACATGTCGTTATAGCAATATAGCTACCAAATACACCCTATGTTAGGTAGGAACCTTAGTTACTATTATAGTTCTTGCCATCTCCAGCTTTGCAATACGCTGATGACCTTATCGATGATCTGTCTGTCGTTCTTTGTGAGGCGATTTTGCTTGTCACCCTCATCCTGCCATACGATGATAACCTCATCAACAATCTTCCCCTAAACTTCGTGTCATGGTTCTTCCCATCCTCCTCGTGGTGGACCTGAAAAAATACAAGCGTGGTTAAAAAAGTGAAAGAAGAACAAAAAAACAAACGGTCTAAAGAAGAAAAAATGATCATGTACTTGAGTAGATCGGGCGTTAGGACCACCCGAGGACCTCTTGGTCATATCTATACCAGGGAGAGGACTAGAGAGTCCAAGGTCAAGGATTCAGAGTGGAAAGAAGGATTTCTTGAGATCTAGGGTTCAAAGTGGAGATAGAAAGTGCTTGAGATCTAGGGTTAGGAGTTGAGAGAGAGGAGTGTGGTGACATGGCTAGTGGGGGTGTGCAACAAGTGTGTTCGATGTATTATATAGGAAATGGAAGTGGGATATGGTTTGTTTTATGGGCCATTAAGTAAGTAAGACTTTATGGGCCTCGGTTTCTCAAAGGCCTCATAGTCGGACAATGCGGGCGTATTTGGGGGCCAAACTCCCAATTATCCGCTTCACAATAAAACCTGATATTACAAATCCCTCTATCTAGTTAATTACCAAGTACAGAAACTAAGCGAAAGTAAAGAAGCATTCCACTCAGAGAGACTAATTATTGGGTATAAAAAAGGAAACACATCACACTTCTTAAATACTAGCCTAATTATTTGACACAAAAAACAACAATAAGAACACATCACACATCTTTAATACTACCTTAATTTTTAGATACAAAATGGAAGTCAGCAGGAAACATATCACATATCTTAACTAATAGCTTATTTATTTGAAACAAAATGAACAACATGACTTGCATTACACATCGCACACAACACTCATGTTTACCTTATCTCGCCCTTCATGCCTTACTTCTTCTAGCATAGGGCTTCCGTTGAAACTCATGATCAGACACCTTGATTTGCATGGCTTGGGGAATCATTCACATCAACAACAATGCACCGTGTGGTTCATCGATCCAGCCGGCGAAGTTGCACCAAAGGGGATTTATATTGGCACCCCATGAACATGATGCATGTGTCTATGCCCTAGTATGTTATCAGCCGACACGATAATATACCATAGTCACACAACCGCCACGTCTTATCTATGTTGCTCCAATGGTCCTTGTGGATCCGATGGACACTTTGCCATCCTATGAAGAAAATCCTAATTATTTCTAATGAAGATTAAAAAATTCAATCTTAATAGAGATCAAAGAAACCAAAATATGGAGGATAACAAATGGTAGCACCACCACACTCATGTTCATTATCAGTTGGCAGTATCATGTTGTCATCGATGCTACAAAGTCACATCACCCATCGAATGATATGAACGCCCACCATGCTAGATATATTGTACGTTGCAGACACAATGATGAGGGGGTGGATATGCGTGAATGATGGTGGGCGATGTATCTTTACTATTAAAAGACTTATGGTCTTGATGGTTTTTACGCTTTCGTACGATCTGTTAATACGTCTTCAATTGCTAAAATTGAGTACGTCTTCGATCGCTAAATTGAGTTTGAAACGGGGCGCACATCAGAGGCATTCGTCTCTTAGTCGTATAGAAGTAGGAGTCCATGTCAGAAGAATTTCCAAGGCGGGTGATTATCGTATCGAGTCCGGTCTCCAGGACTATGCCCCAAAAAATATACTATCGTTACATCCCTCCCAATCCTTTCTTAGAAGCCATCCAACTCCCCGTCCGACAGTACTTGCCGTAGAGACAAGCAATTGCAGCCGGTCTGGTTCATAGTTGCTACGCCAACGACACGGCCTTGATCGGCGAAGGACTTGGAGAAATTGAAAAAGACACAGATGCGCTTGCGGCCAAGCGCGACCACCTTGGCTTGATCGGGCCGAGCACGGTGTCTTGGATGGAGGCTGGCAGGCGTCGCTTTCCCCTCCATGAAAATCCTAATGCCTATAGGACGTCCAGGAGGAGCAGGTTTAGCTCTAGGAGAAGACGCGACATCCATCAGAACACGATGACTGCATCAGAAGGTGACGACCGTGACCAGTGGCACTGGACACTGCATGAGGCGGCCGTCATGAAAAATTAGCAGGTTAGGAGCAAGTTCTTGGGCACCGGGCTGTACATGTACTTTATTAACGTCATGAGGTAGGCCTCCAGGAAAGCAAAGCTATGCGCTAGCGTTGCAAAAATCTCAAGGGTACATGCTACATTGTAATCTTAATTGTATAGGTCAGCAATACCACGACGGGAGGCTCTAGGCACACAAAAAATGGTGACCTCCTCGCGTTCGATCTTGGCTACAATGACACGAGCAAGGCAAATATCTCTGAGTCAAGACCGTCATCGTCAGCAGTGGCTACCCTGGCCTGGGGTAATGGGCTACGTCTACAAGTTTTTAGAAAATAGGCCAAAAGGCCCAAATTTAAATTATTAACGCCAAATAGCGAAACACATACAAAATGTTGAACGTTGAACCTAGCTTACAAGGCCCGAACAACACACACACGCAAGAAAAAATGCCTATTGAAGAAGCTACAACCGGAGAGCGGAACAATTGGCGACTATTATAGTAGACCACGCATGGGATGAGCTGCGTGTCAGACCAGCACTCACCCTACGCGGGCAAACCCACAATCACAGGGAACGCCACCAAGGGCCGGCCACCCCCAGGAATCAACCGACCGCTTCACAACCGAGGAGCAGCACCAGCGACTAGCCAGACTAGAAACACCGATAGTGTAGAACACAAAGCAAGCTTTGCCAAGAAAGAGTAGGGTGGAACCACCCAACCATCAGAGAGCCGATCGACGTGAGGCTCCAAGGCGGTATCTTCAAGAAGATCACGACACAGGAGCGCCGCTACCGCCCGATCCGAAGATCTTGAGTTTTCACCCGGAGTACGCAGGAAAACCGAGCACCGCCACATCAACGCCTTCAGAAAGGGGATGATGTCCGCGGACACCCCCGTCGAGGCCCAAGGGGCAAGGGTTTCCCCCGACAAAGGCACTCAATCGTCCGTGTTGGAAATCGACCGTCGCCAAGCAACAGCTGAAACCGCCGTCACATCATGCGGATCGCCGACACCACGTCGTCCACACGACCGTGGAGACCGACCAACACCTGAGCCTCTGGCACGCCCGCCAACCAAGAGGACTCCCACTTCCTAGGGCCACCGCCCCAGAAACCAAGCCAAGCACACCAAGGAGCTGGGAAAAATGCAGGGAGACACCGCCACAAGGTCCTCGGAGACCGGAGAGATGACGGAGATGGCTCCCTTTCAAGATCGACGCCATGTGCCCCCCTGTGCCCGTGCCTTGCATATCTAGGGCAAAGAGGAAGGGAACAGGGGCCCGGGGCCCCTGCCTCGGCCTGAGGTCCCAAGCCCTTGCCAGGAGAGCGACCCGAAGTCGCAGAACCGCCGCCGGCCAGGCCGGAGTCACACACGCCCCGCTTCGGCAAGCTCCCGTGCCGCCTAGATCCTTGGAAACCGGCTAGCGCTGCATGCCGCCATCGCCACCCCGAAACACCGCCACTACCGCTTGCTCACACACACTAGGAGTCGCCGCACTGCCACCAAGCAGCCGCGCTCTCCCACCAGTGTCGCGCCCCCCATCCACGGAGGCCCTCACGTCGCCACCGCCAAACAAGGGAGAGAGGGAGGCCCCGCCGCCGCCTACTCCACCCGGGCTTCCCCCAGCAACACCCACCGGCGGCAGCAAGATGGGGAGGGGAGACGACAACACGAGCTAGGAATCGCTCGCGTCCGCCCGTGGGAGCGGATCGAGCGAAGCGTTTCTTCCTCTTCTATTTTCGTTTCGCGTGCTATCACTTGCGTGGATCACTACGTCTACAAATCACGCATCAGCGAGCTTCTCATGATTAGCAAGATCATGAAACATGCATGCTGATGTAGGTGGTTCTCTGATCGTGATAGTCAGAGTTCTAGCAGGCGCGCTTTGTGAGCTATGCGAGTGTATGGGATTAGTTGCATGTCGACAAGCCTTAATCTGAAGGATTTATCCAGATATGGCATCGGGGATAACTATGAATACGAATATTTGAACTACCAGTTTACAATTTTATTCATAGGTGGAGCATGTGTTATTTCAATATGTGTTTCACTTGTATGGATCACGGATGGAGGATTACGTCAGTGTTTTCAGAAAATTAACCGACACTGCCCTGACTCAATGATGTCGGACTAAGACTAACCGAGTTCTATATGGAAAAATGAGGTACGTACCGTGTTGTTTTTTCTAATTTATATGCATATTAAATAGAACCATTTCGAAAATTTATCTTCAGAGGTGGATCTTAGTTTACTAAGAAATAAGTAATTTGAACTTACTTTCTATTCATATTTTTATGAAGTTTGCTTTTCAACCACCTAGTCGAAGAGATTAACATTCTCGGTCCTATATTTCTACATAATATGTTCCCCTTTGAGAGGTTCATGGGAGTGTTAAAGAAATATGTTCATAACCATGCTAGGCCAGAAGGAAGCATCTCAAAGAGATATGGAACAGAGGAGGTCATTGAGTTTTGTGTTGACTTTATTCCTGACCTAAAGCCCATCGGTGTTCCTGAATCACGGCATGAGGATAGACTTATTTGAAAAGGCACGCTAGGAAAAAAAGCAAGGATATGTATGGACGGACATTCTCTCACTAAAGCACATTATACAGTTCTGCAAAGTTCTACCTTGGTGGCTCCGTATATCGAGGAACATGTAACTACCTCGGTGAATTACGCTCTTAGTTACATGCCTGGATGAGCAAAATTGGTTAAAATAGTACGGTGGGCCCCGGGGCCACTCACGGTAGACCTTTCGGCCGTCCTAACCACTTTCAGAGCATCGGGACAAGAACGAGCGGCGTAATCGGCAGGCGAAGGGATCAACTACATACACAAGTGAGTATGTATGCAAGCCACATACAACAGTCCTCATAGCCATTCCATCTAAAAGAAATAGAAATATTGCAACGCCATACGACATGATTCAAATATCCTAGATAGAGATAATATGTTAGGATAGCTCCTCATACATCAAACATCAGAGTATCAGGCGGAAGCGGAAAACAAGATCCGAGTACGGATAAGAAGCAAATCGGCATAAGATGCCACATAAATAAACACATCCCGCCCACAGATCTCATGGATCCCCGTTCCCAGAATCTCTACACCGAGTGATCGTTGCCAACATCATCCGTCTCCTCCACCCAGTATCCGTCTTGCGAGTACACATGTTCATCTGAATCAAACAATTTATCGTGTGAGACCCTAGGGGTACTCAACAAGTCTTTATGCCTCTAAAGGGGACACAACCTGGGGTGACGCAATTGCAGCAAAAGATAATGTCTAACAAGCCTATAGGTACTCGCTATCCATCCGCCTAACCAATGATAGACGAATGTCCGTGAATTGAGAACAACAGTTATAACAGTATAATTAACAGATCCATCCTCCTCCTCGCTTACCAACGAGGAAGCGGACGAACCACCCCCATCCGTTGGCAGTTTTATTAACCATTCCATGAGTATTGCGCTATTTACTAGTCAGATACTTAGTCAATTTAAAAGTGGTACTTTAGTTAGACTTGTCTATGATCGAGAAACTGTGCTCCAAGTCGTCCATAACCGCGGACACGGCTTTCAGAAAGATTTACCCTGCAGGGGTGCACAAATAGCAACACACACTCGATCAACCTCGGAAAAACCAACTCAAAACCCAACGAGGCATTCACGACAAAGCGATCACAGGATTCAGAAATATTTCAGGGGGCCACCCCAATAAGCTACCCGCAACGAAGTTGGCCGGCTCCGAGACGGACCCAGGGTTTGCGACGACGGCTGTAAAGGACTGGGAACCCGAAAGTGTGACTGGGCTTGTCGATACCGCGTAAACGTGGCGCGATCCAAAACAGTACAGGTGCTCCACGCACAATCTTAAATAAAGCAGTAACATGGCATAAGTACATGATAGTAATAAAGCCCCAAACTAATTGTGGCCCCAAGAAATAAGAATGAATCAAGCTCTGACTCAGAGGGGTCCATAAGGCCTCCAGGATGTGGATAGTGCGAATAGTCAAGGAACAGGAATCAAGTACTCGGGGTCCTACGGGACACAAGTGAGCATGAAAAACCAAAAAGCAAATATTGCTCACCGGTGCCTCTTTCATTAGTTATCCCATTACTACTCATGTTAAGTTGTTTAGGTACCTCGTTATTCATCAGACACTCACATACCCTACATATGTTTTTCTACGACTCGCATGGCTCAAACAACTCCTGTAGTAATGGCTCATGGGATGGAGGAACAAGCTTCGGTGGAGTTTAAAAGTAAAGGCTATGCAGTACTTGGGGTTCAAATTAATGCAATCGCGACTCAACGATGCAAGAATAAGATAGAGGCAATAAGTACTATATGTATGCAAGCATGTGGTAGTGCTTGCCTAGTAGCTCAGTTGAAGCGAGAGATGGATCTCGGTAGAACTCCTGTGATTCCTAATAATTCTCCTGCTGGGCGTCTATTCAAAGAAGAACCAAACAAACAAGGGCCAACATAAATAAAGTGCACAAGCATATGAATTAAAATGCAACAAGCAAACAAGCATGCCATGATGAATGATGCACCATTTACATGGCATTAAAGTAGCATGGCATGGTGAGGTATAGTAATAAAGCATTTTATTATTTATTTAGTCAAGTTTTATTGCCATAAACAGTTCTGATTGTTCAATATGGCATGATGCATGCTTCAATTTAGAACAAGGAATGCATAGATAGAATGGTCTCGTCGCGCTGATCGATTTAGACATATTATTTGTCAAATTTGGAGTTATAGATTTAAAGTTATTAATTTAATTAGAAAAGGGCATTTTATTGTAATTCTAATCATCTCGAAAATTTAAAGTGTTCAAACATTATTTTGAATAGCATATTTGAATTCCTCACATTTTTCTGATTCAAAAACATATATCATTTGTATTATTTGGATTTATAATATTAAAGTTATTTAAAAACAGATTTGAATTTGAAATTTAAACATTTCTTGAAAAGATTAAAACAAACAGATAAACAGAAAACCTTTTTATACTCAGTCAGACCCAGCCCCAGTCGCTGACGGGTGGGCCGCTGCTGACTGGGCGAAAATCCGCGCACAAAGCTTTTTACACCGGGGATTTTCCTAGCCACTGAGACTGCCAGGTGGGACCAGCGGCTAGGGCTCCACGTGCCAGCGGCTGATCCCGCAGAGGCTGACAGGTGGGGTCGTACTAGAGCGCGGGTTAAGGGTTACGAAAACCAGAGTACTTTTTTGTAAAATGCCCACGGGCACAGACAGGTGGGGTCGGGCTGGACTGCGGGTTGAGCCAGCAAAAGACGCAGGGGTGTAAGTGCAAAAAGGGGAACGCGTACTGTGGATCTTCCTCTCGTTCTCTGACGGATCTGACGGACGCGCGCGGTGCGCGGCGCGGCGAGGCGGGGACTCGAACCGGGGATCTGGAGCTCGTGCGCGGAGGCGGTAACCAGTGCGGCTGGGTGTGGGATGGTGATAGAAGAGCGGACGAGGCCTAGCTAAGCCTCTGCGAGGCGTGTCGACGAGCAGATGGCATCGGCTGCCGTGCACGGAGGGCGTTCGGCGAAACCTTCGGCGAGCGCAGACCGTGACGGCGACAACGGAGATGTCCGTTAGGACGAGGAACTCACCGAGGGGAGGTTGATGGAGGTGGATCGGCCTGGGGTTCGTCGGAACGGCAAGGAAGCAGATGCTCCCGGGGCTAGGGTTTGTGGCGGAGCGGCAGTGTGCTGGTGGTCCCGGGGCTTCTCCTCCACGTCGGCGGGTACAAGGAGATGTAGAGGAGCAGCGCGATCTTCCTCGACACCCGCGGCAACACGCGCGCTTCCTCGATCTACAGGTGGCAGACACGGCTGAGAGGGCGGCCGGCGTTGGAGAAGAAGCAGCGCGCGGGGTTGGGGAGGAGAAGGGCGAGGCCTGGGGTAGATCTGGCGAGGTAGAGACGTGGGGAGGTGGCTAAAGCGAGGGAGAGGGAGGAGGATGCCGTGAGGGAGCGGGTTAGGGACAAAGGTGGCTTCGGCCACCTTTTCCTCCTCCTCGTTCACGTGCTCGAGCTGGGCTCGGCTTGGGCAGGCCAGGGGCATGGCAGGTGGGCCAAGCAGAGGTCAAAGCGGGGCAGGTGCGGCTAGGGCCAGCATGGCATAGAGAAAGGGAGAGAAAAGAGAGAGGGAGGCTCGGGTGATCTAGGGCTAGCTTCAGCTAGGGTTTAGGTTTGGAGAGAGAGAGAGCTAGCGGGGTGTTGCCTGCATGGCAGGGAGGAAGAAAGAAAGGGGAGGGAAGATCTGGTGTAGCTAGGGTTAGCTAGAGAGGTAGGCTCGGGTTAGGGAGGAGGGTTAGAGCTAGGGTGGTTAGGGTTTGAAGAGAGAGGAAAAGAGAAAGAGCTAGGGTTAGGGTTTTGAGCATGAACAAAAATAAAGAGCAAGCAAAAGGTTGGGGTTTGGGTGATGGATAAGGAGAGTCAGGGTGGAAGAGAGAGAAGAATGGTGTAGGGTTGATCCAATTCATCCAAAACCAAATGACATTAAAAGAGAGAAAAGAAAGAGGTGGAAACAAATATGCATCGCCCATGCATGATAATTCATTGCCATGTTTTATTTTGTGAAAACAATAATAACATAACATGGCATAATTCCCATGCATTACCTGGAATAAAGGCCAAGCAAAAGAAATTAGAATTGAATCCATCCCAACCCACATGAGCTAGAGTAAATGCCAAAATAAAATAAAAGCCCATGGGTAATTAGGGTGGTGGAATTATAAGGTGGTGACAAAGAAAGGTGGTGGAGTGGAATAAAAGATATGCCCCCAACTCAATTTGGGCACCAAGTATTTATCAAGAATCAAATACAATTTACCAAGAGCCAAAGACAATAATAATGCATATGAGAGAAGAACCAAATGGATAAAGGTTTTATATGATGCTCAAATGCAAGGTGGCATGATGACATGAGCATGACATAATTATGATGCAACAATTATATGTAGGAAGTAGCCATGATATTACTAGACCAAGTAGCATTACAATTGTTAGACAATTGGGATGCTACAGAACACAAGAATATTGTACACTCTAACAACCCGGGGAAGCCTGGCTCCTGGATTAGAGATGAACACATGAGGACTTTCGGCGGTTGGTTGCAGACACATCTCATGCATGACATAAATGTTGGAGAGCAGTTGTACTTGTTGACCAGGTCACCATCTTCGACTATATTGACTTTCCAAGGGTACGAGATAAATGGAAATACATTTTACACGATCGCCCAAGATAAAAAGAGCACCAATCAAAACAGTGGTGTCCGATTTGATGCAACAGACGAGAATGGGTAAAAGGATACATATTATGGTTACATAGAGGAGATATGGGAACTTGACTATGGACCTTTTTTAAGGTCCCTTTGTTTCGGTGCAAATGGGTCAAGCTGACAGGAGGCGGGGTTGGGGTAGACAAGAACTACGGAATGACAACAGTGGATCTCAACAACCCTGCGTATAGAATTGAACCATTTGTCCTAGCCAATGATGTGGCTCAGGTCTTTTATGTGAAGGACATGTCTACCAAACCGAGAAAAAGGAAAGATAAGCAAAAGAATACAACATACGATGAGCCAAAGCGCCACATAGTTCTTTCAGGAAAAAGAAACATCGTGGGGGTGGAGGATAAGACAGACATGTCAGAAGATTATGATAAGTTCCATGAAATTCCGCCCTTCGCTGTGAAGGATGACCCAAGCATCTTGTTAAGTAAGGAAGATGCTCCATGGTTACGGATTAGAAGAAAACCCTAACAATAGAGATGTGTGGATGTTGGTGATGTACAATATTATTAAACCTTTATTTTTAATGATCTGTTTATATGTATATGGATATGAACTATCTCGATCTCAATAGGTAGTATTGCAACTTGCTGTGGCCAGACATTTATTAATATTAAAACGTAAAAATTAGTCATAATCATATCTAGCCCTATAGTACACAGCTCTAGGGTCGTCTTCGGAATCTTCATCGTCATCGTCGTCGCTCGTAGCACGCGGCTGGATCCTTAGCCCTTCCTCGTAGCACGTGGCTGGATCCTTCGGCCTCGGATTCATGACGCACGGGGGAGGGGGCTCCCGGATGACGACCACAGTACGCCCTAGGCCTTCACCACCACCACCATTATTGTGGCTATGTGGCTGGTGAAAGTGCGGGTACCTCAGACGAGGATGGTCTTCCATGGCGATGTAGCGCATCACGCTGGCGATAGTCCGATTCGCCCACCACAAGCGACAACCAGCCTCGTTGTGGTTCATTGAGTGCAGGCCGCCACCCTCGTACTTGGCAAGCTCCCTTTCCTGCCGGTTTTTGAAGAAAGCATTCCAGGTGTCGAGGTTGTCGGGATCCCAATGGGGATCCATCCGCTGCTCCGGCGTGAGCTCGAGGTAGAAGTGGTTCGTGATGGCCGCCTGGCAGGCCGAACATTGAGGCACAGGAGGAACAGGAACCCCTCCAGCGCTCAACATCCAGCCGGCGGGCAACCGGTACCCCGACGGGCATGGGTAGTTGGAGGCGCACAGCGCCTCGGTCTCCTCGAGCGTCAGAAAGGCCCAGTAAGTGGTGTCCATTATTGTGAGAGAAAATGTGTGGATGTTTGGATGGACATAGCGGTCGGTCTAGATATAGAGGGAAATAGCGAGAGAACATGGCGGGAAGTGGGGAAAATGGCGGGAGAACATGGCGGGAAGCGGGGAAAATGGCGGGAAAACATGGCGGGAAGCGGGGGAAATGGCGGGAAGCGGAGGAAATGGCGGGAAATATGTTTTAGTCCTAGTTACTAGTTTTAGTATTAAATATTATATTTGTAATGAGTATATTATTTTTTGTGAATATTTTGGTATATTATATGTATTTTTCTGTTTTTAAATAATAAACTATATTTTTCTAACATTTGTACTAAATATAATACTTGTTAAACAATATATAATTTCATTTAAGTTATATAATAAAGTATGATAATAGATTTAAATTATACATCTTCTTTTTCTGAAATTTTTGATATATAATACATAATTTTTTGAAAACTATAAACCAATTTTCTTTTTGGCGCCAAAAATAACCTTTAGCCCCGGGTTGTAATACAAACCAGGGCTAAAGGGTATACGCGTGCGGGAAGAGCGGCGGGCGAAAAGACCTTTAGCCCCGGGTTGTAATACAAACCGCGGCTAAATGGGGGTGGTATAAATACCCCACCCCCACCCCGGATCGTGCCACGACCCGGAGAGCCAGATCACACCTTCTTCCCAGCGCAAAGGATCTCGCCGCGCCCACGCCGTCCGCCGCGCCGCCGCCCGCGCCCGTGAGAAGAGGAGCCCCGCGCCGCCCCGCCACGTCTCCACGCCGCCCCGCCGCACCTTCTCCGCCCCGCACCCGTACCGTCTCCGCCCCGTGCTGCCTTAGGTGATCTCCGTGCCCAATTTTGGTTGATTAGTATAATAGTATTAATTAGGTTATTATAGTATTAATTAGTATTATATGTTAGTATTAGGATTTAGTATTAGTTAGTATTTAGTATTTAGTTAGTATTAGTATTATAGGTTATTATAGTATTAGGTTAGTATTAGTATTTAGTATTAGTTAGTATATTAGTATTAGTTAGTATTTAGTATTTTATTAGTATTAATATTTAGTAGTTAGTATTAGTATTAGTATTAGTATTAGTATTAGTATTTAGTATTAGTTAGTATTTAGTATTTATATTAGTTAGTGTTAGTATTAGGTTAGTATTTAGTTAGTACTAGTATTAGGTTAGTATTTAGTATTAGTATTACTATTAGTTAGTATTAGTATTAGGTTAGTATTTATCTAGGGTTAGTTAGGGTTAGTTAGGATATTTAGTTAATTAGGTTTAGTTTAGTTAGTGTTAGGTTTAGAGTTGGTGTTATTAGGGCAATACCTTAGTGATTTAGTTACTGTTATGTTTTATGATTGTTTATTACCATTATTTAGTTATACCTACCGCGTCATCCTCGTCCGAGCCTACTGGACTCCGTCGGTTCCGGGTATGTCCGAGCCTAGGCTCCGCCGGGTTGGTACTGGGAGGTGCTACCTATCGGGACTCGTACCTTGGTGAGGAATCCGGATATCATCGTCGACCCGGAGCTTCTTTGGTGAAGTCCACGAGGTCCAGGAGCGGTTTAGAGGGAGTCGGCCTCTGAGGAGGTGGTACATCGTCGTATCAGAGAGGAGGACGAGCACGTACGGCGATACATATATCTTTTGGAGACTAGGTTCTCCAATATCTGGCAGGTTCACGAATCTCACCCGAGCTTTCTCCGGTGATGGTTCCTCTTCTCTGGCTGCAGAGCTCTCGTAGCACAGAACGCGGCAACCGAGTTCGCTAGTTTGATATGAGCGAGATGTATTAATAATGTAATTTATATTATGAGCGAGATGTATTAATAATGTACTTTATCTTATATTATTGTACTTTATCTTAATGCAAAATTGTTTCATTATTAGTACGTATTCTTTTTTCTGTATCCGAGTTGTCGCAATTGTAATATTCTTTTACTTAATGCAATATTTTTTCTCTATTAGTTAAGCTATGGACGGTAGACAGAATGAAGAGGAGCTTCTTAACATGATAGATAAGGGTACTGTGGGTTCTTATTACGATGGCTCTGAGTATCTTAATTTGTCTAGAAGAGACGATGGTGGAGACGATGGTGCTGACCATGGTGGAGACCATGGTGAAGACACCATAATAATAACAAACTCCGTCGAGGTATATAAAGCCTCTATCGATCGATCACTAGTATAGATGCACTAATTGATTCGTATATATGTACTGACGAATGTTTCTTCTCTTAGACCTCCGCTTCCGGCCAATCTTCTACAAGGACAAGAGGCCCGACACACAAGTTGCCTGCTGATGTCCGTTTCAACATTGACTTAGTCTCGCCAGTGGGTCAACCGTTGGAGCCCAAAGAATCCGTGAATGCATTTATAACTCAATGCGGAGTGATTGTTAGAGACACCGTCCCGATCACCACGCGAAACTAGAATAAGCCAGGAAAGAAAAGGGATCCAGCTGGGGCCAGTTTTATAGATGACAGAGTGAGAGATGCGATGTGGAATTCTCTCATGACATATTTCACCCCACCAGTCTTGGATACTGATGAGATCACAAAACAAATGACAAGTAAAGTCAAGCACTTTGCTTTTAAGAAGATGGGCGAACTATTCAAGGAATGGAAGAAAAGATTGTACCACAAGTATGTCTTAAAGAAAAAAACTCCTCCATTCACTGGCCCACTAGAGTTGCAGGAGGATAATTGGGCTGCATTTGTGGAATACAAGACCTCGGCACCAGCTAAGGCAATGTCAAAAAAGAATAAGATAAATGTAGCCAAAAAGAAATATCACCATCATATGGGCACAGGTGGCTACAGGAGTGTCATGCCTAAGTGTGATAAAGCTGAGGCAGACCTGGAGGCTAAAGGGGTCTGACATGGGTATACCCTGCAGGTACTCGAGTTTGGTATATACGGTCTAAATACGTACAGGCCCACGGTGTCGCCAAGGCCCAAACGAGGGACTCGAGTAACCTACGGACTCTCGATTTCTTGAAGAACAAGAAGAAGTTAAAGATAGAAAGTTTGAAACGGAAAACCCTAATTTGTAACCGACTTGACCTGCTACCTGGGACCTAGCCTATCTATATAAAGGCTAGGAGGGGGCGGCGAGGAGGACACACACAACCCTAGTTTCCACCACCCTCGCCAGATTGCATCTGCGCGCTAGTGTAACCTTCGATTCCTTCGATAATTCCACGAGCAGACAAGCAGGAGTAGGGACCTTTACGAGGCCTGAACCTGGGTAAATCTTTGTCCCCTGTGTGCTTGTTTGCTAGCCGATAGATGTATCTAGCACTCCCTCCTTCTCCAAAACCCAAGTCCATAACAATGGGCATTGACGAGTTAAACCCTCGTCAATTGGCGCCGTCTGTGGGAATTGGGAGTGCTGATGTTGTGGCTTCTTCGGCCCCATCAACTGCGATCTATAACTCCGCAACAGCGGAGATTCGCTAGCTCTTCGGCGCATTCGACTTCACCGTCCACACGCCGGCCACTCGCCTGGCCTTCGAGTCCGTGGGCGACGGAATCAGCCTAGCGATCGGGAGCTTCCACTTCCAAGTTGGCTAGATGGGCACGCTTCGCATGCCTGATCAGCCGACAGCGCCGGCGATTGCCCCAGCATCATGGTTCCCTCCATCGATCGACACCCTCAGCGAGCTCAATGCCCCGGCAGCAGTCGAGAACACAGTCAGCGACAACAGTCGTAATTCCGATCTGAGCGATCTGGCCACTGAAGATGGAACCTATGGTTCCAGATCTGAGAGTTGTGGAAGCAACAGCTTCCCCAATCACTTCATGTGCGCCATCATCAACGCAGGCGATACCTCTGCCAATCGCGACAACGGTGGTAATCCCGGTAACGGGACCGATCTGCCTAACGCCGGCAACGACGGCAATGGTGGCAACGGCGGTAACGGTAGCAATCGCACCCTCGTCGATAATGGAGGAGCAGTGGAACCTCCATCCATAATAATGATCAAACCGGCGAACGCGTCGTAATCAGGCTCAACGAGCAAGAATGGGCTCGCTGCCACGAGGCCCTACGAGGATCCCCGCAAGAGCTGCTGATGGGCTATCACTGGCTCCTGAAGGAAGAGTCCAAGCGCCAAGTACAAACAATCATGCAGCTCGAGGCGCGCAAAAATGTGGCAGACGAGTCAAGCCTTCGTCGTGCTGGGCTCTCCTCCTACGGAGGATCCTCCTCAAGGGGCAACGAGTACCTCGTCAAGAAGAGGCAATCGCGGATGGCCCATCTCACCGACCAAGAACGCATAGAAGCCGCAAAAGTCCTCGACTTCGGCTCTATGACAGTCGACACGCGAGGCAATGTGGTCCCCAGGACGCCGCATGCTGCGGTGACAGCGGCCACCATGTACCTCCTCAACAACCAACCGCCAGCTGGAGATCCCCGAACCACCATGCACCGATCTATGTTCGCGGGCTTGGGATTAATCGAGGCCGGCCTTGACAAGGAGCCAACACCAGACCCAAAGAAGGGCAAAGCGCTATTCCTCGCCCTCGTCCAGCGATGACAGTCACGACCTGTCTCGACGCCGCCGCTCACGGCGACACGACCGTGACTACGATGCGCGCGACGACCTCATGCAGCGCAAGATCGACAAATCAAGGGCACGACGTGCTCGGTCGACTGACACGGAAGAAGAAGATGGGGAGCTCTGCGGCGCCAGATGCTTCAGCAGATCCATTAGGCAGAAGCGAATGCCTAAAGGTTTTAAACTCCCGTCAGAGAACCTGAAGTTTGATGGCCTACAGGACCCAAAGATCTGGCTGGAGGACCACATCTCCTCCGTCAGACTCCACGGAGGTAGTCAGAGCACGACCATGCAATGCTTGCAGCTACAGCTGCAGGGCGCCACTCGAGCATGGCTCAATAACCTCCCACGCGGATCCATTCGTATTTGGGATGAGCTGGTTTACAGCTTCGTGCGCAACTTTAAGGGCACGTACAAGCGGCCTGCATCAATCGAAGAGCTGAGATGTTGCCAGCAAAGATCTGGCGAATCTCTGCGCTCCTACATCCAAAGGTGGTCCATCATCAAGAACTCCGTAGAGAACATCTCGGAAGATCGCGCGATTGACGCATTCAATGGTGGTGTCTGCCGACTAGAACTTAGGAAGGAGCTGGGCCGCTCAAAGCCCCAGACCATCGACCACCTGATGGAGATCACGAATCGGTGGGCCGATGGAGAAGATTCGGTGAAAAATCGCGTTCACTCCGATGAAGAGGCGGAACTCGAACGCAGACGCGATCACTGAGGCAAGCGCCGCATGCGCATCTACGATGACCGCGACGACGTCAACATGGTCATGGCTGGCTACGCCGACAAACGCGACGATAACCGCAATAGCGGATACCGTGGCAGCGGATACCGCGACTCCGGGAAAACCATGCAGGTGTGGCAACGCCGCACTCGCGATGAGGCACCCACGAACTCCATTGACGACAAACTGTCCGGGCCTTGCACGGTGCACTTCTACATCGACAAGCATGATGGCAAGAGGAAGTCCAGCCACCTCCTCAAGGACTGTCGTGAGTTCCTCAAGCTACATGAGGGATTAGTTCGGATGAACCGCAACGCAGTCGAAAGAGGCTACGGAGCCGCTCCAGGCGCCGTGGCACATGGCGCACCACCACCACCACCTGGGCCACCGCCCAACGCAGCTGCACCAGACCAGCACCACGGAGGCGAACCGTACCATGAGCCATGGGCAACATGATGATCCAAAAGGGACGCCCCTCCAATAGGGTGCAGAAGGCCATCACTCGCCAAGTCAACTTGGCCACGCACTCGCCACCATCTACCACTAAGTACCTAAGTGGAAGCGAGTCCTGCATCACCTTCGACAAACAAGACCACCCGCCTCAGATACCCCGTCCAGGCCATTGCCCCCTCATACTCGAGGCGCAAATCGGAGGCTTTAACATGAGCCGTGTCTTCATGGATGGTGGGAGCAATGAGAATCCCTCTAACCTGCCTGGAGGCCTCGGACACAACGTTCCATGGCATAGTCCAGGCCATTGCCCCCTCATATTCGTGAGTACCTTGCGAGCAATGAGAATCCCTCTAACCTGCCTGGAGGCCTTGGACACAACGTTCCATGGCATAGTCCCGGGAAAAGGCGTATACCCCCTGGGCAAAATCAACCTTGACGTCATCTTCGGCACGCCGAAGAACTTCCGGCGCGAGCGCATCGACTTTGAGGTTGTCGACTGGCCCTCACAGTACCACTGCATCCTCGGGTGCGTCGCGTTCACTAGGTTCATGGCAGTGCCCCACTACGCCTACCTGCAGATGAAAATGCCAGTTCCCAATGGCGTCATCACGATCAAGGGGAGCTTCGAGCGATCTGACAGTTGCGACAGGGAATTCAACAGAATCTCCCAGTCCTTCGGCATGCAGGAGGAACTCGCGAGACTAAAGGAGACGACAGACAACCGTCTGCCTCCCTAAGCAGGCCAAGCTCACCTGATCTCTCCTTCGACTCATCGGTGCACACAAAGAAAGTGCAGGTCCACCCATCGGATCCCGCCAAGGTGGCCCTCATCGCCAACAACTTGAGTCCCGCATAGGAACTCGCGCTCGTCGAATTCCTCCGTGAGCACTGGGAAATTTTCGCCTGGTGTCCTGCGGACATGCCAGGAGTTCCTAGGGAATTCGCCGAGCACGCACTCAACGTCAACCCCGACGCAAGGCCAGTCAAGCAAACAATTCGGCGATTGTCTGAGCCACGAGCGCAGGAAGTTGGAATGGAGATCAACAGACTCCTCGAAGCCAAGTTCATACGCGAGATCAAGGAAAGCACTTGGCTCGCCAACACGGTGCTGGTACCAAAAAAGGACACGGATATCCTATGGATGTGCGTGGACTTCACCTCTCTGAACAAGCACTGCCCAAAGGATCACTTCCCGTTGCCACAGATCGACCAGATCATCGACTCCACCGCGGGATGCGGGCGCCTCTGCTTCCTCGATGCCTACTCAGGCTATAATCAAATTCGAATGAAGGAGGAAGATCAAGAGAAAATAGCGTTTAAAACGCCCTTCGGTGTGTTCTGCTACAACAGAATGCCCTTCGGGCTAAAGAATGCGGGAGCCACCTACCAGCGGTGCATGCAGGCTTGCCTCAAGGAACAACTGGGTCACAACATTCAAGTCTATGTCGACGACATAGTAATCAAGACCAAGGAGGAAGCCTCTCTAATCGACGATTTGCACAAAACCTTCGCCAACCTCGACCGCTACCGGATCATGCTCAATCCGGACAAATGCGCCTTCGGCGTACCATCTGGGCAGCTACTCGGGTACCTCATCTCCGCGAGGGGAATCGAGGCGAACCCGAAGAAGATAAAAGCCATACGGGCCATGGAGAAGCCGAAAAACATAAGGGGCGTCCAGCAGCTGGCTGGATGAATCGCGGCCCTCAGTCGATTCATCAGTCGAATGGGTGAAAAGGCGCTGCCCTTCTACCAGCTCCTCCGCAAAACTGAAAAATTCGAGTGGACCACTAAAGCGCAAGAAGCATTCGAAGACCTCAAGCGCCTGCTATCCACTTCGCTAGTGTTGGTGACCCCACAAGAAAGGGAACCACTGTTGCTGTACATCTCCGCCACCAACCAGGTGGTCAGCACAGTGCTCGTCGTCGAGCGAGCTGAGGAAAACAAGGTCCACGGCGTACAACGCCCAGTATACTACCTCAGCGAGGTCCTCACGCCAACAAAACAGCGGTACCCGCACTACCAGAAGCTAGCGTACGGCGTATTCATGATTTCCCAGCGACTGCGCCATTACTTCTAGGAACACCCAATCGTGGTGGTCAGCGACGCCCTGTTGGGGCATATCCTCAATAACCCCGATGCCACGGGACGAGTCGCGCTTTGGGGAATAGAACTGTCTCCACGAGACATCACATACAAAAAGCGCGACGCAATCAAGTCGCAAGTTCTCCTTGACTTCCTCGTGCACTGGATGGAGAACCAGCTCCCGGATAAACCAGACATGCCCTACCTCTGGACAATGCACTTCGACGGGTCCAAGCGGAAGGACGGAGCAGGCACAGGTGTCATACTGACATCACCTCAAGGGGACAAGCTGAAGTATATCCTGCGAAGGCAATTCACAGCCTCCAACAATGAGGCTGAATACGAGGCCCTGTTGCACGGGATGAGGATGGCAAAAGCCTGCGGCACCAAAAGGCTCATCATATACGGCGACTCTAAGTTGGTCGTCAACCAAGTGATGCATGAGTGTGACACACTGAATGACAACATGATCACGTACCGCGACCTCTAAGACACACTCGAAGGAGACTTCGACGGTTGCGAGCTGCGACACGTAGGGCACGAAAGCAACAAAGAGGCGGACGCACTCGCCAACATAGGCTCTACCTGCACCCCCACACCACCTGGGGTATTTCTCGAGCGCATCTGTGAACGCTCCATCAAGCCAAAGGCCGCAAAGAAGAAAACAAACGCAGCAACGGACTCGGGGGCTACGCTACCCAATGAGCCAATGGCACTCGATGACTTGGAGCCAGACACCGGACTCGAAGGACCAATGAGCATCATGATGATTGAACAATCCTGGACGCAGCCGTACATCACGTACCTCCTCAGCAAGAGGCTACCGGACGATCCGACAGATGCACGGCACATCGCGCGGCGATCCAAGGCATTCGCCATTATCAACGGCGAACTGTATAAACGCAGCATCATAGGAGTACTCCAACGATGCGTCTCCATGGCCGATGGAAAAGCAGTTCTCCTTGACATCCATGAAGGGACCTGCAGGCACCACGCCGGCAGTCGCGCCCTCGTTGCCAAAGCTCTAGGAGCTGGATTCTACTGGCCTACGTCCATGCGTGACACCAAGGACATTGTCCAAAAATGCAATGCTTGCCAGCGATTCGCGGACAAGCTGCACGCACGGGGCACAGAGCTATGGCCAATCCCATTGGCCTGGCCCTTCGCGCAATGGGGGCTCGACATGGTCGGCAAACTTCCAAGTTCCTCGCGAGGAGGCTAAGTCTACCTCTTGGTTGTAGTCGACAAATTCACCAAGTGGATTGAGGCCATGCCAGTAACCAATCAATCAGGGCACATCGCAGTTAAATTTTTCGAGTCCATCGTCTACCGCTTCGGAGTGCCACACAGCATCATCACTGACAATGGGACGAACTTCACATCCAAGGAGTTCCAAGAATTCTGCGAGAACCTAGGGATCAACATCAGCTATGCCTCAGTAGCGCATCCACAGACCAACGGTCAGGTGGAAAAGGCAAATGGGCTCGTCTGTAGCGGCATCAAGAAGCGACTCCTACGGCCACTCGAACAAGCCGCGGGTTGCTGGCCGGACGAACTGCAATCCGTACTCTGGAGCCTACGTACAACTCCAAATAGCGCCACGGGCTACACGCCATTCTTTATGGTGCACAGAGCAGAGGCAGTGCTACCCGCCGAGGTACGATACAAGGCGCCGCGTGTGGTCGAACAAGAGTCCTCCCTCGCACTCAAAGACTCTGTCGACCTCCTTGACAAGGCAAGGGACATCGCCGCGGAAAGATCCACGATCTACCAGCAGAACCTGCGCAACTACCACAGCAGGAGGCTACGCCCCAGATCCTTCGTCGAAGGCGACCTAGTCCTGCGACTGAAGCAGCAGGGGCACCTCAAGCTCGAGTCCCCCTGGGAGGGACTGTACATGATTACAGAAGTAATCCTAGGTGGCGCCTATCGCCTTCAAGATTTAGAGACAGGAGTCGCATACTCCAACCCCTGGAACGTCGCACAGCTGCGATGCTTCTACCCCTAGTCCTTTTTACTTTTACATTGCAAAAAAGGCTACTCAGCCAATACTACTTAGCCACACATTGTACCTTGCACTGTTCTTCAAAAAAATAAAAGCTAAGTGCCCCAAAACTCTGTGTCCTCCTTTACTTTTTCAATTTATCTACTCGGGGGCTGCGCCACCCTATACACATCTGTTCTTCGAACCAAAACGCGATATCCTGAGTAGCTGGTACATCAATCGAAACCCTTAAACACAACCTCAACCCAGCTGCAACGCACCTGACAGGTTGACAAGTGATTGAGATAAAAAATGGCCAGGCTAACGAAAAGGACTCGCATAGTGCAACACACTTCATGCTAAGAAAGCTCGTTATGCACATTCGACAATAAATTATTTAAAATAATTATACAAACTTTACAACAGAAGTACACTTATGTGCAGGATACAAACTAAGCTACTACTGCAGCAGGAGAACGTTGGTTTGTTTCACAAAGAAGTCGACAATCTCTTCTGCTGGGTGATCCACCGCCTGGTAGTGCGACACCATATTCTAGGCAGAAACTGCTAGTGGTCCAGGCGGCCCAGATGCAATTGCCGCAACATCTACGTCAGGCTTGTGTAGTCGCACCATTGATAGAGCAGCCTTGGCACCAGCCACCAACTGTTGCCTCACGCACTCGCGAACCGCAGTCAGATCTTGAAACTTGGCAAGGAGGGCCAGCAGACTTGATGGAGTATCATCCAGCGGAAACACCGCCCGATAAATGTTCTTAAAGCATGACTGCGACTTCTTCAGAAAGAGCAGCACTCGCGACGCACGATCCTGCAGGGTCGCCAGCGCAGTCGCACGATCATGATCTACCTAGCAGTATCCACTCTCTTGAAGTTGCTCCTGGGTAAGATCATGCAGGCGAATGGCAATTATATCCTTCTCCTCTTGCGGATGACGCTTGCTGACAACTACACAAAGCAGCAACAGCACCATGAGTACAACGTACCACTGCAAGTGACTACAAGGAAAAGACGAGAACGAGCAAACTAACATTTGAATTGGTCGCCTAGCTGCGTCACCTCGCCAAGCAGATACTGCTCTCGGGCGACGGCCTTTTCCGCCTTCGACTTCCATACATCCGCATTACCGCGGAGCACGGGCAACTCACGCTCCAGCTTCTTCACGCGGTCACGCAGTCGTGAAAGCAAGGACAACTCATCTACCCTGGAGCACGGCGGTGCGACGGTATCATCAAGAGTCAGCGAGTCCTGAGTTTCCCTCAAAGGATCACTTGATGTACCCTACCACAAGTCAAGACAGAAGCAAATAAGACGACCAAATCAACACAAAGACAAAAGGATCAGATGCATTCAAGACTAGCAAAAGTATCAACAGATACACTCGCTACAGGCATGTTCTCAAACAGAGAAGAACAAGTGAACTAGAAAACTTACCAGTCAAACTTGTCAAAATCAAAAGTGGCCTCCCCTGACTCCGACGAGGACTCCTTCGGCAATCGCATCTTCTTGCGAGAAGATGGTGCCACGGCGCTCATAGGAATAGCAGGTATTGGCGACTCCGCACCAACACCTGTACCTTCCGGAGTCGATGGAGACGACGCGTCGGAATCCTTGCTGCACGAATGCTTGTGAGTTTCTGGACTATCGGACTCGGGGGCTTCCTCCTCCACATCAGAAGGGACGGCCGACTCCGACTCGTCCTCTTCCAAGGCCTCGCGAGGAATAATCCCCTCAGGGAGAGGGGGCATACAAGGTGATACCGCCCAATCTTGCATACAGACAACAAATTCAGCAAAAAGCAAGTAAACAATAGAGAAGCAATCGACAAATTTAGCTACTGCGTAGCACAACTATACCTCAGGAGGAGGGTTCACATCATCAAATGGAGGAACAACTGGCTCACTGGGGAGTACATCCTTGACGGTGTACTTGGTGACCAGTCGAACCCTCTTGTCCACCTCACTCGCGGACATGCCATCGGCAGACACGCGAGTGGCATCATCAGCGCCAGCCCACTGAAACATGGGGTGGACCCTGGCTTGTAGGGGCTGGACGCGACGGCGCAGCCAAGTGCGGATGAGAGCGCAGCCTCCTCCTCTTTGCCTATGCGACTCTCGAGGTTGCAGACGCGCCTGTACAGCACATCTGTCTCCGCGGACTCGCCAGGCATGACTACGTTCTTCCAGGAGCGCATCCTCCTGCATGGCGTCGCGGGATCGAAGGGCGCGAGTCCAAAGAGCTCACCGTTAGCCTTCTCATCACGGATGTAGAACCATTTGTCCCTCCATCCTTGGACGGACGCCATGAGCTTGATGTCGAAGTAGGTGGCGGATGGATCGACATGAATTCCGCAACCACCTACATCGTAGACTAAAGAACCAGAGGAAGATTGGCGCTTCAATTTAAAGAGGCGCTTGAAGAGGCCGAAGTGTGGCTCGATTTCGAGCCAGCACTCGCAGAGAGTGATGAAACAAGAGATGTGGAGGATAGAGTTTGGGGATAGCTGATGGAGCTGAAGCCCGTAGAAACAAAGGAGACCCCTAAAAAGGGGTGAAGGGGCAAGGAAAGACCACGAATGATGAATGCTAAAAACATCACTCGAAAACCAGCGGGGGAGAAGGAATTGTCTCACCGCTGGGGACGCGCGTGTCGGCAATTGCGGCGGAAAGTCCTCCGTCTTGGCGAAGAAGACGGAGATCAGACGCCTTGATGATGGAGGGGCGCCACGCACCATTTGTGACGCGGGTGCCCGCGACCTTCTTCTTCCCGCCGGCAGCGATGCTGGTGCCCGCAGCGGCGGAGCCGCCCTTCTTCTTTGCCGCGGCAACGGTGGCCGCAGAATCAGCGGCAGCGCCTCCCTTCTTCTTGCCCATTGCGCGACAGCGATGTGAGCGAAGAAAGTAGCTCGGAAACCAGCGGAGCTGGTCTAGCGTCATGGAAGAAACGGGCGCAGAGAAAGTAGAGGAGCAGCGGCAATGGCGATGGCAGCAAAGGATGAATGAGAACAGATGGAAAAATTACCGTCGCAGCGCCGCTACTTAACCCCTAGAATATGCAATCCAACGGCTCTAAAAAAACCTATTGGACGCGTGGCACACATCGTGTTGGACACGTGGAGGAGTGGAAGCGCAAACCGTCCCTCCACTACTCCCATTACGCACGGAAATCGAGGAGGCGCAGTTAAAATAAAGATTACGCACACCCAGTTAAATCAAAGTTAGATAGTAGGACCCACTGCTCGTCACGTCCCGTCAAACTCGCTCACGCGGGCAACTGAGGTCACGAAAGCGTCAGCACTGACATCATAAAAGCTACGCAGCGGAAAACTTCGACTATTTGAGTCCTTGCTCGAGTCTTCGACTCCACCAAGCACTCGGGGGCTACTCCCATAGGGAGCGCTGGTCGCGCACCCTATGATTTTTCTTTTCTTTTTACAGGAATACGGACAATCACAAGCAAACCCAACCACTCGACTGAGGACATGGGTTACTCCCATAGAGAGCGCCGGAAACAAATTCGACTGAAACAAGCAAACAAAAGATGACAACAGTCGCAAAAGTTCTTTAGTCCCTGCCTGAGTCTTCGACTCAACCAGGCACTCGGGGGCTACTCCCATAGGGAGCGCTGGTCGCGCACCCTATGATTATTTATACAGAAAGCTGTGTGTTGATAACATCCACACTCGAAACTCATGGCCACACCGCCTCATAATTTTTCCCTACAAAGAGACTGCGTCTCCTGGGTCACCCGAATCGTCTCCGCGATGATAAAATTTGGATGTCGTGCTTACAGCGTGAAGGTAAGACCTGAATAAGGTCTGGCAACGCATTAGCTGCGCACTACCAGAAATGTATCCGTGCTTACAGGTACGATGAACATGCCTTGACGGACGCGTCAAGTGCTCACACCCATATAACTGGAATTCGACTCCTGTAAGACCTCCGCGGCTTGTGTCGATTTACACCAGCACTTTTCTGGATTCGAGTCCGGGGACTTGAGTTTGAGTAGATTGCGTTGTTTCACCCTAAGGTGATTAACTGATACCGATACTGCGGTTATATCAGGCACGTACATCAACAATCCCTATGACACAAATAAAGCAGTCGAAATACACTCGTCCAGGCACTCGAAAGACTTCAAAAAGTCCCCAGTCGAATCTGCGATTCCACTGGACACTCGGGGGCTACTGACATGGGTATACCCTGCATGTACATGAGTTTGGTATATACGGTCTAAATACATACAGGCCCACGGTGTCGCCAAGGCCCAAACGAGGGACTTGAGTAAGCTACGGACTCTCGATTGCTTGAAGAACAAGAAGAAGTTAAAGATAGAAAGTTTGAAGGGGAAAACCCTAATTTGTAACCGACTCGACCTACTACCTGGGACCTAGCCTATCTATATAAAGGCTAGGAGGGTGCGGCGAGGAGGACACACAACCCTAGTTTCCACCACCCTCGCCAGATTGCATCTGCGCGCCATTGTAACCTTCGATTCCTTCGATAATTCCACGAGAAGACAAGCAGGAGTAGGGACCTTTACGAGGCCTGAACCTGCGTAAATCATTGTCCCCTATGTGCTTGTTTGCTAGCCGATAGATGTCTCCGACACTCCCTCCTTCTCCAAAACCCAAGTCCATAACAATGGGCATTGACGAGTTAAACCCTCGTCAGGGTCACTCCAGCTACGTCTCATTGGCCTAGGAGGTCAAGAAATTGGGTACTCGGGCATGGGGCATCGTATGACCCAGAAACAGGCGAGATTGTTGCAGTCGAAGAAGTTTCTTCACCCAAGAATGAACTTATTAAAGTGATAAAAGAGGTTGAAGAGGGAACGTTTGTTCTCGACAGAGAGAACAATGAGCTGACAAAGGCTCTCGGGAATCCTGAAAAGGCTGGACGAACAAGAGCGTTCGGACCTTCTTGTCCATGGGTTATCGGGTTTGCCGAGCACCTTGATACGTACAGAAGCCGATCAAGAAAAACAAACCGGCAAAAAGAGGAGGATATGGAGCGGTTCACGAGGTTTGAAGCCATGCTGCAGGAGCATCGCCAGGAGCTTAATGAACTTAAAGGACCCCGACAGCAAGATCCTGCACCAGACAGTACGGTCGGCCCATCGCAACAGAAAAGCAGCGTGGCTTCCACGGAGGGCCACGGTAATGATGCAACAATGGATGTGTACCCCGTGGATGGAATTAAGGAGAAGACTAGTTGTGAGCTACATGTTGAACTGAAGAATATATCCGTGAAGGAGGCGGTCAGCTTTGCTTTACCCTCTGCACCGGGAGCGACCTACCATTGCAATCTGATTCCAGCTGGCTATGCTCGTGTCAGTGTGGGTGAAGTTCAACCGATGTGTCAGTCACTACAGCTTGACATCCCTGGAGGTGAAGGGGAGACGACACTAGGAGAAGTCACGAGTGGCTTCATTCTTTGGAAAAAAGAATACATCAAGTTTCCAGGCTCGACACCAAGGCCACCTTCTCCACCGAGAAACAATCCATCTCCTCCAAGGCCACCGTCTCCTCCTAGTAAAAGTCCACCTCCAAGTCCACCGTCTCCTCCCAGTAAAAGTCCACCACCTCCAAGTCCAATCCATGACCCCAATACGACTCCATCTCAATCTACGCAGCCGCCTCCACCCGCTAAGGGCAAAAACCGGAAGAATATCACCGCTCCGTCGAGCAATAACAGACGCCCAAAGCGACAGTTGTCGCCCCTCCCAATAGTACCTACGGTTCCTCCCAAGAGGGCTTACGACCTGACCGATGTGGAGACCTATGTGGTCGTACGGGCCGAAGTGGATGCTCATTTTAAAAAGAAACAACCTGAGCCAGAGGTCCAAATAAATCCGGAAACCAAGGAGCACTTTAGAAAATTACTGATGCAGCCATCCCAAGCTCAGTTAAATGCGCTAGATGACTATACACGATGTCTTCAGAAGACACTGAAACAGAAGAGATCAAGCGATAGAGGAAGCATCACAAAAGAGGTTCTCAGCAGGGGGAACAAGCAAAACAATCAAGTAGTAGCGGAAGCATCAGAACGGACGTCCCCAGCTGGGGAAACAAGCAATACAATCGAGTGGTAGCCGAAGAACCAAAAGAGACGTTCCCCAGCTGGGGAAACAAGCAAATCAATCGCTCCCCCCTCTCCAGGTGCAGATACCTGAACCTCAACTATATGAGGTAGAACCTATAGATCCGGAAACGGCTAAGATATTGGCCGAGCAATATAATATGTCTATTGATGACATTCTTCACGGCGATATGCCCAAGGATGAGGTAGCACCCAAATTTGTTCATGGGGAGCCTCTGGTCAGTTCTGAGAGGCTTCGGGATTTACCAACAAAATATGACGATTCCATGAATGGTACATGACAGCATCAAAAGAACAACAATATTGGCTCATACCGAAAGTTCGAAAATCGCATTACTTCATTGAAGACGAGGGTCCCTGTTGAATTACAGAATTATTTCAGTTATTCAATCTAAAGGAACTCGATAAGTCTATCCTCAGTTCCTATTGTTTGTAAGTGATTACTTTATTTATGTAATTAAGTCTCTATCTCAGCTTGTTCAATTCATTGCCGGTAGGTATACTCACTATATTCTTTTGTACGCTATATATAATGATACAGAATAAAGATTCTCGATTGTAAAAAAAGGCTATCAATGGATTTGGGTTCATTGACCGACATCGAGTTCATGGAGCTATACTAAAGGATAAGCCACTGGATACCGAGCACAACTTGTTCCGGTTTCTCACGAACCAACATTTTTGTAATGAAATACTATTTCCTTACCACGACGGCAAGTGAGTTCTTGTACACATTAAATTTTACTTACTCGATGTTCAGTGTAAATGATGATTTACTGACGTATGTAAACCTTGCGTAGGTACCACTGAATTCTTCTAAGCATTTCAGTTGACTTGGGAAGAGTTCACATCATGGACTCACTAAACAAAGACATTGAAGACTACCGCAGCATTATCGATACGCTCCAGAGGTAATTTCAACCATTATCGCACTATATCGGTTTCTTTCGTTCATTTTCTGGGATATTAAGTGGTTATTAACTCATACATTCATTTTCTTTGTCGGGTAGGGTTTGGACACGGGAACCATGTCCGCGGTCAATGGCGTGAGGAGCTATTTTTTAAATCGCTCTCGGTAAGTAGTAGGAGCTAGCTAAGTCCGTGCATCTAATTAATTCTTGTTTATGTGCATTTATCATGCTAGAGTTATTATTTAATTGAATTCTATTCTTGTAAAGTGCGCGAGGCAGCCACGGGGGACTAATCTATGTGGATTCTATGTGTGCGAATTCATTCGCATCACTATTGAAAAGCTATTGGAAAATGTTCGAGTAAGTAAACAATATATAGTTGGAGTAATCACTATTGAGAAGCCCTTTATTTTTATTACAAAAAGTTGTGTTGAGTCTAATTCATACGATCTCCTTCTTTATATAGTTGGACGCGATGCGAGACAGGCTCCTACCAGAGGACCGTCTAATAGCAATCCAAGAGGAATTTGCTGGATTTCTTGTCGACGAGGTCATAGACCACGCGGAGAATACTCTATACGTAGACCCTAAAGCATCCATGTAATGGTCTCCCTATAATCAAATAGGCATGTTCTGGACCCGGTTGAGACTCCATGTATGCTTGTAAAAGAAATTATATTATATATTGCATCAGTGTGTACAAGTGTGTAGTAGCATTCTGTATGTATACGAAAACTTGTTTCTAAAGAAAACACAGAATGAAAAATAATTGAACACAAAACATAAAATGAAAAGAAAAACAAAAAACGCTAAAACCCTATCTACTACCGCGGCGGCAAAATAGTCTAAAACGCTGCCATGGCAGGGAACCTTTAGTTCCGGTTCATGTTACGAAACGGGACTCAATGTCCATCAGCCTAGCGTGGCTCGCGGGGCCACGTAGTTGGACCTCTAGTCCCGGTTCATAACAGAATTGGGACTAAAGCTTGAACCTTTAGCCCGCTTTTGCAGTCCCGGATCGCATCCCGAGACTAGAGGTCATTACGAGCTAATAGGCTGGTTTCCACTAGTGTAGCTTGACAGACATGAGTACGACCTGGCAGAAAAACATGATACCAAAGCTGATCGGTTACGTGATCTCATACATCTCCTTTTCACTACCGATCCAATCTCACGTCGTCGCGTGGAGCGGTGGTATACGCCGCTTCGCCCATCTCCGTCGTTATTGTACTACGCCGCCTAGTAATGGCGCAGCCACTCCGCCCGGGCCTCGCACACATCTAGGTCAAGACAAGCACCGGATCGCCGATCGGGACTGTCATCTCATCTGTCGACCTGGACACCGACACGTCGCGAGGTTTCTAGACACCAGCACACCGCAGCCTTCGCCGCAACGCCCGACGAGATTGAAAATCAGTTCGTGGCTTTGTGTTTGCTATATTCCTGGCCGCGGCGAGCCTAAGTAACCAGGATATTAAGACACCTGCAAGCCGAATCCGTGCAGAGGTACCTGTAGCTGATTATAGATTCACTTATACATCATCTTGGGAACAGTTCAATAAAAATAAATTGCGAACATATATTGATGATTGTCCATATTATTTTTACTAGCTGAATGCCCGTGCGTTGCTACGGTCTTTCATTTTTTCATGTTTATCAAACATAAACTTTTCTCGTCATCTTTAAATATAATGCACGTGGAAATTGATGTGTAGAAAATATGTGGTTAAAAAGCAAACTTCATAAAAATATGAATGTAAACTAAGATCCACCTCTGAAGATAAATTTTCGAAATGGTTCTATTTAATATGCATATAAATTAGAAAAAAACACGGTACGTACCTCATTTTGCCATATAAAACTCGGTTAGTCTTAGTCCGACATCATTGAGTCAGGGCAGTATCGGTTAATTTTCTGAAAACACTGACGTGATCCTCCATCCGTGATCCATACAAGTGAAACACATATTGAAATAACACATGCTCCACGTATGAATAAAATTGTAAACTGGTAGTTCAAATATTCGTATTTATAGTTATCCCGATGCCATATCTAGATAAATCCTTCAGATTAAGGCTTGTGGGCATGCAACTGATCCCATACACTCGCATAGCTCACAAAGAGCGCCTACTAGAACTCCGACTATCACGATCAGAGAACCACCTACATCATCATGCACGTTTCATGATCTTGCTGATCATGAGAAGCTCGCTGATGTGTGATTTGTAGTCGTAGTGATCCACGCAGGTGATTGCACGCGAAACGAAAATAGAAGAGGAAGAAACGCTTCGCTCGATCCACTCCCACGGGCGGACGCGAGCGATTCCTAGCTCGTGCTGCCGTCGCCCCTCCCCACCTCGCCGCCGCCGGTGGGTGTCGCCGGGGGAAGCCCGGGTGGAGTAGGCGGCGGCGGGGCCTCCCTCTCTCCCTCGTTCGGCGGTGGCGACGTGAGGGCCTCGGTGGATGGGGGCACGACAATGGTGGGAGGGTGAAGGCCCAAAATATATCGAGCTCGTTGGAGAACCCCAAGAGGAAGGTATGATGAGCACAGCAGCAAGTTTTCCCTCAGTACGAAACCAAGGTTATCAATTCAGTAGGAGCAAGGAAACACCCCAAAGGTGTTACTAGCTGAGCTTTGGCAGGGCGCACTACCGGTGCTAGTAGCAACGTGGAGACCTGCACAACACAACCACAGAACTTTGCCCCCAACTTACGATGAGGTTGTCAATCTCACCGTGTTTTGCAGAAAACAAATGATTGAACATATCGAATGGAAGGAAGTAAAAGTCTGCAGAAAGTAAACACAAAGCAGTAAACAGTTTATAGATTGTATGTAAAGAAAAGGACTGGGATACATAGTTCACTAGAGGTGGCTCTCCTTAAGATAGATAACATGCTGGGTGAACAAATTACAGCAGGGCAATTGACAAACATCGAGAAAGCAATACATGCATATACTAATCATCTTGACTCCTTTGAGACTTGATTGGGCATTACAACATTATACATAGACGGCCATCCAACTGTATCTATGACAATAATCCACCTTCAGGTTATCATCTGAATCCCCTCCAGTATTAAGTTGCAAGCAACAGATTATTGCTTTATGAACTGCGTGTAAAGTAAACAATACGATTGCTCTGTGAACAAAGGATTGTTGTTTTCTCCCTAGTAGCAACAACACATCTAGTACCTTAGAGATTTCTGTCACTTTCCCAGATTACCAGAGGCATGAACCCACTATCGAGCATAAATAATAACTCTTAGATTTGCTAGCATCTACTTGGCCAAGATAGCTACTAACAACGGAAAGCATGCAAGATCTCAAATAACAAAGACATGATAGAATCAATAATCAATCTGAAATAGCATCTCAATATCCATCGGATCCCCGTAAACACAACATGCAGAATTACAAATAGATGATCTTGATCATGAACGGAGCTCACAAGATCTAAACATGAAAGCACAAAAGAGGAGAAACCAGCCATCTAGCTACTACATGGATCCGTAGTCCAAGGATGAACTACTCACGCATCACACCGGAGGCTTGCATGGTGATGAAGAAGGCCTCTAGGGTGAATTCCCCTCTCCGGCAGGGTGCCGGGAAGAGCTTCAGATCCCTCCTGATCTAGGGATGGAGATGACGGCGGCTATAGACTCTTTCGTGGATTTTTGATCGGGTACTTAGGGTTTACATCCCGAGGGCATCTTATAGTCGGAAGGGGAGGCCGAGGGGGTGCCGGGAGCGGCCACACCACCCCCTAGCGTGGGCCAGGCTGGGCCGCGCGGGCAGGTGGTGTGGTGGCCCCCTGGCCCCTCTCCGTCTTGTATTTTGGCACTTGGTGAGTTCCGGAAAAATAGGCACTTTGGCTTTTGTCCCATCCAATTCCGAGAATATTCATTTTCTGACTTTCCTGGAACCAAAAACAGCAGAAAACAGGCAGCTGACACTGTGGCTCTTGTTAATAGGTTAGTCCAAGAAATCATATGAAAAGTACTCCAAAGTTGGAACAAAACACAAGAAAGTGGATAAAACCAAGCATGGAACATCAAAAATTATAGATACATTTGCAATGTATCAACATCCCCAAGCGTAACTCCTGCTCGTCCTCGAGTAGGTAAGTTATAAAAAGAAAGAATAATTTTTGAGGTGACATGCACCATCAAAGACTTGATCAAAGTATTTGTAAAACATTCAAAGCTGGGATCATAGTACTTCAATCATAACATGAAAGACAAAGTTCTAGCAATAAGCAAAGAAACTATGTAGCAACATGAAAAGGCACAAACAAAAGATTCATGAATAACAATGCTTTGCAAGACGTTTGTTTGTTTCATATAAAGAAAACATAGCATAATAGTATTCAGCTTGTCCCTCAAAGAGTAGCAAATATAAATGCATAGGACACCTTCAAAGTTCACAAGAGTGGCTAGATACAATAGTTTAAAACAAGCAATAACAAGTTATGTATCAATCAACTAGTCTTGGGACAATACACATAGAGCTAAGAATGGCCACTATGCTCTCAAAGTAGGTGCATAAAGATAGAAGGTGGAGACTCAATGTAATGGTGGAAGAAAGCCTTTGTAAAAGGAAGTAGGAATTCAAGTCTCATAAAGAGCTTCCAAAAATTATGGTACTTATAGCGTTCAGCTCTCATTGCCCCTATCATAAGCATCTTTAAGGTGATTAAGGATAAAGTGACACAACTAGGAGGATATGCTTGACAAGTTATAAACCGAAATCTCATGCCCCTTACTTACGAAGACCGATCCTCATGCTACTCAACTTCAGTCACGAGTAAGCTCTTGTCATTGTAAGTACATGTGTATCATTAAGAACTGCCAACGGGGTACCCCTTGCACATGATACGGGAGCTTTTCCATAATCAAAATGACAAGGCAAGCAGACAATGAGCATCTCAGGGATCTTTTTATTTGCTATTTGCATAGGTTTTTATTGAGAACGCTTCATAGAGTGCTCATTATGGTGATGCTGCATGTTTCCACCATGATTAGGCATGTCTTAGGCTAGCGGCCCAGGCGTTTATCTAACACACATACAAACTCCATGATCTTACAAGTTCCACTTTTATTTCACACTGCCGGGATCCGTAAGCAAAAGAACATGATATCAACGGGGTACAAAGTACAAGTGAAATGTTGAAAGCGTTCCCCATGGAACATGGTTCTGCTAATTTCAACTTATAAAGCGCAAGCATATACGCAACAAAGAAGGACCCAATGGTTCAAGTTTGTTAGATACAAAAAGTAAAGTGTGCCATCAAGTTCATGAGAGATTTAATCACTAGTTTTCTCATAACAAGTTTAATTTGGAAGGTAAACAAAAGCATGAATATACTTGGAATAGCATAAGCTAGTAGGTAGGTATGGTGGACTCTTTGGAAAAACTTGGTTTAGGGAGTTGGATGCATGAGTGGAACTCATACTTGGTTGTGGAAGCTAGCAAAAGACTGGGAGCGACAAACTAAGAGAGCAATAATGGCCATAATCATGCAGAGCGACAAAACATCATTGATCAAAGCATAAAGTGATACTACAAGTTGAAAACTAAAGGATCATAAAGGCTATGGTGACTTGAGATAGTCATAACATGGTGTGAGCATGCGCCAAGTCAACCCAAATAAAGCATCAAAGGAGAATACCACTATACTATGCTTTAATATGCTAAAACAACGCATGATTCATCCAAAGCACATTAAACAATTTCAATTGTTTATAACAAGTCATGCTACAGCAAATAATACTAAGCATAAATCCAAAACAATATTAAGCATGGCATGACAAAGCATAGGCCACAGTAAAAAACGAGCTCTTTTCATCACATAAGTATGAACTTTCCTACTCTTTTCCAAACCAAACCAAACTATTTGCAAACCAATGTATGAAAGAGGGGGTCCAACCAATTTATTCAGAAAACTAAGCAAACCAAGCAAACTAAAAACCAAAACGAAAATGAAAAATAAGACACTCCAAGAACAACACAACTGTGCATGAAACAATAAAAATGAAGTGTTTGGAAGAAACCTGGGATTTTTATTGATGAAGAAGGGGGATGCCTTGGGCATCCCCAAGCTTTGACTCTTGTACTTCTTGGATATTTCTTGGGGTGACACGGGTGGCATCCCCAATCTTGAGCTTTAGTCCATCCTTCATCTCATTACTCATTCCTTCCATACACCTGAAATTTTTTCTTCATACAAAACTTCACACAATCTTTATTAGCAACATTAGTGCATTCAAGATAAAAGGTCTTAAGGTTCAGTTCTAACACCAAATAAACTTCCATTAGAACACTATCTACTGTAGCACTTCCCTCAAAAAGCTCAATTCCCCAAAAGAACTCAAGAAGGAACCAACAAGAAGCAAATGCAGAAAATGGCAGAAAACTGTCAAAACAGACCAGCAGGTAAAGACGAATTTTTTTGAAGACCTTCTGTTGCTCAAATCAAAACGTGTTGAACTAACGAAAGTTAGATAACAACCTTGGGCAGAAGCAAAAAACATTACAGCTGAATCAGACATACAGAGCTCTCTCATGAATCTTTACGGTGAAGCACAGAAATCTGTTTCGGGACAGCAACTTTCCCAATCATTACTTCACTCTCATTAGAGGTTAATCTTGGCACAAAAAGCAAATAAAAACGATAAGGAGAGGTTATTACAGAGGTAATAACTTCCAAGACTCATCTAAAACCCTTGGATTATCTCCCAACAAGTACTTTTCTTTAACGCCTTTAAGTTAGGCATAAGAAGCAAAGAAAGAATCAAGTGTTCTCAAATGAAGAAGCATTAAGACCAAATTTTGTTTTGATAGGAGAAGCAAAAGAAATATTTTCTCTCTTTTTAGGGAAGTGTTCTATACCTTTCTTGAGTGGGAGTTGATATTTAATGGTGCCGTCTTTCATATCAATGATGGCACCAACAGTTCTAAGAAAAGGTCTTCCCAAAGTAATAGGACAAGAAGCATTGTATTCAACATCCAAAACATAGAAATCAACGGGGACATAGGAATCGTTAACCATAATAAGAACATCATTAAGACTCCCCATGAGTTTTTTTTAGCATTAGCATCAAGCGGGACATTCAAATAACAATCTTCAAGAGGAGGCAAATCAAGCATATCATAAATCCTTCTAGGCATAATAGAAACACTACTATGAAGATCACACAAAGCTTTGAAATCAAAGTCATTCACTTTAATATTAATGATGGGTTCCCAACCATCTTCTTGCTTTATAGGAATAGAAGCTTTATGTTTCATTTTTTCTTCTTTAATCTTTATGAGAGCATCAGTAATGTGTTTTATAAAAGCCATGTTCATAGCACTAGCATTGGGACTTTTAGCAAGCTTTTGTAGGAACTTAATAACTTTAGAGATATTGCAACCATCAAGATCAAAATCAAATTTATCATCTAAAGTAGTAGAACTATTACTAGCCTCAACACTAGTGGTGGTGATAGTAGAAACACTAATGTTTCTAGCAATTTCATCTTCTCTTTCCCACTTAGCATGTAATTCAGCTAATAGTCTAACATTTTCATCAATTCTTACTTGTATAGCATTAGTGGTTACAAAGGGATTCTCATTAGTTTCAGGTTTAGCAGCCATTTTATTCAAAGTGGATTGAGCTTCAGCCAAAGATGCTATATTTCTTTCAGCATTAGAGAGTTTTTCCTCAATAGTTTTATTGAAAGCAGTTTGTTTACTAATAAACTCGTTAAGCATAACTTCAAGTTCAGAGAGAGCACTCTTATTACTGTTGTAAGAATTTCCATAAGGATTACCATTGTTGGGAGGATATGGCTTATAATTGTTGTTACCAAAATTGTTCCTATAAGCATTATTACCATAAGCATTGTTGCCAAAGTTGTTATTTCTTATGAAGTTCACATCAACTTGCTCTTGTTGAGCACCCAAAGAGGCTAAAGGAACATTATTTAGATCAATATGGGCTTTCCCATTAACAAGCATAGACATAATAATATCAATCTTATCACTCAAGGAGGAGGTTTCCTCAATAGAATTTACCTTCTTACCTTGTGGAGCTCTCTCAGTATGCCATTCAGAATAATTAACCATCATATTGTCCAGAAGTTTTGTTGCAGCACCCAAAGTGATGGTCATAAAGGTACCTCCAGCAGCTGAATCCAATAGGTTCCTTGAAGAATAGTTCAATCCTGCATAAAAAGTTTGGATGATCATCCAAGTAGTCAGTCCATGAGTGGGACAATTCTTTACCAAAGATTTCATTCTTTCCCGAGCTTGAGAAACATGCTCATTATCAAGTTGTTTAATCTTCATTATTTCACTTCTCATGGATATAATCTTAGTAGGAGGATAGTATTTTCCAATAAAAGCATCTTTACACTTAGTCCAAGAATCAATACTATTCCTAGTTAAGGAATTCAACTATTCTTTAGCTTTTCCTCTCAAAGAGAAAGGAAAAAATTTCAGTTTAATAATATCACCATCTATATCCCTATGCTTTTGCATCTCACAAAGTTCAACAAAGTTATTTAGATGGGAAGCAGCATCTTCATTACCAATACCAGAAAATTGCTCTCTCATAACAAGATTGAGTAAAGCAGGTTTTATCTCAAAGAAAGTATTTTCAGCCACAGGTGGAGAAATAGGTGTGCTCATAAAATCATTGTTGTTGGTGCTAGTGAAGTAACAGAACTTAGTGTTTTCAAGAGTAGTCATTTTTTTTGGAATTTTCAAACAAAAAAGAAAACTTTCAAAACTAATTAATTTTTTTGTGTTTTTTTTAAGAACAAAACAAGCAAACAAAGCAAAACAAAAAAAACAAAGTAAAGAGATTGGTTATGAGGGACTCCCCTTGTGAAGATGTCCTTGACTCCCCGGCAATGGCGTCAGAAAAGATCTTGATGCGCTCGAATTTCAACGTAGAGCTCGTTGGGAACCCCAAGAGGAAGGTATGATGAGCACAACAGCAAGTTTTCCCTCAGTTATGAAACCAAGGTTTCATCGAACCAGTAGGAGCAAGGAAACACCCCAAAGGTGTTACTAGCTGAGCTTTGGCAGGGCGCACTACCGGTTCTAGTAGCAACGTGGAGACCTGCACAACACAACCACAGAACTTTGTCCCCAACTTGCGATGAGGTTGTCAATCTCACCGTGTTTTGTGGAAAACAAAGGATTAAACGTATCGAATGGAAAGAAGTAAAAGTTTGCAGAAAGTAAATACATAGACCGCCATCCAACTGCATCTATGATTAATAATCCACCTTCAGGTTATCATCCGAACCCCCTCCAGTATTAAGTTGCAAGCAACAGATTATTGCTTTAGGAACTGCGTGTAAAGTAAACAATACGATTGTTCTATGAACAAAGGATTGTTGTTTTCTCCCTAGTAGCAACAGCACATCTAGTACATTAGAGATTTCTGTCACTTCCCTAGATTACCAGAGGCATGAACCCACTATCGAGCATAAATACTAACTCTTGGAGTTGTTAGCATCTACTTGGCCAAGATAGCTACTAACAACGGAAAGCATGCAATATCTCAAATAACAAAGACATGATAGAATCAATAATCAATCTGAAATAGCATCTCAATATCCATCAGATCCCCGCAAACACAACATGTATGAATTACAAATAGATGATCTTGATCATGAACGGAGCTCACAAGATCTAAACATGAAAGCACAAAGGAGGAGAAACCAACCATCTAGATACTACATGAATCTGTAGTCCAAGGATGAACTACTCACACATCACACCGGAGGCTTGCATGGTGATGAAGAAGGCCTCCAGGGTGAATTCCCCTCTCCGGCAGGGTGCCGGGAAGAGCTTCAGATCCCTCCCGATCTAGGGATGGAGATGACGGCGGCTATACACTCTTTCGTGGATTTTTAATCAGGTCCTTAGTGTTTTCGTCCCGACGGCAATATATAGGCGGAAGGAGAGGCCGAGGGGGTGCCGGGAGCGGCCACACCACCCCCTAGCATGGGCCTGGCCGCGCGGCCAGGTGGTGTGGTGGCTCCCTGGCCCTTCTTTGTCTCGTATTCTGGCACTTGCTCACTTCCAGAAAAATAGGCACTTTGGCTTTTGTCCCGTCCAATTCTGAGAATATTCATTTTCTGACTTTCCTGGAACCAAAAACAGCAGAAAACAGGCAGCTGGCACTGTGGCTCTTGTTAATAGGTTAGTCCAAGAAATGATATGAAAAGTACTCCAAAGTTGGAACAAAACACAAGAAAGTGGATAAAACCAAGCATGGAACATCAAAAATTATAGATACATTTGTAATGTATCAGGACCTTGTGGCGGTGTCTCCCTGTATTTTCCCAGCTCCTTGGTGTGCTTGGCTTGGTTTCTAGGGTGGCGGCCCTAGGAAGTGGGAGTCCTCTTGGTTGGCGGGCGTGCCAGAGGCTCAAGTGTTGGTTGGTCTCCACGGTCGTGTGGACGACGTGGTGTCGGCGATCCGCATGATGTTACGGCGGTTTCGGATGTTGCTTGGCGACGGTCGATTTCCAACACGGACGATTGAGCGCCTTTGCCGGGGGAAGCCCTTGCCCCTTGGGCCTCGACGGCGGTGTACGCGGACGTCATCCCCTTTCTGAAGGCGTCGATGTGGCGGTGCTCGGTTTTCCTGCGTACTCCAGGTGAAAACTCAAGATCTTCGGATCGGGCGGTAGTGGTGCTCATGTGTCGTGATCTTCTTGAAGATGCCGCCTTGGAGCCTCACGTCGAGCGGCTCTCTGATGGTTGGGTGGTTCCACCCTACTATTTCTCGGCAAATCTTGCTTTGTGTTCTACACTATCGGTGTTTCTAGTCTGGCTAGTCACTGGTGCTGCTCCTCGGTTGTGAAGCAGTCGGTTGATTCCTGGGGGTGGCCGGCCCTTTGTGGCGTTCCATGTGACGGTGGGTTTGCCCGCGTAGGGTAAGTGCTGGTCTGACACGCAGCTCCTCCCATGCGTGGTCTACTATAATAGTCGCCAGTTGTTCTGCTCTCCGGCTGTAGCTTCTTCAATAGGCCTTTTTTCTTGCGTTTGTGTGCTGTTCGGGCCTTGTAAGCTAGGTTCAACATTTTGTATGTGTTTCACTATTTGGCATTATTAATTTAAAATCGGGCCTTTTGGCCTATTTTCTAAAAACTTGTAGACGTAGCCCATTACCCCAGGCCAGGTAGCCACTGCCGGCGATGACGGTCTTGACTCAGAGATATTTGCCTCGCTCGTGTCATTGTAGCCAAGATCGAACGCGAGGAGTTCACCATTGTTTGTGTGCCTAGAGCCTCCCGTCGTGGTATTGCTGACCTATACAATTAACATTACAATCATAGCATGTACCTTGAGATTTTTGCAACGCTAGCACATAGCGTGGCTTTGCTGGAGGCCTACCTCATGACGTCAATAAAGTACATGTACAACCCGGTGCCCAAGAACTTGCTCCTAACCCGCTCATTTTTCAGGATGGCCGCTTCATGCAGTGTCCAGTGCCGCTGGTCGCGGTCGTCACCTTCTGATGCAGTCATTGTTTTCTGATGGATGTCGCGTCTTTTCCTAGAGATAAACCTGCTCCTCCTGGACGTCTTGTAGGCATTAGGATTTTCATGGAGGCGAAAGTGACGCCTGCCCCCCTCCATCCAAGAAGGGAAGACCACACCACACCGTGCTTGGCCCGATCAAGCCGAGGTGGTCGCGCTTGGCCGCAAGCGCATCTGTATCTTTTTCAATTTCTCCAAGTCCTTCGCTGGTCAAGGCCGTGTCGTTGGCGTGGCAACTATGAACCAGAACGGCGGCTATTGCTTGTCTCTACAGCAAGTACTATCGGACAGGAAGTTGGATGGCTTCCAAGAAAGGATGAGGAGGGATGTAGCGATAGTATATTTTTTGGGGCTTAGTCCTGGAGACCGGACTCGATACGATAATCACCCGCCTTGGAAATTCTTCTGACATGGACTCCCACTTCTATACGACTAAGAGACGAACGTCTCTGATGTGCGCCCCGTTTCAAACTCAATTTAGCGATCGAAGACGTACGCAATTTTAGCAACTGAAGACGTATTAACAGACATACCAAAGCGTAAAAACCATCAAGACCATAAGTCTTTTAATAGTAAAGATATAAAGATATTATATCCTCTTGACTATAAACTATAATTCTATCTCGCCATATGAGTTTCGTTACACGTCTCATAAATATTAAATTTTCCTACTTATATTTAGTTATGAAGAAAAGAGGTGAGACATGTTATCCCTTTTTCAGAAACATGTGGCCAGAAGGCCGTCGTTGCTTCAAAACCTTCTCCGGATAAAATTATGCGGAAGCGCAAACTCAAGAACAAGAGAGTGTAGTTGAACGAGTTGTAAATGGTATCCCACCATCATCGTCATCGCCACCGCCACCTTCGCCACTGCCACAGTTGGTTGATGACATCGACATCCTTCCACATGATCCAGGTGAAATGCAGACATGCAAAGTTATCATGTTAATGAACAATATTGTACATTTATTTAATTAATTAGTATATATATTTATCAAAAATTTCATCAAATTTTTATTGTGCATACCCATCGATAAAATCCTATGTCCGCCACTCAGCGCGAGACTACGGAGCGCATAGCCGCCTTCTTTGCTAGCCATTGCGAAAGGTCGATATCCTGAGAAAAAACATTTCCAGGCAATTTTGTGATACACTGTCCAAAAAATTACTTGTGTTCTTGTAGTGTCTGTGTCACGGGGTATCGAGGACAACGACACGCTATACATTCGAGTTAATTCTATTAAGGGATATTTATTTCCGTGCCCCTTGTTCGTTAGTTGTACTCACTTTTCTCCAGCAGCTTAACTTTTTCTCACTTTTGCCCATCTTCTTCTCGAAAACTCATCAAAGAGCTTGAACGGTAGCTGCCGTCAGGTTAACTGTTTGCTGACGTGTGGGGCCACACGGTGTGGGACCACGTGGACCCATTTGGTCAGGAACGTGTTATTCTGACGTGTTAGGTCATGCCATGTGGGACTGCGTGGCCGGTTTGTTGGGAACGTGTTATGGCGGACGTTGTGTGGAACCATGTGGGGCGCGTTTGGTGGTTACCCGCGTCTTGTCGCATAAATTAGAAGTTTTGTTTTTTGTTATTTTTATGATTAGCCTTTTTAAGAGCGTCTTTCCCTCTTTCTCTCGCTAACGGTTGTTTTTTTCCTTAAAAGGTAGTGAATCTAGAGCATCTTCTCTCTTTATTTATTGTTCCTTTTGGCCCTCATTTTTTCCCAATCTGGTAGCAAATCTGGAGAAGAAAATCAAACCAACACCATAAATACATTCAGTAAAAAGAGCAGATATAGATAAAACATCTAATATACGATATATAGTACGGTACTAACGAGGTTCAACAATTAGGCTGCTCAGCAACAACAGACAACTTCAACAAATACAATACAAAAGAAGTTGCTTTACAGTAGCAACATCAACACAAGATTAGTGGCCCCTCATGGCCTCCGCCTCCTCCACTTCTTGCTGCCTAGTCCCTTGATCTTGAGCGCCTTCGGATTGATCGGGGGCATGCGACCCTCCTTGATGGCCACCTTATGGAGGTTGCGGAGGTGAAACCGAGCGCCTGGTGCTTGGCTCTGAAGCTGTGGACGTTCACGGACAGGCCGCAAGTCTTCACGTCCTCGGTATGCTTCACGAGGGAGTTGAAATATGTGGCGTGGAGCCTCCTGGTGCGGAAGAGGCACCTGTAGACGTCGCCAGCGAAGAATTTGTCATACAAGCCGGACTTCAGCCTCCTCAGCATCTGACGAATCTTGGTGTCCTTAGACTCGTCGTCGCTGCTATCCTCCTGTTGGAAAAAACAGTAAAGTGCAATAATGACATGATCGAGATACCTTGATTATCAAGATTGATTATTTGCATAAATTAACCGATTGAGATCCCCTGATTATTCCCCAATCCCTATATCTCAAACCAAATCGAATACTGATCCCAACTACAGATCGACACTAGTACTAACTAGGGAACATGGGGATTCATCGAAATACGAGAACTAACATAAGAGGATTAGCTGCTGTAAAAATACATAGCATCCAACGATTGAAAGAATGAACAGGGGGATTCATCGAAATACGAGATCTAACACAAGAGGATTAGCTGTTGTAAAAATACATAGCATCCAATGATTGAAAATACGAACAGTCGAACTCTAATAACATACGAACTAGCATCCAGTGCTGGGAATGGGAGAAGAACAAGGGAAGGGGATAAAACCCTAGTTACCTCCAGCCATGGGTCGGCGATGCTGGTGTCGTAGGGGTTCTCCAGCCTGATGTAATCCTCCTCCTCGTAGGGGTCCCAACTAAGCGGGATCTGCCCGAGACCGGCGGGGGCCTCCTCGCCGGCGGCTACGGCGGAAGTAGGGACGGGGGTCTGGACAGGGCATGCGGATGCCTTCGATGCCTCGACGAGGGACTATAAGGGGACAGGGGCCTCCTCGGTGGCGGCCTTGGAGGAGAAGATGCCCACCGTTCCGTTCTTTTCCATCACCATCATGGTTGGGGTTTTCTTAGAGGTTTGTAGAAGGTGATGGGACAGTGGAAACGGTTGCGTGAGTGAGTGAGTGAGTGAGTGAAGAGTGAAGAGGCCTCTATAAAGGTGAAGGGAAGTAACGTTTCATTGCACCACCGTGCACCGCGTAACCGCGTACGCTACTGCACCGTGCACTGCCACATGGGTCCGCTACCGCCCCATGCACCGCGACACGCATACCTTGCATCACATTTTTCCCTCGTGTCTAACCCTGGCGACTTAGTTCTGCTCAGTTATACCCTCAAGTATAACACTAGCAGTTTGGTTATACTCAGTTTTGCCCTTTAGTATTAACCCTACCGTGTGCAATATACTCAGTTTTGCCCTCTAGTACTAACACTGCCGTGTGCAATATACTCAGTTTTACCCTCTGGTGGATGGTCAATAGAGTCAACGAATGGGTTTTAACTAGCTAATTGAGTCATTTTATGTACAACAAATTCAAAAGATCAAAACATAGTGGAACCTACCCAGGGAGTCTTGTTATGTGACCTGCCATCATAATAAATGTATAGAAATCATGTTTTAACCTAAATCACCACTTCTCAAATCACCTACTATCTATGAAGGTGCATGGCTTTTACTCAAGCCTCTTCCCAAAACATCCCTCTCCAAAACATAGTTTGTCTGAATGGGAGAATAATTGACAAACTGATGTATATTTGAATTACAAATAGTTCGATGTATGCTAAGATGTCTTTTATTATATAAAATATGCATTTTCCATTTTTTAAATCACTTTGTCAGTTTTGCCCTTGGTTTTTAAGTTCTACTCAGTTTTGCCCTTGATTTTTAAGTACTACTCAGTTTTCCCCTCTCTCTTAGTCACAAACTCTCACACTTGTGCTCATCTTGGATGCTACACTCTGATTGGTTGAGATAGTTATCATGCAGATCGTGCCCACCAACCGTTGATCCTTTGTGATCTAGCGGAGATGATAACCCCTATATCTGTCGAGGGGAACCCCTCTGTCCATGCAAAATAAAGAGTTTACCACCGGTACTTTAACTTCATAAACAAATGATTTTGAATATAATTTGAAGGAAAGTGTTCAAAGGTGCATAATTTTTGTATATGTAAGTTTATGCATTACATTCCACTCTATGAAAATGATAATCTTTCAAGATTTTCTTAGCACAACATTATCACGTATTAAGTGAGATTTCAAAGAAGTTCAAAGGTGTATAATTTTTGTACATGCAAAGTTTATGCGTTACATTCCACTCTATGAAAATAGGGAGAAAATGATAATCTCTCAAACAAATTCTAGCACATCATTATCACGTATTAAGTGCGATTTCACAATGTTCAAAGGTTTATAATTTTCATATACGCAAGTTTATGCATTATATTTCACTCCATGAAAATGATAAATGATCAGGATTTTATTAGCACAACATTATCATGTCTTATGTGTGATTTCAAAGAATTCAAAGGTGTATAATTTTTGTATATGCAAGTTTATGCATTACATTTCACTATATGAGATGACAATCTCTCAAGATTTTGTTAGCACATGATTATCCCGTATTAAGTGTGATTTCACGGTGTTCAAAAGTGTATAATTTTCGTATATCCAAGTTTATGCATAATATTTCACTCTATGAAAATGATACTCTAAAGATTTTCTTAGCACACCATTATCATGTCCTAAGTGCGATTCCACAATGTTCGAAGGTGTATAATTTTTGTATATGCATGAGGCATAAAGATTTTAGTTTAGGGATCACTTTTCATGCTCTAAAAATGGTAAACTCTAAAGATTTTCTTATGGCAACATTATCATGTCCAAATTATAATTTGGAAGTGTTTAAGAGTTGTGTCAATTATAGACACTCTTTTACATTAAGAGTTGTATAATTTTTTTAATTTGAAAGTGTTCAAGAGCTGTGTCATTTTCTTATTTCTTATACATCCATCTCTTTAGATCTCAAAGTTTGACTTTCACCTCATAGATTCACTTAATTGCAGCCGAGACATTAACTCGATAAACCAATTAAATCATCGGAATGGTTTGCCGGCCACATTGTCCACAGCAAGCGCGCGCCAAATTGAGCTCCCGAGTTGCGCCAATTGATTGTCCACAGCAAGCGCCCCTTCTAATCGGAACATTTTGGTGCGAGATATAACCTTTCCTATACACGGTTGCCATTGTCATCCGTCATACAGGTCAACAGGGTGGCACCATACTGCGGCCATGATGAACGGGAGGCCAAAGTGAAGCTATACCAAGGGCCACCATCGCCGGAGAAGAAGAAGAAAGGGGAGGCAACGACAAGGGCACAGGCGCGGGGCTGGCTCGGGGTCCCATTTTATAACGCCAACCTGGGTAAGATGTGCGTCTGGCGCTCACGTGGATAAGCTATGGGTCCCATGTTGATCTGGATAAGTGGATAGAGGTGTCCACTACGGGAACCGACTGAACGCGACCCCACTTGTCAGCATGTAACAGCAAGGGTCCACTATGGGACCCGACATAACACGGCCCCACTTGTCAGCACGTAATGGAGAGGGTCCACTACGGGACCTGACTGAACGCGGCCCCACTTGTCAGCACGTAATGGCAAGGCTAATAGACATCGAGTTTCAGACCGTGTGAGAGGTTCGTAGAAGGAGATGGTCAAATGTGAGGAAAAGTTAAGTGGCCAGAAAAAAGTGAGTACAACTAAGAAACCAAGGGCACGATAATTGAAATCCCTTCTTTTAAAGGGGGCTTTAATGAAAATATAAGCACGGGTGCTATGAATGTGTGTTTGTACACGGGCTAGCTATTAGTTTTTAGAGCATCACCACTAGCATTCCTAGGAGGCCATTCCCAGACCACTTTTTCATCCGGAATGCAAAAACACCCCAGTAGCGTTTCCAGGACATATTCCCAGGTCGATTTTCGTCTAGCGTTCCCAGGCTATCCCCGGGGCGCTGGGAACGCCCTGGGAACGCCGGATGAGTGCTTTTCGGTTGGCTGGCCCACACGTCGGCCGTACAAACACTAGTAGAAAGAAGGTCTTTGGTAAAGCGCCCAAATTCCATTGGTTCCGGTTTGTTTCCGTAATCGGGACCAATGCCAGGCACCGGTCCCGGTTCATGCCGCCAGGGCATTGGTCCCGGTTCATCTGTAAGCATTGGTCCCGGTTTATGGCACAAACCGGGACCAATGACCCCGCGATGCACACATGGCTCTCTGTGAGGAATTGGTCCCGGTTCATGCCAACAACCGGGACCAAAAACCCCGCGACGGTCAGTAGTCCAGGAATTAATGTAAATTAATTCGGCACAGAAATTAATTCGAGGCAGAAATTAATTCGAGGTAGAAATTGAATTGATCACTATTTTTGAACAAATCTTTCACGAATTAATCGAGACAAAGGTCTAAATTAAGAAATTGTATTATTTGACCACAAATTTTTTCCATACAAATAAAGATGCGACTTTATAAATTTCTAGTCGACAACACTTCCGCTGCCGCTGTCCTCCGAGGCGTTGTCCTCCGTGCCGCCGGCTTCCTCGTCGTCGTCGGACGAAATCTCCACGATTTCGGCGTTGTTCAGGAGACGGAGCTCGTCTGCGCGCATAGCGGCATCGATGGCGGTGTAGATGGTCCGTCCAGGGACGGACCAGAACAACTCCCACCCTTCTTGGTTGCGGCGATCCGGGTGCACCAGGCGCCCATCCACGAAACGGTTGCCAAGCTTGGCCTTTCGCTCCTTCTTGAACAGCCGGGGCCAATACTCGCTGCCCGCCGCGTACCGGGGCAACGCCCTAATGCACGCGGGAAGTTGGCGGCGACGCTCCGTGATGACATACTCCATCTCGTATCCGCGGGGGTTGAGGAGCGGAGCCACCGGCACACCCCCCTCGCTGATGCGAAATCCGGCAGGAAGGGTCGCGCGCGGCGGCGCGAGGATGCCGTAGATCGCAAACTGCGCCGCCTCGTAGTGGTTGAGCGTGGGCACCTCCATGACGGTGCGGTGGAGATTGGAGAGGCGAAATGACGGCACAGTGGAGAGGCAAAGTGGTGGGGTGGAGAGGGTCTACAGAGAGGCAGAGGCGATGGCGAAAGCGAGCGCTGTAGCCTCATATTTATGCACGGGGACTACGAAGCGACGGAGGCATTGGTCCCAGTTATTGCCAAGAACCGGGACCAAAGCCCCTCCCGCACGACACGTGGCGGCCCAGCAGTGCGCCCCCACCGAAGTCATTGGTCCCGGGTCGTGCCATTAACCGGGACCAATGACCTGGGTGGGGTGCGAGCTGCTGGGCGGCCACGTGTCGCATGGGAGGGGTTTTGGTCCCGGTTCGTGGCAATAACCGGGACCAAAAACCCTCCCCTGGCTATATATAAGCCCAGCCCTTTGCCCACCAAATTTTGCTAGATTGTGTGTGAGGAGTGGGTGCTAGCCCTTTTTTTCTTTGATTGCACACAAGGTGTTCGACGAAATGTCCGAGCCTCACTTTAGTTCGCATAACACGGTATCCTCGGCTGAGGTTAGCAACCTTATCTTCTTTATCTGTAACTGATACAAAAATATTGCATCTGTCCATGTAGGGTGGTCATTTTACTATTCACGATGTTATTGTAATGGGTAATTATTATAACGCAGATCGATGCACGGATGTGATGGATGTATGGCGACCGACGCCATTCCGATTTTATTGCAGGTCTCCATAAATTTATCGATTTGGCTAAGGCAAACAAAGTGGATAATTTTATGCCTTGTCCCTGCGTCTACTGTCGGAACGTGGCGGAGCACTCTGCCCCGAGAATCCTTCTAAGCCATCTGCTTCGGAGAGGTTTCATGTCCGGATATTATTGTTGGGCCATGCACGGAGAAAGAGGGGTTAGGCTGGAAGAAAATGAAGAAGAGGAGGATGATGACAGCTATCCTATGTCCCCTGAAGAATACGGTGATACTGCAATGGAAGACAATGAAGAAGAGGGAGGTGGCAATGAAGAAGAACAACGTGCATTAGATGAGCCCGCTGATGGTCTTGGTCGGGTCATTTCTGATGCAAAGCAATAATGTGATACAGAAAGGGAGAAGCTTAACTTTGAGGCCATGCAAAAGGATCACAAAAAGTTGTTGTACCCAAATTGCGAAGATGGCAGCACAAAGCTCGGTACCACACTTGAACTGCTGAAATGGAAGGCAGAGACTGGCTTATCTGACAAGGGATTTGAGAAGTTACTGAAAATAATGAAGCCAAAGCTTCCAAAGGATAACGAGCTGCCCGAGACAACGTACGAAGCAAAGAAGACTATCTGCCCTCTAGGATTAGATGTGGAGAAGATACATGCATGCATTAATGACTGCATCCTGTACTGCGGTGAGAAGTACGAGAATATGGATAAATGCCCGGTATGCATTGCATGTCGATACAAGATCAGACAATATGACCCTGGTGATGTTGAGGGCGATGACGAGCCCTCTAGGAAGAGGGTTCCTGCTAAGGTTATGTGGTATGCTCCTATAATACCACGGTTGAAACGTCTGTTCAGAAATAAAGAGCATGCTAGGTTGTTGTGATGGCACAAAGAAGAGTGTAAGAAAGACGGGAAACTGAGACACCCTGCCGATGGGTCGCAGTGGAGAAACATCGAGAGAAATTACTCGAACTTTGCAGGTGACACGAGGAACTTATGGTTTGGTCTAAGTACAGACGACATGAATCCTTTTGGGGAGCAGAGCTGTAGTCACAGCACCTGGCCAGTGACTCTATGTATCTACAACCTTCCTCCTTGGTTGTGCATGAAGCGGAAGTTCATTATGATGCCAGTGCTCATCCAAGGACCAAAGCAACCCGGCAACAACATTGATGTGTACCTAAGGCCATTAGTCGATGAACTTTTGTAGTTCTGGGCAGAACTAGGTGTAAATGTGTGGGATGAGCACAAACAGGAGACATTTGACCTACGAGCGTTGTTGTTCGTAACCATCAATGATTGGCCTGCTCTTAGTAACATTTCAGGATAGTCAAACAAGGGATACAATACATGCACGCACTGTTTAGATAATACTAAAGGTACATATTTGGATAAATGTAAGAAGGTTGTGTACCTGGGGTGTCATAAATTTCTTCCGACCAATCATCAAGTAAGAAAGAAAGGCAAGAATTTCAACGGTGAGGAAGATTACCGGAAGAAGCCTAAGCTCCCTAAAGGTGCTGATGTATTTGGTATGGTGAAGGACCTAGAAGTAATCTTTGGAAAGGGTCCTGGCGGTCAATCTGTTCTGAAAGACCCCATTACCGGACACACGGCCATGTGGAAAAAGAAATCTATATTTTGGAAGCTTGAGTATTGGAAAGACCTAGAGGTCCGTTCTTCAATCGACGTGATGCACGTGACGAAGAATCTTTGCGTGAACCTGCTAGGCTTCCTGGGCGTGTATGGGAAGACAAAAGATACACCAGAAGCACGGGAGGACTAGCAACATATCAAAGACCCACACAACAAGCATACTGATAAAGGACGTAAATACTTAAGTAGCTACGCTCTTACCAAAGTAGAGAAGGAAATCTTTTTTGAAGTCCTTTACAGTATCAAGGTCCCGTTTGGCTTCTCGTCAAATATAAAGGGAATAATAAATATGGCAGAGAAAAAATTTCAGTACCTGAAGTCTCATGATTGCCACGTGATTATGACACAGTTGCTTCCGGTTGCATTGAGAGGGCTTCTACCGGAAAATGTTCGATTAGCCATTGTGAAGCTATGTGCATTCCTCAATGCAATATCTCAGAAGGTAATTGATCGAGAAAGTCTGGAAAGGCTACAGAAGGATGTGGTCCAATGTCTTGTCAGTTTTGAGTTGGTGTTCCCCCCGTCCTTCTTCAATATTATGACACATCTCTTAGTTCACCTAGTCGATGAGATTTACATTCTCGGTCCTGTATTTCTGCACAATATGTTCCCCTTCGAGAGGTTCATGGGAGTCTTAAAGAAATATGTTCATAACCGTGCTAGGCCAGAAGGAAGCATCTCCAAGGGCTATGGAACAAAGGAGGTCATTGGGTTCTATGTAGACTTTCTTCCTGACCTTAAGCCGATTGGTGTTCCTGAATCACGGTATGAGGGGAGACTGAGTGGAAAAGGCACGCTAGGAAAAAAAATGATATTTAGGGACGAACATTCTTTGAATCAAGCACACTACATAGTTCTCCAAAGTTCTACCTTCGTGGCTCTATATATCGAGGAACACATGAATGTTGTACGCTCCAAATTCCCGGGGAAGGATGACTACTGGATTGAAAAAATCACATGGAGACTTTCGGCACTTGGTTGCAATTACATCTCATGAATGACACCACTATTGGAGATCAGCTCTACTTGTTGGCCGCGACACCATCTGCGATTGTATTGACTTTCCAAGGGTACGAGATAAATGAGAATACATTTTACACGATTGCCCAAGATAAAAAGAGCACCAAACAAAACAGTGGTCTCCGCTTTGATGCAACATGCGAGAATGGGAAAAAGGACACATACTATGGTTACATAGAGGAGATATGGGAACTTGGCTATGGACCTACTTTTAAGGTCCCATTGTTTCGGTGTAGTTGGGTCAACATGAATGGAGAAGGGGTAAAGGTAGACCAGCTGTACGGAATGACAACAGTGGATCTCAAGAATCTTGGTTACAGAGACGAACCATTCGTCCTAGCCAATGATGTGGCTCAGGTTTTTTATGTGAAGGACATGTCCTCTAGACCGCAAAAAATAAAAAATAAGGAAACGAATACATCAGACGATGAGCCCAGGCGTCACATAGTTCTTTTAGGGAAAAGAAACAATGCGGGAGTCGAGGACAAGACAGACATGTCAGCAGATTATGATAAGTTTGATGAAATTCCGCCCTTCACCGTGAAAACTGACCCAAGCATCCCATTAAGCAAAGAAGATGCTCCATGGTTACGGCCTAAGAAGCGATCATAGGCAAGGGATCGACATACGCAACGAAGGATTCATATCCTAAACCCTAAACCCTATGTAAATCTATGTAATGTATGGAAACTTTATGTGATGTATGGAAGCTTTATGTGTTGTATCGAAACTTTATGTAATGGAGTCTTTCACGGGCTTGTAGGGAAATTTTTCCGAGGCGGAGCTTCCGAAGATGCCGTAGGGCGTGTGCACCAACGACATCTTCGAGAAGCTCCGCCACAGGAGATTTCTCAACCCTTTCCCCAACACTGTTAGAGGAGATGGAGTCTTTCACGGGCTTGTAGGGAAATTTTTCCGAGGCGGAGCTTCTGAAGATGCCGTAGGGCGTGTGCACCAACGACATCTTCGAGAAGCTCCGCAACGGGAGATTTCTCAACCCTTTCCCCAACAATGTTAGAGGAGATGGAGTCTTTCACGGGCTTGCAGGGAAATTTTTCCGAGGTGGAGCTTCCGAAGATGCCGTAGGGCGTGTGCACCAACGACATCTTCGAGAAGCTCCGCCACGGGAGATTTCCCAACCCTCTATCCATGGGGATGAAACTCTCTCTACCTATATTGGCTTGTTGAGCTGCTTGCCATGGCGTATCGATGGTCCTTTTATAGGCACGGCTCCGCTTCTACTTTGTCTTGTTCCTCCGACAGGGCGTCGTGCGCTACATGCTTTATCTCACCGAGTAGTGCATCCACCCACACGTCCTTATCCCGCCGACAGCTTCAGTCTCGGTTGCACCCACCAGCCGGGACTAAAGGTTACCCACGTGTCCTTATCCCACCGATAGCTTTAGTCTCGGTTACACCCACTAGTCGGGACTAAAGGTTACCCACGCGTCCTTATCCCACCGAGAACTTTAGTCTCGGTTGCACCCACCAGCCGGGACTAAAGGTTACCCACGCGTCCTTATCCCACCGACAGCTTTAGACTCGGTTGCACTCACCAGCCGGGACTAAAGGTTACCCGCGCACCCTTATCCCACCGACAGCTTTAGTCTCGGTTACACCCACCAGCCGGGACTAAAGGTTACCCATGCGTCCTTATCCCACCGGCATCTTTAGTCTCAGTTGCACCCACCAGCCGGGACTAAAGGTTACCCAAGATGCACATGTGTGCACAATATGGGCACATTATCACAAACGATGCCCTGATTCTAGCCATAACATTGGTGGTTTGACCTAAATGCCATGAAACCTCGAACATGATAGGTCATTTTGTGAAGGATTTTTTATGATGTTTGCAATTTTTCAAGTTCAATATTTTTCCTTGCAAACGTGACACATAATATGAAACCACGCGAAGGTTTCACATTGTTTGGATCATTTTTGAATTTCTTATACCCGTTTCAAACTATATTCAAAACAGCGGGCATGAAGCTTCTTAGCCCAGGGCTGAGCCTCGCTGAACTTGAAGTGGATCTCTGATGAAATAACATGTTGTGAACCTATAAATGATTTTTTTTTAAATTCACAAGCATTATATCATGTACTTGTAGTTCAAATCTTGGCAACCTCCTACCGATTCGGCAGGAATTTGTCTTTTTCATGAGGGATGGACAGAAAGGTTCCATATACACCGGTTGGTAAATTGTCCATATAAGGTGGTATAGTATTTTTGAAAAATGATTTGGTACCAATGCCAAACTTTAATTTGGTAGTTGCTTCACAGAACACCCCGATTTCGGCACCTCAAAAATGGAAATTGGCTCTTTCGTGTGTCGAAAGGGAAAACTTCCACCTGCAACATCGTAAGCCATCCCAAGATGCACATGTGTGCACAATATGGGCACATTATAACAAACTATGCCCTGATTCTAGCCATAACATTGGTGGTTTGACCTAAATGCCATGAAACCTCGAACATGATAGGTCATTTTGTGAAGGATTTTTTATGATGTTTGCGATTTTTCAAGTTCAATATTTTTCCTTGCAACTGTGACACATAATATGACACCATGCGAAGGTTTCACATTGTTTGGACCATTTTTGAATTTCTTATACCCGTTTCAAACTATATTCAAAACGACGGGCATGAAGCTTCTTAGCCCAGGGCTGAGCCTCGCTGAACTTGAAGTGGATCTCTGATGAAATAGCATGTTGTGAACCTATAAATGATTTTTTTAAAAATTCGCAAGCATTATATCATGTACTTGTAGTTCAAATCTTGGCAACCTCCTACCGATTCAGCAGGAATTTGTCTTTTTCATGAGGGACGGACAGAAAGGTTCCACATACACCGGTTGGGAAATTGTCCATATAAGGTGGTATCGTATTTTTGAAAAATGGTTTGGTACCAATGCCAAACTTTAATTTGGTGGTTTGCTTCACAGAACACCCCGATTTCGGCACCTCAAATATAGAAATAGGCTTTTTCGTGTGTCGAAAGGGAAATCTTCCTCCTGCAACATCGTAAGCCATCCCAAGATGCACATGTGTGCACAATATGGGCACATTATCACAAACTATGCCCTGATTCTAGCCATAACATTGGTGGTTTGACCTAAATGCCATGAAACCTCGAACATGATAGGTCATTTTGTGAAGGATTTTTTATGCTGTTTGCAATTTTTCAAGTGTTCCTCGCAAATGTGACACATAATATGACACCGCGCGAGGGTTTCACATTGTTTGGATCATTTTTGAATTTCTTATGCCCGTTTCAAACTATATTCAAAACGGCGGGCATGAAGCTTCTTAGCCCGGGGCTGAGCCTCGCCGAACTTAAAGTGGATCTCTGATGAAATAGCATGTCGTGAACCTATAAATGATTTTTTAAAAATTTACAAGCATTATATCATGTACTTGTAGTTCAAATCTTGGCAATCTCCTACCGATTCGGCAGGAATTTGTCTTTTTCATGAGGGATGGACAGAAAGGTTCCAGATACACCGGTTTGGAAATTGTCCATATAAGGTGGTATAGTATTTTTGAAAAATGGTTTCGTACCAATGCCAAACTTTAATTTGGTGGTTGCTTCACAGAACACCCCGATGCACATGTGTGCACAATATGGGCAAATTATCACAAACTGATGAAATAGCATGTTGTGAACCTATAAATGATTTTTTTTAAATTCACAAGCATTATATCACGTACTTGTAGCTCGAATCTTGAAAAGTTTTTTAAAATTCCAAATTATGCAATAAATATTTTGTTAATGCAATTTTATTTGTAAATAGTACAATTGTATAGTTCAAATAAAAATATTTGAAAAAATAAAATGGTTTTTGATTAGTTATTTAAATTGAAGCACTTTTCATGTTAAAACTTTTTTAAAATTCCAAATTATGCAATAAATATTTTGTTAATGCAATTTTAATTGTAAATAGTACAATTGTATAGTTCAAATAAAAATATTTGAAAACAGAAAATGGTTTTTGATTAGTTATTTAAATTGAAGCACTTTTCTTGTTAAAAGTTTTTTAAAATTCCAAATAAATAATCATCTTAAATTGAAACATCTTATTAATTAAAGAAGAAACAAATTTGAAAATGACGGGAAGACCAAAAGGTTTGCCAAAATCTGAAAAAACGGGTCAACGATCCCGGTTCGTCCCACGAACCGGGACCGATGATCCTGGATGCGCGCGCTGCCATTAACACGCCTTTGGTCCCGGTTGTTGGCACGAACCGGGACTGTTGATCCTTTGGTCCTGGGTGGTAGGACTAACCGGGACCAGCGGCCGTGCACGTGGCAGCACAGCAACGCTCGTGCCCCATACCTTTGGTCCCGGTTGGTGGCACGAACCGGGACCGTTGGTCCTTTGGTCCCGGTTATTGGGATGACCCGAGACCAATGGTCTGTACAGTTAACAGCCCCGGCCTTCCTCCTCCCCAACTCCCCAATTCACAGAGCACATCGACGCGCGGTTAAGTAAAATTTGCGGCGGAGAAAAATCACGCCGGCAAGCTGCCCAAATCCAGAGCGGCCGCTTCACGCTGTCGACGCCCGCCGCCGCCGCGCCACCACCGTCTGAGGAATCGATCGCGCACGCTAGAAATCGACGCTACGGTCACCGTCTGCTCCGACTCTGGCCATCGCGGTTGCCGCTGCTTTCGAGCTCCTCCGGCCTTGTCGACCCGTCCATCGTCTTCGTGGTGAGCCGCTGGTCCTCCAGGACCTCTCCTTTCTCTCTCTCTCTCGCTCCGTTTCCTTCTGTCGCCGAGCGCCACTGTCCACCACCATCGTCCGCCGTCGCAGATGACGCTCCGATGACCAATAAGGGGTGGCGCGACCACCGTTAGCTTCCTCGCGACGCGCTCGTTTGAACCCGACCTTCGGCTCGTTCCAGCAAGCACTCTAGTGCCGCTAACCACCGCCGGCCGACGTGCCCTCCGGCGAGCCCATGTGGCGCCAAGGTGGCACTCATGTGGCACCCTGACGTGGGCGTCGAGTAAGCTCTGCCAGCGTGGCAGCCCGACGTGGCCCTGACCCCACTAGTCAGTCACTGTGGGTAGGCAATGGATCTGTGAGAAAAGGTTCCCGTCCTTAGGTGACGTCAGCCTTTACCTATGCTGACGCAATACAAGTTTAATAAATGTTTAAATAATTTTATAAAAGAGTTTAATCTTATAAATTCAATAACTAATTATTTCTAAATCAGAAAAATATGTATAATATATCAAAATGTTCAGAAATATGAGATCTACACAATAGACTCATAATCATGCATTGTTCAACAACTTTAATTACAAGTTTATTAAGAGAATGAAATCAACCCCTCGTAGGTGATTTCGGGGTCTCTCCTGTACTAGGGTTTGGACCCTTCGGATCTCACTTAAATTGCCAAGCATGCCTTAGGGTTAAATTTCAACTATGTTTAAATTGTCATATCATTATCGATGCCATGTGTTGATTGTTTAAATTGCAGATACTATGGATCCAACACATCAGGAAAACATCCTCCAAGGAATGATCTGCGAAAATGAAGATATCGATATCGATGTCACGAGTGAGTTTCTGAACGATTCCGGTCAGGGAGATGAGTCTCTCAACCGAGGAGACGGCTCCGGTGAGGTAGAAGCCGAAGCCTGGGACAGGGGAGAAGCCGATAAGGAAGAAGGCGACGGCTCCGGCGGAACCTTAAAATGTATTTTTGTAATTAAAATGTCGTTGTCTATATATACATGCATATATTAGCACTCTTTGTTCTTTTAGCCCTCCGGATCGAGAACTTCTTCCGTAAGAACGAAACGAGGCCCAACAAAAAAGTTGGATGACACTATGAGGTATAGGATCGACGTGGTCAGTGTAGATGGCGAACCGCAAGCTCCCGTCGATGTCGCAAGAAAATTTCTCAAGCAATGCGGAGTTCTTGTGAGGGCCTACATCCCGATCACCGTTCAAGAATGGAATTGGCCAATCGGCGGTGGAGTCCCGTATGTCGGCGACAACGCCAAAGATAAGCTTTTTGACAAGCTCATGACTAATTTCCTCCTACCGGAACCAGATGTGACTCCAGATGAGGAGGAGAGAGCAAGAAGGGAGCTTGTGCAAAGAGTCAAGAAGTTTGCTCTCAGGAAGATGGCCGATGCATTCAAGAACTGGAAGAAGAAACTGTACCATAACTTTGTCAAGGTAGAGAAGACTCCGAATTTCGATGAAGCCGGCTATGCTAAGTTAAGACACCAGTGGGAGGATTTTGTGAAGTACAAGACATCGGAGAAAGCTAAGGAAAGGTCTAGGTTAAATACGGAGAACGCTGCTAAGAAACTGTACCATCATAACATGGGGCCTGCTGGCTACGCCGGTTGCATGCCTAAGTGGGATGCACTTGAGGTCAATTACATAACTGCTGGGATCAGACCAGAGCCCGCAACATGGATACCACGGGCGAGAAACTGGGTTTACGGCCATGGGGGCATGTTGGACAAAGAAGGGAGGCAATATATAATCACAAACACAAAGATGATCCCCTACTACCCATCAACGATATTAGAAATGCAGTAGATGATGTTGCAGCGGGACGGTTCATTCCCGATAGAGAGAACGACGAGCTCACACGGGCCCTTAAAAATCCTGAACACAACGGACGAGCATGAGATACACCAGGCTCGAAGCCGTGGAAGGTTTCCTTCCCCCGGAAATGAAGAGATATCCCGATAAAAGCCATCAGAGGAGAAAGGAAAGAGAGGCAGCTGAGAAAGCGGCCGCTGCAGACCGGCTGCATAATGTAGAAGAAGCATTAAAGCGGCACCAGGATCAACTCGGCATACTTAGCCAGCAAGGTACTAGTGGCCAATCTCAGCGGCACGTGGTAGAAGCTGCATTCGAGGGTACCGGCGCCCCATCGAATAAGAAAAGCAGCGTCGCTTCCACGCAGCTCCATGATGTTGATGATGATGCACCGACGACATCTCCTCCTAAACGCTACCCAGTGGATGATATCACGGAGACAACAGCTTGTGAGCTAAAGGTGCAGGTTATGAACTTAAGGGTGACGGCGGCGGTCGGCATGGCGGTACCAATTGGGCCTAACCCAACTTGGCATTGCAGAACGGTTCCAAAAGGGTACGCTGTCGTCACGGTGGATGAGGTGAAGGAAGATTTTGAGGAGCTGAAGCTAGACCACCCTGCAGGGAAAGATATGGAGCTGACTCAACTAGGAGAAGCCAAAGGGGGGACTATTCTATGGCTAAAGGAGCGCATCATGCTTCCAAATTATGTGCCGCCAAGGCCACCCACTCCTCAGAGCAGCAATCCACCTTCGCCGCCACCTCACCATTCTCCAGCGCAACCGTCGCCTTCACCGCCTCACTGCTCAGTGCAACCATCTCCATCGCCGCCTCAGCCGTCTCCACCGCCGCATCAGCCGTCTCCGTCCCCTGAGCCTCAGAGACAAAAGCGAAGTATACTAAGGGGGCAGCACCACCAACAGCAGCAAGAGCACATTCCGATCACCGAAACGTAAGCAATCGTCCCTCCCAAGAGTACCTCATCAGAATATGAAGAAGCTACCTTGTGAGAAGACATATGAGGAAACTGATGCGACCGCAGCTGCCCATTATGAAAAGTGGAAGAATGACATGGCTAACAAGAAAAAGTCGATAGAGGCATTTTTCCCGGTCACCGCAGAAGATAAAGCCAAAGCAGTCGCGCTTAAGATTCAGCTTCACCAACCCATAGCGCTCACATCAGACCATAATCACTCTATTACCAAGTCGGCTGAGGCAAAAGAGCGGAGAGTCGGGAAAGAAGTTGCCTAGCTCGGACAACAGAAAAATCAATCGATCGAACCGCTCAAAGTGTACGATACCAATGAGTGGATGATCCAGGAGCGGCATGATCCGAACATTGATCCGGAGTTTGTTCGACTGTACGGAGAAAAAGCCCAATTATATGGACTGTCTATTACTGAGTACATGAGCCGTATGCATGAGTTCGAGGGGTACCAAGAAACATCATACGTGTACCAGTATAGGGCTCCTCTCGTCAAATCCGAGTTAGTCAAAGATCTACCAACAAAAATGCGAAGATTGCATAAATGGTAGATCCAAGCCTGTGCTGATTTCAAAAACTGGATCTATGTTGCATATAAACACCACCATTATGGTCATGGAGATGGCTTCATACTGATTGAATTTCCAGAATTATTTCAGTTTTACCAACAAGATGCCCTCGACAAAGCTATCGTCAGTGCCTATTGTTTGTAAGTATTATTAATTTCTGTAATTAAGTCTTTCTAGCTCATCTCATTCGTTGCTTGTATAATCTTACTAATCACTATACTAATTATATATGCAGAATGAAGATTCAAGAATGCAACAAAGGAAAAATCTATAACCTTGGGTTTGTTGACTGTAATTTCGTTCATGAAGTTACTCTAAAACCAAATCCCAAAGAGACAGAGGATAACTTGTTCCAAGCGTTGAAGTATTTCAGCAACAGAAGGGAAATACTATTTCCTTACAAGGCTGCGTGAGTGTACTGTCTTGTACACATTCTATTTTCGATTACTCGATGTTAAGCGTATAATTGACTCGTGTTATATTTTGTTAGTGTATCAAGCTTCCACTATATTCTCTTAATCATTTCTGTTGACACCGGAGTAGTAAAAGTCCTGGACTTGAAACGCACACCATTAGAAAAGTGGGCGGACATGTAGGAATGCCTCCAGAGAGCTTGGAAACGGTTCACCGCCAAAACTAGGGGTGTTTGGAAGCCAGAGCTTACATTTCAACCATTGACTGTAAGTACTACTTGCTAGATCCACGCATCTCTTTGATTCTAGTTTCAATACCACCATTATCATGCTTGATTATTATTTTGATTGAACTCCGTTCTCGTAAAGTGCTTGAGGTAGGAAGCCGGGAATAACTTATGTGGATACTATGTCTGCGAGTTCATTCGCCAGACGACCAAAGAGAAGGGGGCAGACCAGAACATCAAAAAAATTGAAGTACGATAAACAATAATCACAACTTTATTTTATTACCACCAATTGTGTTTAGTTTCATTCATATAAATTGATCCCCTTCTTTATATTAGATCGAACAGATGCGGGACGGTCTTCTATCACAAGAACACGTGCAAGCAATTCAAGAGGAAATTGCCGGATTCTTGTTAGAACAAGTCATAGATCCGAAAGGAGAATACTATTACCCACTTCATTTGGAAGGGTGAAGTGTATAAAAGAAGTGTAAATTAGATCAAATTCGTGTGAGAGTATCGTTTGTAATTATAATATGTTTCGACCAAGAAGACGGATGAGACGGTGTATATATTTGTGATCATGCATGATGTGTAATATATATATCGTGGTTTCATTATTGCTATATATATGTAGAACCATTAAATTTATAAAAAAATCCTGCCGTGGCAGAAAAATAGCCCGAAATCCTGCCGCGGCACAAAACCCTGCCGCGGTAGAAAAATAGCCCGAAAATCCTGCTGCGGCACAAAACCCTGTCGCGGCACAGAGACCAACGATCCCGGTTCGTGCCAAGAACCGGGACCAATGATCCACCCCGTCCGTCTCTGGCGCTGCCACGTGGGGACCCGTTGGCCCCGGTTTTTCCCACGAACCAGGACCAATGATCCACCCCCCCTCGTAGCTCGCCCGCCCACGTGGAGACCCATTGGTCCCGGTTCGTGCGCGAACCAGGACTATCATTAGTCCCGAGTGATTGGTCCCGGTTCTGAAACCAGGACTAATGGCCCTTATGAATCGGGACTAGAGGCCATTTTTCCACCAGTGAAAGCCAAAAGAAGTGGTCCATCCACCCCACTTCCTCCTCTCTCCCCACACACATCATGGAGACGGCGAGCTCGGCCACCGGCTAGGCTGCCCGACACGCCACCGCCCACCAGCCGCTCGCCTTGCCGGAGAACGCGACATCGCCATCCACCCAGCTTGCCATGCAGTGCTCGAGCTCGCCGCCGCTCGCCATGTTGCCCTCACCGTGGGATCGGTCGAACGGGGCGCGGCGGCGCGCGAGCCTGGCTTGGCTGGCGGAGCTCGGCGAGGGCTTGGCTGGCCTATGTCATCGCCGTCTCGTCACCGAGTTCTCGAGGTGCCGCCACGCGTCCTTCCGTTGTTCCTGGGTGGGATCACGGCTGGGAAATGCCCATTCCCAGGCCACAAATTCCATCCATCCAGAGCTAAATTTGGACCTAGGAACGCCGACCGAGTGGAGATGCTCTTACAGTATATAGAGTAGAGTAGTTACAGTAAATCTGTAATGTAAACTTTGGTACGTCGGTTCGTGGCACTTCAGCTTCTAATACACACATTCTCCAATTATTCCATGATTTTGGTACGTGCATCATGCATGCTGAGATAGGCGTGTTAACCTTTATCAGACTTTTTTCTCAGGGAACCTTTATCAATTATATGTGATGGAACTATAATGATGGTACGAGATATACAGAGCTGTGAGAGACACGTAGCTAGATTAGAGAACAGGTTCATGCACCCTTCTCGAACCAATGCGGCGCAAAGCTAAAAGAAGATTCGTTTAACACGACGTACATATATATAAATGGTTCATGGATCCGTGATGTCAACTAATACGACAAACTGGCGCTTGAACTGCATATGTGTGGTTTAGTTTTTAGCTTCGTTGCAACCAATGGGCGCCCTTTACTTATTACAAAGTTAAAAAGTTCATGCAAAGAGGGAACATTTTCCTACTATATCAGAACTGATAGAAAAAGGAGATTATTCGATGTCTTGTGCGGCTAATCCGGCAGAGCCAGACAGCGACATGTGCATTGCATTACAAAATTAGCTTCAAAATTATGCAAGGACAAAACTCAATCGGCCTAGGAACTAGTGACCTGAACTGGACAAGAATAATCATGAAAGGGAGGTTGGTGTGCTACTTACAGGAATGAACTTTTTGGAAAGGTTGATGTGGAATTAGTTCCATGGAGGAATAACCTGGAACCTTTCTTGCAAATCAATCATGGACGGCATCCTTTTATCTGCACAACTGGAGGATGTAGTGGTTAAAGTGAAAGTGGTGATATAGTAGTCCTTTGTCACATATTAATTCCTTCCGCTATCTGAAGTTGCAACAATATAACCATTCTCTAGAGGTTCCATGAACCGTCCAAAACCCTCGAGCAGGAATACTGTCAATGTAGTAATCGGTGTTAGGCACCGACGCTGTATGATCTCTTCCGGACATAATAAAATACCCTTTATAAATTGGCAAACTGCCGAGATGTTCCATGCTCAGGTAGAATAAATGCAGCACCAAAGGGAAAGGAAAGCACATCCATATCCTTTGTTAGTTGGAGAGAGTATCTTCATAGTGGCTCAAATGGAAGATGCTGATTAGGTTTGAGCAACTAGCTAAAATTAGTAAGGGGGAAAGATGATAAAGAATTTGCAAGGTGATCAAGAGAATGTCAATAGATGTTATTTTACTAAATGTTTGGTAGAAACCCTGAACCAGATGTCTGTTATCTTTGTGATCATAAGAGTGTTATTTTGGTGTTACTAAATCCAATGAGTATACATAGAATACAAATACAGCGAGTACTTTATAGCACAATCAAGTTTTCCATCAAAGTTGAACACTCAATGCATGCTCGTAAAACTTGAAACCAAAACAAAATAAATAATATTTAGACTATCAGGGAGGAACCTCTCCGGCTCCACTGTATTCAACACGAAATTATAAATGTATTCTTTACAAGACCCACTATATTTTAACTACAGGCCACGGTTGAGAACAAACTCATAATCCCGAGGATAGCAGAAAGCAAGAGACTCAGCAGGCTTGGGACGATCTGAGTGAATGCGATAACCGGGATCTCGGTTGGTGTAGCCGAAAGCATCAAACAAAATCAACATTGTTCCCTTAAAACTTCCGGGAGCCAGTCATCCAAGTCATGGTGGAGCCTCATCATCATGAAAGTACACGGTGCAGAAGAACTGGCGGATAAACTCAGGATAGAAGTCTTCCTTGATGCAAACAAGATCAAACACATCTAGCTTCTTCAAACCTTCATCCACATAACTGAAATCTGACTCCAAGTACATGTTTTGCCAGTCTAGGTTGAAAGCCATAACCTTAGCATACTTGGCCATCTTGGTGGCATCATCCACATCATCCCATTGTTGTGCCTGAGTTGGAGTCCAAAACCTTGGGTGACGAGTTTGAGTCCTTGATGGAAACCGATAAGGATTCTCTTGGCGAAGAGCATGCCAAAGACTCTTCTCCGTAGCTTTCAGATTTCTGGTAGGCGGCACTTCTTCTGCATTAGAAACAACATCAGACTCCAAAGACCGAGAGCCTCCCCTGGCACCTGACTGCCTTTTATGAGTTGCTACACGCAGCCTGTCAGACGCAACCTGTTGGGGAGCCTTCGCTGTGAGGGTTAGCCTGATACCCGGAAGGAATAGGATCAGCAACCCTCTTCTTCTTGGAACTTGCACTACTAGAGAAAGGCTTATGGATCGATTTATTATCAGTGGAGCATTGTTTTGAATATGCTCCACTGATAATGCTCCACTGATATTATTTATAACCAATGGTGCATATCACAAATAATGCGCCACTGATAATGTGGGCCCAGCACTCTGGAGCCCTGTGGACCAAATATCAATGGCGCATATGGATATATGCGCCATTGATATACTATTATCAGTGGCACATATCCCATATGCGCCATTGATATTCCCCTCACCAATGGCGCATGTAGATGTAAATGCGCCACTGGTAACTAAGTGGGCCCCACCATCCTGAAAGGTGGCAGAAATATCAATGGCGCATTTGGTATATGCGCCACTGATACTTAGTCCACCAATGGCACATATAGTGTTAAATGCGCCACGGATAAGTCTTAGGCCCACCACCTAAAAAGGTGGCAGACTTATCAGTGGAGCATTTAGTGTAATATGCGCCACTGATAATTTCGTCCAGATCTACAAGTTGGCATCCACCCCCACCCACCACCACCATTCCATTCTTCTCCACCCACCACCCCAAACTAGATCTAGCTCGTCCTCCTCCCTACCACCTCAATTTCTCCATTCTTTTCTCCATTCTTGGTTGTTGAACCTACCTTGCTTCATAGTTTTGTGAGGGAAAGCCTCCTCCAACATCCTTCTTGTTCTCCAAAAACAACCACACTATCTCGTCGTGGACTTGGATCGGCAACGATTCTACTAGGTGAGTTGTTGGAGGACATGCATGTGGGTGTTTTGTGTGGAGTGTGGACGTCGGTGCGGTGTGTATGTGTGTGCATGCTTATGTTTGTGAAGACTTCTTATTAATTGCGAGAGGGATGGTGTGTTTGCATGGATGTGGTGCATGAATGTTTGCAGGTGACGAAGAAGAAAGCATGTTGCTTGCTCTGGTAGTGCATGGATATTTCCCGAAATGTTGATTAATTTCTGTTTCGGTAAATTTTTGCACTATCCATATGTCCCATTTTGAGGAGATGTCATGCCGAATTTTTCTGGCGGCCATGCATGCATGCATGTGTGTGCATGATGGTGCTGTGGTTCTAAGATACTCTCTCTTTTTGCTCTATACCGCGCAGGAAACCATGGTTACACACATGAGCGAAGGTCGAGCAGCTAGATACAAGAAACGCGCGGTGGCCGACATGATTCTGAACAAGAGGAAGATGTCCGTGTCGAACATGCAATCCCGGGAGCTTGGTTGACCCTGATTCCGGAGACCTGGAGAATCACCTGCTCACGCGTGGTTTCATGCGCGGCTATGATTCTGAAGATGAAGAGGACGTTAACGATCCTGAAGACAAGGGCCGGGCATGATGATCATCGCGAAGGAGATGCCGACGGCGGACATGATCATGATCATGAAGGAGATGTCGGCAGCGGCGGACATGATGATCAACACGAAGGAGATGATGGCAGTGACGGACATGATGATCATCATGAAGGAGGTGTCTGTGGAGAAGACACAGACACACAAACGACGCGGCTAACCTCGGCCTTGCAGGGCCCTCATGTTCAGGAACTGCTTCTAAGGGAGACGAACAACACCAAAGCTGCTGCAAGGGAGAAAGCCAAGCTAGCGCAGATGGAGATAGACAGGAAAACTCCATTGTATCTTGGGTGCCGCCCGAGGATACCCACTTGAATGTAACGCTCAAGGCTCTGGAGATGAAGGCAGAAAGCAAATGGACTGGCGTAAGCTTCCACAAAAACATGAGATTCTGGCAAGAATGTCTTCCCAAGGGGAACACGTGTCCAACTAGTATCGAGGAGGTCAAGAAAATCGTATGTCCTCTCGACCTACCGTATGTTAAGTACCACGCCTGCATTAATGACTGCGCACTTTATCGGGACGAGTACAAGGATAGAACCCAATGTCCGGTGTGTGGCCAAGGACGATACAAGAGAGGGAACAAGAAAGTTCCTCAGAAAGTGGTATTCCTCTCACTCCCCGTCTGCAGCGGTATTTCGTGGACCCTAAGGAAGCAAAGCTCATGCAATGGCACGCGGAAAGGAAGAAGCCAGCCGAAGATGATCCACATAAGGGCAAGATCCTCACACACCCTTCGGACGCTAGCCAGTGGAACGCACTGGACATTGACTTTCCAGACTTCGGGGGCGATCCAAGGAACGTCAGACTTGGTATGAGCACCGATGGACTCAATCCGTTTGGCAACCAGAGTAGCACACATATCACCTGGCCCGTGTTTGTATGTCCGTACAACCTCCCTCCCTGGCTGTGCACCAAGTAGAGATACGTACACATGTGTATTCTGATTTAGGGGCCTAAACAACCAGGTATCGACATGCATCTGTATCTCGGGCTGCTGAAAGAAGAGTTAGCCACGCTGTGGGAGACGCCAGCCCATACGTGGGACGCATACACAGGAGATTATTTCCCTACGAGAGCCGCGCTTCTCACGACGGTGCAGGACTATCCAGGTTACGCATACGTGTCTGCCCAGGTGAACCACGGACACAAAACATGTGTCAAGTGCATGGATAAGACCCTGCATCTCCAGCTACCAAGGGATCTAGGGTCATCAAAGACCGTGTTCCAACGGACTTGAATGTGGCTTCCAAAGGATCACGCGTGGAGAAAGCATAGAGATCTGTTCGATGGCAAAGTAGAGCCAGAAAAAGCCCCACGTCCGAGGAGCAGAGAAGTGATCCAAGATATGTTGGACAACTGGGAAGAGTGCCCTTTGCCGGGAAAGAAGCGTCCGAGGACGAAACCGCTGCATGGTGTGTGGAAAGCTAGGCTTGTTTTCTGGGACCTGCCATACTGGAAATACCTCCACACGCCCCATAGCCTTGATGTCATGCACATCACAAAGAACGTGTGCGAGAGTTTTTTGCCACTATCATCAACATGTCAGATATGACCAAAGACGGGCCGAAAGCATGGAACGACCTGATGGAAGTTGGCATCAAGGAAGAACTTCATGAGACGCCGCCGCCCGATGATGATGATGATGATGAGACGACGCCTGAAGATACTCAAGGTCGCCGCAAAAGGGTTAAGAGGGGAATTGCAGTGTTTCCGGCTGCCTGCTTCACTCTAAGTGAGCAAAAGCTTGAGCAGTTTTTCAACTGCCTCCTAGGAGTCAAAGTTTCTTATGGTTACTCGGGGAACATAGGCAGGTATCTGGACAAAGCGAAGAAGAGGTTCAACGGGATGAAGTCTCATGACTGTCACGTGCTGATGACGTAGATACTTCCCGTTGCGATCCGAGGGATAATGGACAAGCACGTCCGTGAGATGCTGTTTGGCCTCTGCAACTTCTTTGACATGATCTCGAGGAAGTCGATTGGCTTGAAGCAGCTCGACACACTACAAGATGAGATCGTCGTGATACTATGCGAGCTCGAGATTTACTTCCCGCCTGCATTCTTCGACATCATGGTCCATCTACTCGTCCATGTCATGGATGACATCATTCATCTCGGGCCGACATTCCTGCACAACATGATGTCGTTTGAAAGGCTTAACGGTGTTATCAAAGGATTCGTACACAACAGGTCCCATCTAGATGGAAGCATTGCCAAGGGCTTTCTAACCTACGAGTGCGTCTCTTTCTGCCAGAATTATCTACGCACCGACCCGGACGACGAGGATGACTCTGTTGGTCTGCCCAAAAGGACACACCTTGGCAGGCTCGCTGGATATGGCCACCGCGAGGGCTTTCACACCATGCATGTCGGCGCGAAGGTTCGACGTGACGACTTTGACAGGGCACACCGAGTCATGCTACAACACATCGAATTGGTCGATCCTTGGGTGGAAGAGCAAAAAATCTTAATCGAGCAGAAGTTCATTGACCTTGGTCGACCGAGGAAGAAGGGAGACGTAACAAGAGAGCACAACTCCAGCTTCACGGCTTGGTTCAAGAAGAAGCTTCAAGAGAATCCCCCCGTAGACCCGCAAACGACTTCTACGGAGGATGAAAAACTAATTTTCGCCTTGTCAAATGGCCCCGGGGACAACATGAGGACATATCAGGCATTCGACATCAACGGGTACAGATTCTACACCGAGAAAAGGGACATGAGAAACGACTATCAGAACTCAGGAGTAACGATGATATCCTATGCCGATGATGAAGCCACCATCAAGGAAGGATTTTTTCGGAAGGATCGAGGAGATCTAGGAGCTCGACTATGCCGGAGAGAAGGTGCCGATATTCCGTGTCAGATGGGCCAAGAGCGTCCAAAAAGAGGGTCCATGGTTATATCCGATGCCTCCGCGAAGAACGCCTCCGCAAAAAATGAGCCATGGGTACTCGCGAGCCAAATTGACCAATGTTTTTTCATCACTGACCCGTCAAAGCCAAGCCGTGTTGTCGTGAGGAGGCGAAAGAGGAGCATTATCAGAATGGACGGACCCGCCAACGAGCAAGACTTAGAAAAGAACGGCGATCTGAAGATCGAAGAGGAATTTGACAAGTACTTCGACAAGCCGACTGCTGCAGAAAAAGGAAGACGACCCTACCTACTAAAGGTTGTCCATTCACGAGAAGGGCAATAAGATTGCCAAGAGACGCTAGCTCCAGCTAGCTCGGAATCGAGATCATGCACACATGACATGACATTTTTATGGAGAATATTGGTGTGTATGGATATTGAATAAGATGTCCTTGTTTTAAATAGATTTGTGAATGAACTTAATTACTATTTGTTACAAAATATTAAAATATACTAGATATTATTTATATACTAGATATGCACCATTGGTATTTTGTAAAATAAAAAAAATTGAAAAAAAAATATGAGAGAGCCCAGGAATCGAACCTGAGAGCTCCCAGCAACAGGCGTGTGTAGGTGACCACTGTGATAGGCATGTGTAGGTGACATAAACTAGGGCGTCGTGGTTTTTGGGTAAGTGCCAAATACCAATGGCGCATATAGGGAAATATGCGCCACAGATATTTCACACATAGCCAAAAAATGTGAGGCAACCAGGAATCGAACCTGGATTCCCTAGCCCAGGTTTTGCCCCATGAGTCAAACCACTGCGGTAAGCCTGTGTTACTGTCACATAAGATGGTGTCGTTTTATTTGAGTAAGTGTAGAATATCAATGGCGCATATTGGCAAATATGCGCCACGGACGTTTTACACTTAGCCAAAAAACCGATCGGCCCTTTCTTCTCACTCTCACTGTCTCGCATATCCAATCCCCTTTCGATCATGTCTCACACGAACCCTTGCACGCCACCGGAGTCGCCCTGCCGCCACCGGAGAAGTCGTCGCTGGTGAGCGCCACCCCGTCCCCTCCTTTCCCCTCCCCTCCCCCTCCTTCCCCCTCCCTTCCCCTAATATCGACCCCGTCCCCTTGCTAGGAGCGCCACCCCGTCCCCTTGGAGCAACCGGGAGGAGGAGCACTAGGAGCACCGCCGACAAGGAGAAGGTCCACGCGGGCCACCGACGAGGAGGAGAAGGGCAGCGCCACCGATAAGGAGGAGAAGGGCCACGCATGCGCCACCGACGAGGAGGAGAAGGGCAGCACCGCACGCACCACCGACGAGGAGCGCGGTCACCGTCGCCAAGAGCTCGCTACGGTCACCGTCACCGCCTCCCTCGATTGCTCGCCGTCAAGCCACCATCAACGAGCTCCTCTCAGTGAGCCCTCTCTTTCCACTCTCTCCCTCTGGCAGTAGCTAGGTCCATGCCTTATTAATGGGTTCTAGGGTTTCTAGAAAATGGACAACATGAGTCAAATAAACAATGTGCATTGAAGATCATCCCAGAAAAAAATCAGCAAGAAGCACTATAAATAAGTCAATTATAGTGTGTATTCATAGTTAAATTGTGGTTCAATAGTATTAGTGCAAAATGTGGTTCAGTAGTGGTAGTGCAAAATGTGGTTCAGCTATGTGGTTCAGTAGTGGTAGTGCTCAGCTATGTGGTTCAACTATGTGTAGTAGAACTAGTAAGATGGAACTGTGCAACAAAATGAAATCAATAGTTAATCCTGGCGCATAATTTCAGTTGCAGTTGTTGGTTTTCAGAGGCTGTGACAGTCAAGAAAACACATTTCAAAATCTCTGTACTAGTAGTATTTCCTCAGAAATGGTGCCTTCAGAAAGACAGGGGCCGCACTAGGATCCAACAAGCTCTGTACTGCAATGCACATACATAGCCACCAGTGTCCAGTGGCATGTACCCACCAGCCAGCCAGCCAGACAACACCTACTACAACACCTACTCCTCAGGTCAAAGAGCTAAGTAAAGTGAGCAATTTTGCAAAGCCCCTTTTAATCAGCCCCAGTTAATCACACAAGCAAACATCATCAACATTACTATGTTTGTGCCTGACAAAAAGGATTTGGCAATGACACCTCATAAAGAACTACTCCTACACAAACTAATTTTTTATTTGCCTTTCTTCCTTGTTGTGAGTACTCAGTGTAGAGTACTGGCCCTGGAGACAGTCCATGCAATAACTATGCTGCACCTTTCTACTAGGTCAGAAAGAAACTAGGAAAAGGTGCTACCTTTTAAACCTGTGCTTGGCTACTTGTGTGCTAGTATAACTAGTTTCATGTGCTATGAGCCTGAGAGAGGTAAGATATTTTTGGGATTAGATTAATGGAAGATTGGGCTCTCCTCCTAATAGAGCCAGCGTTTGCTGACAAATGCCAACGCAAGCGTTAGGATTGGTCTCTCTCTCTCTCCCCCAAACTAATCTCCAAGATTTCAACAATATAATAGTGATTAGGGCTCTAGGGGCACATGAAGCAATGAGAAATTAATAGTACTGCAAGACATCAGTAATTGAGTATTACATTAGGACCATGTCTCTACTTAATCCTGGCGCACAGTTTCAGTTGCAGTTGTTGGTTTTCAGAGGCTGTGACAGTCAAGAAAACACATTTCAATGACACTTGCACAATATTGCTACTGTATAATCGATGCTATGTAGTTGGCTGTCAGGATGATGTGTATGTTTGGTAGGTCCAAACATGGCTCAGGGAAGATAGATTTCCATTTACATTGATTGTAAGTTTAGGCCAGTTGGTATTGGTGCGGATATCCATATGTGTCTGTTGGGTTGCAATAGGTCTACCCAGTTTTATGTGAAGCTCCCTAGTTGCCTTTTGAAGTAACTGAAAAAGCTTGGTGTTGATAGCCACATGTGTCTGTTGAATATCATGATTATACACATAAATTGAGGACCTCGAATGTCCAGGAGCATTTGGTCTCCATTTTAATCATCTCTAGCTAGCTATGTACACAGAATGAACTAGCTACCTGTCTGTACCTACTATATTGGTGTTCTTATGATAGATCATAGATGAGATTGCTGAACTCACATTTTATTTGAGAATTGACAGTCTGAATGCTTGTCATGGAGAATTTTCAAGATGGAAAATTAATTACTACACATCAGTAGAGGATCCTAAATAAAAGAAGATTGATAACTGGAGCACATTATTTTGCTCTTTGTATATGTGTGATTGGATGGCTGTCATCAATTTGAAAACTGGAGCACATTATTCTGTATGAAAACTGTTGCAGGGAATTCATTTGAGTTGCCCGTTTCTCCTGAAGTGTTGATTCACTTCTGTTTCGGTTGAGAAATGGGCACTCCTAGGTCAAAAAAACAGCAAAGGTCATGTCGAATTTTTCGGTCGACTCTAGCATGTACTAATTACATTGTTGCATTTTTTCTTTGAAGAGCAAACATGTTGAGCGGAGACAAAGACGTCGGGGCTGGCCCTTCTTAGCCCATGAGCACCGGAGAACAAGCAAGAAGATCCAGCCTCAAGTTTTGGCGGTTTGGCGATGACTTAAGCGGGTCCAATGTGGAGGCCGAAGATACGGATCACGATGAAGTTGATGAGGAGGCCCAAGCTGCGGACCAAGAAGATGACGAGGAGTCTAAATATGAGAAGGAGGCCGAAGATGGCGACGAAGACGGAAGTAGTAATGGTGACGAGGAGGCCGAAGGAACTCATGGCGGTGAACGTGTGGACGGCAATGGCGCCTCCCCACCCAAAAGGAAGAAGAAGAATAAGGCGGAAAGGCAGGAGCGGACGCTACCGAAACTCGGCACCAACCGTGAAGAGTTCACCCTTATGAAACCGGGTGGCCAACCCTTGGAGCCTACGAAGCTTGCCGCTGGGTACGGCCTACAACTCGGGTGCATCGTGCGGGAGAGCATGAGCATCAACCAGAAGGACATAAGAAAGAACAAACGGTTGTGAGAACTCCTCATTGGGAAGCTTCACAAACGCTACAAGTTCCCAGATGAGTACGATTACCAAAAGCTCATAGGGAACAAGGTAAACAAGTTAGCCCTCACGAGGATGAGCACCGCCTTGAGCAGCTAGAAAAGCCGAGTGAAGAGGAGGATTAACGAGGGTAAAAGTTGGGAGGAGATAAAGAAGGCCGAGCCGATGCTTGACGAAGATGAATTCATCAAGTTCAAGGCGAACTGCACTTCAATGGAAGGTCAGGAATAGACCGATTGGGGGGAGGCATATGCGGGAGCTGAACATAGGTAACCAATGTTGTGGAAGCGGCGGTTACCGAGGAAAAAAGGCCGTTTGGGCAAAGGAGGACGCCAAGTATGCCCGTCTAGGGAAAGATAACCCATGGCACAAATTCACGGACGAGCATGTGATGCAGTTTGTCCGCGCCCGCTACTATCTCCACCCCGAACTCAAGGAATTCGTTACCGACGATGACGATGTGAGGAAGTTCTAGAAAAGGCTGGTAAGGAATTTATCTCGGAGTACATCTGTGTTTCTAATCAAGTAATGAAGCCGAATTTCTAAATGGTATCACTTTCCTTCTCTTCAGAGATCCGAAGAAAAGTCTTGTGCGTCAAGTGCGAGCTCGTCCCAGGGGTCGACGGCGGACCCGCGGTGGGACACGCCCTTCAACAGGGCGACAAACGTGTTCAAGGGGAGGGCCAAGTCCGTGCCGCCGACTTCATTTGTCCGCGTGTCCGGCTATTGTACGTACAAAAAGGTTGGCGACTTTAGTAAAGAGGACCCAAAGGCAAAGAAAGAGAGGAAGGCCACGGCAGCGGCGGCAAGTGAAAAACACGAGGTTGAAGTCCTCCGAGAGCAGATGGAATAAATGCTGAGGCTGATCGACGAGAAAGTGCAAGAGAAGATCCGCGAGATGTTTCCCAATGAGCTGTGGGAGGGGATCGCTGCTTGGAATGCGGTAGGTTGACGAGGACCGCTTGTGGTGCCCAACCTCTCCGGCAGCAACTCGATCCAGCACGTGTCGCCGAACATGGTGACGCCCGAGTCTGCCAACGTCGAGATGGACCCAGTCGCTCCGGTGCCCCCTCCCGCCGGCGCCAACACCAACGCGCAGCCGGAGGTCGCTCTGGTGACACCACCCGCCGGCGCCAACAAAGAGCAGTAGGTGACACCGATGCCCCCTCCCGCCAAAACTAAGGCGCAACCGACGGTGCTTCGTAAGGCATCTCAGCGGGAGGATGATACCGGTGTCTCGACATTAGCCGAGCTCAACGCCATCTCGAAGGTAATGACGCCGGCCAACACATGCATTGATAAAATTTCATCTCCTTTGCCTTTGATGACTAGCTAGCGCCATCTCACGATGCTTGTTCTTCCAAAGGATACTCCTTGCACGCTCTTGCATTACGTGGAAGGCGATCTAAAGGATGTTGGCAAGGGCTCAATTATTCAACCAAATAGCCACACGATGCACCACAAGTCGATGGAGGATGACGTGTTCAACGTCCGGCTGGCTCGAGTGTTCCCGGGGTGCGAAGACATGGACCCCCCCAGCCAACCTCGAGGCACTGATGATCATAAGAACCTTCAAGATTGTTGTGGCTAGGTATTGACATGGCCTAAAGACCCAAATCCGGCTTGTGAAGGAACAACAAGTAACTCAGCAGCCAAATGTGCCCTTTCCGCGGTGGCCACAACAACCAGTCACCGCCACCACCTCTCGTCACCAGCAATTGTTGGCCGCCGCTGCACCGTTGCCTCCACATGGCAAGGCCGCCACTGCGCCGCCGCCTCCACATGGCAAGGCTGTCGCCGCACTGCCGCCTCCACATCGCAAGGCCGCTGTTGCACCGCCACCGCCCAAGGATGCACCTGGGGACAACATTAACGATGATGATGATGACAACCCAGATAACTGGATCAACACTGGCGTCACGGACTGTTTGTTCATGCCAAACATGGACGAGCCCTACCGCGTTGCCGACGACCCAAATGCTCGTACCAGAACATGCACGCGTCTAGACTTCCATGGTACCCTAGAGGAGACGCCTCCGGATGCTGCTGCCGCTGGTCCTTATAAAGGCACCCAGGGAATCATTTTCAGCCGTACCACACTCCATAAGGCGGCGGATGAGCAGATGGCTGCTAATGTGGAGACGAAGAAGCATCGCAAGAGAACCAAGAAGAATAATAAGCAGTCTTTGAGCCAGCCGGGTCCGAAGAGGCCCCGGGCTCAGGACGACCCGTTAAGATAGCCCGCTGAGGGCACCTTGACCAGGGTTCACATAGCTGGTCAACCGATTCTGAGTGAGGAGGTGATCAAAAATGCAAGTGGAGCGATGGCTAACCTACAACATGATATTCTATATCTAGAGGAGTGCCTTCTTAAAGAAGCAAATCCATCGTACCCTGTTTTCACGGTCAATGTTCCAACAGGCGCGGGCTTCGTCGATAATGCCCCCACGGATATCTTCTTCATATCATATGAGGACATCTTCAAGCTTTTCCATGGAAAGCGGATGAACTGTAACTTGGTCCTCCTATATGCGCTCTATCGGGCGATGAAGGTCAACAGAGAGAAGACCCCTGGCGTCACGATAGTGGACCCCTACTTCATGCGTGATAGCCAGTTGGCCAGTGACCCAGGCCAGTGCAAGGAAATACCTCCAAAATTTCATGGTGGACAACAAGAGTGGAAAAGAGCTTATTTTGCCTTTCTTTCCCGAGTAAGTGCACACACTTGCTCGTCGTCGTAACTTGTCCTTTCTTAGTTTTCGGTTGCTCTTTTTCCAACATTGTTTTGTTTCAATTGTTTTGCGCAGAGACAAATACTACACACTGATCCTCATTCACTCGAGTTATTAGCTAGCCACGTACTTGGACTCGGGGAGCGAGCAAAATAAGAAAGACTACACCAACATAAGGAGTCTTCTAGATGATGCTCTCGAGGTATACGCCGAAAATGGAGGAGAATTCAATAAGGGGGCAGAAAATTTCAGGGATGGCAGACACATGTTCAAACACGTAATGAAGTTCGCCTGCGTCAAGCAGCCGGATAACAGTGTCAAGGAGGCCTACTACGCCCTCCATCACCTACGGGCGATCGTCCAGGATGCACACATCATTACATTGCCATCTAGTCTCCGAGCATGGGCCGAAGCTGAGGCAAGAATGGACGATGATGAACTTAAGGACGACTTCTTATGTATCCAGACTCAGATTGCGATCATCGTGCAAGAAGATGTCATCACAAGGGGGGGGGGGCTTATCCTGCAAAAGAGCGTTCAGTAAGCGCGAGATCGAAGCACGACTCATGGCGCAGGGTGACCGTAGGACATGGACAATGAAAGACGGCTACAAACCATTCCCGGCACCGTGTAAAACAAAGTCTTCATGATGTAGTGTTCCTAGCTAGCTAGCGCTCAGCCGGTTTGTGTATCTCGTGTGTGTGTGTGTCATAAACTTTAACTTGCCTTAGCTCGAAACGGTTGTTGTTGGACTTCGTTTACTTATTACCATATGTATGAAACTTAATAGCTTGCCTTAGATCGAAACCTTCTTTATTGTGGAGATGCATGTGATGAACCTTTTAATTCTTTCTGTTGCATGATATAGTACTTATATGCCTTGTGTATAGAGATGCCGTGCTACGTGGTGTTTAGAGGGAGGGTCCCAGGAGTTTACGACGAGTGGGAGGATTGTCATAAGCAAGTGAACAAGTTCAGTGGCAACAGATACAAAGGGTACCCGACGAGAGAGCAGACGGAAGCTAGATGGAGGAACCACCTCCTTGGAGAGCAGAGAGACAGGAACCAGACGAAGACCTTGATGATCGTGCTCCCCGTCTTGCTCATCACCCCCATTACGGTTGTACTCTACTCGGTCCTTTAGTAGTTTAGGACTTGGCTAATGATCATGATGATCAACTTGTTGTAATGTGTAATGTATGAGAAGATGAGATCAATTTTTTCTAGACTTGTATAATATTCGGGCACTTGTCACTTTGTCGGGTTCTAATTGATGTGATGATGTATAATTCTAGTGGTATTATTATCTTTGTTTTTACACTGTTCCCATTTCCTCGCTGACCCATCATGCGAAAGGTACGCCGTTAGAGTGAGTGCGCCCGCGCTCCGCTCCTTCGACTGATTGTTCGCTTCGGATCTCAGGTTCTCTATTGCACTCCCCGTATAGAGATCGCCCTGGTGTTATTAGTATACACCTACCATGGGGTACCATTCAAGGGAAACGGGAGGTTTCAACCTGTATCATCCATCCAATTAAGAACCCTCGCCTCTTATCGGACAAGATCCACTAAAATGTCATAATATTTGACATATCCGAGTTTTCCTCCTTATAGACTATGATAAGGTGAGATGGGCCTTTTCCTCAACACCGCTGGTCCTTGTTGACTCGCGGCAAGCTTTCAACATCAACCCCTAAGGTGCTTAAAAGTCTTGTGCCAAAAAGAATGTAAATCTACTTTCATTTATTTATTAGGGACTTTTTCTTTTTCTATTTGATAGAATAAGTATGCTCTGTAGTAAGAGGATTCGAACCTTTTGCATGCCGGTACCAAAAACCGATGCCTTACCACTTGGCTATACTCCAAACGGGGGGGAGGGGGGAGGCTAAGATTGTGTGGGTTGTAAAATATGCGAATCCGCCTGCCCGATAGATTTTTTAAGTGTCCGCGTTTATTTAGGACCTGAAACAACCCGTAGCATGGCTCTATCTTATAGTTACGTTACAAAAAACTGCATTTGAATCGTATGATTCCTCTTTACCGAAGAAGCCTGTGCTTGAAATAATCAAGCACGGGCTTTTCTGGTCAAAACGTATCTTGTCTTTATCACTTTATCATGAGTTATTTTCCTTGGTTAACAATACTTGTTCATATGGCCTAGAAAAACTTGATCCACCTTTTTAGGGAATGCCTCATTAATGTGTCAACCCACTCTTTTGTGTAATATGCTACACGGGACACCTGGAAATGCCATTTATAGATAGTTAGAATGTGCTTGTTGATATCGAAACACTCCTGGGGATGCCTGACCAACGCTTGAGGGCAATTTCCCTGGGTCAGATGAAGCAATAGAATTTTGAAGGCCATGGGGAGAGAGCGTCTGTGATCCATGGATCTCCGATCGGGAAACCGTATCCAAGATCCGTGGCTAGTCTGTGCTCTTTGGACTTTTCAAACTTAGCGAACTGAAACATCTGAGTAGCTAAAGGAAGGAAAATCAACCGATGGATTTGAAGAAGGAACTCATTTTTGACTGATTCAGACCGTTTACCAGAAGAGCGGTATGGTTCAGAAGAGGTACTCATAATACAGATATCGTTTAACGAATTGCCCGATTGATTACCAATTGACCCAGTACAGCAGCCCTTGACCCCCCTTACTTTGATTCTGGATTCACCGGTTTATTTAAGACGGGGTTCTATGCTTTCTAGCCCCATTTGACAGGACAAAGAAGAAGAAAAGTGTGCTAAGGAAACTCGCAAGGAAAGTGCCAACCGATCGTTTACTTAAATTTGAGAGCTGAAGCAGTAGCTGATATTGCACTATATGAGGCTGAGAAAGAGGATCAAATGGGTATTTTTAGGCTAAAAGCACAAATTCAGGCCTCCCGTGGACAGTTCAAGTCTGCAGTGGAATCTTTTAGCAATCATTCAAGCAAAGATGGAAGTCTTCCAATTGACCCCTCATGACAAGAATCGGGCATCAAGTAAACTAAGGCGTCAAGGAAAGTAAGACTTGAGGATGGAAGGGAGGAAGGAACCAATAAGCCAGCGTCAGTGTACTAGTCATTGGGACAGGTGCCGTGTGTTCGGTCTACCTGCCTTTAGTACGACCCGGATTCAAAGATGCTGACGAGTATTAAAGGTTAGGCCTTTATTGAGTCATTTAAGTTATAGAAGAATTCCTGAACCCAAGAATTAAAAATGACAAGTTCCTCTTTACTCAGAAAAAAAAGAACCACTTAGAATAGCTAAATAGATTATATTTGTCGAGAAATGCAAAATGATATGGAGATGATCCTCATTATCTATTTTGACCAATTTCGAGTAGGAACCTACACCGTGGCCGTTGTTCGAAAGTCAACCGTACCGTTGTTGGAAAGAATCGAAGCCGAGGACCCTAGGGCTAGAGGTATTTACACGCTGCATTTAATGAGGAAGGTGGTCTGAATTTCTCTTGCGTATGGTTCCCTGCATTCCGTTTTTTTTGGTGAAAAGCTTATTGGAATAGACTTCCGTGCAGAGAGTTGAAGCAACGCTAGCTCTCATACGAGCTAGGGTACGAATCGAGGCTGTCAATTGGATTCCCCCCGAATCTAGTGGAAACGGGCCCCTCTAGAACATTCCTTTTAATGGAATTGTTCATTGGGTTCGACTTGTTGTTCTAAAAAATAGAAAGCCCGGTGAATTGGGTTAGTTAACCGCACCCTTTGGTGAAGAAGGGGGTATTCCTAGGCACTAGTGATTTTCTTAGGACTGTCAAAAGAGCTCAAGTTTGGCTGATAGCGAACTCCACCAAACGTGATACCCTACCCAATGGGGGATTGCCCAATCTAAAAATAACATATTTTATGTGATGTACCCGCTATCCCCGAAAAGGCGGAAGGACCTTATACGACTGCCAAGAGTACCCAACATCCTTCCTTCTTTCAACAAGAGACTCTTGAAGAATCTTTTCCATTGTTTGGTTATGTATGGAAAGATATAAATAAAATGACTACAATTTTGGGTATTCACCTAATTTTGTTAGGTCTAGGTGCTTTTCTTCTAGTACTCGAGGCTCTTTATTTTGGCGGTGTATATGATACCTGGGCCTTTCTGGTCAAGCTGAAGCTCGAGAGAAGGGGGATTGCAAGAAAAGGGAGTTCTTTGAAGTAGTAGTTTCAGCAAAGAAGTTGCTTGTCCAAATCTATACCAAAAAGTAGCACCTGATTCCATTCCCGAAAATGCATTTTATTATAGTGATCTGTCTCCAAATCTTCAAGTGTCCTAACGTTTTGTGAGCTTCCAATCAAAGTCAGTAGACGGGCTGCAAGTGTCATATAGACGAGTAAATCTGAAGGTGCTGCTTATGCGAATTTCCATTTCCGGACGGTTCCCTTTCCCCCGGATCAATGAAGAAGAGAGAAGTCAGTTGATTCTTCCGAAGAACCAGAAGTGAAGCGCTATGCCGGGGCGAGGGGACGGGAAAAGAAACAGCTCCGAAGAAAGATA